>CAJGYO010000015.1:52834647-53534287 GCA_904845875.1 Miscanthus lutarioriparius
GTCAGCCGCCCGTCGTAATAAATTTCTCAAGAGTTATTATCGACAATTTTTTAGATGAGCTTTTTGCCGAGAGCTACACTATTCAAGTAAAGAAAGTTTTCGGTTCAGCCGAATATCATCATGCGCTTCGGCAAAGCCGACTGTTGCTCCAGTATTCCCAACTTTGCCGAGGGCATGACCATAAAGCCCCTGCAAAGCCACAGCCAGCTTTAATTTTTTTGTTTGCACTTCCACCAACAAAGAAACATATATATGACATTCACATCACAATAAGCACATCCACATATCAATAACCACATCCACATCACATGAATTCACATCCATCACATAGAAGTCTCTAAAGTTCAGTCACAAACAAATCATAAACACGCAGACAACCACAAGTGTAAAGTTTGAGCATACAAACATAAACAAGAGGCATAGAGGCTTTCAAACTGGTCACGGTGACGGGTCCGGAGCCGAGAAGGCGCGTGCGATCTCGGGAGTTGACGAGGAGAAGGTTAGAATCAATTCGGCGTCGCAATTGACGCTACTAAACAAAGAAGATCAGAGAATATATTGAAGACAACATAAATGAATACCAAACACTACGTGCATTCCTTTTACCTACCACGCACGACACCACATCCACCACCACCAACCACAGCGACACCGCCACCGCACCACACCACCACCACCACCACGCCACCACCACCTACACACACCACTACTACAAACAACAGCCCACACCACCACGCCAACCACCGCCTCCACCAACCCATACGTACCACCACTAATGCCACCACCACCACCAACCGCCACCGCCGCCACCCACCACCATCACCACTACTACTAGGTTTCACTAGGTTTGACATTAGAGAAACTAAAACATTGTCATACTCCACAAGGAGTAGAATCAAAATTTGAGGTGGAGGTGTCAAGCTTTTGTGACAGAGGCTGTGGGACCACGTTCCACCTTGGGTCATGTAAGACCCCATCGTGGGAGAGCACTCTCGCCATACATGGCCGCTGATCACTGTCTCACCTTGGCCTCTGTTGCAGCCTTCCGGCGCTCGAGCTCCACTGGCCTCCAAAGCCGCTGAGCCTCTGCATTGCTCTCGCTGACCCCTCCTCTTTCGCTGCCAGTGTTACGCAACATTTTGACGCAATGTTTTCAAGATTACGGAGCTAAGGTATATAAAAAGTCAAAGAACTAGGAATGGAGAGAACACTTACCGGAGGTATACACTACATTAGTATAATGGCGTATAAGCACGGCATTGAAGCCTCGTCTTTCATTGCCCTGGATCTGTGTCTGGAGGCAGAGGTCGTGGTTGAGGACACATCATGTAAGCCGGAACCGCCGATGCTTCTTGCCACCCCCACCTCATCATGAGCTTCCAGCTGGATCGCCGCCTCGGCGGTGGTGGCCGTGAAATGCAGCCCGTGGGGCTGACCTTGCCATCTCTACGTATACGAGATCTGGGGGCAATCTTGGCGTTGGTGAACGACTCGGCAGAGACTTAGAAAGAGTCCAATCGGTGCGGCGGCCGCCTTGTACCCCAAGTGGGACAAGGCATATACCTTGAGGTACACATAAGGGCAGCCACCTATGACAATTGATCATGAGAAAGACAATAACATTATTAGAGTTGTTACGAGAATCTGAGTATTAGGTTAGAGAAATGGTTTCGCCTTACCCAAGCTTAAAGGTCCGAGAGGTTGTGGTCAGCTTTGATGGTGTGTTACTCCTTCTGTCGACAAAGCAGCTCGCGTGTTTCATCATGCTCCTTCTTCCAGTCCAGGTTTGAGCCACATATCCACAATCCTCTCGAGCATCCAGGATCAAGATTGCACCGATTGGGAATGCGCCTCACAGGCCATCAAGCAAATGATATATCGGAAGATCAAATTACAGGAAACTTAATCTAGGGTAAGAAATCAATAGTAATGTTCCCATATTTACACAAGTAGCCTCCTGTGGTCACACACCACATTGCCTGCTCGTCCTTTTTGAGTGCTCGCGCCTTTGACCTTGGCGTAAGTGCCAAATGCGCGCTGATAATGACGCTGTCGTGAATCATGTAAATAATGGCCGTCTTCTTACAAGCAGTACCGCCACGTGCACGCCCATGCTCCTTGCCCTCCCTCGATTCTAAAGAAACTCTGCATAAAGATGTGAAGTATCAATTTATTAGAAGAATGCCCAATGAATACGATGTATCTGTGGCTAAAAGAATACAATGTATTACTGAAAAGACTTACCAGCGGGTCTCTAACGACTTCGCTCCGCCTTGTTCCACATGCTCATCGGCTTCTACGATCCATGGCATCGGCGTGGTCGTGAGTGTGGTCGAACCCAGGTGGCCCGGCTCGAACATATGGGGCTCACCTCCACGGGCCCAGGTGGTGCTCCACCTTTTGGACCTCTCCTAGGATGCCATTCACTTTGCGTGCCTTGCCCGAGTTTCCACAAGTTTCAGTTCTTGCTGAAGTGATTACAAAAAAATATTAGTTTGTATTTTGAGTTTTCAACATTTCAAATGAAGAAGTTTCGAGCACATCTTAAGTTGCTTACCTATCCCGCTAGAATTGTGATCGTGGTAGGCGGCAATTGTTAGTCGTGGCAGGAGCTTGTGGGACCCGCCAAAGTGCAACCGTCGACTACCTAGTGGATCCCCCTGCGATCGCCTCGTCTCCCACAGGTGTGGAGGACCTGCACATCCGCATGCTCCATCGTGGCGGGCTCCATGGCCTGTGAGGCTCCTCACACAGCCGGAGAGGTGGCAGTTCGGCACCTGTTTCCGAGGCGCCTGCGGCTCCTCGCCTTAGCACTAACTCTAGGGAGGTGAACCGATGCCTCGACTCCTCACAAGAGGTAAAGCGTAAAAAGAGGCTGAGGCCGGACCTCCACTGGTGGCATCTCTACGCATTAAAAAGAACAAAACAATTACTTTTATATAAGCGATACATAATTAGAAAGAAAAGCAAAATGAAGATAATTACATGCAAAATGAATATAATTACAAAAATAGATAATATTACATGTATTAGAAAGCGATCTCCACGATCGGGATTAAAGGTGGATTGTACATACTCGTCCTTCACTATCAACCATGTCCAAATCTTCATCCCGCCTCCTCATCATCCTATCAACACCTAAGTGTAATCGATTCAAGGAACACTATGTCCTTTGGATTTTCCACCTCATCTCAGGGTCTACAAATCCACAACCCTTTCGATCTTCATCTCCCATTTTAACTAGCCCGATTAAGTCTATCTCAAAGCTCCTTGCTGGCTCTTGGTGGTCGCATCTCTAGGTGTGGTCTATCTCATATGCTTGCTAGAATCGCTCTAGCCTTAGTGTTGTCCTTTGACTTACATGGTGTCCATGGTGTTGCCGAAGAGCTTGGCGACATTCTTCCTCGCATTACTCAGCAATACATCAATGTTATGTGGTAGGGCCAGTGCTTAAAATAGGGAAGCCTCTCAAGCCAGACTTATGAGTCCACATATGTTGAACACCATACCCCACTTAAACCAACTCCGTCTTCCCTTGCGACAAGACCATCTATCCCGAGCAAGAACCTCAAAGCGGTCATCTTCTACAGTTCGAGAGTGCATCACTCGACACCTTTCATAAAGTTCTTAATGTCTCATCTGAATGCATGGTCAAGAGGAGGAATTGTCGATGTTTGTCAAGCTTGAGGAAAACTTGCCACCACTCTTCAACCTAATGAGCTGGGCAATTGCCTTGCATCAAGGGCATGGGAACTTCCAGTGGACTACACGGTATTTGAATAGACCATACTCGAGAAAGTCATGCATCCGGTAGTGGTACCAAACATGCATTGTGAAGTTCTCTCTTTGCGGTGCATATATCCGATTTTCTCATGATCCCATACCTTTGATCAACTCATCAATCAAAGCTCCATGAACACACCCATATGTTTCCCCGGATGACCGGGAATTACTCGGCGACAAGAATATGTTACGGCGTTGAAGAAGGGCCAGGGGGGACATTGAGGGGATAACGAGATTGGCCAACAAGTGTATGGGGTCGCCATCATTCCAAAAGATTGAACCCATACATTGCAAAGCATAACACGCACATTCTGAGCCTCTAGAAGCTTTATCGGCATAAATGCCATCAAATGTTTGCCATACTTCACCATCGATGGATGTACCATCTTGTCGGATTATATCGGATGCCATTTTGTGCCATGTCATACATTTCACGGACTCCTTGCTCATGAATAGCCGTTGAGTCTCGGTATGAGAAGGTACCGTAGGACTTTCATGGGGATTCCAAACGCTACTTACGCCCATCACTAGAATTCTACCTCCACATACCTAGAGGACTTACACTTTAGGGCGATTGCTTTGCTTCGCGTGTTCTTTTCCTAAAGAGGCGCTTTCCCCGTTCTCTGAGTGTGTATCTGCTCATACAGACATCTTTAAGAGCTTTGAGGAGCTTCATTTGACTAGTACATGTTCTTGGCGTGCCTTGATCTCCGCCGGAGCGGGGGTCCTAAAGCTTGAGATACTATCGAAGCAGTCTCGACTCATGTTATGCATGGACTTTAACCCCATTAAGCGTCCAATGGCATCGAGTTGAGAAACATTTGTCTTGTCATGAAGGGGCCTCTTAGCCGAGCTCCATCATGCGATAGAATGCCCTTGCGGTTTCCTCGGCTCCTGCTCCTCGGTTTCGTCAAGTACATCGTTCACAGAAGTGTGCTTGGTGGAAGTCATCCATCATGTCTGGTACCCCGCCATCACTATCAAACTCCTCCAAGCGTGGCCTCAATGCCTCATCTCTAATCGATGGCCTTCATCATGACACACCCACGGGTATAGTGCAGCGTAAACCCAAACTTGCAAAGATGTTCCTCAATGACCTTCTGGTTTTCCTATTCTGTTTGCACATTCGATTGCGAGGACACCACACCCTCTGCTGCTTGAGCACCCACACCAAATGCTTTGTCCAAGAAATCCTCGATCTTACATATCCATTCACGAGTGACCTGATTTTGACTCACGGCAGTCCATGTACATCCAATCACGGTTATCCATCATCTACCATATATATATATGAGTAATATAACCATCAATAGCATATGCACCGCTTGCCTACTATCTAATAGGTAGGATAGGTCTAATCCCACCCACGGATGCGTAGATGAGGTTAGTTTCTATGCTCGCTCCAACTGAGATAAATTTGCAGCACATCTCCTTTGTTCTCCGATACACGTCCGGAAGGAGAGTGTGTATCCGGAGAACAACAGGAGGTGTCTTAAACTCCATCTCGGACGGACGGACCATACAAACTAAATTATCTCGCATCCACGGGCTAATCCAAATAACGTGGACAATCCAAAATAGATATGTCATGCAGATATGAGAGATCCGCATACCTCGACCGTATCTCTTTCAGACAGGAGGCGCCTAAGCTGGTATCTGTGGTCTAGCTAGGGTTACGGACAAAGGGCTTATACCTAGGGTGGCGGTGGAGTGGAGGTGGCAGCGTGCGGCGGACAGAAAAAAAGGCGCTTCAGGGGTACTCGGGTCCCCTCCGTCGAGGCTCTTCTACGCAAAACAAGAAACACAATTTATAAGTTCAAAATTTGGCGAGAACCTCCCCTGTGCAGGAGGCTTTAAAAAACCTCAAGGAAAAAGGCGGCACGATGGCCGACATCCACAATTCCTGCACGATGGCCGACACAATGACATATGGCACGATGGCCAACACATCCACAAAAAGGCACGAAGGCCCACTAATCTAGAAATGGCACGAAGGCCGAACAGCAGGCGGGGGGGCTTTACCTTGGGTGGCAGTGTAGTCAGGCGCGACGCGAGTCGGGATCACCCTCGTCTTTGGCTGAGGCAGGGGGAAACTATATTGACCGCTCGGCGTGGACGCTGACGGCGTGGGGGCGTGATGGTGTCGGCCTCCTTCTCCCTCCTCTCTCTTCTCCTTCCTCTTCTCCCTGCTCTCTTCTCCTCTCCCTCTCCTTCTCCTCCTCTTCTCCCCTCCTCCTCCCTTCTCCCTCCTCTTCTTCTCCTTCTCCTTCTCCTCTCTTCTTCCTTCCTCAAATGCTCTCTGCCTGGTTGGCGGGCGCAGGGGCAACGGGGCCTTGAAGGCTTGTGGCCAGGGAGCCTTGTTGCCCGGCATGAGGGTGGGCCACCGGTGGCGTGGCAGTATGTGGGGCAGACGGGGCCAGGGTGGAGCAGCGGGGTGGCCGTGAGCGTGGCGGCGGCGGTGCAGAACCTCTTGCAGGCGGGGTGATCATGACCATCTGGAGATGTCTGGGTTTAGGCATCGGACGACGCATAACTTGCTCAAAACCCACTCTATTTTATCACAGCCCATACATGCGATGAAATGACACCTCGACAAGTTTAGTGAATTCGGACCCGTTTCCATTTTATATAATTTAAAAATACTTTACCGCATAAGTTCCTCATAGTTTAAAGTGAAAGCGATCGCCATATTTGGCATACATCTTCGGATACGGTCTCACACACATGCAATACCATGAATATGATTTTTGAATCACTCAATTCCAATATTCGATGCACTGCAGTTCAAATTTGAATTAAGGAAGAATTCAAGTAAATGAAATAAACTTATTAAATATAGCTAATAAAATCAAAAAGCTCCAAATTTTAATATGTACTTTAAGGTACAACAATAAACCCAAGGAAAATTTTTGGAAAAAAAAAAGCAAAAAAATATTTTGCGAGGGCACGAAGCGACACTGGCAAAGTAATTTTTTGCCGAGGGCCAAGTCGACCCTCGTCAAAAGCAGAATGAAGGTGAAGGCCGTTTGCTTGCCGTCCAGGAGTTTATGACGGCCATGTTTTTCTTGAGGCGGGCCCTCAGCAAAGATAAACTTTTATAACGGCCTTTCTTTGCCGACGGCGGACCCTCGGCAAAGGGCCCGCTTCTTAGAAATAACTAGAAAACCGGTAGCGGCTTTGCCGCTTTCATCTGATGAGTGCTAATAATTATATTGCAAATTAGTAGTACTTAGCTTCTCGTGGAGAATAAAAAGCAGTAGTACAATATAATTATATAGTGGATTGGATTTGTTGATCGTTGCCATTGCAGAGGATAATAGCTGGAGTCCCTTTTTTCAATTAAGAACTAGCTCTTTTATTTTTTTAGAAAACTTTTGAGAAATCTAGATCCACATTAATAGCAAAAAAATTACACTAAAACATGTGGTGTTATGTGTTTACAGTGCAATGGTAGTTGTGTAGAGTTCAACAAACTTGGTTTGGCATTTTTTTAATTTTTATTTGTTTTATTATGTGATTTACGAAATTTCAATCGTTTCAGATAAATAACAAATTCGTAGGAAAATAGAAAAAACGTCGTCGGGCGAATTCGCCCAAGAAGGCCTGTGTTCGGGAAACAGGCCCGAGGCGCGGGAGGCAGGCCGCCCATTCAAAAGGCCTGGATTGCCGGTTGATTTCGGTAGAAGTTCGAGGGCTTTTTTTGCAAAAAACCTTAGAGGAGGCCTGCGGGTTGATTCTCTAAAGTTCAAGGTTTTTTGCAAAAAAACCACGCCAGACGCTCTGGGTCGGTCGCGATGCCCGATCCGACGGTTGAACGGTCATGACGTGGCTACCTCGCTGGCCAGCTTTTGGACCAGGATTCATAGTATAAGGATAGACGGATCTAGAGCAGACTTTATTGTCCGTTCAAAATAATGCAGGGGCATCCGGGCATGCTTGCATTTTGCAGAGGCATGGATGGTAGAAAGCCAAAGAAGTCTACATGTGCCTTGGTCGGCTAGCTTCTGGAATAGTATTTAATTTAATTGCATGCATTGGACCCCTTCCTGGTGCAATCCATTATATTGTTTAATTTGGGGAGGTGGCAGCTAGCTAGCGCAGATGTTAACGACTCGTCTCATCACTTCATCAGGCAGGACCGCCGCGGAGTAAACAGATCATATATCCATCCCGATACTTCATTCCTTCCTAGCATATCTATACTACATATAATAATATAGTTTCATGATGAACACTGAGCATCATGCACGCATGCATGCAGCGATCATTTGTGACTCCAGCTGAAAGGCTAGCTTCTCAACCAACCGATCGAACCGTGTCCGTGTGTTATTTCCTCATTCCCCTTTCTCTGATTCTGCGCATCTGCTGCTCGTCTTCATGACGTCCGTCTGCGATGCTTGTGGTTGCCGGCGAGGACACTAAAATCTGGCCGCGGCTGACGCGAAGGGACCACCGAAGTCCAAAGGTGAGGCCAGAGGCGGAGAGGAGAAATGATTTCTTATTGCGTATGGGCGGGCTTTGTATGCAAGGACTACTTTCGGTCTGACAATCTTTTAGACCGGTCAAAGAAATTACTCACAATCCTACTATTACTGATTACTAATTGGAGGGTCACGTTAACTCTCACGAAAGTTGTTAGGAAAAACGATAAATCCTACAAATTCTCAAAATAATCATAAACATCTAACCTTTAATTTGATAAACTCTAATCATCATCACCAATAATAACTATTGGATCTACTGTAGTTTACTATAAAAATTACCCACCATTGCCATTATGAAAAATACATAAAGTAACCCCCTAATTTTGCATATGAATTACCCACCTTTGCCATTATAAAAGATAATTCAAAATAACCCCATATATTTATATATAAATTACCCACATATGCTATTATTAAAAATAATACAAAATAACCCCTTAAATTTACATCTAAATTATCCACCTTGACCATTATGAAATAATAATTTAAAATAACCCTTTAGCATTGCATCTAAATTATCAAGCTTTGTCATTATGAAAGATAATTTAAAATAATCCTTAACTTTGTATCTAAATTACCCACATCTACTGTTCAAAATATAATAAAATACCTCCTATTCATTTTATAAATTATCCACATTTATCTTTATAAAAGATAATGCAAAGCAATATTCTAAGTTTTAACCTATCCATATATGTCATTGTGAAAGATAATATAAGGTATTACCTTTATATTTATATGTACCTTAGCCACTATAAAAAATAAACAAAAAATAAATCAATATCCATAAAGTACGATACATGTATATATTTCTAAATTAATATAGACTTCTATTATCGTGAAATATACTATGTATGAAATAAACATGTATACATTAGGATAAATATTCATTTTAGCAACTTATGAAACATGGAAAAATGTTCACTTAACAAACCATGTAGCAATAACACATTATATTACTCCATGATAATAAATTGTATAAATTATAGAGGCCCCAACAGAGGCACCTCTTTAACTCTCACGAGACACGCTAGGAAAAAAGATAATTCCTACAAATTCTCACAATAATCATAAACATTTGGCCTTTAATTTGATAGACTCTAATCATCATCATCAATAATAGCCATTAGATCTATTGTAGTTTACTATAAAAATTACCCACCATTACCATTATGAAAAATACATAAAGTAACTCTCTAATTTTACATATGAATTACCCACCTTTGCCATTACAAAAGATAATTCAAAATAACCCACTATATTTATATATAAATTACCCACATATGCTATTATTAAAAATAATTCAAAATAACCTCCTAAATTTGTATCTAAATTATCCACCTTAACTATTATTGTAGCACCCGATTTTAAGAACAAAACTAGATACGCACCATATGTGAGCCCAGAAAGTCAAATCTCACATATAGCTATAAATAAGGATAATATCAAAAGACAATACTCAATATATAACGTATTTAATATAAATAATATAACATTAGACAGAAAACAGCGGAAAGACAACTCTGATCTTCGGGTGAAGACTCCAATTTCATAGGTACAACTGACTTATTGATCACAAGCCTAATTTCTCCAAACTCTAGCAATCTGATACCCATCCAGGATTTTTATCCAAATAATTGAAAAATAAAGTAAGCGTAAGTACATGTCGTACTCAACAAATATAACATGGGGTTCATGAGGCTCAAAAGGCTAACATTGATTTAACTGCGATTAACTTTTAATGAGTCATGATTTTAAGCAGCTGAGTAGCATCAAGTTTATCACAAGCCCATATAAACACATGATCAGGTAAACATGAATAATGAATAGAATAAACAGTAATCATTAGTGAGCATGTTTGCCATCAGTATCATCAGTGTTCATCATCTATTTCGTAAGGGTTCAAGGCCGCTCGTGACCGTGAGCACGGCTGATATACCAGTTTTATAGTCTGCAGAGGTTGTATACTATCACTGTGAGTCGTGATTTACCCTTTCGCCTGAGATGATCAGCCTCTTAACCCACTACCAAGGAAGGTCAGCAAGGTTCACTATGAATCCTTTCAAAGGTTTGTCTAACAAGTTAGGGCCAATAGATTCAGTCGGCAAACAGATATACGAACCCCCTCTCGAATTGCACAATTCCATCATGGTTATACACATAAGAGTAGAGGATGTCCTATACCCGATTCGTCAAGCCATTCTTACGCCATAAAGGTAACCTCTAACAAGCTAGAAAATGTCCTCATACTGAGCTAAAGTCAGAGCTATGTAACCCTCACAGTTGTACTATAAGTTCTAGATTTTTGCTTACAATAAGTCCTTAGGAAAAGAAATCTAGAGCACCATAAAAACAGTCCAATGCTCTAGCCTCCTTATTCTATATTGCTAAAAAGTATCTTTTAATGTTTATTGCATATTCCATTAGTCAAGTTACAAGATTATAGTTGTAGTTGAGCACTAGCATCATACTACCCAATACAATAACCCATAAGAATTAAGGTACAGGGTAACAAAGTACAAGGAAATTCTTAGTGGTTTTTAAGGTAGACATATGCACTATGAATTAAACAATTAAAGATGTATAGGACAACAAGAAAGATCCCATGACTTGCCTTAAACTCTGATCCTTCTTCTAGTTTAAAGCTTCAAAGGAACTCCTTGATCAACACGTACAACTCACCAACTAGACAGGATCATAAAGCACCACACAAACATCCATGCATTCATACACGAAGCAAATAATAGAACTAAATTAGAACAGTACACCAAATATATGAAACAGCGAGTGAAAAGGTTTTAAAGACGTTCTACATGTTATTATGAACACACAGATGCGAGAAGCACTCTAATCGGAGCTATAACGGAAAAATTACGAA
Source organism: Miscanthus lutarioriparius (assembly GCA_904845875.1). Taxonomy (NCBI): domain Eukaryota; kingdom Viridiplantae; phylum Streptophyta; class Magnoliopsida; order Poales; family Poaceae; genus Miscanthus; species Miscanthus lutarioriparius. Next base: position 52,845,793 of record CAJGYO010000015.1, read on the forward strand.
TTAAACAAGATTTCCTTTAATAAAATAATATATTAAATCTAACCTCAAATTTTAAAAGTTGAAAATATATTTAATAGTAGGATGAACATGTAAATTACGCAATTACGAATCTAACGCAACTTGAACGGGTCAAATCGGAGTTAAAACAGAGAAGTTATGGCCTAAATAAAATAGTGGCAAAACTGTAAATAGATGAAAGCATATTTTAGATCTAACCGAAGAAACTACGTTTTTAAAAATAGAAAACGTATTCTAAGGAATACGCTTTGGACCGTGGGTTCAAACATAGAAAATTTTAGGGGCTCTTTAGCAAAAATCGTAGCGAAGGGGTACAGTCTAATCTTAGCCCTTGATCTTGGATTGGACAGACAGAAACAGATCAGCGAGAGAGAAGGCGTAGCCGGTGGCTGGAACAGGAATAGGAGACGGTGGCGCCATGGCCGGAGGTTCAGGACCTCGCCGACGTACATGGGGAAGGGCCTACGAGCCACGGTAGAGTGAACCGAGAGCACAGGGATGAAGAGCAGTGCACGACAAACTCACCGCGGCTCTTTTCGCGGTCAGAGACGGCACGGAGGCGACGCGCGGCTTGGCGGGCAGACGGTGAGACGCGGTGCTAGGGTTTTGAGCTCGGCGCGATGACTCGACAAATGCGGCTTGCTCTAGAGCTATGCGGGGGTGATGCGACGCAGGGGCTCCAGCTTATAAGGGGGTGGGAAGACGTGGGCGGCATGGCAACGGACGAGGTGGGAGAGGCGCGGAGTCCCAACGGTGGAGCAGAGTCTAGGAGGAAGACGACGGAGATAGGAGATGGTGCTGACAAGTGGGCCCGGGGTGTCGACGACTCAAGGCGGAAGAGAGGGGAAGCGCGGGCGCGACTAGGCCAAAAGGTGATCTAGGCCGGTGTGCACGGTGACGCGGAGGAGCGAGAGCGGTGCTGGGCCGCGCCAGTGAAGAAGAAGAGATGGGCCACGCCAGCTAGGCTTCGCGGGGAAGGGAAAAGAGAGAGCAGGCCGCGGGGATTGAAAGAAGACGGCCAGCTGGGCTAGATGGGGGAGGAGGAAAGTTTTTCTTTTTCTCTCTTTTGTTTTTCTTTTATTTCAAAACCATCTTCCAATCATTTTAAAAGCATTTGAAATTATTTTAAATTTTAGGCAAAATCACTCATCACAATAAATAAAATGTAACGGCATGATGCTCAAACATGTTGCTACCTTATGATAAATTTTAATTTAATACAAAATTATTACTTTCCTATGTTTTCATGAGCATAAAAATTCAAAATTAAATCTTTTTAACCCTATTACAAAAACATGAAATTTTTAGGGTGTTACAATTATGAAACAATAATTAAAATAACCCTTTAGCATTGCATCTAAATTACCCAGCTTTGTCATTATAAAAGATAATTTAAAATAATCCTTAACTTTGTATCTAAATTACCCACATCTACTATTAAAAAGATAATAAAATACATCCTATTCATTTTATAAATTATCCACATTTATCATTATAAAAGATAATGAAAAGCAATATTCTAAGTTTTAACCTATCCATATATGTCATTGTGAAAGATAATATAAGGTATTACCTTTATATTTATATGTACCTTAGCCGCTATAAAAAATAAATTAATATCCATAAAGTACGATACATGTATATATTTCTAAATTATTATAGACTTCTATTATCGTGAAATATACTATGTATCAAATAAACATGTATACATTAGGATAAATATTCATTTTAGCAACTTATGAAACATGGTAAAATGTTCACTTAATAGACCATGTTGCAATAACACGTTATATTACTCCATGATAATAAATTTTATAATTTATAGAGGCCCCAACGGAGGCACCACGTTAACTCTCATGAGACGACTAGAAAAAGATAAATCCTATAAATTCTCACAATAATCAGAAATATCTAGCCTTTAATTTGATATACTCTAATCGTCATCACCAATAATAACCATTAGATCTATTATAGTTTATTAAAAATTACCGACCATTTTTATTATGAAAAATACATAAAGTAACCCCTAATTTTGTATATAAATTACCCACTTTTGCCATTACAAAATATAATTCAAAATAACCCACTATATTTATATATAAATTACCCACATATGCTATTATAAAAAATAATTCAAAATAACTCTTTAAATTTGCATCTAAATTATCCACCTTCACCATTGTGAAACAATAATTTAAAATAACCCACTAGCATTGCATCTAAATTACCAAGCTTTGTCAATATGAAAGATAATTTAAAATAATCCTCTAACTTTGAATCTAAATTACCCACATCTACTATTATAAAAGATAATAAGATACCTCCTATTCATTTTATAAATTTCCCACATTTATCATTATAAAAGATAATGCAAAGCAATATTCTAAGTTTTAAGCTATCCATATATGTCATTGTGAAAGATAATATAAGGTATTATCTTTATATTTATATGTACCATAGCCAATATAAGAAATAAACCAAAAATAAATCAATATCCATAAAGTACGATACATGTATATATTTCTAAATTATTATAGACTTCTATTATCGTGAAATATACTATGTATCAAATAATCATGTACACATTAGGATAAATATTCATTTTAGCAACTTAGGAAACATGGAAAAATGTTCACTTAACAGACCATGTTGCAATAACACGTTATATTACTCCATGATAATAAATTTTATAATTTATAGAGGCCCCAACAGAGGCACCATGTTAACTCTCACGAGTAGCGCTAAGAAAAAAGATAACTCCTACAAATTCTCACAGTAATCAGAAACATCTGGCCTTTAATTTGATAGACTCTAATCGTCATCGCCAATAATTCCCATTAGATCTATTGTAGTTTATTAAAAAATTACCTGTCATTGCCATTATGAAAAATACATAAAGTAACCCCCTAATTTTGCATATGAATTACCCACCTTTGCCATTACAAAAGATAATTCAAAATAACCCTCTATATTTATATATAATCTACCCATATATGCTATTATTAAAAATAATTCAAAATAACCCCTTAAATTTGGATCTAAATTATCCACCTTGACCATTATGAAACAATAATTTAAAATAACCCACTAGCATTGCATCTAAATTACCCAGCTTTATCACTATGAAAGATAATTTAAAATAATCCTCTAACTTTGTATCTAAATTACCCACGTCTACTATTATAAAAGATAATAAAATACCTCCTATTCATTTTATAAATTATCCATATTTATTATTATAAAAGATAATGCAAAGCAATATTCTAAGTTTTAACCTATCCATATATGTCATTGTGAAACATAATATAAGGTATTACCTTTATATTTATATGTACCTTAGCCACTATAAGAAATAAACAAAAAATAAATCAATATCCATAAAGTACGATACATGTATATATTTCTAAATTATTATAGACTTCTATTATCGTGAAATATACTATGTATCAAATAAACATGTACACATTAGGATAAATATTCATTTTAGCAACTTAGGAAACATGGAAAAATGTTCACTTAAGAGACCATGTAGCAATAACACATTATATTACTCCATGATAATAAATTTTATAAGTTATTATTTTAAATAAGTTTATACATTTAGACTAAAACATTATGTAATATCAATATTATTATTTAAATTTTATGCACTCTACGACATATAAATAATGCTACACATATAATCCTATGATATAATAAATTCAACATGTTTAGTGTGGGGATGCGAACCGGGTTTTAACTTATGAGGAAAACAATAGTATTAAGACCTAGACTCTTTCTAATAAAAACAATTTTTTAATAAAAGATAAATGAATACTAGAATTTCTAATTAAAATATGAAAAAATTCAACTTGATTTAGTTAAAAGATAAAGTATAGATTTACAAAGTCACAAAAAGGGTTGTATCAAGAGTTTATATATCTTAAGACTTGATTTCAACGGAATACATACCACACTAATAAATATGTGATAAAACACAAGAAATTCTAACTAGAGGTCCCCACTGGAGCATGCAAAATAATCCTCTCAAAACTTGATAGAAAAACAAAAGATAGATCCTAAAAATTATCATAAAAATTAGAAGCATCTTTACCATCAATTAGTTATAACCTAATCACCATTGATATAGTAATAGATATTGGATCTTTTCTATTTTCTAAATAATCACCCACTTTTGCTATTGTGTGAAACAATATAAACTAACTCATGACTCTATTTTATATTACCCACATATGTTGTTAAGAAACATGATCTAAAGTAGACCTAAATTTGCATTTAATTGCCAACATCCTCTTATTATGATCGATAATTTAATAACTCAATTTTCATCTTGTTATTAGAAAAATTAAATACCCCCTTGAATCTACATTTAAATTATCAAAGTCTCTAATACAAAAAAATTCTTTAGATAATTAATAGAGCATATAAAAAATATTTTCTTAACAACTCATATATTAACGATACTAACAAATTATTTAAAACCATATTAGTAACCATAACATATAATTTGTTTCGATTGTTACTTTAGATATATTTATGTATTTTAACTAAAAATATTTAACATGTCTATATTGATAGTATAACGATAATTGCAATTAAAATTCCCTGACATGAAAATTCAATCATCTTGAGAAGTGTGGGAGATCTTTGGTGGCTATATTTTCTTGGCCCTTTAAGAATTCTTTAGAGTAAAAAGACGATCATTATTAGGTTTAAGTATTGAGATTCTCTTGAGTTTAGCACCGCTACCCTATCAGAGATCTCACTTCAAGCTCTATGACTTATCTTAAGCGATATGGTGCATGTTTCAAATAATGGCTTATGCTATTGTAGTACTTAAGAACATACTCTATGACCTACAATTATTATTTTAAAAAAATGAAAAAAGAGAGTTAATTAGAAATACAATAAGCAGAAGAGTTTTAACTTAACTTGAGGAGAGAGAGAAAAATACATAGCAGTCGATACGAATAAAATTTGAAAAATAAAAACTTAGATTCATGACTTCATAAGATACATGATGTAACAAGAGCCACCACGATTAATGGTAAGGCTTTAAAGTAATTACATATTTAAAATATATAGTGGTGCCATGCAAAGGAAAAAATATAAATATAGATAAAAAAATATAGGTTAGTTTCTTAAAAAATAGTAATTAATAAGTTTATGATAGTTAGACATAGACTACATAGTACATATTATTTCTATTGTGTTAGAAGAAAACTAGAAAAAACATATGATTTAAATTAAGTAATTTTTATAGTCAGATGTAGTCCTTCATTCTAAATTATAAGACGTTTTGAGTTTTCTAAATATATAGGTTTTGCTATACATTTAGTTATACTGTTTGGGTATATAGTAAAAACAATGTATATCTAAAAAGTCAAAATATCTTATAATTTGGAACGAATTGATTATTAAACAATACAAAATAATTTATATTTCCTAAAATTCTAGCCCGTACAAGAGCACGGGTTGATGGACTGGTGCATATAGTCGGAGAAACTTAATTCTATTAATAAAGTCTACGACACATACGTATACGTCAAACAGAGCATATGGGATCCGCCATGGAATTTGAAGCAACCACGTACTACGTTGATTATTTTCTTCTAATCTAAACTGCACTTATTAGACATAGAGATACAAGTGCACTACCCCACGAACCCATCTTTTGTGGGCTAGCCCGGCCCGTTTGCATCCTCTAGGCTCTACTGCTCTAGGAGTCTGCACGACTGCACCCACACGATCCAACAAGGACTAGCTGCTGCGTCTCCTGTTATGGCAGGTCCGCTAGGATGCCCAAACCGCCAATTACAGCTTACTACACTGTATACGGCCACGGCCCAATGAGCACCAGAAGAGCTGGCCCAACACGGCGGCCTCTAACCATGTATATATATCAGTACATACGCGTACGCTTTTCAGAAATACAGTACATGGACGTTGGCTTATTTCAGTTGTGATCACGAATGCAAATTTTTTGCTAGTAACTTGTTTGGTTGTCTAAGTGTTTGCCAAGCTTTTAGGTTTTTTTTTTTTTGATTGAGGGGAGCCAAGCTTTTAGAAATAAACGGTGGTTGTTCTTTTGACATTGTATAAACTGGCCTCCAGTGTACTATACCTAATTGAGGAGTGGCCGGGTTTCTCTCCATGGATGGTAAATTCCGAGTACAACTCCTCATGTGTTTCCGATATCAGCACGGACTCCACTCAAAACGATCCCTCTCTCTCTCTCTCTCTCTCTCTCTTTGTGTGTGTGTGTGTGTGTGTGTGTAATAACAAATTAACAAGCGTACGTGTGCGAGTTGAGGAAGGGCTAGTCGTCGTCGTCCACCCCTCTCTCCGTGTGCAAGGACCGGCCGGACCGGAGGAGATCCCATCCATCGTGGACGACGTGCGGCGATGGACGACCTCGACCCCGAGAACGGCGGCGGCAACAACAACGCCGCCGCCGTTGCCGTCCTAAGATCCCCAGACCCGGCTGACCCGCAGAGCAAGGAGCTACAGCAGTGCACCTGGCTCCGCGCGGCGCCCTTCGTCGTCGCCATGGTCGCCGGCTTCGCGCTCTTCGTCGTCGGCGCGGCGCTGGAAGATCGTCCCTGTTCGGTAGGTGGCGACGGCGAGACTATCAATGACGTGACCGCATGCCACTTGGGGATTGTTCTCTCCATCGGCGGGGGAATACTGCTGGCCGCGGCCATCATGGCGTTGACAGCCGTGAACTCCGAGTGCAACCCAAGGTACCTCCCTCGGCTTGATCAGGCCGATCATTAGCCGTCTTGTCTTGTGTGGACGCAGAAATTAAATAGAGCAAATATTAAGTGGATGCAGGGTGCGTAGAATCATAAGAGATAGAAGTGTTTGATGAGATTGCAGGAGTCAATGCGAAGAAAACTGAGATGCTGTTTGGATAGATGCAGTCTGTCTATTCTGTGTGAATGGCATGTGAAACCTGGCTCGTACTCGTTGCATTCGTGGAGTCTTGCACCAGAGATACGACCAATTTGGCCGATTCCACCGAACCTGAATCTCCATGTATTTTACATCGCTAATACTTTGGTGAAGGCATCCGTTCCGGCGTGTCCGTCCGGACACCCAGTTCCCGAGCGACCGGCCCAACGGGTTCATCTATACTCTCTTCAATATCTACTTCATCTATACTGCGACAACCGACATAAATCTATCCGTAACTCCTCGCTTCGCTCGTCGCGGCTCACCGCGCCGTCTGCCCTCCCCAAGCCGCCTCGCGGCGTTACCCCCATCCCGCATCAAGCCTCGCCACGTTTGACGTTGCGCCGTGCTCCATCCCCCGCCGCGCCGCGCCCACTCTGCCTCATTGCGCTATGCCCGGTCCCCGCCCCTGCATGCCGTGCCCCGTCCCTCGCCGCGTCGTGGTACTACCGACGCCGCCGTTCCCCACCAGGAGGAGGTCGTGGCCGCTGTTGCAGCTGCCGCCGCCGCGACGCTTGACCTCAGGTCGCGACATCACGAGTTCCGGAGTGGCCAGACCCGGAGCGGGCTTCTCCGGCTGCACCTCGCGCTCCATTCCTTCTTCGGATGTTACAAACATATGTTTCAAGTGTTTCATATGCATGTTGCAAGTGTTTCATGTGGATGTTGAAAAAGTAGATCGGAATGTTGCATATGTTGCAATGGCTATAAACTTATGTTTCAAATGTTTCAGCTATTTAAGGACGTATGTTGCATGTGTTTTATCTGGGTGTTGTATATGTTTCACATTTATGTTGCAAGTGTTTCATATAGATGTTGCATATGTCGCACACATATGTTGATAGTGTTTCGTCTAAGTGTTGCATATGTCTTGTAATGGTCACGCACGTGTTATTCTCGTGTTTTAGACGTATATATTGCAAGTGTTTCAACTATGGACGGCGCTGAACTCCGAGTGCAGCCTCTCCCGGCTTGATCAGACCGATGATTAGCCGTCTTGTCATGTGCGGACGCAGAAATTAAATAGAGCAAATATTAAGTGGATGCTGTCTGCGTAGAATCACAACACAAGTGTTTGATGAGATTGCACGAGCAAATATTAAGTGGCCAGGTTCCTCTCCATGGGTGGCTCTCCTAGTACTCTTTACACCATCGTGCAAAATTCGAGGACTCCTGCGTTTCTGATATCAGCACGGACTCCACTCCAAACACGATCTATATATGCTATAGCGCACGCAGTCACAAAAACCACAATACGATCCCAACACACAAACAAGCGCCCTACGTCGCCGCCACGCTCGCCGGCGTCGCGCTCTTCGCCGTCAGCCTGGCGCTGGTCGTCGGTCGTTCCTGCACGGTGCGTGCGGGTCAGCAAAGGCCCAACAACGAGACGACCGAATGCCGATGGGGCCATTGTGCTCGTCCCCATCGCGGTACTGGTGATGGCCGTCATCGTGGGCTGAAGGTGGTCGTGTGCGTTATTAGACTGCCACACCCGGCTTGAGGCCCATCGATAACTAGCCGTATTGGCTGGCTCGTGTGTTGGTTTAATTGAGTTTGTTCAATTTATTCTGCAATTAAATCAAAAGAAATTCCAAGATTAAAGTTAATGCTAGGTGTAATTTGTTGGGTGCTTTATGCGGTGTAACTCACGATTTGATGAGGGTTGATGAGAGGTTAAGTGCATGATGACCATTATGTGTTGGTGGATTATGATTTAGTGGTTCATGGTGTCATAGTGGTTTTCGTTACTAGTAACAGACAATTCATTTGTCAGTTTCACAAGTTATTTGTAACAGACAATGATATAATGGCTACTAACTCTTCATGCGCCTGGCTCTTCAACTTCGTCTTCCCTTATTGCTGCATAAAAGGGGCACTCCTTATCTTGTTCGCGAGAGTAGAGAACACATAGCCAGAACACCGCCACACTGCTGTTGTGCTGCTATCTGCCATTCCCGTCCCGGTTCCTGCGCTCACAGGAATTGGGAGAGCAGGCCTCCGAAACCGGCGTCGTTCGCGAGTTCATCTACTCGGGTGAAGACCGGAAATCAGGTTTTTGGGGAGCATCTTCACGTGACTGCTCGCTCGTTTGTTCTTCTTCCTGCTACTTCTCGACGACTTAGGGTGATCGGCACTGCAACATTACTGTATGGCATCGAGCGGGACGACTACATCGACCACCGCTATGTCAACTAGCGTCGGCTCTGGTGCCACTGGGTATGCAGTTGCAACCCATCCTTTGTTATATATGATTAGAATCATGATGATTAGTATCATGAACATGTTTGTTGCACTTAGATCACACATGCACATATCTGATGTCACAAACATGTTATTTATAGTTTTCTGGATTAAATTGGTACTGAATTTTGCCTAAAATTCTAACAACCATAGTAGATGCATATGTGACTCTACAAACTGGTAAAGAGATGTGGGATGCACTTGAGACCAAATATGGAGTGCCTGATGCTGGTAGTGTTATATGTCATGGAACAGTTTTATGACTACAGGATGGTTGATGACCGTTCTATGGTTGAACATGCTCATGAGATACAAACATTGGCAAAAGAACTCGAGAATTTTGGTACGGTGCTACCGGATAAGTTTATGGCGGGCTATATTATTGCTAAGCTACCACATGCTTGGACAGACTTTGCTACTTCTTTGAAACATAAGAGACAAGAGTTTAGCATTGCCGACCTCATTGGCTCTTTAGGTGTTGAAGAGAAGGCGAGAGCTAAGGATGTCCGCGGCAAGAAAATTGCTGTGGGAAGTTCTAGTGCCCATGTGGTTCAAAAAAATCCTCAAAATTCCTACAAGAAGAAATTCAAGCAAGAGCTCAAACAAAAGACCACTACACCTTTTAAGAAGAAGAAGAACAAGCAAAAGGGAAATTGCTTCACTTGTGGCAAGTCCGGGCATTATGCTAGGGACTGCGAGGAGAGCAAATAGAAGCCCAAAAAGAAATCTGCAAACATGATTGCGGCTGATGGAGGTATATTGGAGTATGGTAATTTATTATCTACAGTTCTTTCAGTTTGTCATTCACCTGATTGGTGGGTTGACACAGGAGTTAATATCCATGTGTGTGCTGATATTTCTTTATTTTCTTCTTATTAGGTCGGGAGAAGTTCCTCCTTGTTGATGGGGAATGGAGCACGTGTGGCTGTTCATGGTATTGGTACGGTTGATCTGAAGCTTACTTCGGAGAAGACCGTTGTCGGGTTCATAAACCCGGGGTCCCTAATGGACCTGCTTCCCAGCAAAATCTCGGCCCAGCAGACGACGTTGTGAACGACGCGCAACTCCTGGGCCGGCCCAGATACCTAACGACAGGCCGGAAGAGCAATCCAGTCTTCGACCGAAAGGCCTGGCCAAGGAGGGGACGACGCTTGCTTCTGACTTCGACCCGCTCTCTCCGATCGAAAGGCCTGGCCAGGGAGGGACAACGCTCGCTTCTGACTCTAACCCGTTCTCTCCGACCGGAAGGCCTGGCCAGGGAGGGGCGACGCTCGCTTCCGACTCCGACCCGCCTCTCTGACCGGAAGGCCTGGCCAGGGAGGGGCGACGCTCGCTTTTGACTCCGACCCACCTCTCCGACCAGGAGTACACCGAACCTCTGCTTATAGCTCTTCTCCGATCGGCGCGGTCGGAGCCAACTAGGAAATGACCGAACGGGGATGCCCGCTCGGTAAGGACCCGAAGAATTAGACGGAGCAAGTAAGGCAAGGCGCTCAAGTCAAACCATAATACCGATGACCGTACCCTGCACTCCTCTAGGATAGTACTGTTAGGTCATGTCAGAAGGGCACTTTATAACCTTCCAGACATGTCAGAACACGAACAGTGTTGTGGGCGCCGACATTTGTCCTATAGTACAGTAGGCGCCGACATTTTCCATACCAGAAGAACACGATGGAGCCTACCACATGCGTCTAGGCATCAACAGTATTATGGGCGCTGACAAACCGTCTTGTACCCGACGGCGTGGGCAACAAGAATAGGACACACACTCTCACTCTCTCTCTCTCACTTGTAAGGCCATCCCCTTCACCTATAAAAGGAGATGCGCTCTCTCCTGAAAGAGGACGATCAATTTTCCAACGAACAACAGACAACAGACGGATCATTCCGACTCACTCTCTGCTAGCCTTAGGCATCCTAAGCTACACAGAGCATATGTTCCAAAACAAAGAGCACGTAGGAGCTCCCGTCACTCTCGGCCCTTTGGTCCAGAGTCTGACCGGACCTCTAACACCCCCATCATACTCCCACTCATTTGTAACCCCAAAACAAACTTCGAGCACCTGGACTCAGGAATAAAGTCACCGACCGACTCAAACTGGACGTAGGGCATTTTGCCTAAACCTGTATAAACCCTGTGTCATTGAGTGCTAGGCCACATTCGATCACAACGTACGGCAAAACGACAAATATTGACTTGTTGGTCACTTTTTGCATCGACAGTTGGCGACGTCCATGGGAAAGACGTTGTACATTCACGCTTTTGATCATCAGATGGCCCACCTTTCCACCATCTTCGGCATGGCGGGCTCAAGCGATACGACTCGCTTCGGCTCGCTAGAGTTTCTCGCGCTCCCACCTGTTGGGATGTGGGTTCCTCCCGTCTACGAGCTGTCCAAGACCTTCCTCTTTGGAAGCCTAGACTTTGTCGCCGACCAGCTCGGCGTGCTTCACCTTCGTAAGAAGGCACTTGTCCCAGCGCCCGTCAGAGGAGGAGCGCCCTCCGTCGGCTCTGGGCCACCCGGTGACTTCAACGATGAGACGCCTGCGCTTCACTTCGAACCCACGCTGGGCTCAAACCCCACTATGAGTAACGTATATATTGTTCTTTACTCGCTGTTTAAAATCTTCCATCGACTCTCCGAAGGGACCTCGTTGTCCCCACCGCGACCGCCACGCGACCAGTCCCGGGAGTGCGCTATGGCGGACGCCCCAGGACAGCCACCGGTGGTAGCAGAGTCTCTATAGACCCACACCCCTCTGGACCCTCACGCGTAGGAGCACGGCGAGGAGCTACGACAAAGGCGGCAAAACTAGTCACCACCTGCACCGGCATGCTCGGCGCAGCACGCTGCGCCCCACGCGTGAAACCTAGTGAGCGGTCCCCGGGGTCATGCCCACCAGGTCCAGCGCAACATCATGGACGGGGGAACGATCCCCCATAGTTTGCTCGGGCTGGACAGAACATCGCCGCTGCGGTGATGCTTCTGCGCGGCCTTCCAGAGCTTGTCGACCCCCAGGAGCAGGCGGTTCACCGAAACCTCCGGGCGCTGGTGGAAACCGTCGTTGTTCAACAAGTGGAGAGCTTCGCATCATGAGACCGACTCCCGGCCTCTCTCCCCACTGGGGGAATGGGGCCACACCAGTCGAATCGCTCCATTCGCTCATCGCTACAGTCACTGGGCGCAGAACAGGAGGCCGCAGTTGCACCAAAACCTGACTCGGCGCCGCTCCACATTGACCACTTGTGCGTGAGCGCCTCGGGCCGAACCGAGACGCTCGCAGCATCATCAACAACCGGTGTCAGGCCCAGCATGATGATGACGCCCATCGAGGGGCGATGAGAGTAGGCGGCATGGGCCCTGGCCCCACTATCAAGGGGAGCGGTGAAACGCACTCCAGGCGTGGTCACCGACCGGACGACCGGAGTCCCAGCCTAGATGGCCTAGGACCATGGGCCTTTGGCCGTCACATCCAGAGAGCGCCGTTCCCACAGCGCTTCTGGCTGCCTACAAACATCGCCAAATACATAAGGGAGACGAATCCCGGTATATGGCTCGAAGACTTTCGGCTCGCCTGCCGAGCCAGAGGAGTGGATGATGACCACTTCATCATTCAATACCTCCCCATCTGCGTGGGGGAGCATGTTCGAGCATGGCTCGAATTCCTCCCGCATGACAGCATCTACGACTGGGCGGATCTCAAGAGGACCCTCATCGGGAATTTCTAGGGGACGTATGTCTGCCCTAGGAATTTCTGTGACCTCAAGAGCTGCCAGTAGGAGCCCAATGAGTCCCTATGAGATTACATCCATAGGTTCTCGAAATGATGCAACTCCCTTCCTGACGTCATCGACGCAGACGTCATCAGCGCGTTCCTCTCTGGGACAACCTATGAGTCTTTGATCCACAAGCTCGGCTGTTTGAAGCCCCATACCACCCATGACCTGCTCGACATCGCCATGAACCACGCCTCCGATGAGGAGGTGGTCGGAGCGGTCTTTAGTGGAGGCCAGGATAAGGGCAAGGCCAAGCGCGAGGACCAAGACGAGGGCCCCTCCACATAGAGGGGCAAAAAAAACAAGAAGGATCAGCGCCGACCGACCAACTCCGCATTGGTTGCCGTGGCTAATCACGCGGGCAAGCAGCCCCAGCAGGGCCTGCGTGACCACTTTGACAAGCTCATGGAGAGCCCATGCACCAACCACGCCTACCCCATCAAGCACATCTACAAGGATTGCGAACTCCTCAAGCGCTTTTTGTGATAGGCCGATGGGCCAAAAGAGGGAAAGGGCAAGGAGGCAGCACCAAGAAAGGAGGCACGGCGCGCAAGGATGGGGATGGCTTTCCCAATCCTAAGGAATGCCTCATGATCTTCGGGGGATCTGATGCCATCTACTCCAAGCGCCAGCATAAAGTGCGCTATAGAGAGGCATGCGTCGCCGAAACAGCCATCCCCTCCTTCCTTAGATGGTCAGAATCTCCGATCACTTTTGATCAGAGGGACCATCCTTCCCACGTCGCCAAACCGGGTCGCTACCCGCTCATCGTTGACACCATTGTCTTCAAGAAGTGCCTCACCAAGGTGCTAATGAATGGAGGCAGTGGCCTCAACATCCTCTACGTCGACACTCTCGACGCCATGCGCATCCCCCGGTCGGAGCTCCGCCCAGTGAGCTCTCCCTTCCATGGCGTGATCTCAGGGACGCAGGCATACCCGCTCGGGCAGATTGACCTGCCCATCACATTTGCTGACCGAGCCAACTTCTGCTCAGAGATTCTCACCTTCAAGGTGGTAGACTTCCTAGGGTCCTACCATGCCATCTTGGGGCGGCCATGCTACGCCAAGTTCATGGCGATCCCCAACTACACCTACCTAAAGTTGAAGATGTCGGGACTGAATGATGTCATCACTATGGGTAGCATCTTTTCACACGCCTACACATGTGACCGCGAGCATTACTAGCTCACCACTGCCATCATCAACTCAGCCAAGCACCCTCGGCTTAGAGAATCGCTAACCCCAGCAGCCCCGGACTGCAACAAGCCAACCTCCTCGACTGCCTTCCGCCCACTCATGGAAACTAAGGCAGTGGGGATCGAACCACCGACCCAACCAAGATGGTGTGGATCGAGACCCAGCTCCGGGCCAAATAGGAATACGAGCTAGCCGACTTTCTATGCGCTAATCGCGATGTCTTCGCATGGAAACCTTTATACATGCCAGGCATACCACGAAAGGTCACTAAGCATGCATTATGCCTCATCCTAGGCTCAAAGCCCACCAAGCAACGCCTACGTCGCTTTGATGACAAGAGGCGTAGGGCCATAGGCGAGGAGGTCGCCAAACTCCTGGCAGCCAGATTCATCAAGGAGCTATACCACTCCGACTGGCTGGTCAATCCCATCCTTGTTAAAAAGAAGACCGGGAAATGAAGAATGTGCGTTGATTATACTGGCCTCAACAAGGCGTCCCCGAGGGACCATTTTCCTTTGCCGCGCATAGACCAGATAGTCGACTCCACCTTAGGATACAAAATCCTCTCCTTTCTAGATGCCTACTCTGGCTATCACCAGATCACGATGAAAGAGTCCGACCAGCTCACAACCTCATTCATCACCTTATATGGTTCATACTGTTACGTAAACATGCCCTTCGGTCTGAAGAACGCTGGCGCCACCTACCAACGGTGCATGCAGCAATGCTTCACCGATCAAATCGACCCGCTCGATCAGCCTGACCAAGTCAAGCGGCCAAAACCAACAATCGTCGTATAAGTTGATGACATAGTAGTCAAAACGGCTCAAGCTTGCGACCTGATCGCATACTTGGCCACAACGTTCACGAACCTCCGAAGGTTCAACATCAAATTAAATCCTAAAAAATGTGTTTTTGGGGTTCCAAACGGGAAGCTGCTTGGATACATCATGTCCGAACGCGGTATCGAGGCCAATCCCAAAAAAATCACGGCCATCTCCAACATGGGCCCTATACTCAACGTCAAGGGCGTACAAAGGCTCACCAGCTATTTGGCCGCCTTGAGCTGGTTCTTCTCCCGGCTAGGTGAGCGGGGGATGCCTCTCTACAAGCTTCTCAAAAAGACGGACGCATTCATCTGGACTGTGTAAGCATAACAGGCTTTGGAGAGCCTCAAAGCATCACTGACGTCGGCCCCAATCCTCATCGCTCCCAAATGGGGAGAACCCCTCCTCTATGTCGTGGCAAGCAACCACATGGTAAGTGCCACCCTAGTCATCGAAAGGAAGGAGCCGGGACACCACCTTAAGGTCCAACGACCCGTATACTTCATCGGGGAGGTACTCACTGACGCCAAGGTTCGGTACCCCTAGGTGTAGAAACTTCTATACGCCGTGCTGATGGCGACCCAGAACCTCCTACACTACTTCACCGACCATGAAGTCCTGGTCGTCACTTCATACCCGCTGGGAGACATCATCCGCAACCGCGACGCCGCGGGATGAATCTCTAAGTGGGCACTTGAGCTAATCGGCCACGACATCAAGTATATTCCCCGCACCGCTATCAAATCTCAAGCTCTCTCGGATTTTGTCACCGAATGGACCGAGGTCCTGCTCCCGACCCCAGACGTCACCCACGAGTACTAAACAATGTACTACGATGGGCCCGTAATGGCGTCCGGCTCGGGGCTAGAGTGGTTCTAATCTCCCCAGACGGGAGCAGGCTCTGCTACGTGTTCTGCCTCCACTTTTTGGCCTCAAACAATGCCATGGAATATGAGGCCCTCATCAATGGACTACGCATCACCATCGAGCTCGGCGCTATGCGGCTCTACGTCCATGATGACTCGAAGTTGGTCATCGACCAAGTCATGAAGGAGTCCTCTTGCAAAAGCTGCCTCATGGCAGCATACTACTAGGAGGTGTGCAAGCTCGAGGACAAATTCTAGGGGATCGAACTACATCATGTCCCCCGAAAGGACAACGATAACGCCGATTTTCTCACAAAATTGGCTGCTAGGCGGGTTCCGTCCCCAGATGGGGTCTTCATCGATGACCTTCACGAGCCATCCGCCTGCATCCTAGAAGGTCCGATCCAGACACACCCCAATGCCAACCTGGCGCTTGGGGTTCCGACCTTGGTGCTTTCATGACAACGTCGCCCACCAACATCGTCGTGGTAGCACTTGATCAAACTGACTGGGGAGCACCGCTACTCGCCTACCTCCTCGAGGAGGTTCTCCCACCCGAAAGGACTGAAGCACGACCGATCGCTCGATGCGCTAAGACGTTCATCACATTCGGTAACAAAATTTACAAGCGAAGTCCGTCAGGAATACTAATGAAGTGAATCCCTACCAATCAAGGGAAACAACTCCTCCTCGAGATCCATGCTGGAATCTCCGGACATCACGTGGCCCCAAGGTTGCTGGTTAGAAAGGCCTTTTGTTAAGGTTTTTACTGGCCCACCATGCTATGAGAGGCTGAGGAGGTCATCCGCAGGTGTGAGGGATGCCAGTTCTACGCTCAGCAAACTCATTTGCCGGCACAGGAGCTCCAAATCATCCCTATCACCTGGCCATTCGTGGTCTGGGGCCTCGACATGGTAGGATCCCTCAAAAAGGGCCCAGGCGGCTTCACTCACCTACTCGTAGCAATGGACAAATTCACCAAGTGGATAGAGACGAAGCCCATCACCAACATCCATTCAGAAGAGGTGGTCAAGTTCTTCCTCGACATCATCTACCGTTTTGGTGTTCCTAACTGTATCATCACTGACCACGGAACTAACTTCACCAGGAAGAAGTTCCTGGACTTCTATGATGGATATGACATCAGGATCGATTGGGCCATGGTCGGACATCCACGTACTAATGGTCAGGTCGAGCAGGGCCAATGGCATGGTCCTCCAAGGACTCAAGCCACGCTTTTTCGACTGACTCAATAGGTACATCGGGTGATGGATTGCAGAGGTCTCAGCGATCCTCTAGAGCCTAAGAACGACCCCGAATTGATCCACAGGGTTCACACCCTTCTTCCTGGCCTATAGAGCTGAAGCGGTGCTGCCCTCCGACCTCGACCACGGTGCCCCAAGAGTGAAGGCCTTCGACCACGACCGAGCCACGGAGGCCCAGCAGGACGCAGTCGACCTGCTCGAGGAGGCTCATGAGACAGTTGTCATCCGCTTCGCTCGCTACCAGCAAACTCTCTGTAGGTACCATGAAAGAAAAATCAGAGGGAGGATCCTTGAGGTAGGAGACCTCGTACTCCAAAGAACCCAGTCAACCAAGGAGAAACACAAACTCTCTCCGCTATAGGAAGGGCCCTATACGGTGACTGAGGTGATCTGACCGGGCGCCTACTGACTGAAGGACGACAACGGCAACGTTCTCACCAACACTTGGAACATCGAACAGTTACGTCGTTTCTTCCCCTAAAAAATTCGGGCTTACCGCTTTCTTTCATTCAATGTTTGCTCCTACAAACACCCCAGCCTGAACACTCTCGACTTGGGTCGCTCGGGGGCTCCACGAGGGTGCGGCACCACCTTCCACGAGGGTGCGGTACCACCTCTCTTTTTTACTATCATATAGTAAATACTTTTTACCCGAACAAAAGGGTAGTCTGTTCCTTTAATTACCCTACGTAACTTTGTTTTAAACTCTCGACCCGATTACACCCCGCCATGACCTATGGATATGAGCAGCTGAGCCTCGCGGGCCATGCCCGGGTTCTTAAGGTTATAGCCTACGGGTCAAACAGGCAGGTGCGAAAAATAAAGGATAAAAAACAGAGCTATGCTAGGATAAAAATAAAGAACGGATGGGACCAACTTCCCCTTACAAAGCGATTCTATCACAAAATGAAACTGATGTATTCATGAATATAAACTGTTCTCACGGGGGCTCCCCCATGAACTTAACTTTTATATTTGCTGATTACTTCTACTCTAAATTCTACTGTGGCCGCCCGGCGGCATCGGCTGACGGCGCAACTAACAAAGATAAGGGCTGCTCGCTCTCCGACGGGGCGACATTTGGTTCGGTCGGAGGCGGGACGACCCTCGCTTTTGACCTGGCCACCACTCCATTCGCAGGCTGGGTGACGTCTTCTTGACGCACGCCTTCAGCCACGCTCACATGGCGAGCCTCCATCACCCACTATGCGGAGACTTGCTCGGCCACCATCTGTGCGCATGGCATCAAGCTCTCCCCGAGCACTTGGATGGCATCCACGCTCCAGCCGTCGGCATACCCGCTGTAGATGGCAGTGAAGTCCAGGTCCGGGTGGTGCGTCGCCACTGAGGTCAGCACCCCCAATGTCCCATAGAACATCCCATCGGAGATGAGCGCCCGAACCTCATTCGGGACCTCCGCCAGCTGGATGGTGGGTGTGCTGGTGCTCGGCGTAGACCCGAACACCTTCGAGACAATGACCTAGGCAACATTGTGGATCTGGTTGAGCTCCCCCTCGAGAGCACATCGTTCTTCAAGGGACATGGCCACCACCTCCACACTTTGATCGATCGCCGCCTTGGTTGTCTCTAGCTCCCGCTCTAGTGACCCAACCCTTCCGCCCAGTTCTGGAAGACGGATGACAAGCTCATAAGCAAGGGAAAGGAAAAACCAAGACATCAACCAAAGATGGAATGAATACATACCGAGGCGGGTGCCTTCGAGGATGGAGAGCGCTTCCTCTTGCTAGGTGACCTTCTCGAGCAGTCGGTCGTTCGACTCGTCTAGCCTAAGCACCTGCCCCCAGAGCGCGAGCACTTCCTAGTCAACCTCTGAACAGGCCTTCCGCTCCATCTCCAGAGTCTCCAAAGACTCCTAGAGCACCGCTTCGGTTTTCGCCAGCCGAACCTTCACCGCGTCGAGTCCCCACTCAGCGGTAGTCGCTCGTTCCACCACGAGCTGTTCCGCCGCCTACACTCCCATCACCTCGGCCACCTGGTCTTGGGACTCATGGTGGGAAGACTCCAGCTGGAGCTCGAGCTCATCGACCCACCGTGGCATCGTGGCTTCCCGCTCCATCCGACCATGCTCATCCTGGAGGAAACGGGACTTGCGGATCGATTTCGCCTCTAACTCCTATAAAGCAGCAAGCACGATGACACAACCAGTGGAAGACCAAGGAGTTGAGGACAAACACTAAAAACATAGAAGGCTTACCTTGGCGATGCATAGTAGGTCGACTGGGACCGCCTGATGGGCGAGCTCAACCCGCTCCAAGGCCTCCCTGAGCTTCACCTTGGTTTGGGTGAGATCGGACTCCATCGATAGTCCTCTCTCCTCCAGGAAGTGCCAGAGCGCCACCTCCTTGTCATCTCAAAGGACGAACCGAGCCTTCCTTGGGTTGCTAGGGCAAGGCCACACTAGATTGCGGGTCGCCCCGAACCCGCTGGAAGGCACAGCCGACGACCGGACCATCGCCAACTCCCGCCCACCGTTGACGGATGCGGCCGCAGGCCCACGACGCTCCACCGAGGTCGCAACAACGTCCTGGCCTCCTTCATCCTCGGAGGAGCTTGTGTCTCCACCCATCTCCGTGGGCTAGTCCGACTCGAGCTTCGCCTCTACATCGCTCCAGCTTTCACCGGCCCGCACCCGCCGGGCAATCTCCTTCTCCTTCTAGTGCCAACGACGAGCCTTCTTAGCTCTCTTCTTCTTCTTACCAACCGCCGCCTCCTTCTAGGTGTCTTGCTGAGCCGCGCCCTCCGCCCCCCTCGAAAGATGCGACCGGGATTTGTAACCGGCAAGTCCCTACGAAAACGAACGACTTGAAGTCAGAATACGAGAAAGCAAAAGAGAAAAAGACATGGAATAAGAAGAAGGGAGCGTACCAGAGTGGATAGCTTCGCGGCGTGGAGGGGTCCAGGTTTTCCATCGAGGGACACTTGGGCCCTCAGTTGCAGCACCCGATCGAGTCGACTCCAGACCTCGTCCTTCGCCAACTCCATAGGAGACGCGCGGTCAGGATTTGTTGGGCCCAAGTAGTTCCACATCGGCCACCTCCTCTCCGCTAGCGGGGTGACTCAATGGTGGAAGAAGGTGTGGAACACCTGTAGCCCATCGAGGCCATGCTGCACTAGCTTTTGGAGCTCCACTTTGATAATCTCCAACTTAATCTGTCGACAGGAGGGCCCCCACGACTAGCTATCCTACCTTTCCGGCCTCCTTCCGGTGAACGGCGGGAATGGCGCCTCCGCTGGGTTCCTGATATAGAACCACTACCCATGCCACCCCCGATTGGAGCCACAGGGGGAGTACGCGGGGTAGTATCCCGGCGGCCTCAGCTTCTTCTGCAGCGCGAAGCCCCCAACTAGTGCGGTCCTGTACGGCTTCCCCTCCGACAAGGCCCACCCGGTGAAGATCCGCCGGAAGAAGTCCACGTGCGGCTCCATCCCGAGGAAGGCCTCATAGACGGTGACAAAGCCGGTGACATGCAGCACCCTAGTCTGATTGTGCTGCAGCTCTAGGCCCCACTCATTGAGGAGCCCGCATAGGACTCATGGAAGGTGAGGAAGGAGACAACCTCGTCGGCCCGAGGCCACTGAAAAGCCTCCCCCGCAGGAGCCCTCTAGTGCGCCACCTCCTTCGGTGGGAGTAGCCCCTTCTCGGCGAAGGTGGCCAGCACTGCCTCATCCACATTGGATGGCCTCTAGCTCGACATCGTGCTTCAGACTCATCAATGGATTTGTGAGTTCTCCTCCCCCTTGCTTTACCCTCTTTTCTCCTAGGAACCGCTGTGGCACACGAACGTGCTTGGTGAGAAGGAAGAAGGAGGAGAGGCAGTAGTTGGAGAATAGGCGAAGGATTAGGACGAAAACCCTCTCCCTTCCCCTATTTAAAGAGGAGAGGCAGCAGTTGGAGAAAGGCGAAGGATTGGGGCGAAAAACCCTCTCCCTTCCCCTATTCAATGTGGATAGGCATGCGGCAGGACGCGTCCTAACTGATGGGATGCGCCCTGCCCAACAAAACAACGCCTGGTTAGATGGGACGTTGCCTAGTCATGGCCCACCACTACCGCACGCCTAGCGTAGGAAACAAGGCGCAACCGCATGCAAATGGCCCTCCCCCTTCCCAGGTAGGGCTTGCAAGGGCCCAACAATAGGATCTCCATCGAGGGAGAGATCAACGGGCTTCCTGAGTCGATCGGACAGCCTAGGCGAATGCCGAGAGGCAGGTAAGGAGCAGAGGGATGCCCCATGCGGGCTATGCTGACTTCGTCATGAACAACAGACGTGGGATCCCATTCGGACATATCCGATAAGAGCTCCCCAATCCCATCACTCGAGTCATCAAGGTAAATTTACCAAACCGTTTTACTTTATTTTTTTTATGCATGATAATTCATCCTTCATCATACATGCATTCACAGACTCATCTATGCAATCATACACACATTCACACATTCATCCATGCAATCATTCATTCATCACATACATCCAAAGCATTGCATATGCAATTGATGCATCACAATGATTCGTGTTGCGTCACGAAATGGTAGTCGCCTCATTCAACATGAGCGACGACCGACCGGGATTCGAAGGCTGGCCCGCGAAGGGCTCTAGGCCGCCTCGCGTCAAACAGAGCCAGGGGAGAAAAATGCAGATGAGCCCCAGCGGCCCTCGCCTGATCTGCCTAGAAGCAGACAGGGT
This sequence comes from Miscanthus lutarioriparius, assembly GCA_904845875.1. Taxonomy (NCBI): domain Eukaryota; kingdom Viridiplantae; phylum Streptophyta; class Magnoliopsida; order Poales; family Poaceae; genus Miscanthus; species Miscanthus lutarioriparius. The sequence continues at coordinate 52,867,651 of CAJGYO010000015.1, forward strand.
CATCTCAACCTTCTCGTTTGATCCTAACCTCGAGCCACGCCCACAGAATCTCAATCGAGGGGAGGCCAGTGGGCCACCTGAGTTGGTCTCCGGAATGACCCGAGCATCTATCGGCAGGCAAGTTAAGGAGCAGTGGAATGCAACATGAGGGCTATGCCGACCCCATCACGAACGACGGACCTGGATTTTGCTCGAACATGCCCATTAGAGAGCTCACCGAGCGCGTCACTCGAGCCATCGAGGCAAGCGACGTTAGCTCAGCCCCTCTGGTTGCGGAAACCGTGGATGGGGTAATGCATGGAACTAGACCAACCCCTACTGAACCCAATAGGGCCCAGGGGCCCAGGTCGCCCGACGCTGACTCGGGAAATCAATCGACCGCGCGGATCACGGGCGGGACAAACACGGGTGAACACCCCGAACGACAGAAACATAGGAATCTACGGCCCCAGGAAAGAGTACCAAGATGCTCAGCCTCCAACCGACTCACCAGTCAGATGCAGGCTCGGGGGCTACACCCACTGGGTGCGCTCGCGTGCACCCGCTGGCAAAACGAAAAATCCCCCAAACGATTCTACCCGAATCACCCGGGGGCTCGGGGGCTCGGGGGCTCGGGGGCTACACCCATCAGGTGCGCTCGCGCGCACCCGCTATCAAAACAAAAAATCCCCTAGACAATTCGACCCGAATCGCCTGAGGGCTCGGGGGCTCCTGTCGGGTTCATAAACCTAGGGTCCCTAATAGACCTGCTTCCCAGCAAAACTCAGCCTAGCAGATGACGTTGCGAATGACATGCAACTCTTGGGCCGGCCCAGATACCTAATGACAGGTCAAAAGAGAAATCTAGTCTCCGACCAAAAGGCCTGGCCAAGGAGAGGACGATGCTCGCTTCTGACTCTGGCCTGCTCTCTCGACCAGAAGGCCTGGCTAGGGAGGGACGACGCTTGCTTCTGACTCTGACCCGCTCTCTCTGACCGGAAGGCCTGGGCAGGGAGGGGCGACGCTCGCTTCTGACTCTGACCCACCTCTCTGACCAGAAGGCCTGGCCAGGGAGGGGCGACGCTCGCTTTCGACTCCCACCCGCCTCTCTGACCAGGAGTACACCGAACCTCTGCTTACAGCTCTTCTTCGATTGGTGCGGTCGGAGCCAACTGGGAAACGACCGAACGAGGACGCCCGCTCTGTAAGGACCTCAAGAATTAGGCAGAGCAAGTAAGGCAGGGCGCTCAAGTCGAACCGCAATACCGAGGACTGTACCATGCACACCTGTAGGACAGTACTATCAGGTCATGTTGGAAGGGCACTTTATAACCTTCTAGGCATGTCAAAACATGAACAGTGTTGTGGGCGCCAACATTTGTCCTACAGTATGGTAGGCGCTGACATTTACCATACCAGAAGAACACGATGGAGCTTGCCACATGCGTCTAGGCATCAACAGTATTGTGGGCCCCAACAAACCATCTTGTACCCAACGGCGTGGGCAACAAGACTAGGACACACACTCTCACTCTCTCTCTCTCTCACTTGTAAGGCCACCCCCTTCACCTATAAAAGGGGATGCGCTTTCTCCTAAAAGAGGACGATCAATTTTCCAATGAACAATAGATGGATCATTCTGACTCACTCCCTGCTAGCCTTAGGCATCCTAAGCTACATAGAGCATACGTTCCAAAACTTAGCACATGTAGGATTGTTCTGCTTATCCTTAACTGATGCATGTGTTAATTCCATGAACAATGTGAGCTATGATGTTGAATCTAATGTTTGGCATTCACGTCTTTGTCATATAAACTTTGGTTGCATGAATCACTTAGCTGGTTCAAATTTAATCACGAACTTTGATTTGGTCAAAGGTTCTAAATGCCATGTATGTGTGCAATCGAAGCAACCTCGCAAGCCTCACAAGGCTACTAAGGCGAGGAACTTGGCACCATTAGAACTAATCCATTCTGATTTGTGTGAAATGAATGGCGAGTTGACCAAAGGTGGCAAAAGATATTTCATGATGTTGTTAGATGATTGCACTAGATTTTACTATGTGTATCTATTAAAATCAAAAGGTGAAGCATTAAATTATTTTAAGATCTATGAAGCTGAGGTAGAAAACCAACTTGAGAAGAAAATTAAACGGTTGCGGTCTGATCGCGGGGGAGAATATTTCTCAAATGAGTTTTCTGAGTTTTGAGCGGAGCATGGTATTATTCATGAGAGGACACTGCCATACTCATCACAATTCAATGGGATTGCCGAGAGAAAGAACCACACTCTAACTAAGTTGGTTAACGCCATGTTAGAGACAGCGGGACTATCTAAGAAATGGTGGGTGAGGCAATTTTGACAACATGTCATGTCCTGAATAGGGTACCCACAAAGAACAAAGAAATTATACCATTCGAGGAATGGGAGAAGAAGAGATTCAATCTCTGTTACCTATGAACATGGGGTTGTTTGGCAAAGGTGAATATACCAATTAACAAGAAGCAAAAGCTTGGACCAAAAACCGTTGATTGTGTCTTTCTTAGTTATGCTATTTACAACGTGGGTTATAGATTTTTAATAATAAATTCTGGAGTGCCTGATGTGAATGTTGGTACTATTATGGAATCTAGAGATGCTACATTTTTTGAGAGTCAATTTCCTATGAAAAATACACCTAGTACTTCTAGTCATGATTCTATAATACTTCCACGGTTGCGTGAACCGATAGAACATGCTGATGTTGAAACCCATGTGAAAAATTATGAGGAGGATAATAATATACTCACTCGAAAGAGTAAGAGATGGAGGACTACAAAGTCCTTTGGTGAAGACTATATTATATACCTCGTGGATGACACTCCTGAGACCATAGAAGAGGCATATTCATCTCTTGGCGCTGACTTGTGGAAGGAAGCTATTCAGAGTGAGATGGGCTCTATTATGTCTAATGGAACTTGTGAGCTTGTTGATCGTCTTTACAGGTGCAAACTTGTGGGATGTAAATAGGTGTTCAAGAAAAAGCTTAGGCTTGATGGTACTATTGAGAAGTACAAGACGTGGTTTGTGGCTAAGGGTTATACCCAAAAAGAAGACAAAGATTATTTCGATACTTATTCACTAGTTACCTGTTTAACGACTATACGAGTGTTATTTTCTTTAGCTGCCTCACATGGTCTTCTCGTTCATCATATGGATGTTAGGACAACTTTCTTGAATGGGGAGCTTGAGGAAGAGATCTATATGGATCAGTCAGATGGATTTGTTGTAAATGGTCAAGAGGGAAAAGTGTGTAAATTATTGAAATCTTTGTATGGCCTAAAGCAAGCACCTAAGCAGTGGCATGAGAAGTTCGACAGAACTTTGACATCAGCCGGCTTTGTTGTGAACGAAGCTAATAAATGTGTTTATTATCGGTATGGTGGGGGAGATGGTGTGATCTTGTGCTTATATGTTGATGATATACTAATTTTTAGAAACAATATTAATATGATTGAGAAAGTGAAAGGATTTTTATCGAGTAACTTTGAAATGAAAGATTTAGGAGAAGGTGATGTTATTGTTAACATAAAGCTAGTCAGAGAAGGAAATGGTGGGGTAATGCTTTTGCAATCCCATTATGTGGAAAAGGTGTTGAGTCGCTTTGGATACAATGACTGTACACCTGTTTCAATTCCTTATTATACAAGTGTGCTATTAAGGAAAAATCGCAGAATAACATGGGATCATTTAAGATATTGTCAAATAATTGGCTCACTTATGTATTTAGTTAGTGCAACGAGGCCTAATATCTCATTTGCTGTGAGTAAACATATCCAGTTTGTTTCAAATCCGGGAGATAATCATTGGCGTGCCCTTGAGAGGGTATTGCGCTATCTAAAAGGGACTGTGAGCTATGGCATTTACTATACCGGGTATCCAAAGGTACTAGAGGGTTATTGTGATGCAAATTGGATATCTGATGCTGATGAGATTTATGCCACAAGTGGATATGTGTTCTCACTTAGGGGTGGCGCTATTTTATGGAAGTCTTACAAGTAGACCATCTTAACGAGGTCAACAATGGAAGCATAACTCACAGCATTAGATAGCGCCATTATTGAGGCCGAGTGACTTCGTGAACTCCTTATGGATTTACCGGTAATTGAAAAACCAATACCGGCTATTTACATGAACTGTGATAATCAAACAGTGATAATCAAAGTGAACAGTTCTAGGGATAACATGAAATCTACGAGGCATGTGAAGAGGCGGTTAAAATATGTCAAAAAACTGAGAAACTCCGGAGTAATAGCATTGAACTATGTCCATACATCTAAGAATCTGGCAGATCGGTTCACAAAGGGTCTGTCACGTAATGTGATAGATGGTGCATCGAGGGAGATGGGCTTGAGACCCACATGAAGTCATTCCATAGTGGTAACATGTCCTATGTGATCGGAGATCCTATGAAGTAGGATGGTGAAACAAGCTAGTGGTTGACTGATGGATAGATCCTTTGAAATAAGGTCCATATCGTTTGAGATGCACATTTCTCTTATGTTGTAAGGCAGGATGGTATAAACCTTAATGTGATCCGAGTGGCTTATTTAAGCAGAGATGTCGGCCTACAGGACATCTTAGAAGGAACACACCTATATGAGTTCGACTGCTAGTCACAGTCTATGAGATGTGGGTAATCTCTAGATACTCATGAAAGGCTCAGGAGTTTGACTTATGTGCTCCATCCAGAGGGGATGCTTTAGGCAACCTTGTATCAGTAAATGACTTAGGTGAAACTTATTTCGCACAAAACTGTCAATTCAAGGCGTAGTCTATTGTTCAGTTGTAAAGAAGTGTAACCTCTGTTCTAAGTGGATGTTCAACTTAACAGTCTCCACCGAAAAAACTGGTATATCAAACATTAGCGGAACCGAGAGCATTTTCCTATGTCTTGAAATTTGGTGGGGATTGTTGGTTTAATTGGGTTTGTTCAATTTATTCCGTAATTAAACCAAAGGAAATACCAAGATTAAAGTTAATGCTAGGTGTAATTTGTTGGGTGCTTTATGCAGTGTAACTTACGATTTGATGAGGGCTGATGAGAGGTTAAGTGCATGATGACCATTATGTGTTGGTGGATCATAATTTAGTGGTTCATGGTGTCATAGTGGTTTTCGTTACTAGTAACAGACAATTCATTTGTCAGTTTCACAAGTTATTTGTAACAGACAATGACATAATGGCTACTAACTCTTCATGCGTCTGGCTCTTTAACTTCGTCTTCCCTTATTGCTGCATAAAAGGGGCACTCCTTCTCTTGTTCGCGAGAGTAGAGAACACATAACTAGAACACTGCCACACTGCTGTTGTGCTGCTACCTGCCATTCTCGTCCCGGTTCCTGCGCGCACAGGAATTGGGAGAGCAGGCCTCCGAAACCGGCGCCGTTCGCGAGTTCATCTGCTCGGGTGAAGACCGGAAATCAGGTTTTTGGGGAGCGTCTTCAGGTGACTGCTCGCTCGTTTGTTCTTCTTCCTGCTACTTCTCGACGACTTAGGGTGATCGGCACTGCAACATTACTGCATGGCATCGAGCGGGACGACTACATCGACCACCGCTATGTCAACTAGCGTTGGCTCTGGTGCCACTGGGTATGCTATTGCAACCCGTCCTTTGTTATATATGATTAGAATCATGATGATTAGTATCGTATACATGTTTGTTGTACTTAGATCATACATACACATATATGATGTCACCAACATGTTATTTATAGTTTTCTGAATTAAATTGGTATTGAATTTGTCTAAAATTCTAACATCGTGTGGGAGGCACAGCAGAAAGTATATAGCAAATGCTGTTGTAACTTGCAATAACTAGCAAACGTGGCCCTCATTTGTGATTTTCAGCTTCAGCTAGGCGCGCAGAACCCACCGAGTGCAAGAACCGAGCCGAAGCTGCCCGGAATACTACATCACTATCACGCAGTATCGCTCCCACTACACCTGTATGTGAGTTCTGATCAAAGGCCTATTAGAGCCCCCAAATTAATAATAGTAAGATATACACGTGCTATTCTACGCTCTAGGTGTAGAATACTATTCTACACTAAGTTGTTATACCGAACAAAATTCAGTACTATTCAGTAATCGCGGTTCAATATTATTCAGTATTTCGTAACAGTAAGTGTAGTACCGACTGATATTGAACGCGGTTCAGTACTACTCAGTATTTTTTCTGGTTAAATTTAATTTTTGGTGTAGAATAATATTCTATAACTAAGGTGTAGAATAGCGCTGCCGTAGTAAGATGTGCATATAAATTAAGTTGAATTATATTTTGGGTCCGTTTTGGCAAGACGGCGTAACTTCAGTTTCCCTTAGAAACCACCGATTTATCTACTCCTACTTTATTTTAACATTAGATAACAAAATAAAGTCATCTAAGAATATACTAAATCCGTTCCAAATTATAGTTCGTTTGACTTTTTTGACCTAAAATTTGACCACTCATCTTATTCAAAAATTTATGCAAAATATCACTTCTTTTGTTGCAGCTTGCTTTATTAACAAAAGTTCTTCAAAAATGACTTAAATTTGACTATATTGACATAAATTTTTTTGAATAAGACGAGTAGTCAAACTTAGAGTCAAAAGAGTCAAACGAACTATAATTTAGAGTGGAGGAAGTACTTTATTTGTTTGATACTACAAGGAGCCAGAGAACTGGCAAAATCCGTGCTAAAATGGGGCCTATGTTTGAGCTAGTCTACAAAAACAGTCCTATGACATCTCATGCTCAGTTGCTAGTAGGCACTATTCAACAGCCTTTCTTTCCCACTATTATTACTAGTTGGAAGGAGCAAGATGCCAAGAGAAGGGGTTAATTGGGCCAACGTAATCTTCTGGCGAAATTAAAACCTAGCATACCCATTTCACCTCTTGTACCTAAAAATGTTTGTAGCATATACATAAAAGTTTTGCAACCTAGTTTCAACCCTAAGAGCTAAAATGACAACTCTAGGAATGTAAAAACGTGTAAACAATTACCAAAAAAAAATGCTCAAAGTAAAAAAAAAATTAGTAACACGACGATGTTTTTTTCGAGGCGTCGGAGTCTCGGCACTCCCGACCAGGACAAAACCGGTAGCCAGTTCAAAAAGTCCATCATTGCCAAACTTTGGATCTAGTAGTGCGTCATCGACATTGATAGACACGGTCTTCTACTGTCGGTCCTATAATCGGTAGTGATATAGCCTTTAAGAGAAAGAGAGAAGTGGACCCGCCAGGACGCCACTCCAGCGGGCCTGATCTGATGTTGCTGGCCCCACACTTGCCTCCACGCCAGATATAAGGAGAAGGAAAGAGAGCACTGAACTTGTCATCTGTGACCTCATGCCCCGCGTCATGGTCTGGGCTAGATCCGCTCGCGTGACCAGGCCGCGTCGGGGCTAGGGCCAGAGTCGGATCCGCCTGCGCCAGTTCTAGGGCTGGGGCCGGATCTGCCCGCATGACCCCGCTTTGGGGGGCTGCCCGCTCTAGGTAAGGGGTGGGGACTGGGGAGGAGGAGAGCGGAGGTAGGAGGAGATCAAGAAACTAGGTTAGGAGGGATAATGAGTGGGAGAGAAGGGGGAAGACGGGTAGACTGTGCGCTGGATAGTTAATTATGTTGGATGGAATTTTTGGGTCCGGGGACAGGGACCATTGCTGGTTTGTAATGTAATATGGCAGTATGATAGTAATATCTTCTTGTTTATTTATGAATCGGCGGTGTGCTCCTATTACTGTTGTTTTAATATTATGATAGTGATGAACTAACATGGATTATAGTTTTTCTAGTAGTGTGTAGGAGTATTAATGTACCAATACGCCATAAAAATAAATGATGGTCATAAGTTGGATTATATCTATATCTATATCTAATAATGAAGAGACTAAATTTCCGGCAATTTTTTTCGTCCACCTCTCCCTAACTAATTCCGTGAATATGAGATCAGAACTGTCTCTATTGGTATGTCTATAGCCCTCCTGTTTTATGTATGAGTAAGCAAGGCTTCTTAAGGTAACCTGAATTCTAATCCTAATCCAAATAGATCTAATCCTTAGTGACATGAATAGGAATCCTAACCCAAATTAGAAAAAAAATATATATAAGAGTTTTGGACTTTTTCTGGTTTTGTTTTTCCACCGAGTTTGAATTTTATTTTTCTCAAATCCGAATACGGAACAAGCGTTCTGTTTTTTTTTCAATTTTTATTTTTCCCGAAGTTGTTCTGTTTTTTTTCAGTTTTTATTTTTCTAGATCCGAACAGAAAACCCGTTCGTTCAGTTTTTTTTCAAATTTTTATTTTTTCAGATTTGAATTTTTATTTTTCCCGGATCATTTTTATTTTTTCTAGATCCCAATACAGAACACCTGTTCTGTTTTTTTTCTAACTTTTTTTTTCCGGATCCAAACAGAACACCGGTTTGTTCCTTTTTTCATTTTTATTTTTATTTTTGCTAGATTCGAATTTTTATTTTTCCCGGATCATTTTTATTTTCCCGGATCCGAATCCTGAACACTTGTTCTGATTTTTCTAATTTTTTTCCGGACCCAAACATAACACCGGTCTGTTCCGTTTTTTCAATTTTATTTTAGTCGATCCGAACAGAACACCTGTTCAGGTTTTTTATGTTCGTTTCGTTTTTTTTCCTAATTTTATTCATTCCTTTTTTTTCTAATTTTTTTTCCAACATCCGTACGGAAACACCCGTTCCATTTTATTCCCAATTTCGTTTTCTGTGCTGGTATCTTGTCTGTCCAGGTTTCTTTTTTTTTCTCTATATTTGTCAGTGCGAAAAATGATCAACAATTAAATATTTATAGTTTTGCCGTACGTTATGATCAGATGTGGCCTAGCACTCAATGACACAGGGTTTATACTGGTTCAGGCAACGTACGCTACGTCCAGTTCCAGTCGGTCGATGACTTTATTTTTGAGCCCAGGTGCTCAAAGTTTGTTGTGGAGTTACAAACGAGTAGAAATAAGAAGGGGGTGTTAAAGGCCCGATCGGACTCTGAACCAAAGGGCCGAGAGCGACGGGAGCTCCAACCTACGCTAAGTACTAGAACGTATGCTTTGTGTAGCTTTAAAGCTTTTAGAGTTCTAAAGCCTAGCAGAGAGAGAGTTGGAATGAATCGTCCTTTTAGAAGAGAGCACATCCCCTTTTATAGATGAAGGTGACGGCTTTACAAGTTTGGGAGAGAGAGAGAAAGGGAGTATGTATGTTTACTAGTCTTGTTGCCCACGCCGTCGGGTACAAGATAGTTTATCGGCGCCCACAATACTGTTGACGTCCAGATGCATATGGCAGGCTCTATCGTGTTCTTCTGGTATGGCAAATATCGGCGCCTACCATATTTTTGGACAAATGTCGACGCCCACAACACTGTTCGTGTTCTGACATGTCTGGAAGGTTGCATGGCACCCTTCTGATATGTCTTGGTGGTACTGTCCTGCAGGCGTGTAGGGTACCATCCTCGATATTACGGTTGACTTGAGCGTCTTACCTTATCTGTTCCATCTGATTCTTGGGTCCTCACCGAGCGGGCATCCTCGGTCAGTCGTTCCCAGTCGGCTCCGACCGCGTCGATCAGAGTCGGAAGCCGTAAGCAGAGATTCGGTGTATTCCCGGTCAGAAAAGCGAGTCAAAGTCGGAAGCGAGCGTCGTCCCCTCCTTGGCCAGGCCTTTCGGTCGAAGACTGAATCGCCCAGGAGGCGCGCATTGTCACAACGTCGCCTGCTGGGCCGCGCTTTTTGCTGGAAAGCGAGCCCATTAGAAACCCCATGTTTATGAACCCGACAGGAGCCCTCGAGCCCCCGGGCGATTCGTGTAGAATCGCCTAGGAGATTTTTTTGTCTTGCCAGCAGGTGCGCGCCTCGGGGATTTTTTGTCTTGCCAGCAGGTGCGCGCGAGCACACCTTGGTGGGCGTAGCTTCTGAGTGAGATCCGACCCCTTGCCATGGACCCTTTCTAGGTTCTGAGCCATCATTTCCAGGAGCGTGGACCCCGTCGTCGGGTGCAGCCGCGGGGTCGGGCGGGACCAAGGGATCCGGCGAGACAGGGTCGCCAACCCAGGCGTCGGGCACGATCGTCAGGTGCGCTGAGGGGTCGGGCGAGTTGGAGTCGCGGACGCAGGTGTCGGGCGTGGCCGAGGAATTGGGCGGGATGGGGTCGCCAACCCAGGCGTCGGGCGTGCCGAGGGGTCAGGTGAGATGGAATCGCGGACCTAGGCGCCGGGCGTGGCCGAGAGATTGGGCGAGACGGAGTCGCCAACCTAGGCGTCGAGTGTGGGCATCGAGCGCACCGAGGGGTCGGGCGAGACAGAGTCGCGGACCCGGGCGCCAGGCGTGGCTGAGGGATTGGGCGAGACGGAGTCGCCAACCTAGGCATCGGGCGCGGCCGTCGGGCGCACCGAGGGATCGGGCGAGATGGAGTCACCAATCAAGGCGTTGGGCACGCCGAGGGGCCAGGCGACCCGAGCCCTGAGCCCGTTGGGCTTGGTGGGGGTCGGTCGAGTTTCGTGCGTTACCCCGTCCACGAGTTCCGCAACCGGAGGGGTTGAGCTAACTTTGCTTGCCTCGATGGCTCGAGTGACGCGCTCGGTGAGCTCTCTAACGGGTATGTTCAAGTGGAATCCGGGTCCGTTGTTCGTAACAGGGTCGGCATAGCCCTCATGTGGCATTCCACTGCTCCTTAATCTACCTCCCGATAGATGTCTGAGTCATTCTGAAGACCGACTCAGGTGGCCCGCTGGTCTCCCCTCGATGGAGATTCTGTGGGCATGGCTTGAGGTTAGGATCGGATGAGAAGGTCGAGATGACCCTGTCTACATCTGTGCAGATCAGGCGAGGGCTGCTGGGGGCTCATCTGTGTTTTTCTCCCATGACTCTGTTTGACGTGAGGTGGCCTCGAGCCCTTCATGGGCCAGCCTTCGAACCTCGGTCGATCATCGCTCATGACGAATGAGGTGACTACCACTTCATAACACAACACGAAGCGTTGTGATACATCAATTGCATATGCGATGCTTTGGATGTATGGGATGAATGAATGAATGCGTGTATGGATGAATGTGTGAATGCATGTATGGATGAATGTGCGAATGCATGTATGAGAAAGGATGAATGAATGATCATGAAAATAAATAGAATAAAAGGTTTGGTAAAGTTACCTTGATGACTCGAGTGACAGGTTTGAGGAGTTCCTATCGGATATGTCCGATTGGGATCCATATCCATTGTTTGTGACAGAGACGGCATAGCCCGTATGGGGCATCCGTCTGCTCCTTACCTATCTCTCGGCAGTCACCTGAGCCATCCGATGGACTCTGGTAGCCCATTGGTCTCTCCTTGATGGAGATCCCATTGCTGGGCCCTTCCAAGCCCTACCTGGGAAGGCGGAGAGCCGTTTGCGTGCGGTTGCGCCTTGTTTCCTGTGCCCGGGTTACGGTAGTGGTGGGCCATGCCTAGGCCACATCCTGTTTAACCAGGCGTTGTTTCGTTGGGCAGGGCGAGTCCCATCAGTCAAGACACGTCCCATCGCCTGTCCATCCGCATTAAATAGGGGAAGGGAGAGGGTTTTTCGCCCCATTCCTTTGCCTTACTCCAACTGCTACCTCTCGTCGTTCTTCCTTTTTGCCAAGCCTGTTTGTGCGCCATGGCGGTTTCTAGGGGAGAGAGAGAGTAAAGCGAGGGAGAGGATAACTCATAGATTCGTTCATAAATTCGGAGCGTGATGTCGAACTGGAGGCCATCCAATGTGGACGAGGAGGTGCTGGCCGTCTTCATCGAGAAGGGGCTACTACCGCCAAAGGAGGTGGCGCATTGGAGGGCTCCTGTGCTAGGGGAAGCTATTCCACGACCATGGGCCAATGAGGGTGTCTCCTTCCTCGCCTTCCACGAGCGCGGGCTTGGATATCCCGTGCACTGGTTCTTGTGCGGGATCCTCAATGAGTGGGGCCTAGAGCTGCAGCACCTCAATCTGATTGGGATGCTGCACGTTGCCGATTTCATCACCGTCTACGAGGCCTTCCTCGGGATGGAGCCGCACATGGACCTCTTCCGGTGGATCTTTACCGGGCGAGCCTTGTCGGAGGGGAAGCCACCAAGGACTGTGCCGGTTGGGGGTTTTTCCCTACAGAAGAAGCCAAGGACATCAGGCTCCTACCCCACGTACTCCCCCTGTGACTCCAATCGGGGGTGGCATGAGGAGTGGTTCTACATCAGGAACCCAGCAGAGGCAACTCTCCCTCTATTCACCGAAAGAAGGCTAAAGAGGCGGGAAAGCTGGTCGTGGGGTCCCTCTAGCTGGTAGAATAAGATGGAGGTCATCGAGGCAGATCTTTAGAAGCTGGTGCAGCACGGCCTCGATGGGCTACGGGTGTTCCACACCTTCTTTCGCTGTCGGGTCACCCCGCTAGCGGAGAGGAGGCGGCCGATGTGGATGTACACCGGCCCTATGGATCTCGACTGTGCGTCGCCGGAGGAGTTACCGAAGGACGAGGTCTAGAGCCGACTTGACCGGGTGCTACAACTGAGGGATAAGGAGTCCCTTGAAGGAAAGCCCAGACCTCTTCACGCTACGAAGCTGTCCAATCTGGTATGCTCTCCTTTTTATTCCGTGACCTTTTTTCTTCTTGCTTTCCCTTGTTTTGACTTCAAGTTGTCCGTCTTATAGGGACTTGCGGGTTACAGATCCTGGCTGCATTTTCCTAGGGGGGGGCGGAGGCCACAGCTCGGCAAGCTACCTTGAAGGAAGCAGTGATCGCTAAGAAGAAGAAGAGAGTTGAGAAGGCTCGGAGGAGGCACGAGAATGAGAAGGAGATCGGACAGTGGGTGCGGGCCGGTGAAAATCGGAGCGACGTGGAGGCAAAGCTCAAGTCGAAGGAGCCAGTCACCATCATCCTCAGAGGTTCTCGCGTCGTGTCCACCAGCGATGGGTGGGATACGGAGAGGCGTGGTGATGTTCCCACGTCAAGGAAGCACGTTGTGAGCTCGGACGCTGCCGTCGAGCGAGAGGCGAAGCGGGCGTGGTCGCTGAGCCCTTCGGAGGCGTCGTTGGCTCTACACCCTCCTGCTCTGAGCGTGGTGGGGTGCGCCGACTGGTCGGAGGAGCATGCCTGTACCCCTGCATCTTTGGGGTCGGTGTGTGTGCACGAGCTACAACGAGGAGATGTCCCATCAGTTGCTTCGATGGGTGCGCCGTGAGCCGGCGGTCACGGCCGTTTGTGGGCCAATCGGGAACCGGACGAGTCAGCTCCTCCCTCGGTCGATGCGAGGGGGCATGGGTCGCGACCCATAAGTGGTCCTCATCCGGCGGGCTCATCGCCAGCGGGTCGGGGCTTTAGGGCCCTACTGCTTTCATCCAGGTATGCATCTATGTTCATTTTTTATCTCATAGTTTGAGTTTTTTTAGCGTAACTGACCTATACTCATTTGACAGTGGCCAGGGACTGACGGGACTGGGCATTGCCCTGCCTCCCATTTGGGAGGAGTGGAGACCCATCCTGTAGCGAGTCACGATGAGCGGCGGGGAAAGTAGACTGGCGGTGGTGCGACCTTCCCTTCTTTGGGTTGCGTCCTCTCGGCCGATCGCGAGTATGGCGTCAGCGGCGGTGGCGGTGATGGCAGTGATCCCCATGGTGATGGCGGAGGTTGGGTTAGAGGTGACCCTTGCGATCCCTCCCTCAACAGCCATGGCTGAAGAGAGGAGGGAAACCGGGCTCCCTGCCTCGCCCGGCAGAGGAACACATGGCTCACCCTCCTGGTTGGAGCTGGATGGGTCGGGAGGTGACGTGGCTAGGCCAAAGGCAGAACATCCATCAGTGGGCTATGGAGTTGAGATAGTGGAGATCCCCTACTCTGGCGAGGCAAGCACTAGGGTGGAGCCGCCGGCCATTCCGTCGTCGCAAGAGTTGGTGATGGTCCGGTCATCGCACGATATCGCGATGGCTGGACCTTCTAGCAGGTTGGGGGTGACCCACGAGCTGGTGTGGCCCTACCCCGACAACCCAAGGAAGGCTAGGTTCATCCTTCGTGATGAGGAGGAGGTGAGGCTCTGGCACTTCCTGGAGGAGAGATGACTGTCGATGGAGTCTGATCTCGCCTAAACCAAGGCGAGACTCAAGGAGGCCTTGGAGCGGGTTGAGCTCACACATCAGGCGGTCTCAGTCAACCTACCATGCATCGTAGGGGTAAGCTTTCTGCGTTTTTTGCGTTTTGTCCTTGACTCCTTGGTCTTCCACCGGTTGATTTCAGTATGCTTGCTTCTTGCTTTACAGGAGTTGGAGGCGACGTCGATCTGCAAGTCCCGTTTCCTTCGGGAGGAACATGGTCGGATGGAGCAAGAAGCCATGATGTCACGGTGGGTCGACGAGCTTGAGCGCCAGCTAGAATCCACCCACTGCGAGTCCCAATACTGGGCGACTGAGGCAATGGGGGCACGGATGGAGAAACTGCTCGCGGTGGAACAGGTGGCTGCTGCTGAGTGGGGACTCGACGTAGCGAAGGTCCACCTAGCAGAGACCGAGGCGGCACTCTAGAAGTCCTAGGAGGCTCTCGAGATGGAGCAGAAGGCCTGGTCGGAGGCTGATCGAGAAGTGCTCGCGCTCCGATGCCAGGTGCTTGGGATGGAGGACTGGAACGCCCGACTGCTCGAGAAGGTCACCCAGCAAGAAGAAGGGCTCTCCATCCTCGAAGCCACCTACCTTGGTATGTACCTGTTCCACCTTTGGTTGATGTCTCAGTTTTTCCTTTCCTTTTCTTCTGACCTTGTCGTCCTTTTTTCAGAACTAGGCGAAAAAGTTGGTTCTATGGAGCGGGAGCTGGAAACAGCTGAGGCAGTGATCGATCGGAGCATGGAGGCGCTAGCCAAGTCTCTTGAAGAGCGACATGCTCTCGAGGGGGAGCTTGACCAGATCCACAATGTTGCCCAGGTGGTTGTCTCTGAGGTGTTTGGGTCAGCGCCGAGCTCCAGTATGCCCGCCATCCAGCTGGCGGAGGTACCGAATGAAGTTCGGGCGTTTATCTCCGATGGGATGTTCTATGGGACGTCGAGGGTGCTAACCTCCATGGCGACGCACCACCCGGACCTAGACTTCACCACCATCTGCAGAGGGTACACCAACGGCTGGAGCGTGGATGCCATCCACATACTCGGGGAGAGCTTGGTGCCATACGCACAAATGGTTGCCGAGCAAGGCTCCGCGCAGTGGGTGATGGAGGCTCCCCGTGCGAGCGTGGCTGAAGGCATGCATTAAGAAGATGTCATCCAGCCTACGGACGGAGTGGAGACTGGGTCAGGGGCGAGCGTCGTCCTGCCTCCGACCAAGCCGACCGACGTCCCGTTGGAAGGCGAGCAGCCCTTATCCTTGTTGACCGAGCCGTCCGCCAATGCCGCCGGGCGGCCACAATAGAATTTAGGGTGGAAACAATTAGTAAATGTAAAGGAAAAGTTCATGGGGGAGTCTCCGTGTGAACAATTTTTGTATTCATGAATACTTTAGTTTCATTTTGTGATGGAATCACTCGTAAGGGGAAGCTTGTCCCATCCGTTCCTTGTTTTTACCCTAGAATAGCTTTGTTTTTTATCCTTTCTTTTTCGCACCTGCCCGTTTGACCCATAGGCTACAACCTTAAGAACCCGGGCGTGGCCCACGAGGCTCAGCTGCTCATAACCGTAGGTCGTGGTGGGGTGTGATCGGTCAGGTGTTTAAAACATAAGTTACGTAGGGTAATCAAAGGAACGAAATGCCCTTTCGCTCGGGCAAAAAGTATTACTATATTTTATTAAAAAAGAGAAGTGGTATCGCACCCTCGTGGAGCCCCAGAGCGACCTAGGATGAAAGTGTTCGAGCTAGGGTGCTTGTAGGAGCAAACGTTGAATGAAAGAAAATGATAAGATAGAGCTTTAGGGGAAGAAACGACGTAACTGTTCGATGTTCCATGTGTTGGTGTGAATGTCACTATTGTCATCCTTCAGTCGGTAGGTGCCCAGTCAGATCACCACGGTCACCGTATAGGGTCCTTCCCATGGTGGAGAGAATTTATGTTTCTCCTTGGTTGATTGGGTTGTCCGGAGAACGAGATCTCCGACCTCCAGAATCCTCCCCCTGATTTTTCTTTCATGGTACCTACGAAGAGTTTGCAAGTAGCGAGCGGAGCAGATGATGGTCATCTCACGAGCCTCCTTAGGTAGGTCAACTGCATCCTGCTAAGCCTCCGTGGCTCGGTCACGGTTGAAGGCCTTCACTCTTGGGGCGCCGTGGTCGAGGTCGGAGGGCAATACTGCTTCAGTTCCATAGGCTAAGAAGAAAGGTGTGAACCCTATGGATCGGTTAGGGGTCGTTCTCAAGCTCTAGAGGATCGCTAGGACCTCTGCAACCCATCGCCTGGCGTACTTATTGAGTTGGTCGAAGATGCGTGGCTTAAGTCCTTGGAGGACCATGCCATTGGCGCATTTGACCTGACCGTTAGTATGTGGATGTCCAACCAAGGCCCAGTCGATCCTGATGTCGTATCCATCACAGAAGTCCAGGAACTTCTTCCCAGTGAAGTTTGTTCCATGGTCAGTAACGATATAGATAGGAACATCAAAACGATAGATGATGTCAAGGAAGAACTTGACCTCCTCTTCTGAGCGAATGTTGGTGATGGGTTTCACCACTATCCACATGGTGAATTTGTCCCCCGCTACGAGTAGGTGAGTGAAACCGCCCGGGCCCTTTTTGAGGGGTCCTACCTTGTCGAGGCCCTAGACCACGAATGGCTAGGTGATGGAGATGGTTTGGAGCTCTTATGCCGGCAAATGAGTTTGCCGAGCGTAGAACTGGCATCCCTCACACCTACGGATGATCTCCTCTGCATCTTGCAGCGCTGTGGGCCAGTAAAAACCATGGCAAAAAGCTTTTCCTACCAGCGACCTCGAGGCCGCGTGATGTCTACAGATTCCGGCATGGACCTCAAGGAGGAGCTGTTTCCCTTGGTCGGTAGGGACGCACTTCATGAGTACTCCAGAATGGACTCCGCTTATAAAGTTTGTTACCGAATGCGACGAACGTGTGGCGCATCGAGCGATTCATCGTTGTTTACACCAAAATTTAGAAGAAGGATTTCAGAGGCTCGAGAGCTCCCAAAATCATGTTAGCAAGGGATCAATTGTGTGTAGATCAGAACCAGCTGATTCGGATGCAGCACTAGAATCGGCTTTCTTCAGATAGCGCCAGCAGATACCGACAAAGGCTATGATAGGCGCTGGGATGAGACATCCTGGACTCTACAAAAGGGAAAAGATTAGAGTCCAAGTTATCTTAATTAGAAATGTTTTCATTTTATGCCAAAGATTGTAACATGTCGTGCTAGAGTAGGATTCATATCTAGACTCCGGGTATAAATATCAAACCCCGGCTATTGTAAAGGACAACAATCAATCAAATACAAGTCAATTTAATTTTTTCGGCTCCGGCCACCCCTTAGGAGTAGGAGTAGAGTAGATCTCGACGAGTTCTTCAGCGAGTATGGCTGCATCGATCCGGTCGATCTCCACTACTTGTCTGCAAGTACCGTCATGGTTTATACCTCTGTTCATATGGCTGCATCGATCCGGTCGACCCCCACTGCGACTCTGGTATAGGCTAGTTATCGACTCTTGTCTAATTCAAGTATGGCCTGTGTGATTCTGCCTCACACCCCACTGCTTGAATTAGATCAAGGTCAAGTTATCGGCTCTACCTTAGAATTGTAGTCTTTGGTAGATTCATTAAGTTACCGATATTGTTTATTGCTTTCATTGTTTATCTAATTACAGCAATATCACTCTGCCCGATTGAGATTGATCTGGATCGGCCTTATATCTTATTTAACCCATCATTTGCTAATCTAAAACTGATCTAATCTACACCTTAAACGATGAGTTATGTTTTATCAGCTGTTTTATGTCAATCTTAATCATGCATAGCATGTGGTTAAGGCATGTTCGATCTTGAGTAGATCTATTGGTTAGCGAGAACCGTTTCATGGCCCGTTATCACGGCCTGTGGGATTCTGCCTCTCACCCCACTGTTAGCACCGTGGAGTGGAGATCGTTGGTTGATAGATCCATTCCTGAGAAGGCATGACCTTAACTGTGCGCTATGCCTGAATCGGCTGTTTAGCCGATATCGAGTGCTTCCATGAACAGTTCACATTACGAGACCATTGAAGTAGAGATAAGTTGAAAGATATGTTAGCCCCATGATCTTGTTATTGTATTACGGCCTGCATGATTCTGCCTCATGCCCCACTAGTCATGGCGATAGATAAGATCTAACATGTTCATTAGATTTATCTTTATTAAATGGTTAAGTGGTGATGAATTGTTTCTTTATATAAAAAGAGGTTCGATTACTTATAATCATTGGCTCAGTTTAAACTGATCATCATTGATATCTTATTGCCATTTATTAATTTTTGCTCGAATTATATTTATCCTGGATGATAACCGATTCTTCTTACACAACCCCATGAGCTTTAACCGATTTATTCTTATGAATATGCTGGAATTGACTATTTAGTCGATCTCCTCTCATATCGGCTCTCAGAGCCGCACATTCGGAACTGTGTGGCAACACCGGCACGTTCCGCCCTTAATTACTGATAAGCTTTCTCTCCTTGTCAATTGCAGGGTCAAATTGACTGGCACATCTTGGGAGGATTGCGCAGGATCGACCACCCTTGCGCAGAAGCTAGGCGGATCTACTCCATCGAGCGGACCCTTCTGGCTTGCTGCGTGTGTCCTCGGCACAGAGATGAAAATTCTGTGTTGACACACGTTTCTGGCACGCCTAGTGGGACACCACAATCATCATGGCGGTTCACAACAACGACAACATCCTTATGGTACATTATGAAGACCTACCTGATGAAGATAAGGATACCATCAACAAAGCTACAGAAGAATTTCAGAAGAAGTGTTTGTTGTCCTACACCAAAACATGTGACAACATAATTATTCAGAAATTTCCACTACCAAGAGTTCTACTACATGGACAGACAGATACAGTCGAAGCTGAAGACATGCATTTCTTTGCGGAAGCCATAGACAAATCTATTCGTGATGCCCTATCAAGCCACAATGAAGCTTTCATTGACGCATTTCACAACGCCATGAAAGAGGCGATTCATGGAATTCTAGTTAGTCAGGTTGGATCGACTTATTACAACATTCTAGATCCGTTTACCCAAGGGACTAATCAAGTCAGCACCAGCCATCAAGAAGCAGCACCAGCTGGTAATGGTGACGTCCAGGCACTTCAAGGTTCATCTAAACAAATTCCAGATACTACTACGAATCAGATACAGTACAATCCTGGACCGTCAATACAGCATGTGCAACAGCCGGCGGGGTAGAGTCAGAACCAGATGATCAATTTCGGCACATCAGGCCACATACCGTCGTCGGCTCAAAAAATAGCACCATCAATTCAAAGGATACATAGAGATATAGATCCTTATGTCTATAATCAGATACTTCAAGCAGCAAGCCAGCAGAGGACCCAACAGATTGAGATTTCATAAGGGTATCACTATGGCACAGACTATAACACTCTTCACATGATGCCGAATCCAGGATATCAGGGCACATGGGATTTCAATCCACAGATGGGTCAGCAAGTACCAAGAAATCCAAATCCGCAAGCTGACGAGTTGCTGCTGAAGGTAACCGAGATGATGAAGAATCAGTTCGGCCTAAAGCCAAAAGGGTTGACCTTTTTGTACAAATGCCCATATCCAGAGTGGTATGATTTGGTCGCTCTTCCTATAAATTACAGGCTCCCAGAGTTTGCCAGGTTCACTGGTCAAGACAGTACAAGCACGATAGAGCATGTTAGTCGGTATCTTACACAATTGGGCGAAGCATCAGTTGAGGATGCCCATCGAGTTCGTTTTTTATCCTTATCCCTATCAGGACCAGCCTTCACTTGGTTTTCGTCACTACCAGTCAACTCCATTGCCAATTGGGTTGACCTAGAGAAGAAGTTTTATACATATTTCTACACTGGGACTGGGGAAAATAAGATAACCGATTTGACAACCATGAGACAGAGGACTAACAAATCGGGCATTGAGTTTCTTCAGAGATTCCTAGAGACTATGAACTTGTGCTTCTCATTGAACTTGACAGATGATCAGTTAGCTGCTTTAGCCGTCCAAGGAATGCTACCAATGTAGAAAGAAAAGCTGCTAGGGCAAGAGTTTGATAACTTAGGTCAATTGGCTCAACGAGTAGCAGCGCTCAATAGCCAATTCCAGAGTATGCGCAGAGATACCCGATTCCAGAAAAGTACCACAGTAGCCGAAGCTTATAATCCATATTCGATTGGCGACAGCTATGAAGATGAAGAGGAAGAGGTTGCTACAACCGAATGGAATTGGGGCAAGAAGACAGTGATGGTGCCAAATCCTTGGGCAAGAGGAGTCGAGGAGAGCTATGACTTTGATGTCACAAAATCGAACAAGCTCTTTAACTTTTTACTTGAGAATGGCCAGATCAAATTGCCAGACAGGTCATGTTATGTTGCCCCCTGAACAATTGAAGAATAAGAAGTTCTGCAAGTTTCATAATGCTACTTCTCATTCCACCAATGAATACATAATTTTCTGACAGCATATACAGAGAGCTATTCAGCAAGGGAGGCTCAAGTTCGATATGCCTCAGAAGATAAAAGTTGATAATAATCCTTTCCCAGGAGATCAAAATATGGTTGATGCTGGGTTATTCAAAGGAAAAACTAAGGTTCTAACATCGGCCAAATCAAGAGAAGCTGGAACAGTTGATCCCAAGATGCAAATATCGGCTGATGAATACAGAGAGATTAGAAAACATCGTGATCAGCAAAAGAGCCGATATGAATAGGGGGAAACGTCAAAGGATGGATCGACGAAGCGACGAGTTACATCTCGGATCCTGTTGAATAAGTGGCAGCGGCAGAAGGAAAAGGATTATCTGTGATGGTTAGAGGATCGAGAATACCAGCATCAACTAGAAGAAGAGAGGTATGAAAGGAGGCAAGCCAAATCGCACTAGAATTGTCCCTTCTTCAGATACTGCTAGAATGAAGGTTTGAAGTTACCTACTAGACATGACTGTCCAGAATGCAGCAATCAGTATTGGAGATTTAGGCAATCTCAAATCAACCGCCGGTCTATCCATGTCCAGGACTCACATCATCATAATAACATGGATCGGCGCTTAAAAAATAAAAGTATTCATAATCGGCTAGGAAAAAGAGTTGTTGACCAAGACTGGGCTGATCATGAAGAAGAAAGCAACAAGAAAGAGTATATTTGGCAGGAAGGCGAATGGTGCCCCAGAGGACTAACGAAGAGCCAGAAGAGAAGGGTGCAGCGCCTA
Source organism: Miscanthus lutarioriparius (assembly GCA_904845875.1). Lineage (NCBI taxonomy): Eukaryota > Viridiplantae > Streptophyta > Magnoliopsida > Poales > Poaceae > Miscanthus > Miscanthus lutarioriparius. The sequence continues at coordinate 52,889,044 of CAJGYO010000015.1, forward strand.
AGGAATAGAGAGTTAGAACATGCTCAGGCATCCAGTAAACCTCAAGTATGGCATGCAAGGCAAACAGCCGATAGAGGGCAACCGTCGGCTAATCTCTAAATGGCTTTTCTGTTGCCATCGAAATTCAGAGCTCCAGCAGATCAAGAGATTTATTCAGATTTCGATGAATTGGAGTATGAGGAAATAGTTGCCAAGTTGACAGTTGTACAACAAGCAATGTTTGATAAGCCAGTCAAACATCGGCACTTCAAGGCTTTATACATGAAAGGTTTTGTTGATGGGAAGCCGATGAATAGGATGTTGGTGGACGGAGGTGCTTCTATCAACCTTATGCCATACACCACTTTCTGTAAGCTTGGCAAGGGACTAGGAGATTTTCTTGAAACCGACATGATGCTTAGAGACTTTGGAGGAAATACATCCAAGACCCAGGGAGTAATAAATGTTGAGCTAACAATCGGGAGTAAGACTCTGCTCACCACATTCTTCATCATTGATGGAAAAGGGTCGTATAGTTTACTCCTTGGTCGTGATTGGATCCACGCAAACTGCTGCATACCATCGACCATGCATCAACGTTTGATTCAATGGCATGGAGATGATGTCAAATTGGTTCGCGCTGATGAATTCGTAAGCATTAGCCGATCCAGTCTTTTGGGAACTAGGAGATTTCAAATGTTTCTCTGGCAAAACATGGGAAGGAGGCTTCATTAAAATCAGCAATAAAAGTCAACAGCCGATGTAAGCGATTGGCTCTGAGAGTTTGTTTTAGTAGAAAAGTCACAGCTTCACTTTGGCCTTTGGATCAAAGGAAAAATGAGTATTAAGTCTTGGAGATGGGTTTAGGCCAATGAATGTGAAGGCTGAGTTAAAGTGTAAGTGCGATTCAGAGTTAATGGATTTCTTAAGAGAAGTTCTGTTTCGCTTAATAGGACGCTTGACCTGGGTTGATTACTCGTCTGACCTTTTATATTGAAAGTTCTGCGGGACATTATCCTAGCATCTGATCAACACTTGGTAGCCGATTCATTCTCGGCTCTAATAGCCGGTACTAAGAAGGTATCGCCTCTAGTTCAAAAAAGAAAACATCTTCAAAAAATAATAAAAGCCGATACGATATGTATCGCCTATAGAGCAAAATACAAAGAGCAAAAATAATTACACACAAGAGCATTGCACTAAAGCACATTCATGAAAGAACAGGAGTCTTTGTTCATCAGATTACCCTAAGTACACACTAATCAAAGACCTTATTCACCACATCCTGAGCGGATGTGATGTCTACTACGGTCTCCGCTGCCATAGTGAATTCTTCAAGCAGGTCCTCGTGCTCCTCAGGGCCATCACCCATTGGGAAATCTGTTTCCATGGCGTGAAGCTCGTACCCCGTTTGGACTTGTGCCACGGTTAGCGCCACCGCCGCACCATGACAAACGCCATGGAGGGCGATCTCCTGAACGTGGACTGGGACGTCTTGGAGACAAGCGTCGATGGAGGAACCTCAGGCATTGATAGCGTCTACAGCCGCGTTCGCCGCCAGTTGGAGAGATTCCAACTATGCTATCAAGGCTAACAATCACGAGAACAAGAAGACGGTCAAGATGAAGATAATGGAAGTCAGAGCAAAAGCCTTCATGGGGTTCATCTTACCCGCCACCATGGCATCGGATTCGGCCAGCCACGTTCGGATGGCGCTGGCCTCCTCCTCAGCCACGTGAAGGGTGGCCTGGGAAACCCCAAGGCGAATCTCCAGTTGGCTGTTCTCCCAAGTCACCTCGGAGTAACGGTTTTGGGCCATCCTCCACTCATGAAGATAGCGCCGGGCGTCGTCGCCGTTGTAGGAATCAGAAGAATCCGACGACGAGGCTGGCACAAAAGATGTGGCGTTAGAAGGCCCGCTGGCCTTGGGAAGGGGACACAGACTGTCATTCACAACAAACCTATAGGTGAATCAGAACTGTTCATCATCACAAACAAGAAATGTCGATCTCACCTCATACGCCGGAGACGCTGATTCATTGGCATATTCTCTTTTGGGATTTCCTCCGCCGCACGCTTGTCTCAGTTATCGTCGTTGGCCATGAAGAATGATTGGATCTACGAAAGGGAGAAGGAAAGACTGCTACAGGGTTTCGGCAGGCGGAGAAGAGCAAAGGAATAGTTGCGGATGGAGATGTGTTCGAGGCAAAAGACATCAGCCGGTATTTGAAGACATGAAGCGAAGGGACGGATGCCTCAGGATGCACAAAAGGCAACCGCAATTAATAGGAGGCGAAGCGCCGCTTCACCAATGTCGAAGAGAATATGACATCAGATGACTAAGGATAGAAGATCGAGGGGCTCCCTTAATGAAGGCCATGTTTTTAGACCTGAGTGGAATTAAGATCGGAGGTCTGGAATCGGCTATTCTCAAGAATCGGCTCTTTAGCCGAAGCGGACGTGATCAATCAACCGTAGTGGTTCTTTAAACCTCTTTCCTCTTCGAGTGCCCCTTGGCCAAAAAGGGAGACAAGACTCTGAGGAGAACCTCTTCAGATCAAACGATACACGCCGGGTAATGCACTTATTTTGGAAATACTGAGAAAAGAAAGAGGATTCGGCAGAGCAATCAAGTGGGAAATATTTGAAGGGATATTACCCTAGCATTCGAATTAATACTTGACAACCAATTTGCTCGGTCGTCAGCTCTAATAGTCGATACCACAAGGGTATCATCGCTAGCGTAGAAAATAGGCCCGAAGGGAGGCAAAGACCAGTACAATGCATATTGTTCATGGGGGTAAAGCAGACATAGACAGAGTGGTGCATATAATATGAAGTGCAAATCGAAGGAAAATCACTCCAGGAAATTGTTTGCTAAACGTCACCTATTACAAGTTATGGGCCGGAAAACACTTTGCCTACTATGTCACTGGCCAGGGTGCTGAAGGCCACGGAGTTGGCGGCGCCAAGGTAACCCTCAATCAGGTGCTCATGATCCTCAGGATGCATCGCGTCTTGGAAACCATGAGGAAGAAGACAGAGATTGTGGCCAGAATGGGCCTGTGCAGTAGCCAATGCTGTGGCAGCACCATGATGGACACCATGAAGAGCGACCTCCCTGACGTGGTTTGGGATGTTGTACAGGCGAACCACCGAGATAGCGCCTCTACCATTGACGAATCCCACCGCGTGTTTCGCAGCCAATTGAAGGCTTTCCAGTTGAGCAGACAAATCTAAAGAGTTCGGAGGGGAGATGATCAGAATCCTGAAGGTGAAATTGAAAAGGAATAGAGGTTATGATATCTCACCCATGATTCTGGCCTCGGTTTTTGCCAATTTATCATCCACCGAATCAGCCACGAGAGGCGATCGGCATCGAGCCATGGCCAGGGTTGATTCTGCGAGAGAGAGACATTTGGCAAGACCCTGGCCGTGACTGTCAGTGGCGGCGAGCAGGTCATCATTATCAATCCGTCGCCTCGGGTAGCAAGGGAGCTGGTGATGAATTGTCGACGAGGAAGACCCCAGAGGCCGAATGGAGTCGGCCCTATAACCCGAGGAAGTGGGCGCATCACGGGTTACACCCTCTTGACGATGAAGACGCTGGCGCAATGATGCAGATCCGTTGAAAGCCCCCTTAGCAGACCTCTTGTTGTTATCCATGATCTCAAGCTTATGGGAAAAACAGGGACTACACTAAGGTTGCAGAGGGATTGAAACGAAGCAGGTTATTTCTCGGTCCTTAGCCATGACCCGTATATATGGCCCGAGATGGCGAAATCGGTTTCATCGGAGGTATGAAGTCAAAATTAGAGATGGAAATGGATCGACACTCCTGGAATTTAGAGGGCGGATAATAGAGAGGTGACAGATTCGGACTTATTGCTTCCCCAAATTACGAAGCATCTTGGAACGGATACAAAGAATTTACATTGACCAGAGATCAGCCCACCAAGGCTTCTTTGGATTGAAGAGAGTCCGGATCCCCACAAGGCCAAGGGTCATCGTGAACCAAGTCACATCGGCCCATTGATAAGATTGTGCCAGAGAAAAGAAAAGGTCACCTGCCTAACGGATACCCAGCCGATTTCTCAGTAACCGAGAGACCACTGGAAAGAAGCTCGCGGCTTGCACGATGGGCGTTTGGCTGAGCAAACAAGAGGAGAGTGTCCACACATTTTAGCCCTTGCAAACACTAGAACAGCTCTACGAACATGGACAGAAGACCCAGGCAATATCACATGGATTCTTCTAACCGTAGTGGCTGATTCTCTTGTTCGACAAGGTGCTAAGATGAGCGACACAATCACTCTATGCACAAGAATTCTTCTAACCGCTCGAGATCTTTATCGCAAAAAGACAGGCCATGGAGAGTCCAGCAGAGTTGGGAGCACTCGAAGGAACGAATAGAAGAAAAATATGGCTGAAGTGTTGAGTTGCTCTCACCGGGGTCGGATGAGCGATTTATAGCCGGCCTGGGAAGATGAATCCAAATACCCGTGAAGCTGTGATGCTCTTGTAAAAGTTTTGAGGCATAGGATCATGAATAGACGCAAGCAACGACGAACAGTGGACCCCAGAACAAGGTTCTCTACCCGTGACTGTGGACCAATCAGGGATGCAGACATGATAATTTTGGAATAAAATTACTTTTATCCCAAAATTGGGGGGCATGTGTTTACACCAAAATTTGGAAGAAGGATTTCAGAGGCTCGAGAGCTCCCAAAATCATGTCAGCAAGGGATCAATTATGTGTAGATCAGAACCAGCTGATTCGGATGCAGCACTAGAATCGGCTTTCTTCAGATAGTGCCAGCAAATAACGACAAAGGCTATGATAGGCGTTGGGACAAGACATGCTAGACTCTACAAAAGGGGAAAGATTAGAGTCCAAGTTATCTTAAATTAGGAATGTTTTCATTTTATGCCAAAGATTGTAACAAGTCATGCTCGAGTAGGATTCATGTCTAGACTCTGGGTATAAATATCAAACCCCGGCTATTGTAAAGGACAACAATCAATTAAATACAAGTCATTTTACTTTTTTCGACTTCGGCCACCCCCTAGGAGTAGGAGTAGAGTAGATCTCGGCGAGTTCTTCAGTGAGTATGGCTGCATCGATCCGGTCGACCTCCACTGCTTGTCTGCAAGTACCGTCATGGTTTATACCTCTATTCGTATGGTTGCATCGATCCGGTCGACCCCCACTGTGACTCTGGTATAGGCTAGTTATCGACTCTTGTCTAATTCAAGTATGGCCTGTGTGATTCTGCCTCACACCCCACTGCTTGAATTAGATCAAGGTCAAGTTATCAGCTCTACCTTAGAATGATAGTCTTTGGTAGATTCATTAAGTTACTGATATTGCTTATTGCTTTTATTGTTTATCTAATTATACCAATATCACTCTGCCCGATTAAGATTGATCTGGATCGGCCTTATATCTTATTTAACCCATCGTTTGCTAATCTAAAACTGATCTAATCTACACCTTAAACGACGAGTTATGTTTTATCGGCTGTTTTATGTCAATCTTAATCGTGCATAGCGTGCGATTAAGGCATGTTCGATCTTGAGTAGATCTATTGGTTAGCGAGAACCGTTTCATGGCCCATTATCATGACCTGTGGGATTCTGCCTCTCACCCCACTGTTAGCACCGTGGAGTGGAGATCGTTGGTTGATAGATATATCCATTCCTAAGAAGGCATGACCTTAACTGTGCGCTATGCCTGAATCGGCTGTTTAGCCGATATCGAGTGCTTCCATGAACAGTTCACATTACGAGACAGTTGAAGTAGAGATAAGTTGAAAGATATGTTAGCCCCATGATCTTGTTATTGTATTACGGGCTACATGATTCTGCCTCATGCCCCACTGATATTAGTAATGAGTTAGGGTTGTCGAGTCTATTATTGTTTCTAGGGCCTGCATGATGCTGCCTCATGCCCCACTGGTCATGGCGATATATAAGATCTAACATGTTCATTAGATTTATATTTATTAAATGGTTAAGTAGTGATGAATTGTTTCTTTATATAAAAAGGGGTTCGGTTACTTGTAATCATTGGCTCAGTTTAAACCGATCATCATTGATATCTTATTCCCATTGATTAATTTTTGCTCGAATTATATTTATCTTGAATGATAACCGATTCTTCTTACACAACCCCATGAACTTTAACCGATTTATTCTTATGAATATGCTGGAATCGACTATTTAGTCGATCTCCTCTCATATCAGCTCTCAGAGCCGCACATTCGGAAATGTCTAGCAACACCGGCACGTTTCGCCCTTAATTACTGATAAGCTTTCTCTACTTGTCAATTGCAGGGTCAAATTGACTGGCACGTCGTGGGAGGATTGCACAGGATCGACCACCCTTGCGCTGAAGCTAGGTGGATCTGCTCCACCGAGCGGACCCTTCCGGCTTGCTGCGTGTGTCCTCGGCACGGAGACGAAAATTCTGTGTCGACAATCGTGCTTCAGTCCTTTTTGGTGGGAGGATCTCCTTGAGGAGGTAGGCGAGTAGCGGCGCTCTCCAGTCGGTTTGATCGAGTGCCACCATGGCGACGTCGGTGGGCGACGTCGTCATAGAGGTACCGAGGTCGGAGCCCCCGAGGGCTAGGTTGGTGTCGGAGTGTGTCTGGATCGGACCTTCCAGGATTTGGGCAGACGACTCATGAAGGTCATTGACGAAGATCCCATCCGGAGATGGAACCCGTCTGGCAGCCAATTTAGCGAGAAAATCAGCGGCATCATTATCCTTTCGGGGGACATGATATAGCTTGATCCCCTGGAATTTGTCTTCGAGTTTGCACACCTCCTGGCAGTATGCTACCATGAGGGGGCTTTTACAAGAGGATTCCTTCATGACTTGGTCGACAACCAACTCCGAGTCGCCGCGGACGTACAACAGTGTAGCGCCAAGCTCGATGGCGATGCGGAGTCCGTTGATGAGGGCCTCGTATTTTGTGGCATTGTTTGAGGCCAAAAAATGGAGGCAGATTGTGTAGAGGAGCCTGCTTCCATTCGGGGAGATCAGAACCACTCTAGTCCCCGAGCCAGGCGCCATCACCAACCCATCAAAGTACATCGTCCAGTACTCGTGGGTGATGTCTGGGGTTGGGAGCTGGACCTATGTCCATTCGGCGACAAAATCTGTGAGAGCCTGAGACTTAATAGCCGTGCGGGAGATATACCTGATGTCATGGCCCATTAGTTCAAGTGCCCACTTGGAGATCCGTCCCACTGTGTCACAGTTGCGAATGATGTCTCCCAGTGGGAATGAAATGACGACCGTGACTTTGTGGTCGGTGAAGTAGTGCAGGAGCTTTCAGGTTGTCATCAGCACAGCATATAGAAGTTTCCGCATCTAGGGGTACCGAACCTTGGCGTTGGTGAGTACCTCACCGATGGAGTATACGGGTCGCTGGACCTTCAGGTGGTGTCCTGGCTCCTCCCTTTCGACGACTAGGGTGGCGCTCACCACGTGGTTGCTTGCCGCAACATAGAGGAGGAGGGGTTCTCCCCGTTCGGGAGGGACGAGGATTGGGGCTGATGTAGTGATGTTTTGAGGCTTTCCAAAGCCTGCTGTGCTTCCTCAGTCTAGACTAACGCATCTATCTTTTTGAGAAGCTTATAGAGAGGCATCCCCTGCTCACCTAGCCAGGAGATGAACCGGCTCAGGGTGGCCAAACAGTCAGTGAGCCTTTGTACGCCCTTGACGTTGCGTATAGGGCACATATTGGAGATGGCTGTGATGTTTTTGGGGTTGGCCTCGATACCGTGTTCGGACACGATGTATCCAAGCAACTTCCCCTTCAAAACCCCAAAAACACATTTTTCGGGATTCAATTTGATGTTGAACCTTCAGAGGTTTACGAATGTTGCGGCCAACTTCGCGATCAGGTCACAAGCTTGAGCCATTTTGACCACTATGTCATCCACATAGACGGCGATTGTTGGTTTTGGCCGCTCGACTTGGTCAGGCTGGTCGAGCGGGTTGATTTGGTCGACGAAGCATTGCTGCATGCACCATTGATAGGTGGTGCTAGTGTTCTTTAGACCAAAAGGCATGGTTACGTAGCAGTACAATCCATACGGGGTGATGAATGAATTCGTGAGCTGGTCAGACTCTTTTATCGTGATCTGATGGTAATCTGAGTAGGCATCCAGAAAGGAGAGGATTTTACATCCTGAGGTGAAGTCGACTATCTGGTCTATGCGTGGCAAAGGAAAATGGTTCTTTGGGCATGCTTTGTTAGGGCTAGTATAATCAACGCACATTCTCCATTTCCCAGTTTTCTTCTTAACAAGAATAGGATTGGCAAGCCAGTCAGAGTGGTATACCTCCTTGATAAATCTAGCTGCTAGGAGTTTGGCGATCTCCTCGCCTATGGCCCTGCGCCTCTCATCGTCAAAGCGACGCAGGCATTGCTTGGTGGGATTTGAGCCCAGGACGAGGCATAATGCGTGCTTAGCGACCTCTCGCAGTATGCCCGGCATGTCAGAAGGCTTCCATGCTAAGACATCGCGATTGGCACATAGAAAGTCGATGAGCTCGCATTCCTATTTGGCCTGGAGCATGGCCCCGATCCGCCCTGTCTTGGTTGGGTTGGTGGGGTCGATCCCTACCATCTTAGTTTCCTCGATTGGGTGGAAGGCAGTCGAGGAGGTTGGCTTGTTGTAGTTCGAGACTGCTAGAGTCGATGAATTTTCGAGCTGAGGGAGCTCGGAAGAGTTGATGACAGTAGTGGTGAGCTCAAAATGCTCGTGGTCGCATGTGTAGGCATGCGAAAAGGTGCTACCCACAGTGATGACGCCGTTCGATCCTAGCATCTTTAGCTTGAGGTAGGTGTAATTAGGGATCGCCATGAACTTGGCGTAGCATGGCCACCCCAAGATGGCGTGGTAGGACCCTGGGAAGTCCACCACCTCGAAGGTGAGGATCTCTGAGCGAAAGTTGGCTCGATCGCCGAATGTGACGGGCAGGTCAATCTGCCCAAGTGGGTATGCCTACATCCCCAGGATCACGCCATGGAAGGGAGAGCTCACTGGGCGGAGATCCGACCGGGGGATGTGCATGGCATCCAGGGTGTCGACGTAGAGGATGTTGGGGCCGCTGCCTTTGTCCATCAGCACCTTGGTGAGGCGCTTCTTTGCAGACAATGGGGTCGACGATGAGCAGGTAGCGACCCCATCTGGCGACATGGGTAGGATGGTCCCTCTGATCAAAGGTGATCAGAGATTCTGACCAGCTAAGGAAAAAGGGGATGGCCATCTCAGCGGCACATGCCTCTCTGTAGCGCACCTTGTGCTGGCACTTGGAGTAGATGGCATCAGATCCCCCAAAGATCATGAGCCATTCCTCAGGGTTGGGAAAACCATCATCATTCGTGCCTGCTGCGCCTCCTTTCTTGGCTGCTGCCTCCTTGCCCTTTCATTCCTTTGGCCCGTCGGTCTGCCGCAGAAAGCTCTTGAGGAGTTCGTAGTCCTTATAGAGGTGCTTGACGGGATAGGCGTGGTTGGTGCACGGGCTCTCCATGAGCTTGTCGAAGTGGTCAGGCTGACCCTGCTGGGGCTGCTTGCCCTTACGATTGGCCACGGTGACCAAAGCGGAGTTGGCTGGTCGGCGCCGATCCTTCTTGTTCTTTTTACCCCTCTGCGTGGAGGGGCCCTCGTCTTGGTCCCCACGCTTTTCCTTGCCCTTGTTCTTGCCTCCGCTAAAGACCGCTCCGACCGCCTCCTCGCTGGAGGCATGGTTCGTGGCGATGTCGAGCAGGTCACGGGTGGCACGGGGTTTCAGACAGCCGAGCTTATGGATCAAGGACTCACAGGTTGTCCCTGAGAGGAACGCGCTGATCATATCTGCATCAACGACATCAGGAAGGGAGTTGGACTGTTTTGAGAACCTACGGATGTAATTCCGTAGGGACTTGTTGGGCTCCTACTGGCATCTCTTGAGGTCCCAGGAATTCCCAGGGCGGACATACGTCCCCTAGAAATTCTCGATGAAGACCCTCCTGAGATTTGCCCAGTCGCGGATGCTACCAGGTGGGAGGAATTTGAGCCATGCTCAAACATGCTCTCCCACGCAGATGGGGAGGTGTTGAATGATGAAATGGTCATCATCCACTCCTCCGGCTCGGCAGGCGAGCCGGAAGTCTTCGAGCCAATACCGGGATTCGTTTCCCCGGTGTATTTTGTGATGTTGGTGGGTGGTCGGAAGCGCTATGGGAACGGTGCTCTCTGGATGCGACGGCCGAAAGCTTGTGGTCTCGGGCCATCCAGGCTAGGATTCCGGTCGTCTGGTCGACGACCATGCCCAGGGTGCATTTCCCCGCTCCCCTCGATGGTCCGGCAGGGGCCCGTGCCGCCTGCTCTCACCATCCCTAGATGGACGTCATCATCACGCTGGGCTTGACGTCGATCGTTGATGCTGCTGTGAGCATCACGGTTCGGCTCGAGCCATTCGCGCATAGGCGGTCGGTGTGGAGCGGGCACCGGGTCAGGCCGGGACGCAGCTGCGGCCTCTTGTTCCATGCCCGGTGGCTGTAGTGGTGAGTGGATGGAGCGGCTGGATTGGTGCGCCCCCATTCCCCCGGTGGGGAAAGAGGCTGCGAGTCAGTGTCGCGATGCAGAGCTCTCCGCCTTTTGAACGGTGGTGTTTTCCACTAGCGCCCGGAGGTTCCGGTGGATCGGCTGCTCCAGGGTGTCGACAGGCTCGGGAAGACCGCGCAAAAGCATTACCACAGCGGTGATGTTCTTGCCAGCCCGAGCAAACTATGGGGGATCGTTCCCTCCATCCATGATGTTGCGCTGGACTTGACGGGCGTGACCCGGGCGCTGCTCGCCGGGTTACGCGCGCGTGGCATAGCATACTGTGTCGAGCGCGCCAGCGCAGGTGGCAGCTGACTCTGCCGCCTTTGTCGCAACTCTTCGCTGTACTCCTGTGCATGAGCGAGGACCTCAACACAAGGGTCTGGAGGGGTGTGAGTCTGTAGAGACTCTGCTACCACCGGCAGCTGTCCCGGAGCATCCGCCATAACGCACTCTCGGTACAAAGGGTGGATAGGTGGCACGCCACTGATGCTGAAGCTATCGCTTTCAACCTCGTCGTCCATGATGTCATGGAAAGAGGCAGGAGCATAGCCTGCCATCCCCACTAATTCAGATGTGAGAGGGGGTGGCATCAGCATCTTTCGGAGCCCCCGTGCATACGCATCCGTGAGGGATGCGAGGCCATAGGGGAATCGGTCGTATGGCGGTTGCGGTGGGGACAACGGGGTCCCTCCAGAGAGTCGGCGGAGAGTATTAAACAGCGTGTAAAGAACAATGTGTATGTTACTCACATCGGGGTTTGAGCCCAACATGGGCTCAGAGCAAAGCGCGGGTATCTCGTCGTTGAAGTCGACGGGGGGTCCAGAGCCGACGGAGGGCGCTCCTCCTCCAATGGGTGCCAGGACAAGTGCCTCCTCGTGGAGGTGAAGTATGCCGAGTTGGTCGACGATGAAGTTCAGGGTTCCGAAGAGGAAGGTCTGGAACGGCTCGAAGACGGGAGGAACCCACATCCCAACAGGTGGGAGCGTGGGAAACTCCAGCGAGCCGAAGCGAATCGTGTCGCTTGAGCTCGTCATGCCGAAGATGGTGGAAAGGTGGGCCATCCAATGACCAAAAAGCGTGAATGCATGGCGTTCTCCCCACGGACGACGCCAACTGTCGGTGCGAAAAGTGACCAACAAGTAAATATTTGTAGTATTGCCGTGCGTTGTGATTGGATGTGGCCTAGCATTCAATGACACAGGGTTTATACTGGTTTAGGCAACATGCCTACGTCCAGTTCTAGTCGGTCGGTGACTTTATTTCTGAGCCTAGGTGCTCGAAGTTTGATGTGGGATTACAAACGAGTGGGAGTAAGAAGGGGGGTGTTAAAGGTCCGATCGGACTCTGAACTGAAGGGCCAAGAGTGACGGGAGCTCCAACGTGCGCTAAGTACTAGAACGTATGCTTTATGTCGCTTTAGAGCTTTTAGAGTTCTAAAGCCTAGTAGAGAGAGTTGGAATGAATCGTCCTTTTAGGAGAGAGTGCATCCCTTTTATAGATGAAGGGGTCGGCTTTACAAGTTTAGGAGAGAGAGAGAAAGAGAGTATGTGTGTTTACTAGTCTTGTTGCCCACGCCGTCGGGTACAAGATAGTTTGTCGACACCCACAATACTGTTGACGCCCAGATACATATAGTAGGCTCCATCGTGTTCTTTTGGTATGGCAAATGTCGGCGCCTACCATACTGTAGAACAAATGTCGGCGCCCATAACAATGTTCGTGTTCTGACATGTCTGGAAGGTTGCATGGCACCCTTCTGACATGTCCTGGCGGTACTGTCCTGCAGGCATGCAGGGTACGGTCCTCGGTATTACGGTTGACTTGAGCATCTTGCCTTATCTGTTCCGCCTAATTCTTGATTCCTCACCGAGCGGACGTCCTCAGTCGGCTCCGACCATATCGACCGGAGTTGGAAGCCGTAAGCAGAGGTTCGGCGTATTCCCGGTCAGAAAAGCGGGTCGGAGTCGGAAACGAGCGTCGTTCTCTCCTTGGCCAGGCCTTTCGGTCGAAAAAGCGGGTCGGAGTCGGAAGCGAGCGCCGTCCCCTCCTTGGTCAGGCCTTCCGATCGAAGACTGGATCGCTCTTTCGGCCTGTCGTTAAGTATCTGGGCCGGCCCAGGAGGCGAGCATTGTCACAACGTCGTCTGCTGGGCCGCGGTTTTTGCTGAGAAGCAAGCCCATTGGGAACCCCGGGTTTATGAACTCGACAATATTTTTTCCACATACTATTTCTGTTTTTTTTCTTTTTTTTATTCCTATTTGTTTGCGTCTTTTTTCTTTTTGTCCATGCCATGTTTTCTCTTTTTCATGTTCTGTTTTTTTGTACGATTTTCCACTACCCTTTGTATCTAGTTTCTTCTATTTTCCATAAATATTAAAAATAAAAAATAAATATAATATTATAGATCTTTAAACTCGTGATCTCATTCTTTCCTAAGAAAAGGAAAGATTTATACCACTAAGATGTTAAAAAGTTTTGTTGATTAGTAACAAAATCTATCTTATTATAACCTATTTAGCTTTTGGTCTAACCAATCAAACTGTGAATTGACATTGGGGGTGATTGGTTGACTGCTTCTGCCGGGATGCAGCCCCTGCACATGCGAGAAGGCCCGCGCGTTTGGTTGGTGCATGTGACAGGCCTGCCCAGCTAGTTGCAGAAATGGCGCCGGAGCTGTCCCGCGAGATGTCGTTTCCGTGGATGCAAGGCTCGCGCGGTGCGCGGCCAGACGGTCGGGCCATGGGCAGTGACCAAAACTACTAACGCGCGTGCAGGGATCCAAGCATCCAAACACCGGCTCAGAGCAGGACACGAGAGAGAAGTTTCTCCACTTTGCCTACAGAAATGTTGACCGTTGTTTGTTGGGCATATGTTCTCAGTTTCTTTTGCCGAGTGTTTGTCTATGCGGTCATCTATACGAATCGTTGTACGGATTTGGAGTTGAGATTTTGGACTATACAAAGCGTGGGTACAATTTAGATAATCAGGAGCTGGATATATGTATTGTATTCCAGTGTGCTTGTAACGTGATGATGTAGTCGGCTATGATCTAATATAATTCTTCTTTCGTCTCGAAAAACAGGAAAACAAGCTTAGTTGGAGCAGGACACGCGCATGCTGCCATCCAAACAAGAGCTTGTGCACGAACTCAGCCAGGCTCTGCAGAGAAGGAAACCAATTGTGTCATTTTTAGCCTGTTCGCTTGTTGGTTTCAGTCAGAGCTTATCAGCCAGCTAACCGTGTTTTTCTCTCACAATAAACCAGCAGCAGCCGAACTTATCAGGCCAGAAACCAACTAGCGAACAGGCTCTTTGACCAAATTGTTGTCGGTCCGATCTAAATAAATTTATCTCTAAAATTTACCTATGTTCCGGTGTAATCCCCAATGATCAGCAGATAGACCCGTGCTTTGATTATGGGTCCACAAAGAAAGTCATGCAACTCGATATTTAAAGATATCAATGCATAGGTACTATGAAAATATAGTTGTGTTTTGTAACCGAAGAAAACAAATCTATCAACATTGTATTTTAAATTTGATGCAAACTTAATAGGATATTATCACACAATTGCTAACATTAGCTTATATATACGATGGATGTTACGATCATTATAAAATAAATTATAACTTTTAAAGTTTATAAAAATGGTAAAACAGACATAAATAGATTTGTACAATTCTCATCGTCGTTTTTCATAAATACTTGATACTTTTTCCTCCTGTCGTAACGCACAAGCATATTTGTAGTAGATATGAAAAGCGCCAACTCTACACAGCCACGCTCACGCGCGTGACATGCTTGGTAGTGGGTGGCTCGTTCGGTTAGAACTTTTCCTGGCAGAAATAGTTCCCGGTGGAGAGCTAGCTATACAAATTACACATGCATTTCTGGTGGGATTATTAGTTCCAGGATTTGATTCTAGGAGAACCGAACGGAGCCTTAGCTCGTGCGAAATCCGAGTAGAACTCATTTTGCCGTTCCGTTATGAACACGGACTCGACTCAGATTCGACTGGACTTGTGACATACCGTGGCGCGCGCAGCCCAGAAAACACACTACGATTCCGACACACAACCAACCGCGTCCAGCTACATAACAAACGTACGTGCGAGTTGATGGAGAGGCTATAGTCGTCGTCCATCCCGGCCGCTCTCCGTGTGCAAGGACCGGAGGACGTCGATCCGATCGTCGACGTGCGCCGATGGACCACGACCTCGACCTCGAGAATGGCGGCGGCGGCGGCGGCCACAACGACGCGGTTGCCGTCTTAAGATGCCCCAACCCGGCCGACCCGCACAAGGAGGGACAGCAGTTCACGTGGCTCCGCGTGGCGCCCTACGTCGCCGCCAGCCCGCCACGCTCGCCGGCGTCGCGCTCTTCACCGACAGCCTGATGCTGGGCGATCGCTCATGCTCGGTCGTCGGCGGCGCCGATCAGAACAGGCCCATTAACGGCAAAGAATGCGGCTGCGCCGTTGTGCTCGGCCTCATCGGGGTACTGGTGGTGGCCATCACGGCCCTCATGGCGTTGTCTGCGTTATTCGACAGCGAGTGCTGCTGCTGCGTCCCACGGCTTGAGGCCGATCGATAACTAGCCGTCTTGGCTGGCTGCTGGCCCATGTGGAGGCAGAGGCACAGGCAGAAAGTATAGCAAATGCTGAGGCACCGGAGATGTATACACGCGCGACAAGTCAGGAAGGCACAGTGTACTCCTGTCCACTACTTGAGTTTTTTTTCCTTGCTCTTCTAATTTGTAATAACTAGACGATCCCCGCATGTTCCTGCGAAAATTTTGTAATGTTATATGAGAGAAGAATATATCTATAGAGCGTGAGAAATATTAAAATCATGAAATAAATATGCATATGTTTGTTTAATTTCAACCTTTGATAGATATACATTATCATCAAGTAGTTGCATTATTAGTGATCAAAGAAATAAGCGTGATCATATACATGAATGAGAAAAGGTACTGCCTACATACGTGACAACAAATAAACCTTGTAACAAAACACACACATGGGGGGGGTGTTTGGCTTGGGCCTCCTCCACTCCACATTTTCAAATAGGCGTGCACATATACATGAATGAGTAAATGTACTGCCTACGTGACAGTAAATAAATCTTGTAACAAAACACACACATAGGGGGTGGGGGTTGTTTGGAACTCCTCTACTCCAAGTTTTCAGCTCCGCTCTATGTTATTTAGCCAAACAGGTTCAGCTACATGCAACTCTACTCTAGGAAAAAAAGGTGGAGTTGTGAGAGCACCTAAATGGGGGCTCCACAAACTCTATGTTTTTTTCAAGCCGCTCTATGGTGCTTATTGTGGAGCAGTCCTAAACAACCTCATATATAAAAGGGAGAAAGTACCCAAACAGAACTGGCTATACAATACGGTGATTGCTACATGACTGCTCTTGGGATACAAACCTGACCAGTCCCCATTACCGCCTACCAAAAACAGGGAGTCCCACCAATGACCCAGTCCGAGAAGTAGCCTAGGGCAACGGCAGATCTAGGTGCGCGCATGTCTAGAACCACATCTCGGTGTGCGGAGGAGCGACCATGGGTAGCATGTGCACTACCACAACAGTCTCCTTCTGCGCTTTTATGCCTTGTTGGGTTAGATATTCCCCATTCCAAGGGGAATGAAGGGGGATTGGAAGGGATTAGAGGGGATTTTGACTTGCTAGGGATTTAAACCCCCTCAATGCTGTCCAAACCCCTTGGATTGACTTGCAACCGAACAAGGCCTTAAGGTGATGGGATGGGTAACTGCTAGAATGATCGGTTGAATGTTGTAGGTGCATTTATGATAACATTTTAGCTCATGGAGATTATGGGTCACTGTAGCAATAACAGAACACATGGAGGCGGCCGGAGTTGCGTTTGCAGGTGGGCGGATTTGGGAGAGAAGCGGGTCCTTGGTGACCTGGCCGGTTTCACCAAATTGTAGAAAAAATATGTTATCGGGGATCTCTTACTTTTACTTAAGTATAGAAGATATGTATATAAGTCAAGTACTATTATTATATCGAGTTTCATTGTCCTTCATGTTTCGATCTGCTAGGCACAACTTATTTCTCGTAGGAGCCAGCTTCACCCCCTTCTAGTTCATTTTAGTAGGAAACAACAAAATAAACTCATGTAAAAATATATGCTAGTGGTATTAATTAAGGTGCCGGAACTTATAGGATCCGTGCTAAATAGGACCTGTTTTTGAGCTAGTGTGCAAAAGCAGTCTCTCGTTGTCAATTGCCAGTTGCCACTATTTTGCATTCTTCCTTTCCTCTACTTTATTACCAGTAAAGTGCACATGCATTACAATGAGACGTAGAGTTTGTTGAGTGGTCATCTAAATGACTTGCAGTTTAGATATTTATTCAATAAGTAATGCTTGGAATAGAGCGTCCGGACGGTTCTCTTTCCCGGCGGTCGCCTCATCCACCGTTAACTTATCACGGACCTATTTTAATTGTCTTAAATAGGAGTAAGGATGACAACATGCACGTATACTACCCGTCGTCAGCTAGAACTCTTTTTGCCTTTTTGGTATTAGCTATCACCGCGGCCGGACTGGAGCTCCGTAGCGGGCGCAGTCCAAAAACTACATGCAATACGAGCGAGATTGTTCTTGATCGATCAGGATTCCAATTCCAACAAACAAAGCCGCCGCCGCATCCAACTAACAAACGTACTTTTATGTACGTGTGCCCGTTGAGGCTAGTCGTGATATTACTGCTCGATCTCCCCTGCGGCGTGCAACCATCGGAGGAGATGGCCGTCGGTTCGTCGCGCGGCGATGGACTTCGAAGGCCGCGGCGGCGGCAACAACGACGACGCCGCTGTTGTCTCAATGGTCCCCAACCCGGCCGACCCGCAGAGGAAGGAGCTACAGCCGGTCACCTGGCTCCGCGCGGCGCTCTACATCGTCGCCGTGCTCGCCGGCGTCGCGGTCTTGGCCGTCGGCCTGGTGCTGGTCAGTCGTTCCTGTTCGGCAGGTGCCGACGACGAGACCATCAATAACTTGATCGAATGCGACTTGGGGATTGCGTTCCTCGCCATCAGCGGGGGAATACTGGTGGCCACGGCCATTGCGGCGTCGACGCCGGTGTAGCTAGGATTTGTAGCTATGGTGGTCCGTTGTCTAAATTTTTTTTAACCGCTATAAATTTAACATATCGAGACACAAGTATATGAATTACAAAACATAATTAAGAAAAAAAAGGACATACATAGTTTATAAAATAGATAAGTATAGTTTTGTTAACATAGAATTGAAATATTACATTACCATAATAGTTCAATTAGACCTTGCATTCCATATATATATATATATATATATATATATATATATATATATATATATGATACCTGGTACTGGCAACGTATTATGTATCCGAGTCAGAACTCGAGGCCGAGCGCCACCCAGCTCCGTCCATTCACCCACCGCACTAGTAAGGACACCAGTAAAGACGGCATCAGTAAAGACAATAAATACTAGTCCATTAATTAACCTAAAAATTACACTTATTTCCATCTTCCCATAGAAAAGTCTAGATTGGGTCCTGTTCAGATACGTCCGCACCATCGCAGATCGTGGCCCTCGCGGCCTGCCTCCTCTACTGCGCTGCGTCGTCAGCGACGCTGGCCTCCGCCGGCGCCAGGCCGACGGACCTCGAGGCGCTGCGGGCGCCGTGCGACCGGATGCTGGGGCAGTGCGCTGTGGGAACGACGAGAGCAGGAGGTGGGCGGCAGCGACGCGTTCCTACGGCGGGCGCTGGCGCAGCGGCAGCCGACCAACCTATACACCAGGCTCCGCCTCAAGCATGAGGAGCAGGGGAGGTGCAGTGGTTGCCGTCGAGCACGAACTGCTCTCCCCTGCCGGCAACACTTAGCCGGCGGCGCACCCTCGATCCGTGCGAACGACGCGCTTCGGCAGTCGCCGCACGACGCGCTCCGGTGGTGGCGGCGCATCCTCGATCCGCGTGCACGACGCGCCCCAGCGGTGGCACCGCACCCTCGACTCGCCGCGCATGGCACGCCCTGGTGGTGGCGGTTGCAGCGCACCCTCAACTCGTGCGCATGGCACGCCCTGGTGGTGGCGGTTGCGGCGCACCTCGATTCGCGCGCACGACACACCCGGTGATGGCGCGGCACGTCCAGTGGAGATGGCGGCCCCCGGTGGTGCGGCCGGGAGGCGAGTGCGATGGCGTGCGCCAGGCACACCTCGGGATGTCGCCTGCAGTTCTGCACATCTAGCAGCAACCGATGGTGTACATCCTAGTGGCGGCGGTGGATCCTCATCGGCGGCAGGTCTCGGCAGGGTGTACCCAACAGCCAGGCTTGTCCTTTTGTTCCGGCGGCGCTGCTTCGTTGACAAGCCCGTCCGCACCTTCACCGGTGACTCCCTGATGTTGGGCTCAAGCAGTAGCGCTCTGATGACTGATGTAGGCAGCGGCGGCGGCGGCCAGAGGTTCTATCTTCTATGGTGGCAAGATCCTGTGAGATGACGTCCTGTTTCTTTCTCGTGAAATTGGAGCACGCATCCAATCCCTCTCGAGTAGCAATTCTCGTAAATATTATTAGTGCAAATTCTTGTAAATAGTATTAGTATTATTGTAAACAGAATTTTCGTAAATATGCAGTATTATAGTAACTTGTCTATGAAATTATGGTAAATCTTTTCTTAATGCTAATTTTGTCCGAGACATTCAAATTATTTTAATCAGCTTATGACAAAATTGGTTTAGTCACTGTGCTCAAATTCTCGTAACACATGAACAATTACATTAGTTCAACTTGTATACTACTCTTCAGTTAGCCCATAGCATGCATGTAGAGTATTCTCGTAACCCATTCCTATTTACTTAGAATATATTCTTTACTATTTTTCGTGGACAATAGTATTCTCGTAACCTTACTATTTTAAGGTATGTTGTATTCTCGTAACAAGAATATTTTGCATACGGTATTCTGGTAACTACCTAAATATCTTATCTATTTACCATAGTCCATATACAATAGTTTATTGCACGGTGCATGCATACGCTAATTCACTTGTATGCTCTCGGTATGGTAATTCATATATTCTCGTAGCCACTCATTCCACTATATTTCTTGCATGCATGCACACGGCAGCTCGCCAGATCCAAAATCACGCCGTGATCATAGAGCCAGCATAACCCAGCAGTAACTCCCGATCCGTTAAGTAAATGCTCGCGCGCTTGCGCCGGTTGGCGCCGATGGGTCTGTCTGGTGCGATAACTTGGTCCGGCTACAAAATAAGCGTAAATTAACATAATCTCGTTAATAATTTCGTAAATTACCATAACATTATAGTAAACCACTTAGCAAGGAGTTACTATACTCTCGTAAATTAATATAGTAATTAGCGTAACTCAAAGTGGCTATAGAATAAGTTATTTTATAGCTAGCTAATATATATATATATATAATGGTTGTTACCGATCACCGGCTAGTGGCCACCAGCGATAGCGGATGCGTGATGCGCTAGCCACTGTCTCTAGCCCTTGGAGAGATTGGGAGAAAAAAATAGAAACATGACTAAACAAACAGGCTAATTAAATAAAGATTTTGAGACGTACCAGTGACTCACGTGTGCTGCTGCCGTGCTGCTCCTCATCCGGCGCCTGCCGCCGGCCCGCCGCCGCCGCTATGCATATCTACGAAGCACAACACAGCAGAGATAGGAAGGGGTGCAGGCCGGCCGCAGGGAGAAATACGAAAGCGTCGCACTCGCACTCGCACTGGCACAAGTATTTGCGAAACGCAAAAGGCCGCAGCCTGCGGACGCTGCAGACGTATCGGCTGCTAAGGATCCGAATTTTCCAATATCTATGGGCCATGGATGGGCCGAGCGCATGGTGGTCCTTGGACCACCCGGACCACCGTGTAGCTCCGCCAGTGAACCCCACCAGCATCGCTTAGCTTGACGACCAGCGCAGCATCTGCAGTTAACGAAAGACGCGATCAGCTTAGCCCGATGACCCGATCACCTCGGCATTCCAACAAATGCATCGCAGCCACGCAGGAAGCATAGCAGCGTACTCCACAGTTGCACACCCACCAACCCAAATAGGCACGCATCCCGCACAACCAATCGAATTGAGCCAGTACTGGAGCCCAAGAGCGCAGGCTCACCTCGCGCGGCTTCCACTGGGCTCGCGCACCGGAGGAGGCCATTCAACTCCGCGAGCCGCCGCAGATGGCCTCGGGGACGAACGAGCGGACGCGGGCGCCGGAGCGGAGGAAGGAGGTGGCGAGCTCGACGCTGAGCTCGTCCGCGCCGATGAAGGCCACGGGTGCCGCGGTCGACGACATCGCACCGTCTCCCGCCGGCGACGACCCGAAGCAGAACCGAGACCGAGAGCAGAGCAGAGCAAAGCGGATCGAGTGAGCAAGCGAAGTTGGCCGGCGGGGTTAAATCCCTCCATTGTCGAGTGCCCCGCCGCCCCGCCGAGTGCGATCTGATCCGGCACTCCACAAAGAAGTTTTTAAAAAAAAAAAATCCTTTGCTAAGTGTCTTAGACTTGGCACTCGATAAAGATTTTTTTTAAAAAAATACTTTGCCGAGTGCCCCTGACATGACGCTCGGCAAAAAAAAAATTTCGAAATGTCTTTGCCAAGTGCCATGCCCCAGCACTCAGCAAAGCTGTTTTGTTTTTTTTTATTTTTTTGCCTCCAAATTTTTTGTGCAGCTCTTATAAAGCACTAGAAACTCCCAGTTAGAATTTAGGGATTTTTTGGCTTTTTGATATATTTATTTACTTTATTTCATTTACTTGAATTTTTTTAAAAAATATAAATTTGAACTGCACGTGGTACGAATAATAGAATTTAATGATTCAAAAAATGATAGTCATGTTATTGAGTGTAGTGTGAGGCCGTATCCAGGAGCGGACCCGAAATTTTGGACATCTTATTCACGAAACATGACCGCGAACTTACGTATGTCACATGTAGAGATGTCCTGATTTATAAACATCGTACGTGACAACGTGCACGAAATTTTCGGAAATTTTTATCATAGCCTCCACATATGATATCACGACATCTGAACAAGTTTCATGATTTTTGGACTTCGTTTGCTTTTTATAGAATTTAAAAACACTTCGCACGCAAGTTCGCGGTCATGTTTCGTGAACAAGATGTCCGAAATTTCAGGTCCGCTCCTGAATACGGCCTCACACTACACTCAGTAACATGACTATCATTTTTGAATCATTAAATTCCATTATTCGTACCACGTGCAGTTCAAATTTATATTTTTCGAAAAAATTCAAGTAAACAAAATAAAGTAACTACATATATCAAAAAACCAAAAAAATCTCCAAATTCTAACTAAGATTTCCTGGTGCTTTATAAGGGCTGCACAAAAAAATTAGAGGCAAAAAACAAAAAATTTTGCCGAGTGCCGGGGTATGGCACTCGGCAAAGAGGGTCTTTGCCGAGTGCCGAGAATAAGACACTCGGCAAAGAGGCTTTTGAATTTTTTTTAAAAAAATTTCCTCTTTGCCGAGTGCCTTCACAGCAGCACTCCGCAAAGACATTTTTTTAAAAAAAATTAAATCTTTGCCGAGTGCTGTGCCAGAGGCACTCGGCAAAGTATTATTAAAAAAAAGACATTTTTTTTTAAAAAAAATCTTTGCCGAGTGCTGTGTGAGGAGCACTCGGCAAAGTATTTTTTTAAAAAAAAATTTGCCGAGTGCCAGATCTGGGACACTCGGCAAAGAAATTTAAAAAAAAATTATATCTTTGCCGAGTGCCAGATCTGGGACACTCGGCATAGAATTTATTTTTTTAAAAAAATTAAATCTTTGTCGAGTGCCTAACAGCAGGCACTCGGCAAAGAAGGACGTGGCCGAACACCATTACGCGGGTCAGCCTATGCCGAGTGCCGGGCTTTTGCCGAGAGTCTAGCACTCGGCGAAGAAGTCCTTTGTCGAGTGCCCGGCACTCGACGAAGAACTCTTTGCCGAGTGCAATTCTTTACCGAGTACCGCACTCGGCAAAGAAGGTATTTGCCGAGTGCTCGATTTTTGACACTTGACAAAGTCTCTGTTTTCAGTAGTACTTGTTCGGCTGCACTGAAACTCTACTGTTCATGCTGATTTTCACTATTCATACTGATTTCGTGTGAGAAAATAATGTCCCGGTTGAAAAAACAAGCTGAACAAGCCGGATTCTAGTCCAGCCGAAGATCTACGGCGTCGAGCTCGGCGCCATGTAGGTAAATCTTCGCCAAGCAGCCTGTTCGGGAGACCGTATCTTATCGTGGATTATTTACTGCTGGCTGATTTGGTGTGAGAGAAAAACACTATTTCCGACTGAAAATTTACGATCGTTTACGAGCAAGCGAACAGGCTGAAGATCTGTGGTGCCGAGACATTTTATTTCGGTGCCAGAACTCATGGCGCCGACCCCAGAATCCAAAGATGAGTATAAGTCTCCTAAGAGGCTAAATGTAATTTTTTTTCAAAAAAGGATTAAATTGTACGTGTGCCCGTTGAGGCTAGTCGTGCTATTACTGCTCGATCTCCCCTGCAGCGTGCAACCATCGGAGGAGATCGCCGTCGGCTCGTCGAGCGGCGATGGACATCGAAGGCCACGGCGGCGGCAACAACGACGACGGCGGCAACAACGACGACGCCGCTGTCGTCTCAATGGTCCCCAACCCGGCCGACCCGCAGAGGAAGGAGCTACAGCCGGTCACCTGGCTCCGCGCGGCGCTCTACATCGTCGCCGTGCTCGCCGGCGTCGCGCTCTTGGCCGTCGGCCTGGTGCTGGTCAGTCGTTCCTGTTCGGCAGGTGCCGACGACGAGACCATCAATAACTTGATCGAATGCGACTTGGGGATTGCGCTCCTCGCCATCAGCGGCGGAATACTGGCGGCCACGGCCATTGCGGCGTCGACGGCGCTGAGCTCTGAGTGCTGCCTCCCCGGGCTTGATCATCGATGAGGCCGATGATTAAGCTGCCTTGTCTCGTGTGGAGGCATAAACTAAATAGAGCAAATGCTGAGACACCGGTGATGTATACACGCGCGACAAGCCAACCTAGCAACCACCACACCGTCATCACCGGAGACCCAACCCTACCCAGGAAGCAGATGCGGTGACGGGTCAACAACACCCCGCCCGGTTGTCGCCCCTTGGGCCGTTGACCAGGAGAAGCCCGTTGGAGAGTCCGCCCCCCACTAGAACCTACAAAGCCAGCCAGCAGAAGAAGGTTCGGCTAGCTCCAACACGGAAGCCAGCCCAAGGAAGGGGAAAGGCAGAAGGCAGGGAGAAGAGGGCCAGGATCAGAAGAAGCCCCAGTCGCCCAGCCCACCCATGTCCCGACCCTTGCCAAGCCGGTCCCGCATCAAGCACACCACACAAAAGACTGTAGCGGCCTCTGCACCGCCTGCACGCCCGCTCCTCGGCCCACTGTGGAAGCTAGCGAGCTGCCACGGGGAAGGACAGCCGCACGAAGCACGCCGAGGAGGATGCGCACTGCCAGAACCAGCAGAAGCCAGCCAGCAGCAGGTCGAACTAGACCACTGCAAGGGAGATGGAAGATGACGGGGAGGCAGAGGGAGCCAGGAAAGGGGAGGTAGAAGCCCCAGCCACCCAAACCGCTGACCCCCAGCTGCACCCAACCGCCTCCCACATGTCCCAGGGCTGTCAGATCCCCGGATTCGGACCGATGAGGCTAGATCCAGCCGCCCACGCCTGTAACCGGCCAAGAGCACCAGGGAGGAGAGGTCCAGCCGTCCAGAGACCTGCCGGAGGAGGCCATCCACGCCAGACCAGCCTGGAGCACGCCGGCACCTCCCACACGCCGCCAAAAGACAGATCTGGATGGCAGGGATCAAGATCCGCCCGCGGAGAGATCGGATCCGAGCCGCCAGACACCACCATGAGAAACATGATGACAGTGCAGGTCTCCATTGGGAGAGGGAGAGGGAGAGAGAGGGTGAGGGAGAGGGAGGAAGGAGAAAAACACCCGGCCGCCGCCGTCCTTGCCCTCCACCGGAACTCTAGCGGCGGCCGAGCCAGGGAGGCCGGAGGTAGGGGCCCAGAGGCGGGGGCGACGGCGCCGCCCGAGTCGCCCTCAAGAGAGCGACGCAGGGGCCACAAGGGTCCGTTTATGTTGATCAAGGGACCCTAATTCCTTATATATTAGCAAACACTGTTATCTCATTGAGTATATTGTCATTCAACCACCAAAAGCATTAATCCCTTGCTAGGGTCCATAGGTCTTATGACATGCTTCTCTAACTTGTATGGGTATCAGACTTGAAGATTTACCCAATAATTTTTTCATGCGTTATAATAATTCATCATGGGGTTTCGCACCGTGCTTGTATGATCTACCCAAGTCAGGAAGGCACAGTGTACTCCTGTCCACTACTTGAGTTTTTTTTCCTTGCTCTTCTAATTTGTAATAACTAGACAATCCCCGCACGTTCCTGCAAAAATTTTGTAATGCTATATGAGAGAAGAATATGCCTATAGAGCGTGAGAAATATTAAAATCATAAAAGAAATATGCATATGTTTGTTTAATTTCAACTTTTGATAGATATACATTATCATCCAGTAGTTGCATTATTAGTGAGTCATTTTTATCAAAGAAATAGGCGTGCACATATACATGAATGAGAAAAGGTACTGCCTACATACGTGACAATGAATAAACTTTGTAACAAAACACACACATAGGGGGGGAGGTTGGTTGGGCCTCCTCCACTCCACATTTTCAAATAGGCGTGCACATATACCTGAATGAGTAAAGGTACTGCCTACGTGACAATAAATAAACCTTGTAACAAAACACACACATAGGGGGTGAGGGCGGGGTTGTTTGGAACTCCTCCACTCCAAGGTTTCAGCTCCGCTGTATGTTATTTAGCCAAACAGATTCAGCTCCATGTAACTCTGCTCTAGGAAAAAAAGGAAGAGTTGTGAGAGCACCTAAATAGGGGCTCCACAAACTCTATGTTTTTTATGGAGCCACTCTATCGTGCAGTTTGTGGAGTAGTCCTAAACAACCTCATATATAAGAGGGAGAAAGTATCCAAACAGAACTGACTATACAATACGGTGATTGCTACATGACTGCGCTTGGGATACAGACCTGACCAGTCCCCATTACCGTCTACCAAAAACAGGGAGTCCCACCAATGACCTTGTCCGAGAAGTAGCCTAGGGCAGCGGCAGATCTAGGCGCGCGCATGTCGAGAACCACATCTCGGTGTGCAGAGGAGTGCACTACCACAACAGTCTCCTTGTGCGCTTTTATGCCTTGTTGGGTTAGATATTCCCCATTCCAAGGGGAATGGAGGGGGATTGGAAGGGATTAGAGGGGATTTTGACTTGCTAGGGGTTTAAACCCCCTCAATGTTGTCCAAACCCCTTGGATTGATTTGCAACCGAACAAGGCCTTAAGGTGATAGGATGGGTAACTGCTAGAATGATCGGTCTGACTGTTGTAGATGCATTTATGATCCCATTTTAGCTCACGGAGATTATGGGTCACTGTAGCAATAACAGAACATATGAGGCGGCCAGAGTTGCGTTTGCATGTGGGCGGGTGTGGGAGAGAAGCGGGTCCTTGGTGACGTGGTTTCACCAAATTGCAGAAAAATATGTTATCGGGGATCTCTTACTTAAGTATAGAAGATATGTATGTAAGTCAAGTCCTATTATTATATCGAGTTTCCTTGTCCTTCATGTTTCGGTCTACTAGGCACAACTTGTTTCTCGTAGGAGCCAAGCTTCACCCCCTTCTAGTTCATTTTAGTAAGAAACAACAAAATAAACTCATGTAAAAATATATGCTAGTGGTATTAATTAAGGTGACGGAACTTATAGGATCCGTGCTAAATAGGACCTGTGTTTGAGCTAGTGTGCAAAAGCAGTCTCTCGTTGTCAATAGCCGGTTGCCACTATTTTGCATTCTTCCTTTCCTCTACTTTTATTATCAGTAAAATGCACATGCATTACAATGAGAAGTAGAGTTTGTTGAGTGGTCATCTAAATGACTTGCAGTTTAGATATTTGTTCAATAAGTAATGCTTGGAATAGGTCGCCTCATCCACCGTTAACTTATCACGGACCTATTTTAATTGTCTTAAATAGGAGTAAGGATGACAACATGCACGTATACTACCCGTCGTCAGCTAGAACTCTGTACTCCAATTCATCTTAGAATCAGGCTCCACGCGTGTGCATGCGAGAAATCTGAATATCCTCGTCCACAAGTGGCATCAGAGTGTGGAAGAGTGATAACAAATATATACAAAGATCTTCGACATATCTATTAATACATGCTCCCCATATTTGCCTGTTAGCAATCTGCGGAAAAATTTAATAATCATAAATTAAAGTATTAGTTTGGGAGTTAATGAGCAAAGTAAATAAGAGGGCAAACAAAGGCAACATTTTGATGAAATGATACATGACCAAGTGCAGAGAAATCTGCTGTATCTGCGGATATCTGATGCTGTGAGATGCCATGGACAAAAAAAGTGACATCTCTCGACTTAAATTGAGGTTACTAATTTTTAAAACACATACGGTCAGTGGGGAGATTAGGATCATGATACAGTTACTCAATGTAGGGAGATTAGGTCACATGTAATGGCATCCAAGAAAAGGATTAAGAATTATATAAAAAGCAAAAAAAAAACTAAAGCAAAACATATCTGGGAGATACTCGGAGTTAAGGACCTAGGTGGTTCAATCACAAGCGGTTATAAGAAATTTCAATCTAAACTAAAATAAAAGAATACTAGACAAAACATATATAACAAGGTAAAATAGGAAATTAGGTGGAGTAAGCAGTGAACTGTTTTTATGAAATATAACTAATACGAAAAATATAAAATTTGCTTTCTAATTAGGCTTTAGCCAGTGGGGTTAGAAAATTAGAATATGATTTATCCAATATAATACAACAAGGAAAACACAATACATATTTTTAAAAGATGGTATCCGACCAACTTAAGAGAAATTTGTTATATCTGCAAATATATGTGGTGCTATGAGATGCCATCTACAAAAATGCATAATTCAACAACTTCAATCTGAGCTACTAAATAAAATAGACTAGATAAATAATATAGAACTGGAGTGATTAATCATATACGTCAAATTAAGAACTGTACTCTAAAACTAAGTGAAAGCCAAAACATGTGAACTATAGATGAGAACAACAGGATTGTAACAAACTAGTGTTACAGGGATAAGGGTAGAGAACTAAAAACTGGGATAAGGATAGAGAATTAGAAACTCGGATAAGGATAGAGAACTAAAAATGATTTCCTATAGTGCTGAATAATTAAGGAATCAAAATTGATGATAATGGTTTGGTGGGATCTGATTTTGCCTATCTTTCTCGCTGCAATCTAGTTTGAAAAGGTACAATGAGAAGATTAGGGTTTTCATAATACTGAATAGAAATGTAAGGTTGTTTGAATTTAGATTTCTGACGAAAATTAATAGATCCCAATGTAAAAAGATCTTCTATTTCTGTAACATATAAAAATGACAAGTCAGTTGAATAAAAGCAGAAGGAATTCATTTCAATCTTTGACAAATTCAAAGGATAAGGAAAAGATGTCTTCACCTCTCCTTATCTAAATGGATGAAAAGGGGTTCTGAAATAAGAGTATTTTGAGATCACGACTTGCTTTGGTTAATCATGTAAAATCAAAACATACAATGCTGAGTGTAATCTCTGTGCTCATCATGTTACTTTTTAGTGATTATATGAAACAAAATGTGCGAACAGATATAAAACGATATAGGTGATCACAACAAATTTTGAAAAAAAAGAGACATCATGTTATTACTGAACATCCTTAAAAATGATCTTTCAGGTACCATAGACAATGAAGGTACATATATTGTCTAGTGAGAAACACTCGGAACCAAAATCATCAAATGAGATCAAGTGTAAACAGCCAGTTGTGCACATCACAGGTATCATCTACATCCATACCTTGCTGGGAATGACCGTAATTATAAGCAGAGTGAAATTTGCACCAGCTGAACATGCCACCATATCACCTGCAAACACATTGCACAGTTAAAAAATAATAGCGGCAGATTATAGCAAAACAAACTGACCAAATGAAAGAACTGCAAAGTGCCAATTTGTGAGAAGAATATCTACTCTATTGCGAATCTATGATGGTAATTCCATCAGGAAATCAGGTCTGCGCGCCATCATGAGAAAGATGAACATCTAGCTACACACACCTGCGCCATCTAAAATTTCTCAGATCAAGGGTTGTGAATTGTGTTAAGTACATCTAAAAATTAGTAACACTGATGAAACATTGTTTGTACAAAGATGCCTAGAGATACCGCCAGATCCATTGTGCAAGTAGAATTTTAATCTTCATGGTAAGCGTGCTTAACTCTTAGCTCAAATATGCAACTCCAACTATGTACTATTAATTTATATGCTCAGATCAATGGAAATCCAAAGATGATTATAGGTTCAGATACAATCGAGCGCCTGATAGAGAGTGTGATAGAGAGGACATGCAGCCCATCCCAACTCTAACTAGAAGAACTAAAGAGTAGAACTTGAAAAGAAGATTTTATACTGACACTTAGATTTTATACTGACACATCAAGATGAATAATGAAACAGGATATAAAATGAAAAAAGAACTAGCTACATAAACCTGCCAGTGTAGCAGGAGGACATTGAGGAGAAGGACATTAAGCAGTAGCAAATTAAACGTGGAGAATAACGGAACACAATGTGAAATGCAAGTATATCTATGCGAGAGATTCCCAGCCGAGCAGCTTCCTGCAACCCCGCAGCACAGCCTAACAATTCAGCATGGAAAGCATTCAGTAAGAACTCCTCCCTGCCAGCGCCCGCTCTGATCACACGGCCTTGGTGATTTCTGATCACAAAGCCCCACCCGCCATCCTTACTCCCCTCTCTGAATGCGTCGTCAGAGTTCAGCTTCAGAATTCCCCCAGCAGGTTTTTTCCACCTTGGCCTCTGTCGGTTTTCCGACAACAATTAGCAGCTTTAGCATGATGCAAACATGGCCTAGGCCCTAGCCCCTAGGCTAACAAATCAGTTTGAGTTTTTTTTTAATGAACCAATCAGCTAGATCAGATGAACTCCGCGTCCGAGTTCGTTTTAGGGTAGCATATATATCGAAAGTGACGACGTATGATGAAGCTGCTGCTCTCTCAATCGGAATCCAGGTGGTGTCCGAACTGGAGACTTGCATTGCTAGCCGTATAATAACGTCAGACGTCAGAGCTGAAGAACGTACCGCAGTCACCCGATCGAGGAGCCCCGACAGATCCGTCGCCCTGCCGCGCGCGCGCCATGGACATCGCTGATGTCTACGAGTGGATCGTACGGGGCGTCCTCGCCGTCAATTTCTTCATGGCGGCACTGGTAGTCATCATGCTGCTCCTCGACGCGATCAACAAGGTGACCTATCAGATCAGGCGACTCCGCCGCCGACGCCAACGGCGTGCGACGACGACGACGCCGGTGCCGTCGTCGTCCGTAGTCGAAAAGCTGCTGGAGAGCATCCCGGACGTGGCGTACCAGGAGCTGCCAGGCGGCGACAGCGACCGGGAGTCGTGCGTGATCTGCGTGACGCCATACGAGGCCGGCGAGGCCTGCAGCGTCCTGCCGGCGTGCAAGCACTTGTTCCACAAGGCCTGCGTCGCCAAGTGGCTGCGGGTCAGGTGCACCTGCCCGCTCTGCAGGGCAGCCGTCGCCTTGCCGCACCCAGGGCAACCTTAACGCCCGGTGTAGCTCTTCTTTCTCCATGGTTTTTCCTGACAGGCTAACAGCTCATCTCCAGTTTTGGTAAAAAGAAAACAGCTCATCTCCAGTTTCTACGTGGAATCCTCCGCTTTCAAAATGCATGTGTGTGATAAGTCAAATTCTTTATTGACCAATTCTTTTATAAAAGAAAGGCACACGTACTGTAGCATAGCACAACTGGGCACCACCGAAATGTAAATTCTTCGCTCGAGAAAGTTAAATCTGCTCAGCAGGGCACATGCCCTCACACATGCAGCTGTTAGGATGAATCATCTCGTGAGCGTATTTGGTTCTTTAGGCCTAAACTTCAATCCATGTTTAGAGACCAATTAGAAGAACTAAATATGAGTTAATTATGAAACTAATTACATAAGCGGTGACTAATTCGCAAGACGAATCTATTAAACCTAATTAATCCACAATTAGCACATATTTGCTGTAACATCAAATGGACAAAACATGGACTAATTAGGTTCAATAGATTCGTCTCGCGAATTAGCCTTCATCTATTCAATTAGTTTTGTAATTAGACTATGTTTAATACTCCTAGTTTGACTCCTAACCTCTGATGATGTGACATGTACTAAAGTTTAGTCCGGGTGATGAGGTGTTTGGATCCAAGTACTAAAAATTATATTAGTCCCTGTTACATTAGATGTTCGGATGCTAATTAGAAGGATTAAATATAAGCTAATTATATATAAAACTAATTACAGAAGCCATAGCTAACACTAGTAGAGAAACTAGTTCCAGTCCCGGCTCCCAATCCCCTTTAGTCCTAGCTTTGGGAACCGGAACTATGTAATCGGGACTTTAGTCCCGGTTCCTATAACCAGGACTAGAGGTGTTTCTTCTTGGGTGTAAAAAGGTGTGGTCGTGGAGATTCGAACTCAAGACCTTTAGGTTCAGCTCTTACGCGCGTTACCATCTCACCTCCCATCAGCCATCTGACTTACATAAGATACACTTTCGTTTTAAATTCACTTTGGAGGTACCTTTAGTTCGGGTTTGAGACACAAACCGGGACTAAATGTACCTTTAGTCTGGATTCGTGTCTCAAACCAGGATTAAAAGTCACACTTTTAGTCCGGGTTCGTGTATTAAACTGGGACTAAAGCTTCTCGCATTGACACGCCTCGGTAACTGTTACAACCGGGACTAAAGGGTGGAATTAGTCCCGGGTCGTATTACAAACCGAGACTAAAAAGATCTGGTCCTCTCTTTAGTCACGGTTGCAATTTTGAAACCGGGACTAAATACTTTTTGGCCATGGATGAAAGGTTATTTCTCTACTAGTGTAATCTATGAGATGAATCTATTAAGCCTAATTAATCCATCATTAGAACCTGTTTACTGTAGCACCATATTGTTAAATCAAAAGCCATGGCTAATTTACGAGACCAATCTATTAAGCCTAATTAATCTATCATTAGCACATATTTATTATAGCACCGCGTTATCAAATCATGGACTAATTATGCATAATAGATTCATCTCACAAATTAGCCTCCATCTGTGCAATTAGTTTTGTAATTATTTATATTTAATACTCCTAATTTGTATCAAACATTCGATGTGAAAGTGACTAATTTTTAGTCTCTAGATCCAAACACCCGACCCACACGCATTATTGGACGCTCAGCGGTGCCGCCTGGGCATGCCTTATCCTCTCGTCTCCCCTTTTGTTTTTCTATTTCCTTTTCGAAAAGGCTAGCGCCCGGACGTCCTGATGGACGGCGCGTCCGAGAATGCAGCTCCCGCGCATTATCTCGGACCGCATCCCACGTCCCGATTCCACACATCCCATCCAGCGTTAGTGCCCCCATGTCGGGATGCTGCACTCTCGCCTATCCCACGCCCCAGCAGCCCATCCCGCGTCCCGCACCCATCCCCAGGCCCCACGTGGTCATAGTCACCTGCCCCGCTTGTGGATGCGTGCCGCAGAGGCGTTTGCTGGCCTTAGGGGCCCACACGGTGACCCATGGCGATGCCCCTAGCTACAGCAGGCGACTGCGGCAGGCCGCTGTCCGCCAACCACTGGCACCATTGCAACATGTGCTCTTCTAGATCTACTTTTGAAACATCCAGATAAAACACTTGCAACATACGTCGAAAACAGGCGAAACATTTGAAACATAAGCTTAAAACATGTGTGTATAGCCATAGCAATATATGCAACATTGAGATCTACTTTTTCAACATCCAGATGAAATACTTGCAACATGAGTCTGAAACATCTGAACTTTTCAAACATACACTTGAAACATGCGTACATAGCCATAGCAACATATGCAACATCCAAATGAAACACTTTAAACATACATCTAAAATACTTGAAACATAGGCTTGCAACATATGCAACATCCTAGATCTATTTGTAACATTCAGTTGAAACTCTTAAAACATAAGTCTGAAATGCCTGAAACACAAGATCGCCGGCGGCCACAACCTACCTGGTGGGGAACTCCAGTAGCCAATAAGAACGGGTTAGAGGGACATCGAGAGTAATGGTCCAGCATACACTCTAGGCACAGCGCGCAGGCCTCTCCTTCCTGTCGACAAGTGCACTGTATGGGGGTGCAAGTGCAGGCCTCCCCAAGCGCAAGCCTCCCGTGCCTCTCCTTCTACGACGAGCGAGGTGGGTGGGGGCAAGGCGCAGAGCAGCGCTGGATGTGGCTGGTCACGGCGGCGGAGGAGAAGACGGGCAGGAGGCACGGCGAAGCGTAGTCCACAAGGCGCTGTGGTGATTTTTTTAAGAAATTATGGTGCCTGAAGGGGAGCGGAAAGAGAGCCTCGTGGGCATCGCGGCCCGCTAACAGGTCCGTCTGTCCGGACGGATGTGCTGGACAAAGCATTACCGTTTACTTTTTGTTTCTCTCACCTACCTTCAGTTCCCAACGAGGAAACAAGGTCTCCTTCACCGTTGCCGAATTATGTCAGATTGTGTCAGACCAGAATACGACGTCCAAAAAATGTTCAAAAGACAAATACGAAACGTATACTAGTTGTTCTGTAAATTAAACAGATCTCAAAGCAGCATCCAACGGTTGCATGCGTAGGGGCATCAACCCTTAAGGGCAGAATTTCCGCATCCTTCTTCGCTTGGCTGGTCCTCCAAAACCGAATCTGGACCATAGATTGCTTTCATATGGCCCCGTTCGGCTTACCCCAAAAAACGGCGCTATTCAGCTTGTTTTTTCAGCCAGAACAGTGTTTTTCTCTCACAACATTTCAGTCGGAATAGTATTTTTAGCCAAATTCAGCCAGCCGAATGGGGCCAAAGCGTGGTTGGCCAAATCAAAAAACATGTCCCCTATGTCCTGCCCTGACTGAAAGTGTTGTTCGCTTGTTTGTTTATTGTCGATCTTTGTACGGCTTTCCTAAGATCTGCCATCACAGAGCCAATGGCAGCACTACTCCACGGTAAATGATCGGTGGCCAATGGTTACCAGTCAACAAGGCTTCCTGCTAATGACCTTTGGCTCTCTTTTCTGTTAGTCACGTGGAAAATCTAGATTGAGCGTATAACACACGATTTTTTTTAGAAACAACACCGGTCAATTCCCTCCCTGCTAGCCAAAATCAAGGAGGAGGCTCGCACCTGGTGCACGGCAGGAGCGAAGCACCTTGCTAAGATCTTGCCAATCATATAGGCATGTGATGTTTCATACCTTTTCTTCTCCTCCTTATAGTGCAATGTGTTGGTTTTATTTTTCTTGGGCCCAAGCCTTATTACTTCCCCTATTTCTAAATATATAAATGGCAGGTCCTGCTAGTTTACTTTAAAAAACAAAAGAAAGGCACACCAATATTTCCAACATTAAATTAATCATGATAAATCCAATATCAAGCATGTCTTAATACTGTATTTATTTGGGGTCATATATATATGCTAACTTGCTATATATATTTTTTATAAACTTATTTAAAATTATAAAATTTAACTTAGGGCAAAGCTAATACAACGAATATTTTGAAACAGAGAGTTGTTCGGAGTTCTGGCTAGTTCGATTCAATGCATGTGCTTCGTTTTTTCGCACATGTGTTCAATATGCCAATGAGGCCAAAAATTATTGTGTCCCATGTTTCTGGGCCTAGAATCAAAAGGTTGTTGAATGTGGATGCATATGCCGTTCGATTGTCAAGGGAAGAACTATGATCAGGTTCTTTTGGTTATGGAAGTGTAAGTTGCTTAGCGTCTTTTTGGTGGAGCTTCACCTGGCTTTGACTTATTTGTATAGTAGCTGGGGAAACCAAAGCCGATAAAACTAAAAATAGTGGGTTTCACTAACTTGTAATTGTTGGGAAGAAGGAAGCAAAAAAGGGTTTCATAAAAGTGATAGCACACTAATAACATGAACAGTGCAACAACAGGTGAAGCTGAAGCCACGAGAAGGTCCACCAAAAGATGACCTTATTAATGTTTCTCGTGAGCTGAAACTTTTAGACAAGTTGTCCCGGGCATACTACTTTCTCTGTGTTTTTATTTATGTATCACACTAATTTTGTTCTAAGTCAAAAGTTTATATTTTTTACGATCATTTTTTTTAGAAAAATTGTATAGATTAACAGCATAAGATTTATGCTTTTAGATTCACCATTGGTCTGATTTGATTGGTTGTTTGTATTAAGCTTAGCCTACATTAATTTGGTACCTAGTATTTATACCTTCTATTTAATTTGTGTTGCTTGCAACAACTGTCAAAAGGGCAGCCGACGGCCATGAACTTGAGACGAGGAATAAGGGTGGGAGTGAGACAGTGCTTGGGGGTTATCATTTTGTAATGTCCACGTCCATATTAATGGATGAATTCCCCGTTAGGGATCGCAGCCTATTGCCATCCCTAGCGGCGGCTCATAAGAGTGAGCGGGTACACAACTGCAGACGCCCTCTTTGCCGAGTGCTGGGGGCACTCGGCAAAGCCAGGAAAGCACTCGGCAAAGGCTTTGCCGAGTGCCGCACTCGGCAAAGGCCTCTCGGCAAAGACTTTGTCGGCAAAAATTTCTTTGCCGAGTGCCAAAAATCGACACTCGGCAAAGTCTTTGCCGAGTGCCAAGCCCGCACTCGGTAAAAAAATAACTGCCGTCAACATTTAACGCCGTCTTTGCCGAGTGCCTAGGGACTGGCACTCGGCAAAATTTGAATGTTTGCCGAAAGCCAGGGCTGAGCACTCGGCAAAGAAACAATTTTTTTTAAATTTTTTTTTAAAAATAGTCTTTGCCGAGTGGTACCATCTGGCACTCGGCAAAATTGACCTCTTTGCCAAGTGCCAGGCTGTGGCACTCGGCAAAATGTGCCTCTTTGCCTAGTGCCAGGCTGTGACACTCGGCAAAATTGACCTCTTTGCCGAGTGCCAGGCTGTGGCACTCGGCAAAACTGGGGAAGTGGCTGTTTTTGCGGCATTTTTTCCCAGCTTTGCCGAGTGCCACACCCCTAGCACTCGGCAAAGACTTCTTTACCGAGTGTTGGCACTCGGCAAAGCTGGGAAATTTGCAATTTTTTTTGTTTGTTGCTTTCCTTCGAAAGCAAACACGCAAAACTCATATATAATACATGAGACAGCACACAGGCATTTAGCATCACACAAAACACATACATAATCCATAATACATCACAAGCACATTCAACATCCATCACAAGCACATCCTCCTGTATAATCCATCACACGCACATCCAATGTGCAAATCCATGACAACATCTAAGAAGTCTTCATCCAACACAAGTCCTAAATCAAGAAAAGTCAATGAAACATGAAGGGCACCACCCATCGCCACTTGATCCCAATGGGAGCTGAAGGGGCACCTCCGATGCGGTGGTGGACCTGTCCAGTGGGGGTGTGTGTCTTTGAGGCGAAGGAGTCGGGTTCGAACCCGACATTTATTACCTGCACAAAGGAGAATTGAATTCATTAGTATCTACACAAGCTAAAGGACTTGATCAACCATATATATACTCACCGGAGTGCCTAGAACCGGAGGAGTAGGAGGCATAATCGAGGAGCGGCGATCTGGGCACCACCACACACACGGGAGAGTGGTGCCGAGGCTCGACATGAATGAGAACATGTCACTGCATCCTCTGCGCCTCGGCCGCCCTCTGGGCCCTCAGGACCTCCCACTCGGCCCTCTCGGCCTCCCTCTGGGCCCTCTCCCTCTCCCTCTCGACCCTCTCGGCCTCCCTCTCGGCCTCCATCCTCTCCACAGTGGCCTGCAATATTCAATCACCAACGTTTAAACAAAGCAAATGCAAGGTACATGTGTAAAAGTAATGAACGGCGAATGAAATAGAACTAACCTGGAGTGCCGCCATCTGCTGCAGTGTGCTCGCCTGCCGAGGTCGAATGGGGACAGAGGAGCTCGTGCTATGTGCTCGGATCTGGGCGAGGTTGGGCACAGAGGTCGAGTCGACCATGTTGGAGGCCATCCAGTACCGGTCGTGCTGCTTCCCTCCTCCGAGCCTCATCACGAGGTCGGTATCAAGGGGCTGGGTGGCGGGGTCGATGTCCTCCCCATGCCGCTCGTGGGCCGCCGAGGTGTAGTCGGTGAGCTTGCTGTGGACGCTCGTGTTGCTGTACGCCTCGGGCCCGTCCTCCGGGTTGTAGACGGTGTCCGGGGCTGTCGCCTTGCCCTTGTGTGCCATGGCGTATGCCATGAACTCGTTGCATTCCTGGCCATCATGCGACCGGGACTGTGAGGAAAACACAAAGACGATTAGAAGTAATGAGAATTGAGTGTTAGAACAAATAAATAAATAAGTGCGTAGCGTGTACCCAGGCCTGGGCGTATGAACTGAGGGGCCGGTTGCCTTGGTGGTGCGCCGGCCCACCCATCTGCAGGTGGCACTCCCGACGGAGGGCGTGCCTCTCCCTCCACTCATCGGAGACCCACTTGTCCACGATGGCCGCCCAACAGTCTCTATGCCTAGCGCACCAAGAAGGACACATCTGCATGCCATCAAGTATTGTATTAGAAATGTTAGAATATAAAATGAAGGCTACCTATTCTTCATGGAATGAGTCAGTAACAATGTTTTATAACTTACTTCGAGGTACTGCTCCCTGGTGGGTGTCATGGTCCTGGCCTCGCTCTTCCTCGGGTACCGACCAAGGACGTCGCACGAGTGGTTGATGTGGCACTGCAGCCTCGCCTCGTAGTACAGGTCCGTGACTCGGCCCCTGCATGGCCTGTCCTGCACCTTCGTCACCCAGGTGGGGTCATGCCCCTCCTCCAACGTGAAGAAGTCCTGCATATAGACATCATGTGTCCTTTTATTATTTCAAGAACATCTAATGATTCCATAGTATTGAGCAATGTAGTGTGATGTAGACTCACCCAGAACTCACGCCTGATCCGCTCATGTACGGTGCCGTACACGGCGTCCACGGCGGAGTTGAAGTGGTCCCACGTCTAGGGAGGCGACTCAACCTGGGCGTGGGTGACCAAACCAGGGTAGTGCAGGCGGATCAGGCCACCGAGGATCCCATTGCACTACCGATGATCGCCCCCGGACACAAGTTCCCAATTCCTACAGGAGTCAGTAAGAAGAATTGTTAGTCCGCAATTCGGTTTTCAGCATATGAACAAGAAGAGATGCAAAATGAACGGATACTTACTTGTCGCCCTTGGGACGAATCACCGGCCTCCTCTGAAACGGGATCGGCCGCGTCAGGAGCTGCGAGGACCCGCGCAAGTACGGTGCCAATGAGGTGCTCGAAGTGGAACCCCCCGCCACCCCCCAGAGGAAGTGTCACCCCCCGCCACCCCCCTAGAGGAAGTGTCACCCCCTCCTATCTGGGGGGGCCAGCTGCTGGTCCTCGTCGTCAGTGGTCGTCGTCCGGTCCTCCTCGGGCGGGGGGACGGCAGACGACTACACCGCCCTCCTCGGACGGCCGTGGGGGCGGTGGGCCAGACGGCTCCTCGTCGACGCCTCCGCCTCCGCCTCCGCCTCCGCATCCTGAGTCGTCCTCGCGTAGAGCGAGTTGCAGGTCTAGGTCCGCCTTCCGCCCGGCATTTTGTCGAGTGCCTGCAAATACAAAGAGTAAACCAGTTTTGACAATATAGACAAATATAGAGATGCAAAATGAAGGAAACATAACTATAAAATAATAATAATATAGTATTACATGAATTAGAAATAATCTTTAGGATTGGCAATGGTAATTTGGATCATAAGTGTCGTCATCACTAACAATATTGTCTAACATTTCGCCTCATCTCCATCGTTGTCATCAATGGCAACGCCAAACCCATAATCGCTCAAGCGATTGCTAAGTCTTTGGCATTTTGCACCTCTTCTCCATCGTCCTCATCTCCATCGTCCTCATCAATGTCATTGTCTACTTCCATGCCCATCGTGAAAACATGTCTATGTGAAACATGCCATCTAGCCGCTTCGGGTTGATAGAACTCTCATATATGTGTTTGGGTCAAAGTTGTAATCCTCATCGTTTGGGATGGGCACTTTGCCATGGTGATACCAGCTGCAAGAAGGTACCAACCCTCAAGAGTGGGATCTTTTTGGCACGCCCATGGAAGATAATAAACTTGCGTGGCTGTTGAGCCACAATATAGACATCGTCTCCTTGATAGAGGAATCTTGTCAATTTCAACTTGTCCAATCTCGGGGCTCTTCTCGTGACATTGGGATCGAACCAATGGCATTTGAATACTGACCGGCTTATAACCTCCATGAAGCTCAAAGTTGAGCTCATATATTTCTTCGACTATGCCGTAGTAGTCGCGGTCATCAGTCTTTGGGCGTACAAACTCCGATGATTCGTGGTTTTTCGATTGGGCCGGCGAGCTCGTGGCTTCTTGTGTGGAAGCGATAGCCATTCACATCATATATGGTGAATGACTTGACCCTATAGGGGAAGCCTTTGACAACCTGTTTCAACTCTTCATCCATTTCGCATCCGTGCGTGCACTGTAAGGTGAGGGCGGATAGATCATTACTATTTCGTAGGAGCAAAGTGGGATGTCACAGATGGAGCGATGTAAATTGGATGGTACCTTCTTTTGAACCATGAAATGAAATTGGGCACACCACCTTTGAGAAGACTATCTTGTTCTTGAGGGAAGGATCCCTATTTCACATCCAATGATGTATTGAAATTCCCTAAAAAGCAAGAGACAAGGGGTTGGATAGATGAGCGATAGTGATGGCGTATGTAACAAGCTCATTGAGAACTTACTGCATATAAGGGTTCACTTCGTCAAGGTTCAACAACACATACAACATGATAGTGCGCCACTCATCATTCCGCAAGGTCTTGGTGCTCGAAGTGCTTGCCCTGCCAAGTTGACCTTTGAAAAGGCTGAGATTTGATAACCTCTCGTCGGTGTTGTAACAAGGGATTGGATTGTGCACGCTGGGAAGGCTATCCTTATAGTATGATGTTGTGAAGTTTGACACCTCCTCAAGAATGAATGCCTCTGCCATGGATGCCTCAATTCTGGCTTTATTTCTACACTTTTTCCGAAGAACATTTAGACATCTCTCGATTGGATAGCACCAACAGGCTTGCACGGGCCCCCCCATTCGTGCCTCGTGAGGCAGGTGCAAAAATCATATGCTGCATTGAGAGGAAGAAGCCGAGTGGGAAGATCTTCTCCATCTTACAGAGCAACACAGGTGCCACTTTCTCTAAGTCATCAATCACGGCCCGAGATAGCTCTTTGGCACAAAGCTAGCGGAAGAAATAGCTCAACTCTACCAGGACGCGCCACACATGCTCGGGGACGAAACCTCTGGTCATCGCTGGAAGGAGCCGCTCAATCCATATGTGGAAGTCATGACTCTTCATCCCTAACACTCGGCAAGTGGACACGTTCACTCCCCTCCTTAGATTCGCCACATACCCATCAGGGAACATTAACGACTGAACCCACTGACATACTTCCCTCCTTTGGTCCTTCTTCAAAACGAAATCGACCGAAGTCCTTTTCCATTTCTTGCCAGGCGCGGGAGTCTTCATCACTTGCTTTGGTCTATCGCACAGTGCTGCCAGGTCCACTCTTGCCTTAACATTGTCCTTAGACTTTTTTGTGTCCATGAGTATTCCCCAAAGCGCCTCGACGATATTCTTCTCTGTGTGCATTAAATCAATGTTTTGTAGAAGAAGAAGATCGTTGAAATAGGGAAGCCTAGTCAAGCCCGATTTATGAGTCCACATGTGGTACTGACCATATCCATCAAAACGACCTTTCTCTTTATCAACTTTGAGAGCCTCTATCTCAGCGCAGATCTCGGCAGCGGTCATCATCTGAGGTGCAGAATCGGTGACTTCAACACCTTTCGTGAAGTTCTTGATGTCTCGTCTGAATGGATGGTCAAGGGGGAGGAACTGACGATGTTGGTCGAACGAAGAAAACTTGCCACCACTCTTCAGCCAAGTGAAACTCACACCTGCCTTGCATATTGGGCATGGGAACTTCCCATGAACACACCACCCACAGAATAGGCCATACGCCAGAAAGTCATGCAGGGAGTAGTGGTACCACACATGCATTGTGAAGTTTCTCTTTGTAGCTCGGTCGTATGTCAGTACCCCTTTTCCCAAGCATCGATCAAATCATCGAACACAGGCTCCATGAACACACCCATATTGTTCCCCGGATGTCCAGGAATTATCAGCGACAAAAATACGTTCTTGGGTTGAAAGATGACACCGGGGGGGGGAGATTCAGGGGTATCACGAACACGGGCCAACAAGTGTATGGGGCCACGGACAATCCATACGGGTTGAACCCATCTGTTGCCAATGCTACACGTACATTGCGAGCCTCCTCAACTTTAACACGATGTATGCCATCGAAATGGGTCCAGGCGTCGCCATCCGATGGGTGTACCATCTTGTCCGGATTGTACCTTTTGCCATTTTTGTGCCATGTCATCTGTTTCGTGGACTCCTCTGTCATGTACAGCCGTTGGATCCTCGGTATGAAAGGAAGGTACCGTAGGACCTTCGTAGGGATACTCAGCTGTTCCTTCTTGCCATCACTAGTGTTGACCTCCAGGTACCTAGAGGATTTGCACTTTGGACAGTGCGTTGCTCCCTCGTGATCTTTCCTAAAAAGGATGCATCCATTCGGACAAGCATGGATCTGCTCATACGGCATCTTAAGTGCACGAAAAAGTTTTTGTGACTCGTACAAGTTCTTCGGCAGGATGTGATCCTCCGGAAGCAGGGATCCAAAAACTGCCAACATACCATCGAAGTTGTCCCGACTCATGCTAAACTACAACTTCAACCCCATGATGCGTCCAATTGCATCCAGCTGCGATACCATTGTCTTTTCATGCAAGGGCTTCTGCGCTGAAGACAGCATATCATAGAACGTCTTTGCGCTTTCCTCTGGCTTCTCCTCCAATCCTTCACCGAATCGTGCCTGCTGAATGTCATCCATCCAGTCTGCTACCCCGCCATCTCCATCATAATCCTCAAGACGCTGTCTCACCACCTCCTCTCTAATACGATCGGCTTCACCATGGTGGATCCAGTGGGTATAGTTTGTCGTGAATCCATACTTGATAAGATCTTCCCCCACGAGCCTCTTAATTTTTCTTTTCTTGTTCCCACATCTGCTGCACGGACACGGCATCCGGGCTGACCCTTTAGCAGCCTCACCAAATGCATGCTCTAGGAAAGCATTGGTCTTGGTCATCCATTCTGGGGTCATACTTGCGTGGCCCGTGTACATCCACTCACGGTTATCCATCCTGTGGCACATGCATATGTAAGCGAGTAATAAAAACTACAGGTAAATCCACAAGGCGTTCCTACTATACATCTAATAGGTGAAGGATAGGTCCTAATCCCACCCGAGGATGCGTAGATGAGGTTGGCTTCCATGGTCCGCTCCTATCCAAGACAGAATTTTGGCAGCACCTCCCCGCTGTTCTCCCGATACACGTCCTAGCAAGGAGATTGTGTATCAGGAGAACAACGAGGAGGTGGTGTCGAAACTCTGTCTCGGACAGGAGCAGGCCACGGAAACCAACCCATCTACGTATTTGTGGGCTGTCCAAAAAACGTGGACAATCCGAAACAGGTACAGAATTTGGTATGCAAAGATCTGGATACCAACGACCGTATCTCTTTCGGACGGGAGACGCCTAACTGGGGTTACACGAGATGCAAGTATGCAAGATGGGTTATACCTAAGGTGTAGGTGAGGTCAGGCTAGTGGGGCGGTGGTGAGTCGCTGCAGTGGCGAGGCGATGCGGTGCAGGCAGAACCGCAACGCCAACGCAGACGATCGGGGTCACCGAGTGCCTCCCAACGGTCCTCGTCCTGCAAAGAAAAGGCAAATGGTTAGACTCCATTGAAAATTTCGGCAGCACCTCCCCTGCACGGAGAGGTTCCCAAAACCTACAGAAAACATTGGCACGAAGGCCAACAACCACATGTATACCAAACATAGGCACGAAGGCCATCAACCACATACATACAACAATAACTACTACTAACACTAAAACTATGAACAACAACTACAACTACTACTGTCACTACGACTTACTAACTAATACTAACAATACTAATTAACTACTACTACTAACATTAGGGCATACCTTGCCAGTGAGAATG
This sequence comes from Miscanthus lutarioriparius, assembly GCA_904845875.1. NCBI lineage: Eukaryota > Viridiplantae > Streptophyta > Magnoliopsida > Poales > Poaceae > Miscanthus > Miscanthus lutarioriparius. The sequence continues at coordinate 52,932,051 of CAJGYO010000015.1, forward strand.
CGAAGACCGAGGCCCGGCGACGACAACGGGGACGACCACTACGGCGTGAGGGTCGACGAACCGAGGTGGCACCTTTCTTCTCCTCTTCTCCCCTTCTCCTTCTCTCCTCCCTTCTCTTTCTTCTTCTTCCTCCTCCCCTTCTTCTCCTTCCTGCTTTCCATCCTCCTCTTCCTCCTACCTCCTCCTCCTTCCTACAGCGGGCGCGCGGGCGCGGCGGGCGCTGGGCCGAGGCGCGCGGGCGTGCGGGCGCTGGGTTGAGGCGCACGGGCGCGCGGGCGCACGAGCCGGGGAGCCGGCGGGCCGGGCGCGCGGGGAGCCACCGGCGGCGGCGCAGCGGCTACAGCGCGGCGGCGGGGCGGCTACGACGCGCGTGTGTGTGCGTGTCTGGTGTGTGCGTGGTGTGTGTTGTGTCCGTTTTTTTTTTATATTTCAAACCTCTTTGCCGAGTGCCAGATCCGGGGCACTCGACAAAGAAACTATTTTGCCGAGTGCCCCCGGTCTGGCACTCGGCGAAATAAAAAATTAAAAAAAATCCTGTCCTGGCTTTGCCGAGTGCCTAGAGCTAGCACTCGGCAAAATATTTACTTTGCCGAGTGTCAAACCTTAGCACTCGGCAAAATAATTTTTTTTTTGTCACTAACTTTTTTTTCTTAGATTTGTATTTGTACCATGAACAACATGTTCAAATTTGGCACAATTTCATTGCTGTTTGCTATATTTCTTCACTTTATTTCGTTTTCTTGCAATTTTTCGAAAAATATAGGTTTGAACTGTAGGTGCATCGAATAATAGTTTTGATCCATTCCAAAAATATTATTCTTGTTTGTTAGTGTCACTTTATGCTAAATCAAGGAACTGTCTCCGAATTTCGATCAACATGCTCACGGGGCAACGTCGCGAACTTGCGTGCGAGTGGTTATTTAATTCTATAAAATTCAAACGAATCCCGAAAATCATGAAACTTGGCGATATGTCGTGATATCACATGCATATGCGGTGGTAAAAATTTAAAAACGTTTGGAAGGCGTCATCACGTATGGTGTTCACAAACCAGGACATCATCACATGTCCTGGTTTTGTTGTCCCGGGCATACTACTTTCTCTGTTTTTTATTTATGTATCACACTAGTTTTGTTCTAAGTCAAAAGTTTATATTTTTTACGATCATTTTTTTTAGAAAAATTGTATAGATTAACAGCATAAGATTTATGCTTTTAGATTCACCATTGGTCTGATTTGATTGGTTGTTTGTATTAAGCTTAGCCTACATTAATTTGGTACCTAGTATTTATACCTTCTATTTAATTTGTGTTGCTTGCAACAACTGTCAAAAGGGCAGCCGACGGCCATGAACTTGAGACGAGGAATAAGGGTGGGAGTGAGACAGTGCTGGGGGGTTATCATTTTGTAATGTCCACGTCCATATTAATGGATGAATTCCCCGTTAGGGATCGCAGCCTATTGCCATCCCTAGCGGCGGCTCATAAGAGTGAGCGGGTAGGAGTCATGGATCCAGGGAGAGCCGGAAGACGGTAAAGCGGGTGTGCGCACACTAAAGACTGGGTGCAGGCACGAAGCCAGCGGTGGGGCTAGGGGGGCTCTAGCCCCCCCTACCCATCCTGCGCACGTGGAGCCCCCTTAAGCCCTCCCTTAAAATTTTATGCATATATGTATTAGGTAGGAGAGGCTAAGGTTAAGAGAAGATAAAAAAACCTCTATTCTTTTGTTTTAGCCCCTCCTAATTTTTTTCTGGCTTCGTCACTGACTGGGTGGATGGCATGGCTCACGAAAGACGTGGCGGAGGAACAAGGGTGAATGCAAGGCGAACGTCCGCAAGGTATGGTTGCGGTCGAGCGAAGGGAAAAATGGGTGGACAATTCCATTTGATGTTTTTTTGGCTGTATAGATATGAATTGACCGACTTACATAAATTTCTTTATTGTTTCTTCCTTTAAAAAAAATTGACACATGCTGCCGCACGTGCTTGTATTCACTAGCATATATATGGTCTCACATAATAAAGATGACAATATGTGAAAGTTATTAAAGGAAAGGAAAACTACAAATAGCAGCAGGCTAGCTTGTATATCGCTACGTTCCTACGTTGGCTGTGGAAGATTGGCCTCCGACTCCGAGTAGTCCCTCCCTCTCCCTGCCGGGACGTGCAGTGGCAGTGACGGAAAAGAGACTGTTTCTCTGGAGACACTACACGGAGCAGGATCGCCGCCGGCCTTTAGCCCAGCACGAGATGACATCCACGGTGTCCGAGCAGAACCTCGGACCGCTGGTACAGTACGGGATCGGCGGGGAATGTGGATGCATATGCCGTTGGATTGTCAAGGGAAGAATTATGACCAGGTTCTTTTGGTTAGGGAAAGTGTATGTTGCTTAGTGTCTTTTTGGTGGAGCTTCACCCAGTAGCTGGAGAAACCGAAACCGACAAAGCTAAAAATAGTTGTGTTCCATTGGCTTCTAGTTATTGGGAAGGAGAGTGGAAAAAGGCTTCATGAATAATGACACTATAGTAACATGAACAATGCAACAGTAGGTGAAGCTGAAGCCACGAGAAACTCCACTAAAAATGGCCTAGTATTTCTCTTCAGCTCAAACTTTTAGACAAGTTGTCCCGTGCATACTACTTTCTCTGTTTTTATTTAAGTGTCGAATTAGTTTTGTCCTAAGTTAAAAGCTCATATTTTTTTATGATCTAAATTTTTTTTAAATACATATATATAGGTTAACATCAAAAGATTTATATTTTTTGATTTCACTATTGGTATAATTTGATTGGTTGATTACATTAAGTTTAGCCTACATTAAATTGGGTTACCGGGTATTTATACCTTCTATTTAATTTGGGTTGCTTGCCGACGGCGACCGTGAGTCGTGCAATAAGGGTGGGAGTGAGGCAGTGCTAGGGTTAGAGCATCACCAAGAGACTCTCTATATCCTTTCTAAATGCTAGGAATACAGATTTTTGGTGAAAAACTACCCTCCAATAGCTTATCCAAATGGTTATCCTAGTAAAAAATAGAAGACAAGAATAGCAGTCTAGAGTATGCATGATATATAGAAAAAATGTAGGAGGATGAAAAGATATAGAAAGCGATTTTTATGTAAGTGACTCTCCAAATAATAATTTAGAAAGTGAGATTGAGAAAGACTCTTGGAGATGCTCTTACCAGGTATTTATACCTACTATTTAATTTAGTTAGGCTAAACATTTAGCACTGGGCTTCTCTTAGCCTACTAGTCGGGTCACCCGATGGGTAACGTGGACAGAGACTATTGGAATGTTCCAGCCCCTTCACTCGACGAGGATCAGGTTTAGGGGTGTCGGTGTTTACGGACCACCGACGAGTAAATTTGTATTTGTGCGTCTGGCTTGGATGGTGTGCTCTGAGGATAAAAGGGTTTATACTGGTTTAGGCGGAATGTCCCTACATCCAGTTCGCTGCTGCTCGTGTTACCGGCACTTGGTTTGCAGTAGGTGTTATAAATAGACGAGAGAGGGAGAGGGAGTGAAAGGGTGCTGAGATCTCGCTTGCCGCTTAGCCGTGTGCTCGTGTTGTGCTCTTGTGTTTCGATCTCTGTGTCAAGATCCCGATCCCCTTTCATGGGGCGCCCTGCTTCCCCTTTTATAGGCGAAGGGAAAGTGGGGTTACAGAGGAGGAAAAATGAGAAGAACGAGAGAGGGAGAAGAACGCTTCTAGGGTTGCCGAATCCTTCTTCTCCTTCATGCGGGTCCCACCGATTCTGTAGATGTCAACAGGGATGTCTCCATGTCGTGGCCTTGTTTGTCACTGGCGCCATGCGCAGGCGTCATCTGTCGGTCATGAAGTTCCACTCCGTCCCAATGAACATCGTGGTGAACTGACGCGCCTGTCAGCGTCCGTACGAAGATTAGGCAGAACAGCATCGGCATGTCCGGCACTGTTCTTGATGTGAATCCCCAGGTATGGCCTGTCACAGCCACGAGTTATATCGAGGCGTGCCAGCCTCTTCCTTGACGTCAGAGTTTTGACCTAGGCCCATACGCTTGGACCTGGAGTGGTTGGCGGTGGTATGGGTCCCTGTCGAACGAGACAAAACCCACGTCCTCGAGGTCGGGCGAGACGGAGCCCGCACCCAAGGGGTCGGGCGAGACGGAGCCCGCAGCCTCAAGGTCGGGCGAGACGGAGCCCGCGACCTCAGGGTCGGGCGAGATGGAGCCCGCAACTAAGGGTTGGGTGAGACGGAGCCTGCGGCCTTGTGGTCGGGTGAGACGGAGCCCACGGCCTTGAGGTCGTGCGAGACAGAGCCCATGGCCTTGGGGTTGGGTGAGACTTTTTAATACATCTTGAGCCATCTAGAGAAGTCAGCGTGAGCGCTAACTTCCTTGCTTTGGGTATCCCGATACCCGATAGTAGCCCCCGAGCCAACAGAGGAGTAGAATACTCCTTCGGAGGCTTTTCTAGACGGGAGGACTCTGAGGGCCTTGGCCTTCTTTTTTGTAGCCCACGACGTGTCCTGGTGGGACGACGATTCCCTTTTGTTATGATCAGTCTTCTTGGGGGCATGTAACCGTAGGATTCAAGAGATCGGAAAGATTTTTCTTGGTTCCTGTCCCCTAGGATACGATCGGTCCCTGTCGTACTACGACAGCACGTTCGGTCTCCTTGTGTGTCCAACTACCCTCAAGCCCCTGCGCGTAGCAGGGGTTCGGTCGAGGGTCGACTCGCATTTGTGATCGTCAACCCTCAACCATTTTTTTGATAAAATGGAGGGGCTGAGCTGTGCCACGTTTTTTCTTGATGGACAAAACATGGTGCTCGGTGAGCTGTTAACGGGCTAGTCCGAGTGGGGCCCCAGCTTCCTGTTCACGGGGGTTCGGCATGGATCAGCTAGTGGCCGACTCTAGACTCTTGATGGCCAATCCATATAGTTCTTGGGTCCGTTTAGCCGGTCCCAAGGGCTTGTTGCCTTTCTTCAAGGAAAACCCATGGACTGGAAACCGATCAAGACTCAAACGTGGGCTAGGATGCCCACAGTGCTCATGCGCCTAGGTACTGTCCGCTAGTGGGCCCATCCTTTTCTATCCCTCACTCTAAGGGTGCCCCAGAGTGGCTGTGAACCCATTGGAGGGCCAGCCTTCAAACTCTTAGGCCTGAATGGGCCGTAGGAGCATTTTCAGCTCTGTATCCCTCCTTACCTGCGATGGTTCTTGGCCCATCAACCGGGCGAACCGTCATCCGACGTGTCCTTCAAGGGCACGGCCCGAGATAGCGTGCGCACAATCTTCGGAGGGAGGTGACGTGACACGGCGCAGCGGGCACATGAATCTTGGCGGATGGTTCACCTTCTCGCCTCGCTCTGTCCTATAAATAGTGGCCTCTCCCTTCTCGTTTCTACACACCAAAACCACAGCTTTACCTTCTTCGTTTCTCCTCCACCGCCGTTCAGATCTGTCGTGCTTGCTAATCCGCCATCGAAGCCCTAGATCTGTAGCTTTCACTTCTCTACAGCCGCCTTTGCTTCTCCGCAACCGCCTCTATCCTCCATGGATTTGTGGTATCGCTCTGATGTTACCCATGGAGCGATTCACCAGCGTCTGGAAATTAGGGTATATATTGGACATAAGCTGGAGTTGCAGACCATCATATAGACCCTTGAGAAAGCAGCGTTGCTTATCAGCATCATCAGCCACCTCATTCGAAGCGTAACATGACAACTGAGTGAATTTATCATGATACTCAGCTACAGTCATGGATCCCTGTTTCAGATCTCTGAATTCCTCCTGCTTGAGCTCTATCAATCCTTCAGGTATGTGATAGGACTTGAAATTCTCTCTAAATTCTTGCCAGGTGATAGGAGGAGCATTGAGGGGACATCCATACTCGAATGCCTCCCACCAGTCTTGAGCTTCTCCTTGGAGTTGTCTTGACATGTACAACACCTTCTGCTGGTCATCGCACTGTGCTATGTTGAGTTGCTTTTCCACTGCACAAAGCCAATAATCTGCTTCTAGTGGATCAATGGCATAAGATAATACCGGGGGACGGTCCTTCAAGAATTCACCACGCTTGTCATGCGGTGCTCCACCAATTGGTTGATTCTGCACCAGAGCTTGCATAAGCTGTGTCTGCACTGCCAGAAGTTGTTCAATAGTAGGTGGCAGTGGTGGTGGTGGATGTGGGGGAACACCTCCACGACCTCGGCCTCTTTCTCTTCAAGACATCTGACATCCAACACAAATATTCAAAATTTAGAGATTTCCAATTTATATACACCTATAGAGATATAGAATATATATTCTGAAAACTTTCTGGACGAGTTCCAACATTAGCAGCTCGGTAAAACAGTCATATCTCAAGTTCTAGATATCCAAAATAGGATTTCTTTATATGGTTGGAAAGCTTAGGAAATTATCTATGCAGAAACTATTCTAGATTTCAGACTACGCAGGAACTTCAACTTAAAACAACAGTATCTCTCAAACCAGATCAGATATATGGGTGATTCTAGATGCATTAGAAATATACTTAAGTCTAGTTACTCCCATAAAAATTTCATAATTTTGGGTCGAGTATATTTGGATTGGCATTGAGATAAGGGCAGACTGCTCCGAAAAATAGATCCGAGAAAACAAGATGTACCAAACCCAACTATTTATTTATTGACTCAAACTTTAATATCCTTAACAATGGAACTTGCTGACATGCCCACATAGCTCCAACACTCATTACAAGAATCCAACTCACACATAAACATAATAATAATCCAACTAGCCACACTAGGGTTCACACCGCACTACTAGACTCGACTTGACTCAACTTGACCCGTGCTACTAACGTCTTATTACATAGAAAGGAACTCCAACACCTATGCGTGAAATTCATGGGGAAGCTCCTCGTAAATCCTTGGCAGGTCGAGACACACTCTTTGCTCATCTATCACTTATCGGTATCTCTTAAGGGTTGCCTCCTATGCCTTCAACTAATCTTCCAGCCGTCGATTCTTGTCTACTAACTCACAGGCATAGTGCACCATCACTTGAGTAGTGGGATACGTGCCTTTAGGGTCCATTATTGCCCATCCCAAGTCAGGGTGTTGGCGAGGGAGGAATAGATATTGGTCTTCCTTCATATCATCAAAGCGACGACCACGGAGACCCATGTAGGCTACAACGGCTGCATCTTCTATGCTATCTTCCATGGTGACACAGTGAGCGTGATGCGCATAGTTTGAGTCCAGTTGGTATGTATCCTTTTGTTCATCCCTGATGGAGATACACACACTGGTCTTCCAATAAGTGTCCTTCAGAGGGTTCGTAAGCTCGTTGCAGACGTACTCCACAACTACGTCCCAATCAGCGTAGTAAGTCTGAAGAATCCCCATAAGTTAGTGGTGCAAGACGGAGGATTCACACCCCAGCTTGTACAAGACCTTCGTAGTCCATCCTAGGGGAGGGATAGGCTCATCATCTTGATCGAGATCCTCCTCATCATCATCATCAGACAATGCAATGATCTCCACTTCTTCAGGTTCTTCTTCTTCAGGCTCTTCCTAGAATGGCTCAGGCGTAGGTGCAGGTGCTGGTGAGTCAACTTCTTGTTCCTAGGGTTCCTCCTCACGTGGTTCCATGGACAAGCCACAATGCGGGTAGTAACCTCCGGTGCTGATGCGAGCAGTCTTATTGACACGAGGCATCTACTGAATTAGATTTAGTCAGATTAGAAGCAATAGTTTTCATAACAGAGTAAGACAAAAGAAGCAAAAAATTTAGTAAATAACCATGGAGAGATGGGAAGCATAAAATAAGTGAAGCAAAAGAAGCTAAAACGACTATTGCTAACTAGGCTCGTGTCATACAGTCAACACGGCTCTGATACCCATCTGTCACACCCGATTTTAAGGATAAAATGGGATGCAAACTCTTATGTGCGTCCAGAGATCAGTCACACACATAAGCTGACAAATTATAAATAGTATCATCACAAGTGTTTATTACATCACGAATAATAAGACATAGTCTTCACATAAATGTAGCCAAAGTATAAAGGAAAATCTTTTAGGGAAGCTCCACATCACAGGGACGTCAACTGGTTGACCACAAGTCTAGTAATTCTCAGGAAAGTCGTTACTACCGTAGCTCCATATCACAGAAAGTAGCTAAACACTCTAGCCCCCTGTTTCCAAGTTGCTAAAAAGTCATGTTTTAATGTTTATTGCATATACCATTAGTCAAGTTACAAGATCATGGTTTAATTGAGCACTAGCAAAGCTACCCAATGTATATCCCATAGGAGACAAGGTATAAGTTTAATTCTAGGGAATCCCTATTAAGGTGACACATACAACATGAATTAAATATATTAAAGTTGATAGAAAATAAGGATAATCCCGTGCTATACTTGCCTTGAACAAAGTGCTCCTGCTGATCCTGCTCGTCAAAATAGTACTCTTGGTCACCCACGAATTGGTCACCGTCTATACTCATAACCACAACAACATACAAGCATCCAGAAGCAATCATGTATAGCAAATAAAAGCTATAGATTAGAACAGTACATCAATCAGCATAAAATCTAGATGAAAAGTTTGTAAAATAAATCTATGTCTTTCTACGATCACACAGACACGAAGATCACAAAAATCAAAGCTAAAACGAAGAAGTTATGATTTAAATAAGATTTCCTTTAGTAAAATAATAGATTAAATCTAACCATGAATTTTAAAAGTTGAAAACATACTTAACAGTAGTATGAACATGTAGATCACTTAATTACGAACCTAACGCAACTTGAACGGATCAAATCGGAGTTAAAACGGAGATTTTATGGCCTAAAGAAAACTAGTGGCAAAACTATAAATAGATGAAAACGTATTTTGAATCTAATCCGAAAGAAACTACGCTTTCGAACAAAGAAAAACATATTCTGGATTTGCACGTTGGACTGCGGGTTCTATAATGAAAAACCCGAGAGGCGGCTGGGCCTGCGGAGGAGAGCAGGCCGACGACTGGACCAACAGGCCGAAAATGAGAGAGAGAAAAAGTTGAGGGAGCTAGGCCGCTCGGGCCAAAAGCCAAGGGAGAGAGAGAGGTGATTTTTTATCCTTTTTATTTTCTAAAAGCATTTTCAAAAGTGATTTGAATCTCTTTGAACTTTGAGCAAATTCAAGCAACGCAAAATACAAACTGCAGCAACATGAGTGCATAAGCATGTATGTAGATCTTATATTTGATTTTAATTTGATAAAAAGTTTATTATTTACTACATTGCATGCACACACATAAGCAAAATTAAATCAATTTACCTATTTAAAAAAATGATGTAAATTTTAGGGTGTTACATTCATCCTTGCTTCTAAGTTGCTAACCACAAAGTATAGAACTTGTGTGCATGTGTGTTAGCATTTTCTCAAGCATTTTTCAAGGGTTAAATGTTAGCACACTAGGTTCCTAATGCATATGTAAGAATCAGGTCATCTAGTGGCACTCGATAAACCGTTTGGCCAAAGAATTTCTCTCTTTATAGTATGGCTATCGATCATAAACGTGATCACACTCTCCATAGTGTCTTGATCAACAAAACCAAATCCCTATGTAATACCTTTGCCTTGATCTCCATAGGGTTTTTGTTTTTCTCTTTCTACTTTTGCAAGTTGAGCACTTGATCACCCTTTGGTCATCATCATCCACCATGATCATCCTCTTGCTCCACCACTTGGTATGAACCAACCTTACTCACTTGACACTCTTGACAAAGGTTAGTACTTAGGTTTCATCAATTAGTCAAAATCAAACTAGGGCTTTCAGAGAGGAAGAGAGAAAGAGAGAGCGAGAGAGAGAGGAAGGGAGAGGGAGAGAGAGAGACTAGTGTCGGACCGAGGTAGAAGACGAATCTAAGAGAGAGATAGAGGTAAAGACGAGTTTGAGAGAGAGTGCTGAGAATCTGAGATTCGTATATCAAAATCGAACGATGGGAATCGGAAAAGAAATGGAGCAAGAGGACAGAAGGATGGGAATTGAGAAAGGAATGCAGAAGCTGGGGTCAGGAAAGAGAGGGGAAAAGGAAGGTGTTGACTGGAGCGAATCTTGGCGCAAACACAGCCGTAGCATAAAAGTGGAGGCCGCATGCCGTTGTGAGAAAACCGGGTTGAACCATCATCGTACAGCAGCTGAGCGGCGAGCATGATCAGGTAAGCAGGTTATTTTCAATTTTTTATTGCTTAATTGCTTATTGTTTGAACTTTTTGTTCAACGAGCACCCAGCATGAACTTAATTAATGTATTCATCACACCTTCTGTACTATTTGTTTCATTAGTTAATTATTCACTTACCCTATCTCAATTTTATTTGATCGTCCGCTGCACCGTGTGGGGGCATACAAAGGATCATGCATGTTTGGCCTTCTTTTATCTATCTATTTATGGCTTTATTCTCCACCATGAATTTGTGATGCCATGGTGCTTCCTCAGGATGGGATAAATCTTCTCTTATTATCAGCGGTGAGCCGGTGACTGTACTGATGCTTCAGGTCTCATTTTTCCGGTCAGGAGAGACTAGAATTTGTTGCCAAGCCCAACAACGAAGTGCATGTTCCTCGTTCTCTGAAAGGATTTTTATTTATTTTTCCATGTCGCAAGGATTAAGATTGGTTCTTTATTTTTTTAACTTGAATGTCCTGAAAAATACATGCTGGCTTTGCATGATGTAAATCATTTCATCAATCTTAGTTTCAAATTTTAATTGTAGCCAATATGCTTGGGCTGCCCAATCTATGCAATAATTAAAATTTTCTTTTGCTTGCCCAAGCCTATTGATTTCATATGATGCTTCCTATGTACGATAGTTTTCTCCTATATTACACAACGATATCCCGCAGCAACGCGTGGGGTATTATCTAGTTGTAAAACTAATTGCAGAAGCTATGGGCTAATTCACGAGACGAATTTATTAAGCCTAATTAATCCATCATTAGTGAATATTTACTATAGCACCACGTTGTCAAATCATGGACTAATTAAGCTTAATAGATTCGTTTTGCAAATTAGCCTCCATTTGTGCAATTAGTTTTATAATTAGTCTATGTTTAATTATTCTAGTTGGTATCAAACATCCAATGTGACGGGGCTAAAGTTTAGCCTTGTTTTCATGTTTCCTCACTCCCTCCCATGCTTGTATAAAGTTAGTGCAGCGTGTTAGAGGCACCATGCGGAGTCCGACAGGGACGAATTGGAGTAAATGACAAGATCATTAGATAAAATCAGCAAGCCTCTTATGCCTATACGGGTTAGAGTAGTAGGCGTCGTCCAAGATAAATGAGAATATATACATGATGGGATCGTGAATAAATCTTCTAATAGTAAGTCATCTAGTAGGTTATATCATACAATAATTTATCAATAATTATACCATAAGGACGTCCGTAATGTCTCCCGTCCGGACGCACTCTTGCAAAAAAAAAGTCCACTCAGTTCCACTCCCCGCGGCTCCTACACCCACCGCCGGTCATCGTGCCTTCCGCCGGCCCCTTCTTCCCGTCCCCCGCGTAGGCCAGAGCTCCTTGTCGGCCCCTTCTTCCCGCCCTCCCGGCCAGAGCTCGCCGGCAGCCGCTTGCGCCTGCGGCCGGCCCCTTCCTCCCGGCCCTCGCTCGGCTAGAGCCCGCCGGCGACCTGCGCCATCGCTGGCCTGTCCCCGCCTTCCCCTCCACCCGCCTACGACGGCGGCAACCCGCATCCCAACCAAAGCTCATCGGGCGACCTGTCCCGCCGCCCCCTCCGCTCGCCTCCAGAAGGGGTTGTGCGGCGCTGCCCTCCACCTACCCATCCCCCACTTGCGTTGCGTCGTACGGAAGAAGGGTGAAAACGTATGTTGCAAGCCTATGTTTCAGGTGTTTCATAGGTATGTTGCAAATATTTCATAAGAATGTGGCAAAAGTAGATCGGATGTTGCATATATTGTAATGGTTATACACGTATGTTGCAAGCTTCTGTTCCTACTGTTTCTTATGTTTTTTCAGACGTATGTTGCAAGTGTGTTTATTTGAATGTTGCATATGTTTCACACATATGTTGCAAGTGTTTTATCTGGATGTTGCGTATGTTTTACAATGGTTTTGAGTTGTTTTTGCAAGTGTTTCAGATGCATGTTTCAAGTGTTTCATCTGTATTGAGACGTATGTTGCAAATGCTGCATCTAAATGTTTCAGCAATAGATCGGGTGTTGCATCTCGCTCCCTCCTCGCCTTCGGCTGTCTCGCATCGGTGTCTCCACCTTTTCTCGGCACCGGCTAGCCATCCGAACCAGAGGCGTAGGCGGGCGCCGCCCCCTCCCCTTCTTCTCGATGCTGGTGGTGCGGGTGGGGATGGGCCACTGCGAGTGGCGTGGGCGGGCGCTCTTTCTGTTCCGTGGTTACGCAGGCTGACGGACGCTCCTTCTGTTATGCTATTTCGTGGTTCCGTAGCTGAGATCGGACGACTCCTATGGCAAGTATCGAACGGGTCGTAGCTTCGTCCGGATGGGTGTTAGGGCCAGACCCGAACGTCCAGGCGCTAGTTGTTCTGATAATTTATACATCTCAATCAATGCAATGCCACATCATGTATGTATGCTACTAATAAATATATAAAAGATAAGTTCTAGTGCTACAAGGTTTGCAATTGCACGTCCACGCACCAAGTCACCAACTAACCCTATGCATGTACCTACGCCAGATCGCATGACAATCCAGGCATCCAGCGCCATGGCTGCCGCCGCTGCTAATCTATGACTCGATGAGAAAACCACAAGAAGACTACCAAGATATGATAGATATTATCCAAAGATAATTTCGGTATCTCTAGCAACTATATATACACACAAACATGATGATAAACTATATCTAATGACGTGGCAAAAATTTTATTGAGCAGTGTTTGGAAAACCTTTATTGAGAAGCAACACATGGAAAAATGCAAAGCGTCACTGAATGTAATCCCTTTGAAAGTAAGTCCCCTAAATCGCATCATCTTTATTAATTAAACATATAGCTTTCACCGGATCACCAGATTGGATGACAAATCTTTTTCTCGTAAAGTGGTGTCTGAGGCAGGAACAGGGGAACAACTATTGTGGTTACTATGTTTGCAAATTTATCAAGGTGGTCTCCCAAAGAACTCCTACAGAGAGACTCAAAGTACGTTAAAAATACACTATATATTCATTTAATTATTATTATTGATTGTGTTACTATGTCTTTATATATATATATAAATATATATATATATATATATTAATTTATTTTCCTTTAATTCAAACCTGTAGGCTCGATGGTTTGAGGAAAAGGTCATACGGCAAGACCAAATTAAAGCACTTCAAGAGTCTATAGCCGGATTTTTTAATGAGCAGGTCATCGATTCCAAGGGCGAGTTCTACTTCGACTCAACACTGCCATGGAAGCCAAGCTAGAGGATGAGAGAAAACTTATTATATATCACAACAACTGTAATGCAATCTTTTATAATATATGCACATGAAATAATATAATGTAAAATACACATATGCATGCATGCATGTAAATATATATATATATATATGATGTATGCATGCATATATATATATATATATATACATATATATACTATATATATATATATATATTTCTATGCTTGAATTGTGTGATTTAATACGTTTATTGTGCTTGAACCGAAACATACTATACGCGCGTATAAATCTATAATTAGCAGAGTACAATACGACTTCGAAAACCTATTTTGAAAAGAAAAAAATGAAAAGAAAAGAAAAAAAAAATCTTTAGTCCCGGTTCGTATTACCAACCGGGACTAAAGGTGCCGGTCATCGTGGCATGTCAGGAGACACCTTTAGTCCCGATTGGTATTACCCACCGGGACTAAAAGTCCTCCTTTAGTCCCGGTTCCTGACCCGGGATTAAAGGACCTCCTTTAGTCCCGGATGCTTGCTCCGGGTGGGAAACCGGGACTAGAGGGGGTTCCCCACCAGAAATAAAGCTATGTTCTCTGCCAGTACCAGTGTAGGGCATACGGTACGCCGAGGACGCGGAGTAAGTACCATCCGGCGTCCATCGCCAGATGAAACGATCGCTCACAAGCGGTTGCAAGTGTACAAGCTCCAATTTTTCCCACGTTGGTGAAATGAGACATTTTTCCACGTTGGTGAGCAGTCCAGAGGCCCCGGCGAACAAGTCCAGGATGGCCCATATGCAGCTAAAGTCTTCCTGCTTGGGAACGAGGAAGAGAACCAGATCATCGGCGTACAGCGACATCCGATGACCAAAGTGGTCACCCGGGAGGGGCGAGAGCATTCCCCTCAGGTCCACCTCCTGTATCATGGCATTAAGGACCTCCATAACCATCACGAACAGCAGTGGGGAAAGCGGGTCGCCTTGCCACAAGCCCCTAGCATGACATATACGCCGACCCATACGCCCATTGACCAGCACTTTTGTGCTTGCGGACAAGAGCATCGCTGCAATCCAGTCCCTCCATCTATGTGGGAACCCAAAGCGCTCCAGCACCTCGAGCAGGAAAGGCCACGCGACCGAATCAAATGTCTTGGCGATGTCAACCTTGAGCAGGATGCACGCGTGCTGCCGCGCATGCAGCCACCGGCGGTAGAGTTGGACCGAGCGGAAGTTGTCATGTATCCGCCTTCCCATGATGAACGCCGTTTGGTTGGCACGGACCAGGGTGTCCATGAATGGCGCGAGCCACAATGCCAATCCCTTGGAGACCAATTTACTGAAGCTTTGGATGAGACTAATTGGTCTGTAGTCCTGAGGCCAGCCGGGGCATCATTCTTGCGCAGCAGTACCATGGATGCGTCATTAAGGAGGTAAAAACTCCTCCAATCCTGCGACCATAGCGAGTTGAAGGCGCTTTCCCTCTTGCGGCTGCTGCCCCTCCAGCTCCGATTTCTCCCCTTTCTCGCAGATCCTATAGCTCCGATTTCTCCCCTTCCTCCTAGATCTGATGCGCGACGCACAACACCAGTGCCAAATGCAGCACATGCCATGTCTCCAACACTGGCGCCCCTAGACGAGCGATGGCAGCACAGCAGGGCTCCAACGCGCGGAGCCCCTTCTCTATCTGCGCGTGCGACGGCGGTGGCCCAGCAGCCTGTCGGGCCGGCCCGGCATGGCCTGCCCCCTTTACAGCCGTGCTTGGGCCGTTGGTGCCGCCCGTGGGTTGGCAAGGCATGGCCCGATGCACCTGACGGGCTGTGCCGGCCCGTGACCACCGGGCCGGGCCGAGCACGGGCCCGTGCCGTGCCAGGTCGGGCGGCCCGAATGGCCATCTATAATTTGAGACTGGCCTAGTTCTCCCAAAACAATTAGCAGTTTTTTTTTTATTCAAGGTGCTTTTCATTACTCATTCATACCAGCCAAATCGCAACCAAGAGCAGCCAACGAGTGTGCCACTCCATTACAGATTCGATTACAAATGCTAAAACTGCAAGAAGAAAAGTCTGTAGCTAACAGGAACTTCGTCTCAGTTATAATTCCTCCCACCTCTGATAGCCTGTATAATCATTTGAAACCAGCGTTCCTTTGACGAGGGACGCGTCTGTTTCAATATCTATGGGAGAGATTCCCAGCCGAGCAGCTTCCTGCAACCCCGCAGCACAGCCTAACAATTCAGCATGGAAAGCATTCAGTAAGAACTCCTCCCTGCCAGCGCCCGCTCTGATCACACGGCCTTGGTGATTTCTGATCACAAAGCCCCACCCGCCATCCTTACTCCCCTCTCTGAATGCGTCGTCAGAGTTCAGCTTCAGAATTCCCCCAGCAGGTTTTTTCCACCTTGGCCTCTGTCGGTTTTCCGACAACAATTAGCAGCTTTAGCATGATGCAAACATGGCCTAGGCCCTAGCCCCTAGGCTAACAAATCAGTTTGAGTTTTTTTTTTTTTTGAATGAACCAATCAGCTAGATCAGATGAACTCCGCGTCCGAGTTCGTTTTAGGGTAGCATATACATCGAACGTGACGACGTATGATGAAGCTGCTGCTCTCTCAATCGGAATCCAGGTGGTGTCCGAACTGGAGACTTGCATTGCTAGCCGTATAATAAGGTCAGACGTCAGAGCTCAAGACCGTACCGCAGTCACCCGATCGAGGAGCCCCGACAGATCCGTCGCCCTGCCGCGCGCGCGCCATGGACATCGCTGATGTCTACGAGTGGATCGTACGGGGCGTCCTCGCCGTCAATTTCTTCATGGCGGCACTGGTAGTCATCATGCTGCTCCTCGACGCGATCAACAAGGTGACCTATCAGATCAGGCGACTCCGCCGCCGACGCCAACGGCGTGCGACGACGACGCCGCCGGTGCCGTCGTCGTCCGTAGTCGAAAAGCTGCTGGAGAGCATCCCGGACGTGGCGTACCAGGAGCTGCCAGGCGGCGACAGCGACCGGGAGTCGTGCGTGATCTGCGTGACGCCATACGAGGCCGGAGAGGCCTGCAGCGTCCTGCCGGCGTGCAAGCACTTGTTCCACAAGGCCTGCGTCGCCAAGTGGCTGCGGGTCAGGTGCACCTGCCCGCTCTGCAGGGCAGCCGTCGCCTTGCCGCACCCAGGGCAACCTTAACGCCCGGTGTAGCTCTTCTTTCTCCATGGCGTTTTTCCTGACAGGCTAACAGCTCATCTCCAGTTTTGGTAAAAAGAAAACAGCTCATCTCCAGTTTCTACGTGGAATCCTCCGCTTTCAAAATGCATGTGTGTGATAAGTCAAATTCTTTATTGACCAATTCTTTTATAAAAGAAAGGCACACGTACTGTAGCATAGCACAACTGGGCACCACCGAAATGTAAATTCTTCGCTCGAGAAAGTTAAATCTGCTCAGCAGGGCACATGCCCTCACACATGCAGCTGTTGGATGAATCATCTCGTGAGCGTATTTGGATCTTTAGGCCTAAACTTCAATCCATGTTTAGAGACCAATTAAAAGGACTAAACATGAGCTAATTATGAAACTAATTACATAAGCGGTGGCTAATTCGCAAGACGAATCTATTAAGCCTAATTAATTCACAATTAGCACATATTTGTTGTAACATCAAATGGGCAAAACATGGACTAATTAGGTTCAATAGATTCGTCTCGCGAATTAGCCTTCATCTATTCAATTAGTTTTGTAGTTAGACTATGTTTAATACTCCTAGTTTGACTCCTAACCTTTGATGATGTGACATGTACTAAAGTTTAGTCCGGGTGATGAGATGTTTGGATCCAAGGACTAAAAATTATATTAGTCCCTGTTATATTAGATGTTCGGATGCTAATTAGAAGGACTAAATATAAGCTAATTATATATAAAACTAATTACAGAAGCCATGGTTAACACTAGTAGAGAAACTAGTTCTAGTCCCGGCTCCCAATCTCCTTTAGTCCTAGCTTTGGGAACCGGAACTATGCAATCGGGACTAAAGATCCCGGTTCCTATAACTGGGACTAGAGGTGTTTCTTCTTGGGTGAAAAAAGGTGTGGTCATGGAGATTCGAACTCAAGACCTTCCGTTTCAGCTTTTACGCGCGTTACCATCTCACCTCCCACCAGCCATCTCACTTACATAAGATACACTTTCGTTTTAAATTCACTCTGGAGGTACCTTTAGTCCGGGTTTGAGACACAAACCAGGACTAAATGTACCTTTAGTCTGGGTTTGTATCTCAAACCCGGATTAAAAGTCACACTTTTAGTCCGGATTCGTGTCTCAAACTGGGACTAAAGCTTCTCGCATTGACACACCTCGGTAACTGTTACAACCGGGACTAAATGGTGGAATTAGTCCCGGTTCGTATTACAAACCGAGACTAAAAAGATCCGGTCATCTCTTTAGTCACGGTTGCAATTTTGAAACCGGGACTAAATACTTTTTGGCCATGGATGAAAGGTTATTTCTCTACTAGTGTAATCTATGAGACGAATCTATTAAGCCTAATTCATCCATCATTAGCACATGTTTACTATAGCACCATATTGTTAAATCAAAAGCCATGGCTAATTCACGAGTGTAATCTGTTAAGCCTAATTAATCTATCATTAGCACATGTTTACTATAGCACCGTGTTATCAAATCATGGACTAATTAGGCATAATAGATTCATCTTGCAAATTAGCCTCCATCTGTGCAATTAGTTTTGTAATTATTTATATTTAATACTCCTAATTTGTATCAAACATTCGATGTGACAGAGACTAATTTTTAGTCTCTAAATCTAAACACCCGACCCACATGCATTATTGGACGCTCGGCGGTGCCGCCTGGGCATGTCTTATCCTCTCGTCTCCCCTTTTGTTTTTCTATTTCCTTTTCGAAAAGCCTAGCGCCCGGACATCCGGATGGACGGCGCGTCCGAGAATGCAGCCCCCGTGCATTATCCCGGACCGCATCCCACGTCCCGATTCCACACATCCCATCCAGCGTTAGTGCCCCCACGTCCGGATGCTGCACCCTCGCCTATCCCACGCCCCAGCAGCCCATCCCGCATCCCGCACCCATCCCCAGGCCCCACGTGGTCATAGTCACCTGCCCCGCTTGTGGATGCGTGCCGCAAAGGCGTCTGCCGGCCTTAGGGGCCCACACGGTGACCCATGGCGATGCCCCTAGCTGCAGCAGGCGACTACGGCAGGCCGCTGTCCGCCAACCACTGGCACCATTGCAACATGTGCTCTCCCAGATCTACTTTTGAAACATCCAGATAAAACACTTGCAACATACGTCGAAAACAGGCGAAACATTTGAAACATAAGCTTAAAACATGTGTGTATAGCCATAGCAATATATGCAATATTGAGATCTACTTTTGCAACATCTAGATGAAATACTTGCAACATGAGTCTGAAACATCTGAACTTTTCAAACATACACTTGAAACATGCGTACATAGCCATAGCAACATATGCAACATCCAAATGAAACACTTCAAACATACATTTAAAACACTTGAAACATAGGCTTGCAACATATGCAACATCCCAGATCTATTTGTAACATTCAGATAAAACTCTTAAAACATAAGTCTAAAATGCCTGAAACACAGCATCACCGGCGGCCACAACCTATCTGGTGGGGAACTCCAGTAGCCAACAAGCACGGGTTAGAGGGACATCGAGAGTAATGGTCCAGCATACACTCCAGGCGCAGCGCGCAGGCCTCTCCTTCCTGTCGACAAGTGCGCTGTATGGGGGTGCAAGTGCAGGCCTCCCTAAGCGCAAGCCTCCCGTGCCTCTCCTTCTACGACAAGCGAGGTGGGTGGGGCAAGGCGCGGAGCAGCGCTGGATGTGGCTGGTCACGCCGGCGGAGGAGAAGACGGGCAGGAGGCACGGCGGAGCGCAGTCCACAAGGCGATGCGATGATTTTTTAAAGAAATTATGGTGCCTGAAGGGGAGCGGAAAGAGAGCCTCGTGGGCATCGCGGCCCGCTAACAGGTCCGTCTGTCTGGACGGATGTGCTGGACAAAGCATTACCGTTTACTTTTTGTTTCTCTCACCTACCTTCAGTTCCCAACGAGGAAACAAGGTCTCCTTCGCTGTTGCCGAATTATGTCAGATTGTGTCAGACCAGAATACGACGTCCAAAAAATGTTCAAAAGACAAATACGAAACGTATACTAGTTGTTCTGTAAATTAAACATATCTCAAAGCAGCATCAAACGGTTGCATGCGTAGGGGCATCAACCCTTAAGGGCAGAATTTCCGCATCCTTCTTCGCTTGGCTGGTCCTCCAAAACCGAATCTGGACCATAGATTGCTTTCATATGGCCCCATTCGGCTTACCCCAAAAAACGGCGCTATTCAGTTTGTTTTTCAGCCGGAACAGTGTTTTCTCTCACAACATTTCAGCCAGAATAGTATTTTCAGCCAAATTCAGCCAGCCGAACGGGGCCAAAGCGTGGTTGGCCAAATCAAAAAACATGTCCCCTATGTCCTGCCACTGACTGAAAGTGTTGTTCGCTTGTTTGTTTATTGTCGATCTTTGTACGGCTTTCCTAAGACCTGCCATCACGGAGCCAATGGCAGCACTACTCCACGGTAAATGATCCGTGGCCAATGGTTACCAGTCAATAAGGCTTCCTGCTAAAGACCTTTTGCTCTCTTTTCTGTTAGTCACGTGGAAAATCTGGATTGAGCGTATAACACATGATTTTTTTTAGAAACAACACCTGTCAATTCCCTCCCTGCTAGCCAAAATCAAGGAGGAGGCTCGCACCTGGTGCACGGCAGGAGCAAAGCACCTTGCTAAGATCTTGCCAATCATATAGGCATGTGATGTTTCATACTTTTTCTTCTCCTCCTTATAGTGCAATGTGTTGGTTTTATTTTTCTTGGGCCCAAGCCTTATTACTTCCCCTATTTCTAAATATATAAATGGCAGGTCCTGCTAGTTTACTTTAAAAAACAAAAGAAAGACACACCAATATTTCCAACATTAAATTAATCATGATAAATCCAATATCAAACATGTCTTAATATTGTATTTATTTGGGGTCATATATATATGCTAACTTGCTATATATTTTTTTATAAACTTATTTAAAATTATAAAATTTAACTTAGGGCAAAGCTAATACAACGAATATTTTGAAACAGAGAGTTGTTCGGAGTTCTGGCTAGTTCGATTCAATGCATGTGCTTCGTTTTTTTGCACATGTGTTTAATATGCCAATGAGGCCAAAAATTATTGTGTCCCATGTTTCTGGGCCTAGAATCAAAAGGTTGTTGAATGTGGATGCATATGCCGTTCGATTGTCAAGGGAAGAATTATGATCAGGTTCTTTTGGTTATGGAAGTGTAAGTTGCTTAGCGTCTTTTTGGTGGAGCTTCACCTGGCTTTGACTTATTTGTATAGTAGCTGGGGAAACCAAAGCCGATAAAACTAAAAATAGTGGGTTTCACTAACTTGTAATTGTTGGGAAGAAGGAAGCAAAAAAGGGTTTCATAAAAGTGACAGCACACTAATAACATGAACAGTGCAACAACAGGTGAAGCTGAAGCCACGAGAAGGTCCACCAAAAGATGACCTTATTAATGTTTCTCGTGAGCTGAAACTTTTAGACAAGTTGTCCCGGGCATACTACTTTCTCTGTTTTTTTATTTATGTATCACACTAGTTTTGTTCTAAGTCAAAAGTTTATATTTTTTACGATCATTTTTTTTAGAAAAATTGTATAGATTAACAGCATAAGATTTATGCTTTTAGATTCACCATTGGTCTGATTTGATTGGTTGTTTGTATTAAGCTTAGCCTACATTAATTTGGTACCTAGTATTTATACCTTCTATTTAATTTGTGTTGATGCAACAACTGTCAAAAGGGCAGCCGACGGCCATGAACGTGAGACGAGGAATAAGGGTGAGAGTGAGACAGTGCTTGGGGGTTATCATTTTGTAATGTCCACGTCCATTAATGGATGAATTCCCCGTTAGGGATCGCAGCCTATTGCCATCCCTAGCGGTGGTGAAGCGGGTGTGCGCACACTAAAGACTGGGTGGATGGCACAGCTCACGAAATACGTGGGGGAGGAACAAGGGTGAATGCAAGGCGAACGTCCGCAAGGTATCGTTGCGGTCGAGCGAAGGGAAAAATGGGTGGACAATTCCATTTGATGTTTTTTTGGCTGTATAGATATGAACTGACCGACTTACATAAATTTCTTTATTATTTCTTCCTTTAAAAAAAATTGACACATGCTGCCGCACCTGCTTGTATTCACTAGCATATATATGGTCTCACATAATAAAGAGGACAATATGTGAAAGTTATTAAAGGAAAGGAAAACTACAAATAGCAGCAGGCTAGCTTGTATATCGCTACGTTCCTACGTTGGCTGTGGAAGATTGGCCTCCGACTCCGAGTAGTCCCTCCCTCTCCCTGCCGGGACGTGCAGTGGCAGTGACGGAAAAGTGACTTGCTTCTGTGGAGACACTACACGGAGCCGGATCACCGCCGGCCTTGAGCCCAGCACGAGATGACATCCACGGTGTCCGAGCAGAACCTCGGACCGCTGGTACAGTACGGCATCGGCGGGGAATGTGGATGCATATGCCGTTGGATTGTCAAGGGAAGAATTATGACCAGGTTCTTTTGGTTAGGGAAAGTGTATGTTGCTTAGTGTCTTTTTGGTGGCGCTTCACCCAGTAGCTGGAGAAACCGAAACCGACAAAGCTAAAAATAGTTGTGTTCCATTGGCTTCTAGTTATTGGAAAGGAGAGTGGAAAAAGGCTTCATGAATAATGACACTATAGTAACATGAACAATGCAACAGTAGGTGAAGCTGAAGCCACGAGAAACTCCACTAAAAATGGCCTAGTATTTCTCTTCAGCTCAAACTTTTAGACAAGTTGTCCCGTGCATACTACTTTCTCTGTTTTTATTTAAGTGTCGTATTAGTTTTGTTCTAAGTTAAAAGCTCATATTTTTTTATGATCTATTTTTTTAAAAAATACATATATATAGGTTAACAACAAAAGAATTATATTTTTAGATTTCACTATTGGTCTAATTTGATTGGTTGCTTACATTAAGTTTAGCCTACATTAAATTGGGTTACCGGGTATTTATACCTTCTATTTAATTTGGGTTGCTTGCAACAGCAGTCAAGAGAGCGGCCGACCGCTGTGACCGTGAGTCGTGCAATAAGGGTGGGAGTGAGGCAGTGCTAGGGTTAGAGCATCTCCAAGAGACTCTCTATATCCTTTCTAAATGTTAGGAATACAGATTTTGATAAAAAAAACTACCATCCAACAGTTTATCTAAATGGTTATCCTAGTCAAAAATAGAAGACAGGAATAGCTGTCTAGAGTATGCATGAGATATAGAAAAAACTGTTGGAGGGTGAAAAGATATAGAAAGCGATTTTTATGTAAGTGATTCCCCAAATGATGATTTGGAGAGTGAGATTTAGAAAGACTCTTGAAGATGCTCTTACCAGGTATTTATACCTACTATTTAATTTAGTTAGGCTAAACATTTAGCATTGGGCTTCTTTTAGCCTACTAGTCGGGTCACCCGATGGGTAACGAGGACAGAGACTGTTGGAATGTTCCAGCCCCTTCACTCGACGAGGATCAGGTCTAGGGGATATTGGGCTGGGCTCCTCCTTAAGGACTTCTCTTTTTTGCACTGGAAAACGGCTCCTCCTACTAAAGTATTTGGTAGGGCTCCTTCGGAGGAGCCAAAACCGGAGCCATGGAGGAGCCCTACCAAACATAACCTTAGCCCGCGAAGGTCCCCATAGGGATTAATTTTGTACCATTCTTGCCCCCCTAATGGATGAAATCCCCGTCGGGGATCAGAGATCAGGTCCCGTTGCCAACCTAGCGGCGACCCATTAGGGTGGGCGGCTAGGAGTCGCGCGTATAGGGAGAGCCGGAGGGCGGTGAAGCAGGGTGCACACACCAAAAGACTGGGTGGATGGCGCTCATGATAGCGGACAGCTAAGGGCGGCACTCTTTGGAGGAAAAAGGGAGGGCAATGTGAAGGCAGCATGTGAGATGGGAGATTGGGGAGCTTCCTTTTCTATTACAAGAGCACTAAGTGGGGGAACGAGTGATTGCAGGAGGGGGATCCTAGAGATGGAGCGAAGCGAAAAACGGGTGGACAATTCTCTATTTGATGCTTTTTAGATAGAGATATTTAATCGAATCTACTTCTAAGTTTTTTATTATTTCTTCCTTTGAAAAAAATTAAACACATGCTGCCGTACGGGCTTATATTCACTAGCATATATATGGTCTCCCATAAAGAGGACTCATATATATATATATATATATATATATATGAAAGTGAAAGGAAAGGAAAACTAAAACGGAGAAGCTATACCACACCGGGTTGTTTTGGAGCAATTCAACACCCGATTTGTAGGCCGCCCAATTTGGAGCACCAGCGGCGCCCGTGCCCTAGCACCCACCACGCAGCTCCTCCATCCCTCCCCTCCGGCGGGGGCGGCGGAGGTGGTGGCGGCCGAGTTCGCTGAGATGACGACGCGTGGAGGAGGTAGGCATCCTCCTCCTCCTCCTCCTCCTAGATCTGTGCACGACGTCTTCTTCTCCAGCTCCAGTGCGGTGGCTAGGTTTCCGGCGAGCTCTCCCCCTCTTTCTTCTCCAACTTCGGCGGGTATAGAATGGCCCAGCCAAGGGAGGTAGGTAGGCCAGGCGGTGGTAGGGGCGGTTGGGCTAGGTCAGGGCGGGGGGAGGAGCACCGGAGTTGGAGAAGATGGCGGCTGGTGAGCCCGCCAGAGCCAGAGAAGATGGCGGCAGTGGGGTGGAGGGGCGGTGGCCGGCGGCGCGGGCGAGGACAAGCAGCAACGGCGACAGCAGGTGGCTGGAGGAGGAAGATGAATAGTGCCCAAAAAATCAGGTGTGGGGCTAGGGCCAAAACACTGGAGTGGCATATAGACAGACCCAACTACAGATAGCTGGCTAGCTCGTTTTTTTGAATATAATAGAACATTTCTAGATTCAGCATTTTTAAGAAGCATCGGTCCAAACTTATTACAATAGCACATCCAAAATTAAAACTTATTACAGATTTAGAACTAAAGTTTAAGATGGTAAATGAAGGATCATCCATTCGATGTGAAGAACCATGCCTCTCAATTCTAGTAGCTCACACAAGTGTCGAGAATCCGTGCCTTGCAAGCATCAGGCTAGCTCGTATCGCTGAGTTCTTGCGTTGGCTGTGGAAGATTAGCCTCCAAGTAGTCCCTCTCCCTGCCGGGCCGTGGCAGCGGCGGAAAGGAGACTGTACTGTTTCTCTGGAGACACTACACGGAGCCGGACCGCCGCCGGCCTTAGCCCAGCACGAGATGACATCCACGGTGGTGGAGCAGAACATCGGACGGCTGGCACAGTACGGGATCGGCGGGGTGAGCTTGACGCCGAACTCCGGCGCCCCGCGGAGCACGTCCGCGGCGAGGCTGTCCAGCACGAACCCGGGCAGGCGCACACCGTCGCCCCACGCGACGACGGAGCCTTCCTCCCGCTCCCCGACCTCCACGCAGAACGCGGGCGCGGGGCCCGTGGCCAGCGGCACCCCGGACCGGAGGTACGACACCTCCACGGTGGTGCCGGCCTGCACGCACTCGCGGCGCGCCGCCGTGCTCGGCGACGCCACAGCGAGGGTCAGGTTGCACGCCGGGTCGATGCGGAGGAGCGCCGGCGGCGCCGGGTGCGGCAGGTCCTTGGTGGCGGGGTCGAGCCCGGAGACGGCGGCGATGGTGACGGTGTACTCGACGGGGTCGTACGGGCGGGACCACTCCCTTTCCCAGCGACTGAACAGGTGCGCGCGACGCCGATGAAGAGGTACACGACGCCGACGATGAGTAGGCCGAGCAGGAGAAGGACGGCCAATACTCTTCCAGCTACTTCTCCAACTGCTTCTCCAGCTCTATGAGCTCTTTCTGCTGCCGACTTCTTTGCCTGCGTCGTCGTCGATTGTTTCCCGCTAATTGGCAGTCCGTCCGTCTCTGCGTCGGCGACGGCGGCGGTGGCCGCCATGGTTTGCTTCTCGATCGATCGTGTGTGTTTGTTTTCCGTAACAAGATTCACGTCGTTTCCGCCGGCATTTATGGGGACTGTGGAGGCCGCAAGATCGAGGGGGGCCCTGTTAGTAACAAGTATGTTTTCCTTTACAGTTTGCATGCGCACGAACGAGCACCGTGGATGTGGTCGCCGTGCGCGTAGGAGGGCATGGCGAGAATAGCTCGCGCATAACCATGGAGTGATAGGCTGTGGACGCAGAGGGGATGGACACGTTCAAGCGCGATGCGCGGCTATCCCACCCGAGAGCTTCTGCTCTTTGTAATTTTTATAGAGAATAAAAGGGAAAGAAAGATAAAAAAAGCAGTGGTTCCAGAGCTGCACCAAACCCTATGTGCTCCGAGTGTTCGCGTTCTGTTTGTGCTGTGTTTGCTTTGTGTTTCTGCTGTGTTTGCTTTTGCGATTGTGATCGTGAGCTCGCCGGCCGTGATGAATGCCGGGAGAGCGCTAACCGCGCTGACGCGTTGCCGAGCGTCGGCACACAATGGATAAACATTATCCATCTAGTTATGAAATTCCATGATCACAAGTTATTTTCTCATGCAGATCGATCGAGAAAAAAAAAATATCACGCAGATCAAGAAAAACCTCCGAACTTTTGCCCCAACCATATACAGCGGCACCCTAGCTTCGTGAGATGAGCAAGCTACATACATGTGCTTTGGATGTGTGACAAAACTTCCCCCAAAAATAACAATGTTTTTTTCAATCAAGAAATAACAATGTCAATAGACACATTTCTAAGAAACCAATTCATATGTATAATGATAAATAACACATAATTTTTTTTTGACAAGTACCAGATGGAATTGCTCAATTGCTACGCGAAGGCCTAGATCAGAAACAAGATGAACATCTGGGCCTGTTATATGATTGCTCAATTGCGCACCCATTATGATTGCACATGTTATCTTCCCATTCGTTCGAAAAAAGAAAATCGTTTTATTTACCTTCCTCGTGTTTCTTTGCGTCAGGTACTCAGGTTTACGGTTTGCATTCTGGACATCAAAACATGTTGCGACAATGCAAACAAAATCTTGCGCCCAATGCGAAGGAAAAAAAAAGAAACCAAGTGGTTATTGGTTAGCATGCATGCATGCAGTCATGCAAAAAGGTCTAGCGAAGAGTTTCATTTGTCAACGATGTTGGTCCTGTTCGTTTTTTCTAAAAAGCTATAGTTAAAAATACTGTTCGTTGATTTATTATGACAGGAAAATATTATTCGTTAGCTGAAATAGTACGGCTCATAAGACAAACGAAAAGAGCCTTTGCCCCCTCTCTGTTCTAACCACGTACTAATTACTTTTGCTTTAAGATTTGATTTCTAGAAAAGGTGCACCGGAGCACTTCTGGATTCATAATATCTGTGCTTTTGGATTATCGCCAAGTAGAGGCTCACTAGTGTTTGTACGGAATAACACGTGCTACCTCCTCTGTCTTGTTCGCTTGACCGTTTATGTGGCTTATAAGTCAGTTGATGCTGTTTTGTTGTGAGAGAATAACACTCTATCATGGCTAATAAATATGGCTGATACGATCAAGCGAACATGGTGTTAGATTTGTAGACTCAAAATTTGTTTTGTTCCATAATAAATCCCGTTTATTTTCTTGGAGTTCTCAACGGGGTCAACATTCCCATTTAGGCCTTGTTTAGATTCCAAGTTTTTTCACTCTCTCTCCATCGCATCAAATCTTTGGACACATGCATGGAGTATTAAATGTAAATAAAAAAATAACTAATTACACAGTTTGATTGTAAATTACGAGACGAATCTTTGGAGCCTCGTTAGGCCATGATTGAACAATAATTGTCAAATACAAATGAAAGTGCTATAGTGCCAAATACTGATTTCTCACACCCATCTAAACGAGGCCTTACTCCTTGACATCAGGGCGTCCCCAACTATTAATAGGTTCGGATGCAGGCTCGGACTGACGTGGAGTGGAGAGAGCAGGCAAAAAGTGAATAGGCCCTTGTTTAGTTACCACAGAATCTAAATTTTGGCACTATGCAAAAAGAAGATTCCCCGTCACATCAAACTTGCGGTATATGCATGAAGTACTAAATGTTGACGAAATCAAAAACTAATTGCACAGTTTGGTTGTACTTTGCGAGACGAACGTTTTGAGACTAATTAGTCAACGATTGAACAATTACAGTGAATCGGTCGGCGCCGATTCGGACGATCTAAACATGGCCCAATAGCTAGGCCGCGTTTAGTTCCTTGCAAAATCGGCGCCGCCGGAATTCTCCGGCACTGTTCCGGCACTGTAGCGCAATGTAGCATTTCGTTTGTATTTGGTAATAATTGTCCAATCGTTGACTAATTAGGCTCAAAACGTTCGTCTCGTAAAGTACAACCAAACTGTGCAATTAGTTTTTGATTTCGTCAACATTTAGTACTCCATACATGTACCGTAAGTTTGATGTGACGGGAAATCTTTTTTTTGCATAGTGCCAAATTCAGGAATTTGGAGGGAACTAAACATGCCCTTGATTTGTTTGGCGCTAGCGCGGAAGCCACATGATAGGCGCATGCAGCTTTTTTACTTCGATGGCCAATCCAGCTTTTTTACTTGGATGGCCAATCGGAAGCCACTGGTGGAGAAAGATGCTTTGATTAACGTTTGGGCCCAGAGCTGGTCATGTCCATCTCAGTTGCTCAAATCGACGGCACCACTGCGGACGCCCCTCATGCTTAAAGGTTGATGTTGAGTGCAATAACATTTAATATATTTTTAAAAACACCAAAACTCATTGCTCTAGTCTCCCGGGAGTTGATGAGTGCAGTTATAGATACTATAAGGCCCGTTTGACAAGGCTTTTCTAGCGGCTTTACGAGCTGTTTAGAGTCGTTTTGTGTCAAACGGGGTAAAATAAAACGGCTCCGATGAAGCCCCTAAAAACGTACTCTCACAGAGCTTTGAGGTGGAAAGGAGCCAAAAATAGTGACTTCTCTCGGCTTCACCTCATTCTAAGTGACGTTCCAAATAAACGAGATGCATGGATGAAAACGGTCGGATTTTTCCGGCCACCCGTCCGTCCGAAGGGCCTGATATTTAGAATATCCGGACGATATAGCGGATATAAATTCGAAAACTTTACACAGATGACGGATACAAATTCAATATATATAACGGCCGGTTATCGGATATTTTATTCGAATACATCCAACTAGTATCCGAAAATTTAAATTTATATTGAATTGTGATTTATAGTTTTTTAATTAATTAATTATTAATTTTTATATTTTTAAATGTGTTAGTACTTTGAACGTCACCGTAGCCCAGCAGTTTTGCGGAGCCCTGTGGACTGGGTGGCGCACCCGTTAACTTGTGATGTGGTCATGGTCTCATATATATAAGGAAGCTTGCTTCCTTGTTGCTGGCTGGGGCATCGTGGTGGGACTAAACTAGCATACTCGACGCTGCTTAGTGCCTTAGTCTTGTGTCTTCATTGCTCGCATTCGCGCTGGCCCAACACAAGTAGCAGGATGTGTTGGCCCAAGGCAGAAGCCCATGAAGCCTACAACAGCCCAAGGCAAAAGTAAATTTTATTGGATTTGTTCTTGTTTATAAACTTGATTGAACTCAAGATAATTTGACTTAATAAATAAAAATAAAAAACTAAAAAGTCAAAGTTTTTCTACGACTGAGGAATACGGTGATACTAGTACTCCTAGCTTAGCTTAGAAGTAGCAAATCTGTATTACTGTTCGGGGAATGGAGTCGGAGATGCAATTTTTTGAATTCATGAATCATGATTTTGGGAGCAGGTGGCCTGCCTTTCCAAATGAACACACTCGTATGGATAGGCTGTTCGCCTGCTCGTATATAATCGCGGATTATAATCGCGGATTATAAGCTACAATAGTATTTTTCTCTCACACCAAACCAGGCGTGCCGCTCATAGCAATCATTCGGGTTCATTCCCTGCCACTTTCGTTCCTCCTTTACTTTTGCTTTCGTTGTTCCCAATGCCATGTCGACTTGTCTTCACCACTGGCCACTGTCCCCTGCTTTCCGATTTCACCTCCTGTCCAATCCAATCCTGCATCCACTCGCCGCCGCCGCCGCCGCCGACCAGACGAAACCTCAGAACGTTTCGAGTTTCAGCCAGGCCCGAAAGGCATCTGTCACTCTGATCTCATCTTCGTCGTCAGTCCAGACTAGAGTTCGTTAGCTCCACCGGCAGGCAGCAGGCAGGTTAGTACCCTTCTCTTCTTCTTCTTCTTTTCTTCTTCCCATGATTAACCGATAATTCTTCGCAGATTGGCATTATTTATTATTGCTAACTTGTTATACTACTGCTGTAGTATATTTTAGTGGCTAATAATGTGACAAGATAAAGCCTAACCTGATGAATGGTTTGCTTTGGTTGCTGTCTCCTCTGTGCCTGGCGTTTCTTTGATATATGCTTCATGTGGTTGCGTTCAATTCCATCCATACGGTTCATTCAGATCGTTTTGCTTGTCTAGTTACCTGAGAAAATTTTCGAGTCAGCACCCTTCAGATCTATCTTGCTCGTTCAGTCATCGACCTTGCTTGCAATGTTTTTTCTAGATGTGTAATCCTGCGTGAATTAATCAATCAATTACTAATCACTAGGAAACTGCATGCATTCTCCTGCCGAACAAAAGAAATGTTTCTGCGTATACTCTGCAATCTGCATACCCTGTTGTTCCTGAATGCACATTCGTTCAGAGAAGAAGAAGAAAGATCTGATCATACCCTTTTCTGGATGCTGCAAGCAGTCGCCATCCGGCCGGAGCCGTCGCCAAGACAAACAATGGAGTCGTCACCAGGGCAAGCAATAAGGACGAGGACTCCACCAACTCCGACCTGCACCGTCCCGGGGCTGCTCGTCGGCCTCACAAAGCTCTTCAACCTCACCAAGGTCTGCGCAGCCCCAACGCCGGCGGCCGACGACGCAGCAGCGACCACAAAACCCGGGCACGACCCCGACCCGGACCCGAGGCTTGTTCTCGTGAGGCTGTTCCACGCGGTGTCGGCGCTCAAGTCCGGCTACGTCAAGCTGCAGCGAGCGCACTTCCCCTACGACCCGGACAGGGCGGCCCTCGCCGACGAGGCCGTGGCGTCCGAGCTCGACTCGGTCGCCGCGCTGCAGTGCCTCTGCACCTCCCGCCGCGGGATCGGCCCGCTCGTCGACGACCGGTGGGCCCAGGTGCAGCGCCTGGAGGCCGAGGCGAGGCGGAGGGACGCCGACATCGCCGCGCTCGCGAGGGAGCTCCGGCGGCTGCAGCGGGAGAATGCCAGGCTGAGTAGGCAGGTCGTCGTCAGGAGCAGGAACGATGGCCGTCGCGGGGCGCGGATCTCCGTGCCGAAGGAGATGGCGACGCCCGCGGCGCTCGTGAGCCGGTTCACGGCGGCGTCGAGGTCGGTCGCCGACTTCGCCGAGCTGCTGCTTGGTGGTGCCTGCAGCAGCCTGACGGCGGCGGCTTTGTGGACTGAGCCATGTGTTGTCAGCGTCAACGACGCAGATGCCGAGCAGGCGCGGTCGTGGAGGAGGTACTCCCTTGAGGCGCACGTGTGGCGAGCGATGCTGCTCGTCGGCGCCGAGGAGTGCTGCGGCGGCGACGCTGGTAGCAGCTTCCAACGGATCATGAAGCCCCGCGACGCTCTCGACGCGCTGATGCAGTTCCCGCGGTCGGGGCTCTCTGCGTTCTGCCGGGCGGCCTACATTGCCGCCGTGCCGCCGGAGGCGGAGGCGGCCGCATGCGGGAACCTGGACCACAGGGCCTTCGTGTCCCGCGGCGGCCACCCGAGGACACCGCTCTACCGCGCGTTCGCGGCCGCTGCGAGGTCCCTGTGGGCGCTTCGGGTGCTGATGACCGCGGTGGCGCGATGCTCGGAGCCGGAGCAGGGGAGTGGTGGTGGTGGTGTCACGATGTTCTACGCGGGCAGGGGGAGCTTCTACGCGGCGGAGTTCATGGAGAGCGTGGGTACGCTTGGCGCGGAAGAAGATCGCCGCGTGGAGGCGGACGAGGAGGAGAAGCTCAGTGTCGCCTTTACCGTGACGCCCGGTGTCAAGGTCGGCGACACGGTGGTGCCGTGCAGGGTGCTTCTTTGTCGTCGCCGGGAGGGCTTCGTCCGGATCCGGTGACGGCTCTCGTCAGCAAGCTACCTTCTTTTTTTTTAGTACATTTTGCTTTTCTTTACGCTCTGTATCTTTGATATCGGCAGCCGAAATATGGAAGAGTTATATGTTGATATCAGTACCCCAAGTGTACAAGAGTTATATGTGACGTTGATAAGATCATTAATCTGGACATGATCTGAAGTTTAGTGGATGAATGAACTATAAATAAAAAGAAGAAAAATCCATTTCAAAAAACAAAATGAAGAAAATGTTAGAAAGGTCGTTCCGTCGATGCCAGTATAAGAGTGTTGAAAGCTTTTTTTTTTTATATATCAACAAGGACCGCTACGTTAATTTGTATATTTGGTACTCCACTGTTTTCAAATCAAATTATAAAACATCTTGACTCATGGGCAGACCCATATTTGTGCCCGGGTATGTATTCCCCGGCATACCCAACATTTTTGGAAAAGTTTTTAGTAGTTCTCATATAGGTATATACATGTATAATACAATTAAAGTCTCAAAATTGCTATTCTTTGCTATTTCTGGCTGTAATTCGCGTCTAACTGAAATCAGCCCACGGCCACACCCGCCCGGACGGCCCAATGGCCCATCCGGCGTTCCCACTCCCTAACCCCCAATTCCCCACTCGCACCCACCCATCAGGCCGCCGTAGGGGTAGGTCAGCGACTCAGCCGCGAGCAGCTTCGACCGTTCTTCGGACGCGGAATCGTGCCGCGCCACCGCCAGGCCGCTCGCCCACGCCTCCACCCGCACGGCCGCTCGTGTCGTTAGCGCTCCCCCGACGCGGCCGGCGGCCGGCGGGCCGCCCACTCCCCCGGCAGCTGCCCGCTCAGTGCGACCCGAGCCGCAAGAGCCAGCAACACGCGAGCCTGACTAGCG
This sequence comes from Miscanthus lutarioriparius, assembly GCA_904845875.1. Lineage (NCBI taxonomy): Eukaryota > Viridiplantae > Streptophyta > Magnoliopsida > Poales > Poaceae > Miscanthus > Miscanthus lutarioriparius. Next base: position 52,964,598 of record CAJGYO010000015.1, read on the forward strand.
ACTGCTCCAGTTCTTTGCTCCAAAGTTCGACTGTCCGACCTCGATATGATTTCTTCATTCAGAGGTAATCAAAATTGAAACCCATTTGGCCTTTGCTATGTTATGTCAAATGTCATTGCCAATTGCAAAATTCATAGATGTGCATTTGGTTCCTTGTAATTTTCTTCCAATATTTTGTAATCTCAATTTGTTATAGAACACATTTATCTTTTATTTAAGCTGTTGTGAACTTTTTATATCATTCAGTCCAAATAATTTCTTGCCATGGGCATACCCTACTCTACAATCCCTACTCCACAAACATGTACTAAAGCTAGCTTCACGTCTGTGAGGCCAGTCTTTGTGGCGTTTATGACAGTTTTATGTCAGTGTGTTTGTAGACAAGTTTAATCCTACGAAACTCATTTCACCCCATTGAACTTTTATAATCTCTCTTCATCTATACTACGTCACATCAGCTTATTTAATGTCTAAATTCGCACGAAAGCCCCTCTGAAACTAGCCTACAAATAAAATTCTTAGGCCTTGTTGAGTTCATTCACCTAGGCCCCGTTCGGCTTACCTTATATCCGGCTTGTTTTTCTCTCACAACATTTCAGTCAGAACAGTGTTTTTCAGCCAAGTTTCAGCAAGCCGAACGGGGCCTAAGTTAAGTCCCTATCCCATTGTATGTTTGGACACATGCATAGAGTATTAAATATAGACTAAAAAAATAACTAATTGCACAGATTGCAACTAATTTGCGAGATGAATTTTTTAAGCCTAATTAGTCCATGATTTGAAAATGTGGTGCTACAACAAAGTTACAGTGGTGTAACGTCTGTATTCGTCCCTTAAGATATGATTTGAATTCTTGTGGCGTTGACATTTTCTCCAATCTACAAAGGGTTAGAGTGTGTGTGTGTATATATATATATAAACATGTGAGATAGCAGGTTCCGGTATTGGTGGATCATGAATGTTTCCGACACCCTGGGTTCTTCAATGTTTTTTTCTTTTCTTGTGGAAGCTTGCCAGAATGTCAAAACGACGTCTGATGTCCTGTCTTATTCCACAATTCAACAGAACATGGGTAATCCTACTAAAGCTAGTGTTATATTAATGATCTAAATCTTTACGCCAATTGTTTCCCCGGCAACGACGCCAAAAATGCTTGTATTTATAAGTGTAAATAAAATATGAAGGATTTCGCAAGCGCACAGAATATCATTATAGCATTTTACATGAAGTATTTCAGATGTCGTTTTATATTTTACCACAGGAAAACAATGGAGTAAAGATTTACTGAGTAATTGAGGAATGTCTACCAATCAACATACTAGCATAGCTAAAGCAAGGGTGAATATAATGATAAGAATAAAGCATAATGACACTCAGGGTATAGATCACTAAGATAATATAAACTAGTCAACTCGGGAGAGCAACGGGTGAGGTAGATTTCTGTGGCATTCTTATTACATGGTCAAAGTATATATAGATCCGACTATAGTTAAGACTCACTCTATTCTTGTGCACTTCGGGACGCCGCTTAGACGGTAGAGCACCGCAAAGGATAACTATACTGACGCGACTATGGTCCTACAATTTAAGAACCTGCTCAATTCGGTGTGGACTACAAAGAATAGACGGGGCTATCACCTCCCGCTGCTACCACATAACCAGGGAACATGGTGTACTAACAGGCAGAGCATCGTATGAGCACCATACTTACACAAAGCTCGGCTACTTAACCTAACCGGTAAACTAGCAAGCTAAGCGCTCTATGAACCCGCACATAAAAGTATTAATAACCTTTAACTAAGCAAGATATATATTCAAAGTAAGCATAGCCATGTAGATAAGAATATGGTAAATTGATAATAAGTCTTACAAGATGTAGAAGTGAAGATACAAGGCTTTGCCGCGGCTCCGAGACTAGATCCGGAACTTGAGCATGAGCCTAACTCGACCCTCACTCCCGAGCTACTAATCTACTATATTAGAGAGTTCTAGACCTAATCCTTATGGTGTGTGTTGACCTGAATGAGAGATATGAATTAGGGTTTCTAAGATGTCTCTATGTAAGGGGTAGGGGCTGCTATATATATGCCAAGTTAGAGTAGGGGGAAAGAAATCGAGGTGGAGTAGGGGGCAAAGAATCGCCACGTCACCGATCCATGTCAACTTCCTCGATCACCGTTGGATGAACCGACATTGATCAACGATGGAGATTGACTCTCAAAGGTGGTGAGAAACCGACGTAGAAAGGAGACGCTGACCGGTGGGACTGGTGTAGCAGAACCTCCTAAGAAATCGGGCCCACGTGCACCTATCGATGTCTCAACAGACCTCAGATAGCGTACACAAGTTTCCAAAAACTTAACAGGTCTGTCGGGTGTCCTCGGGAAACCCGAATCATCCACGTTTCAAACAGGATTCCAATCACAGTCATTGCAGATTACAACATTTTTCAATATACATACCAGAGGTAATAAAGCGGAAGACTTAAGTTTAATATTACAACCAGTTGTTTCAAACTTATATAACCATAAGTGTCATACAACCATAGTAGCGAGATAATATTACATTAACATTATTTATTTCACACAAACTAGTGCCTTGTCCAAAGGCCATTCATCATTCTTCATCGTCATCGACTTCATACACTGACATGCAGCAGGGACCAAAACAAGCCTACGCATGCGTCTCCCCTGCAACAAGGGTTAACAAACCTCGAGTACAAAAGTACTCAACAAGACCGACCCACCAAAAAAGGGCGAAGGTCTTAGGGATCTTTGGTGTTGGGTCAAGGTAAGGTTGTAGAAAGATTCAAAAATTCTTTGCCAAAAGCTTACTATTCTTGATCCTAGTTTCAAGTTTTACCACTAAGTATTTTAGTTCAATATCTCCAACTAAGTGTTCGTATCCCATGTTCCAATCCTTCTCATTCCATTCTTTTTCTCATGTTTTAGTAATTCACCGGTCCAAAGATTGCTTTCAGAATGAATCGAGTCTCCATATCCATGAGCACCGCAATCCGAATTGATTCAAGTCCCATTGGGATTCCTTATCACACGACATATGTAGAACTTAATCTTGCATATATCAACCTCGCTATCGAATCCTCTTATACTAAGCCGTCTCCACGCCCACCCGAGAGCACAAGACACCTCAAATCCGCCACATTCAAGCCACGAGGGTACACGCTACTCTCCCGCCATCTCACCACTCCCAAAGGCGTGGGCATTAAATCTTAGTATCGGATTAGCCAAAGTAGGCTTACCGGAGTATGTGACCAAGACTATAAAGTGTCTCGTTCGTAAGATCCACAATGAGTGGCCTTTAAGCGACATAGTCGGCAACATTACCCAACATTCAAGATAAGTCACCCGACTAGTCTCTAGTTCATTCTATCCTCTTTCTTTCTTTGGCCAAGATGCCATCTTTGATTGTATCAAAACTTTTACTTTGAAAGCCTACCACAAAGCACACTAAGCAATTCTACGCCTTTGTAAATGAAATCATCTTCAAGGATGGTAAACAATTAACAAGGTAGGCAATATGCAAAGCAAATAGGTAACATTTGAATTAAACAACTTAATGCGATAAGTAACATAAGTGATAAACTTTTCAAAGTAAACAAGGTAATGTTTTAATGCATAAACCGGGCTTGCCTTCGTTGGCGATCTCAGTTAGGATCAAGACCACAATTACCAAATCCCGCGACAACCGGGTATTCTTCCAAAGACTTGTTCAACTAGAATCGCTTTCACTCTCGGGTTCTACACGAAATGATAACAAATGCTTTAACATGATGATAATGTAAACATGATGCTTTCACAAGACATGAAATGTAACAACACCCCGCGGAATGATTTTATTTCACTTTGCACTGCTGCAAGCCAACAAAACCAACTTGCAATCCTACCATCAAAAACCATACATGGGACTTGACCAAATGGATCTTGAAACCCTACTGGTCACACACACACGACCCAAATCAAGATCAAACCCTAAACCTACACTTAGGGTTTACCTTTATTTATTTTTGAATTAATTTAGAATTAAGCTCAAAACGAACTTGCTCCAAATGATCTCAAAAATTTACACAAGCATCCTCATGATAAATTAGTGTACCAAAATAAATTTCATAATTTTGGAGTTATACAGTGGCCTACAAAAATCATGGAAATTGCATTTATTAATTAATTGACTGAATTTTTGAACATTAAAAATTCATCCAAATTTCAAGTTTCATATTTTTAAACCATAGTAGAACATATATAGAAGCTACCCAAAAATTTTCAAAATTTTTAGATCTGTAAATAAATTCCTACAAAATTGCAAAATTGTGCACTATTCAAAATTCGAAATTAGAAAAGCTCACTTTGTTCTCTCTCGACAGTCGACCCTGTGTCGGCGTCACACAGAGCAGGCGGGCGGCGCCTACCAACTCCGATCAGGCAAAACACGCCCGTCGGGCGAGACTCGGCGAGGGGACTAGTACCAACATGATCACCACCTCACGGCGGACCTATCCCGACCCTTGGACAAGCAAAGAGGCACACCGGAGATGACACTACGACGGCCATGGCGGCCCGGCGGCGGCGATAAATGCGGCGCCCACGGCGTATCACCGGCAACAACACAAGAGAGTCTAAAGCGAAGGTGAAACACGATCAGGGACTCACCACGAACACGTTGATGTGCTCGGTGGAGTCGGAGACACTGAACGCCCGGCACGCGCGAGCTTGCGGTGGCGGAGTCTCGGCCGGGCTCGGGAAGAAGCGATTCGCGTCGGGTGACTCCGGCCAACCCAAGTGGCGTGAGGCAAGCCGCAGAGAGGCGCAAGGCCGAGGCGATCACATAGGCGTGGCTGGACGCATGGCGGATGTTGCTCGACGGAAGCTACGGCGAAGCGGCGGCGAGCAAGTGGCAAGGAGAGAGAAGCGAAGGGAAATGGGAGGAACGACGGTGGCAATGAGGCTATTTATAGCCGGGATGAGCTCTCGCTTTACCGCAACAAATAAGACGACGGAGGTGCCACGGCGGCGGTGATGTGCCTCTGGCGTGGGAAAGCGGCGCAAAAACGCTTTCGGCGGCGGCAATGCGTATAGCCAAGTGATAAGTGGCGATGTTAATCTTAATTTTGAATTATTTACAAAAGCGCCATCGAGTCTATTTTTCAAATTACTCTCAAATTTTCTAAAGAAGTTGAAAATCTCCAAAATGAAAGTTGCTCAACTTTTCAAGCTCTACAACTTTGCTTCAAGGAACATTTTCAAATTCTGCCTCCATTTTGAAATTTGAAATTGGGGTGCATTTGAGTATTTGAATCATTTCAAAATTACTCTAAATTTTATATGTAAACTTGAAAAACTTTGAATACCAAAGTTGATCCTTATAAAATAAGCTCCAACTTTGCTTTTTGTCAAAACTCCAAATTCCAAATGGATTTTGAAATATCCAAAAGGGGCAAAACGGACTTTTATAATTTAAATTTGAATTAAAATTTGATTTGTCTTTCTTTTGCTTTAACTTTGATTTTTGACCAGTAACATGGCCCATTAGGGTTGTTTGAGTCAAATGACACATGGTCTCACATGATCACATGAAATTTGACCCTTGTGGTCATGATCTTTGTTTGACGTTTTAAATCACATTGCATCACATAAAATACAACTTATGAAACAAATCCTATTTAGTGAATGCATTCCAAATTTTCTTCTTTATGAATGCTTTGCAATGCATATGATGACATGCCAAGTTTTAGTTCTAGGTCCAAACACCAGAGGTGTTACAACCCTTCCCCCTTAAAGAAATCTCGTCCCGAGATTTAAAACTTAAGACTAAGTAATGGAAAAGGAATTGTGTCAAGCTAACACATCATAACTTTATTCAAAAGACTAGTGAGGGGTTTTCCATTCTTTTAACAAAAATAAACAAGTTACAGTATAGACGAGGTATTGCAACTAGAGAGAAACAATGAAGTCAGGAAAGTTTTCTTCTAAGTAATCCTCAGACTCCCAAGTAGCTTCTTCTTCAGTGTGCTGGTTCCATTGTACTTTGTAGAACTTGATTGTACACCTTCGAGTGACTCGATCTTTCTGATCTAAGACTCTAATGGGGTACTCGGCATAAGTCAAATTAGGTTCTAATTCTACATCACCAACGTCGATTACTTGGTCAGGTACTTGAAGACACTTCTTCAACTGGGATACATGGAAGATATTATGCACAGCTGACATGTGATCTGGTAGCTTAACACGATAGGCGACTGGTCCACATCTTTGTTGGATTTGAAATGGACCGACATAACGGGGCGCCAACTTTCCTCGAATCCCAAAACGATGAACTCCTTTCATTGGCGATACCTTGAGGTAGACATGATCTCCCACTATGAATTCTAGAGGTCGCCTCCTCTTATCAGCATAGCTTTTCTGTCGGGATTGAGCTACCTTCATATTAGCTTGTATGAGTTTAACCTTCTCTTCTGCTTCCTTGACCACATCCGGTCCAAAGAACCAACGTTCTCCCACATCTGACTAATGTAAAGGTGTCTGGCATCTACGACCATACAATGCTTCAAATGGTGCCATTTTAATGCTTTCTTGATAGCTATTGTTATATGAGAATTCAGCTAAGGGAAGGCATTCATCCCATATAGCACCATAAGAGAGAACACATGCTCTTAACATATCTTCAAGAATTTGATTTACCCTTTCCGTCTGTCCATCGGTTTGCGGATGATAAACAGAACTACGGATAAGTTTAGTTCCCAAAGACTCATGTAAGCTTTTCCAAAACTTGGATATAAACAATGACCCTCTGTCAGAGACAATGGTCTTGGGTGCCCCATGCAGACTGAAGATTCTATTCAGATAAAGCTTTGCATACTGCTCCGCTCGATATTTATCTCTGACTGGTAAGAAATGAGCTATCTTGGTTAGTCGATCAACAATAACCCATATTGAATTGTAGCCTGCAGATGTCCTAGGCAACCCTACTATGAAGTCCATACAGATATCTTCCCACTTCCAAGATGGAACTGGCAAGGAATGTAATGGACCCGCCGTCTTCATGTGAATCACTTTGACTCTCTGACAAGTATCACATTTGGCCACATATTGAGCTATTTCTATTTTCATTTTGGTCCACCAATATCTTGTTCTCAGATCATGATACATTTTGTTGCTACCTGGATGAATGGAGTATCTTGTAGAATGAGCTTCATCAAGAATCTGCTTTCGTAGCTCCAGATGTTTGGGTACTACCAATCTATCTTTGAACCATACGACATCTGATTCATCAATCTTGAAACATGTTGACCTTCCAGATCTGACTTTATCCTTGATATGGACTATGCCCTTACTTTTCCGTTGAGCAGCAATGATCTGATCTTTGATAGTGGACTCAACTGTAATATTGAATAGGGAACCTTGTTCTATGATTTGTAAATTCAGATGCTCCATCTCTTGACACAATGTTCGTTGCATAGATTTCACAGTCAGACAATGGTAATGACTCTTGCGACTCAGGGCATCGGCAACCACATTCGCCTTGCCCGGATGATAATGCACTTCTAAGTCATAATCTTTGATAAGTTCTAACCATCTTCTTTGCCTCATATTCAACTCTGACTGAGTAAAGATATATTTCAAACTTTTGTGATCCGTATAGATATGACATATATTGCCCAATAAATAATGTCGCCAAATCTTGAGTGCATGAACAACAGCGGCTAATTCAAGATCATGGGTGGGATAATGTTCTTCATGCTTCTTGAGTTGTCTAGAAGCATATGCTAAGACTCTGCCTTGTTGCATAAGAACACAGCCAATACCAATTCTAGATGCATCACAATAGATATCAAATGGCCTCTCGATATCAGGTTGTGCTAATACTGGTGCAGTTGTCAGCAACTTCTTCAATGTCTGAAAGGCCTCTTCACATCCTGTTGACCATACAAACCTAGTTTGATTTTTCAGCAGTCCAGTAATTGGCTTTGCAATTCTGGAGAAGTCAGGGATGAACCGACGGTAATACCCTGCCAACCCCAGGAAACTACGAACTTGATGTACAGTTGTAGGTGCTTTCCAATTAAGGACTTCTTCTACCTTGCTCGGATCAACAGCTATACCTTCAGCAGATAACACATGCCCCAGAAATTGTACTTCCTCTAACCAAAATGCACATTTGCTGAATTTGACATATAGTTGGTGATCTCTTAATCTTTGTAGAACAATACGGAGATGTTCCGCATGTTCCACTTTGCTCTTAGAATAGATCAGAATGTCGTCAATGAACACCACTACAAACTTATCCAACTCAGGCATGAAAACTGAGTTCATCAGGTACATGAAGTGAGCCGGGGCATTGGTCAACCCAAAAGACATGACTAGATACTCATATAGACCATATCGAGTAGTGAACATTTGTCTTTGGCACATCTTCTCGTCGATCTTAATCTGGTGGTAGCTCGATCTCAAGTCTATCTTCGAGAATACCTTAGCTCCCGCAAGTTGATCAAAAAGCAAATCAATTCGGGGTAAGGAGTATTTGTTCTTGATGGTGACTTCATTTAATGGCCGATAGTCAACACATAACCTTAAGGTTTGATCCTTCTTCTTCACGAAAATAATAGGGGGCATCCCCAAGGTGATGAACTGGGTTGAATGAAACCCTTGTCTAACAACTCTTGTAGTTGCATTTTTAATTCTGCTAATTCTTTGGGTGGCATCCTATATGCTCTACGGATCTTGGTCTTTGTTCCTGGTTTCAGATCAATTCTAAATTCTACGTCTCGGTCTGGTGGCAAACCAGGCAGATCATCGGGAAAGACATCCGTAAACTCACATACCACTGAAATTTTCTCAGCTCCTTCAACAATAGTTGCACAGACTGCTTTGAATTGTACTTTTAGGAAAGGGAAGTTGGATGAGAAGTTGGGTTTTTTGCCAGTGCATTTACCCTTATGGTTCTATGCAAGACATCTATGATAGCCCGTGTTGGGTTAACTCAGTTCATACCAAGGATCACATCTATATCTTGATCCTTTAATATCAAAGATATTGGTAGGGAACTCATAACCTCCCAAATCAATAGGTACATCTTTGAACTACCTCCCTTGTACTGATTCGTCCCCGGGGTGATTGTATATGATAGGGCTCTTTGTTTTCCCAATAGCTATCCCATGCTTCACAACAAATGTACGATTGATGAATGTATGGGATGCACCGAATCAAATAAGGTAATTGCAGGATGCTTAGCAATGGGAAACATACCCATCATTATTGGTTCTCTCCTTCCGAATAGCTTCCACTTGAGTATAGAAGACACTTCAGCTTTTCTTTCTCACTGTCCCTTTTGATTGTTACGAGCATTGCCCTTGTCTTGATTCTCGAAAGGAGAATAACAGGGCTTTGGTTGCATCAGATTGTTCTTTCTAGGATATGGACATTCTCGGGAAAAGTGTTCAGGTTTACCACAATTATAGCATGGATAATGTGTGATTTTGAGAGAGTACATTGCGGTTTGCATTATTTGTATTTTTTTTTGCTGGCGCTTTTGATGAGTATAAGGTATTATTAGTGGCTTAATAAAGATTTCTTGATTGCTTTGGCTTTATTGTGGGCGGAATGGTGCACGGCCATGATTCTGAGGATGGTAGATCACCTTTTGACGCTTTCCACTTGATGATCCGGAAGCAAAGGACCTCTTTTTCTTCGCCTCCTTATGTCGGCGGTAATTCTCCTCTGAAGCGATAGCAATGTTGACAGTCTCATGATAAGTTGCGTTGCCACAAGTTGCCATCATGGTCTGAAGTTTTGTGTTTAGACCTCTCATGAAATGATTCTTCTTTTTCCTGTCAGTATTCACATACTCTATAGCAGACTGCGACAGGTGATTGAAACGCCCGACATAGTGCATCACCGGGTGCTCCCCTTGCTTAAGAGACAAAAACTCTTCTAACTTCATGGTCATCACACCGTCTGGAATATAGTGTGCCCTAAAGGCATCCTTGAACTCCCTCCAGTTGATTTGGTGACCAGCGGGCTGTACTGCTACCAAATTTACCCACCAGGCACCAGCAGCTCCTCGGAGTTGCTGTGCCACAAACCTTGGTTTTTGAACCTCGGTACAGTGAATCAGCTCAAACTTTTGCTCTATTGTCCTAAGCCAATCGTCAGCATCTAAAGGTTCGTCTGCTTTAGAGAACACAGGTGGACGTGTGTCAGTAAAATCCACATAGGTTGACTCATCATTTCTATTACGACGACCATGATTAAGGTATGGTGCCTGCTGGTTCTGCGCCAATTCCCTTAACAGCCTAGCATTCTCTGCCGTTGCGTTGACGAGTGCGGCTATGGCATCTGCCATAGTCGAAGGCATTGGTGGAGGATTTGGGCACTCATCATCGTCATGTGAGCCACTAGCACCAGTTCGGGTGATAGGACGAGGCATCTGTTAGAGAACATGTTTACTTACATTATTCTCTATTAAAAGCATTTAAAAGGTTTCATGCTACAAAGGGTTACTTATTTAAATTACATGTCTTGTATCCCATAAGACAACCCTGGTTTACTAAGAAAGCAGTAAAGGAACTATTACTACTCCGAACTCTCAGTCATCGGCATCCGTGCCCATATCGGACGAAACCTCACTTTCATCCGAGAAGTACACTAACTCCTCAGGATCCTCCTCCTCTTCTTCATTCTCGACTTCTCCTGGAGCTACAATCATTTCTTCATCTGTAACTTTACCATCCCCATGAGGTGGATGAAGTTGAGCGTACAGTAGGTGGACATTCTCATGAAGAATGGCATTGTCCATCTCCAGGTCTTCTACGTAGAACTCCAACTCATGGACGTGTTCATTGGCCGCATCCTCTCGTGTCCAGGCTTCATTCCTTAACTCGGTATTCTTGGTGACGTCCCTTTCCATTTCCGCCAGCTTCTCTTGATCTTTGGCATGAGCTCGACGAAGAGTGTTGAGCTCCTTGGTAAGGTTCTCCATGTTGGCGGGATTGCTTAAAGATCCTTCATCTCCTAGGATCTTGGAACTTCCTTCACCAAGCTCACGGTTACGCGGTGCCAACTGGTGACAAGGGACTCCGTGAGGTCCAGTGGACTTGCGTGCAGTTATCTTGGTCTTTGCCATAGCCTGTAGAATTTAGGATGGGACTATAAGGATAGCTTGAGGATAATGGAGGTTAGCAAGAATGGGATTGACATTACTTACCCAACCACTTTTAAGGGGAATCATTATGCAAGGTGTTCAAGCATGATGCATGAATCGATCTTACGAATCCGAGTACAAAAGATTTATACAATCACAAATACTAGATTTTTAATATATAGGACAAACCTAATCATATTATCCGCCACAAACTTTCAAATAAGATAGGATTGAGGCTAGATTAGAGGAAAGAAGAAAGAAATTTGAACCTTTTAAAATATCAAGTTTACTTTCTTTGATCCAAATCAATTTGAAGGTTTTCCAAAGTAACCTACAAAGATCTTAGATAGGACCTGCTCTGATACCAGCTGTAGCAGAACCTCCTAAGAAATCGGGCCCATGTGCACCTATCGATGTCTCAACAGACCTCAGATAGCGTACACAAGTTCCCAACAACTTAACAGGTCTGTCGGATGTCCTCAGGAAACCCGAATCATCCACGTTTCAAACAGGATTCCAATCACAGTCATTGCAGATTACAACATTTTTCAATATACATACCAGAGGTAATAAAGCGGAAGACTTAAGTTTAATATTACAACCAGTTGTTTCAAACTTATATAACCATAAGTGTCATACAACCATAGTGGCGAGATAATATTACATTAACATTATTTATTTCACACAAACTAGTGCCTTGTCCAAAGGTCATTCATCATTCCTCATCGTCATCGACTTCATACACTGACATGCAGCAGGGACCAAAACAAGTCTGCGCATGCGTCTCCCCTGCAACAAGGGTTAACAAACCCTGAGTACAAAAGTACTCAACAAGACTGACCCGGCCAAAAAGGGCGAAGGTCTTAGGGATGCTGGTGTTGGGTCAAGGTAAGGATGTAGAAAGATTCAAAAATTCTTTGCCAAAAGCTTACTATCCTTGATCCTAGTTTCAAGTTTTACCACTAAGTATTTTAGTTCAATATCTCCAACTAAGTGTTCGTATCCCATGTTCCAATCCTTCTCATTCCATTCTTTTTCTCATGTTTTAGTAATTCACCAGTCCAGATTGCTTCGTAATGAATCGAGTCTCCATATCCATGAACGCAAGCAATCCGAATTGATTCAAGTCCCGGTGGGGGATTCCTTATCACACGACATATGTAGAACTTAATCTTGCATATATCAACCTCGCTATCGAATCCTCCTATACTAAGCCGTCTCCACGCCACCCGAGAAGCACAAAGACACCTCAAATCCGGCCACATTCAAGCCACGAGGGTACACGCTACTCCCGCCATCTCACCACTCCCGGTCGTGGGCATTAAATCTTAGTATCGGATTAGCCAAAGTAAGCTTACCGGAGTATGTGACCAGTACTACAAAGTGTCTCGTTCAGAAGATCCACAATGAGTGGCCTTTAAGCAACATAGTCGGTAACATTACCCAACATTCAAGATAAGTAACCCGACTAGTCTATAGTTCATTCTATCCTCTTTCTTTCTTTGGCCAGTATGCCATCTTTGATTGTATCAAAACTTTTACTTTGAAAGCCTACCACAAAGCACACTAAGCAATTCTACGCCTTTGTAAATGAAATCATCTTCAAGGATGGTAAACAATTAACAAGGTAGGCAATGCAGCAAATAGGTAACATTTGAATTAAACAACTTAATGCGATAAGTAACATAAGTGATAAACTTTTCAAAGTAAACAAGGTAATGGTTTAATGCATAAACTGGGGCTTGCCTTCGTTGGCGATCTCAGGTTCCGGATCAGTACCACAATTACCAAATCCCGCGACAACCGGGTATTCTTCCAGCACTTGTTCAACTAGAATCGTTTCACTCTCGGGTTCTACACGAAATGATAACATATGCTTTAACATGATGATAATGTAAACATGATGCTTTCACAGTACATGAAATGTAACAACACCCCGCGAATGATTTTATTTCACGGTACCGTTGCAAGCCAACAAAACCAACTTGCAATCCTACCATCAAAAACCATACATGGGACTTGACCAAATGGATCTTGAAACCCTACTGGTCACACCACACGACCCAAATCAAGATCAAACCCTAAACCTACACTTAGGGTTTACCTTTATTTATTTTTGAATTAATTTAGAATTAAGCTCAAAACGAACTTGGTCCAAATGATCTAAAAAATTTACACAAGCATCCTCATGATAAATTAGTGTACCAAAATAAATTTCATAATTTTTGGAGTTATATAGTGGCCTACAAAAATCATGGAAATTGCGTTTATTAATTAATTGACTGAATTTTTGAACATTAAAAATTCATCCAAATTTCAAGTTTCATATTTTTAAACCATAGTAGAACATATATAGAAGCTACCCAAAAATTTTCAAAATTTTTAGATCTGTAAATAAATTCCTACAAAATTGCAAAATTGCTGAACTATTCAAAATTCAGAAATTAGAAAAGCTCACTGTTCTCTCTCTCTCTCTCTGACAGGTCGACCCCGCGTGTCAGCGTCACAGAGACAGGGCGCGGCGGCGCTACCAACTCCGACCGGCAAAACACGCCATCGGCGAGACTCCGGCGAGGGGACTAGTACCAACATGATCACCACCTTACGACGGACCTATCCCGACCCTTGACAAGACAAGAGAGCACACCGGAGATGACACTCACGACGGCCATGGCGGCTACAGCGACGACGATAAACGCGGCGGCCCACGGCGTATCACCGGCAACAACACAGTAGAGTCTAAAGCGAAGGGTGAAACACGATCAGGGACTCACCACGAACACGTTGATGTGCTCGGTGGAGTCGGAGACACTGAACGGCCCGCCACGGCGAGCTTGGACGGTGGCGGAGTCTCGACCGGGCTCGGGAAGAAGCGATTCTGCGCCGGGTGACTCCGCCAACCCAAGTGGCGTGGGCAAGCCGCAGAGAGGCGCAAAGCCGCCGCGATCACATAGGCGAGTGAGCACGACGGATCTTTGCTCGACGGAAGCTACGGCGGCGGGGAGCAAGTGGTGGCGCGAGCAGAAGAGCGAAAGGGAAATGGGAGGAAACGGTGGCAATGAGGCTATTTATAGTCGGGATGAGCTCGCCGGCCGCGACAAACAAGACGACGGAGGTGCCACGGCGACGGTGACGTGCTGCAAGCAGGGAAAGCGGCGCAAAGCGCTTCGGCGGCGGCGGCAATGCGTGGCAGCCGTGAATGGCGATGTTAATCTTAATTTTGAATTATTTACTAATCGCCATTGAGTCTATTTTTCAAATTACTCTCAAATTTTCTAAAGAAGTTGAAAATCTCCAAAAAAGAAAGTTGCTCAACTTTTCAAGCTCTACAACTTTGCTTCAAGGAACATTTTTAAATTCTGCCTCCATTTTGAAATTTGAAATTGGGGTGCATTTGAGTATTTGAATCATTTCAAAATTACTCCAAATTTTATATGTAAACTTGAAAAACTTTGAATACCAAAGTTGATCCTTATAAAATAAGCTCCAACTTTGCTTTTTGTCAAAACTCCAAATTCCAAATGGATTTTGAAATATCCAAAAGGGCAAAACGGACTTTTATAATTTAAATTTGAATTAAAATTTGATTTGTCTTTCTTTTGCTTTAACTTTAATTTTTGACCAGTAACATGGCCCATTAGGGTTGTTTGAGTCAAATGACACATGGTCTCACATGATCACATGAAATTTGACCCTTGTGGTCATGATCTTTGTTTGACGTTTTGAATCACATTGCATCACATAAAATACAACTTATGAAACAAATCCTATTTAGTGAATGCATTCCAAATTTTCTTCTTTATGAATGCTTTGCAATGCATATGATGACATGCCAAGTTTTAGTTCTAGGTCCAAACACCAGAGGTGTTACAACTGGCCGGCCTGTCTCTGTGACAGGTGGGCCCCACCTTCTGGTGGAAGCTTCTAGAGTCCGTCTTGAGTTGTTTTTCACAAGTTTCGCGAGCCAAATCTCTTTCTGATGTCGGTTTGCTTGTTTGGAGAGTGACGATGGTCCCAGGGGATGTTTTCTGAATAAATCCTCCTGCATTCACATATTCACCAAAGCTCGTGAAATTCATTAGTTTAAACCGCTATTCCTATGTTTGGTGATAAAATCAAGTACATATGCAGGATATGTCGACGGTTTACGATTGACGTTAACGACCGTAACATTGGTTTGGACTCACCGTGGGGATTTGGAATCTTAGGCAACTAGCCACGCCGTGGCGTTGGGTGTGGCCTTAGCTTATGCCATGGAGATTTGTATATAGTATTCTTGAGCATCAGCGATGCCATGCACGAGGATGGTGGAGCCATGGGCCCGGGAGGAGAGCACGGTGGCCTCCCGGCGGGTGCCGCCGGCCGCCGCTGCCTCCTGCTTGCGCTGTAGTTTGGGTGGCTTGGCATTGTGCGGTCTCCCTCCGAACTCGCGAGGTGTTGTACTGACTGTTGGGGTCGATGCGGGCGGAGCGCGCCTGGTGGCCGGCAGCAGAAATGGTCATTGTGTCTCTGGCGGCAGACTGGCAGTGGCTGTTTTGCAATGTCATGGGTTTCTTCGTCCCAGCTCACTGTGCGCCCCGAACTGAATTCAGCCTATTCCAAGAAGGCCCACCACACCCACAAGTTTTAATATATTGTTTGATGATTGAATATCGCTACGGAAATTAATTTCATTTTTCCTCTCAACAACTCCTCTGTTGCGTGGTCACCACACGGCCCGGATACCCTGTGACTTTCGTGCCTTGTGATCGATCCACACGGTCGTCCTCTCGGAGAGAGTCTATTTTTTTAAGTCCCACAGTTTGCACAAGTAATAATAAAATTAAGGAGAAGAATCCTGACGACATGGTAAATAAAACATTTGAAGAAGAAACCAGCCGACCATCTCTATATCTTTGATGCACCATGCATGCCATTGTTATTACGCCGAAACGGCCGGTAATACGTTTCAGGCTTTCAGCTCGAGGTAGGCAGGGCAGAACGCGTCGTTCGTTACTTGGGCCTGTTTAGTTTCCTCCTAAAATACCAAATTTTTCAAGATTCCTCGTCACATCGAATCTTTGACGCATGCATGAAGCATTAAATATAAATAAAAAATAAAACTAATTATACAGTTTAGACGAAATCCACGAGACGAATCTTTTAAGTCTAATTAGACTATGAGTAGACACTAATTACCAAATAACAACGAAAACACTACAGTAGTATTTGGCCAAAAATTTTGACATCCAAACTGGCCCTTGGCAGGTACGGTGCTGGGTCATTGTTGCGTTGACTTAGCTGAGCTGAGCTGAGCACAAACGGACACGGTAGGTCGGTAGGGAGGTACTAGGGGCGTAGCGTTCGCGCGGTGACGACGCTTCAGCGAGTCAGCGACGACTGCATTGCTCGTCGTGCACACGTCTTCCTTGCTTCCTTCCTTTTGTCTCTCGGGGAAATTTACAACTAGGGAGAAGAAAGTCCACGCTCTCTCCCTCTCTTCCCACCAGCTTTGCGCCAGCTTCCACTGCATTTGCTTCACACGTCTTTGATCCGATGCCTGCTTCTTCCTTCTATCCATGGAGATACTATTCACAATGCAAGCTAAGCTAGCAAAAAGCAGAGGACCAATGATGGAAACGCGCTTTACTAAAACAAAGACACACGGTGGCGTTCAGTCACTGACACGCGGTTTCCCTTCATTTCGGCTCCTTGGTCTCCAAGCCACTGCACCGCCAGTCAGTCGCCGCCTATATAAAATCTCCTCTCCTGCCTTACCTCACCCGTCTCTCTCCATCATCCAAATCCACGCGCGCACCAGCTAGCTACTCCTCCTCCTGACGACAACTCCACCGCTGCCGTCCTTCGCATCCGCAACAATGGCCTTCACAACAACCAAGCAGCAGCGACTCCGGCTCCGGCCGCCCCGCGGCAGCAGCTTCGTCCTCGCCGCGCCCACGCTCGTCCTCCTCCTCCTCATCTTCCTCGCCGTCTTCGCGCAGCCTTCCAGCTGCAGGCCTCTGCCTGCCGACGACCACCGACACAACAACGGCGTCGTCAAGGCCGCCGCCGCCACCGACGTGATACTGCTACCTCTACTACCCGCCGACGCCGAGACGACGACGATGGTGGTCACGGCACCATCGTCCGGGCCCAGAGAGGACGATGAGGACCGTCACCAGTGGCTGCTGAATAAGAAGCCCCGGGGGAAGGCGCCGCCCTCCGCCCCCAGCAAGCGCACAAACTGATGATGATTTCAGTTCATCTTGACTCTTCTCTTGAGCATATGTGCTTTCCAGCGAGGCAAAATCTTCTTCTCTTTTCCCTTTTCTTTTCTTTTTTTTTTCTTTTCTTTTTCTTTATTATTTATTTAGGCTCTGTAACTGTCCTGCGTGCCTGACATGAGGACGCGGCAGATGACACACACTGATAGTAGTAGTTTTTCCTATTCCATTCATTCTTTTTTTTTTGGCTTGACACAGTCTGCAGGATGTAAATATAGATACATATACATGGTATAAGTAATAAGTTATATAAGTTCCAAGTTTTTCTGCTCTTCTGTTTTCTTAGGGACGTGTAAATGGTTGCGACTTTGTTCAGCTTACAGAGGATCGCATCTTCCAGCCTGCTCGGTTGACTGGTTCGTATTGTTGCTGGTTCGTTTATGTGAGAGAGAAGTACTGCGGTTCAGATGAACAATACTCATGTGAGGGGACTTGCCAGCCCAGCCAGCCCAGCGATCATGCTGTTCATCGATAAGCAACCCCTGCATCCTAAAGATGCATGCATATTCTTGTCTTGTTCTTATTCTTGGATCGAAGCGAGAGAGACCGGCAAGGCAACTAGGGGAGGGGGAGGGCATTCCGTCAACCATTTTGACCTCTGCAAGCATGGCTGACCTGCGAGACACGCAAGCCCCCGTGCACACCAGCCACGCCGGCGAGGACAGGACAGCGAGTCGAGAGCGCGTGGGCGTCAATGCGCCGTGTTTTACGCGCTTTCCCTTTGCGTCCACGGGTATATGTCGACCATTTATTTATCCTAGAGTGGCTGATGGTGACTGTGGCACCATGGATACCACCATGCCAGTGCCACGGCAAGAGATGCCCCTACTCCTCCTGTCCAGGCTGGTGGCGACTCTAGCACAGTGGACACCATCACGCCAGCTGCTCCACAACAAGAGCAGGAGGATGTAGTAGGTTCACAACATTGTTCACCTATAGTAAACTGGAGCTTCTAAGGGTGAATATGTCGAGTAGAATGAAAGCTACAGTTGAGGAGCTGAAGCTGTTGTGTGCTAAGGTCTCCGTCATTCTTAATCTAGAGCTATTGCATTCCAGCCGTAGCATAGCCCAGGCCATTGCTGCAGAACTACGTGCTGCTCACTTGAAGCAACAGGCCGGGCAATATACCCATTCTGGCCAACAATGATGTTAAGGCACGACCCAAAACCACCTCAGATATTTCAGAACCTACTTTTTTGTGGGAGGAAGGTTGAGACAGAAAAAAAATTATGAACATCATCAAAGAAGACCACTCCTCTAGCCAAGACTTGATTGTTCTCCCAATTGTTGGTCTAGGGGGTATGGGGAAAACAACGCTCGCACAACATATTTGTAAAGAAGCTGAAACATACTTTGACGTGAGGATATGGGCATGTGTATCAACTGATTTTAGTGTGTCTAGACTGTTGAAGGATATTTTGGAATCCGAGTCTTTACATGAACTCAATAAGGGGTTAAGCGGTACACCAGAGAAACAGATTGAACAAAAATTAAGATCTAAAAGATTTTTGCTTGTCCTGGATGATATGTGGGATCCTGTTAATAAGGATGGATGGGACATGCTGCTGGCACCATTTAGAAAGGCCAAACAAAGGGTAACATATGCATGGTACTGGTCACAACTCGGTCTCCATCGGTAGCACAAATTGTAAAAAGAACTGATAGCACAATAGAGTTGGATGGTTTGGATCATGTGGCATTTCGTGAGTTTTTCCAGTCATGTGTATTTGGTGGTGATAATAAGTCAAAAGAAGATCACAAAGAATTAGATGAGATTGGAGAAGACATAATGAAAAAACTTAAAGGCTCCTCTCTTGCGGCAAAAACTGTAGGTAGACTACTGAGGAATAACCTGGATCGGCATCACTGGAAAAGAGTCCCAGATAGTAAAGAATGGGAACTACAAACTGGTGATAGTGACATTATGCCTGCATTAAGGCTTAGCTACGATTTTCTTCCTTTTCACCTACAACGCTGTTTTTCCTACGTACTGCGCCCTGTTTCCGGAAGACTACATGTTTACTAGCCAAAAGCTCATTCACTGGTGGATAGGTCTAGATATTCTACAGCCTGGTCCTCAAAATAGAAGAATCGAAGATATGGGATTGGCCTATTTGGATGACTTGGTTAACCATGGATTTATTATAAAAAAAAGATACTATAAGGCGAACACGTACTTGGTATAGTATCCATGACCTCCTACATGATTTAGGACTCAAGGTTGCATCACGCGAATGTCTTAGCTTAAATTCCTCTAAAGTGGTCCCAGCAGAAATTTGGCCATCTGTACGACACTTATCTATCATCATAGATGCTGTAGATGATGGAAAAATTGCCGATTTTATACGTGGGCTAAGTGAACTACTGTTAGGGAGAAGATTGAAGATTGATAACTCACAAACTTTGATGGTGTTTGGGAAATTGGATGAAAATTACACTGTTTTTTTGGGAGATTTGATAAAAAAAAGCAAGTGGCCTTCGTGTTGTGAACTTGGAAAAGATGCAGTCTCGCATGGAGTTCCCAACATACCTAAGGCTTGGGTGCAAATATGCTCGTGAAATTCATCTACCAAGCATGCTTTCTAGGTTTTATCATTTAAGGATTCTGGATCTGCAAGAATGGAATGGGATTAAATCTCATTTACCCAGAGACATGAGCAACCTCACAAAACTAAGCCATTTTAATGTCTGGCACCATGATTTTCACCCTCACATTTGTAATGTGGGAAAGCTACACTTATTGCAAGAGTTAACGAAAAGAAAGCACTGGGTTTGAACTAAAGCAACTAGGAAAATTAATAAGCTAAGGGAGCTTCGAATTGATGGTCTTGAGGAAATAAACACAAAAGAAGAAGCAGTTGAAGCAAAACTGATAGAAAAACAATGGTTGCAAAGGTTAGAATTGGTCTGGGAGGTGCCAAACAACAAGCCCGATGTGAAAGGACTAGTTCTTGAAGGGCTTCGACCTCCAAGAAATCTTCAAAGTTTGCACATTGATAACCCTGGAAGTCACTCTTTTCCAACATGGTTGGGTAGTAACCAGCACTCTCTCAAAGCTCTACAGCTTCTTCGTCTAAAAAATGTCAATTGGGAACTGTTTCCATCACTGGGGCACATGGAGATGCTTCGTGATGTAACACTGGAGTCTATGCCCAGACTAAAGGAACTTGGTCCAGGGTATTTTGGCAGGACGATAAAAAGCCTAACGCTAATTGGCTTGACAGGACTGGAAAACTCGGTTCCAGGAGACAATTGTCATTTGTTGTCATCACTGGAAAAGTTGACAATTCGTCGATGCTCTCGTCTCGTGTCGGGATACCCTCTCGTGAGTCTGTTCATTCAGCATTCCTCAATCCTGAGATGGTTGGAGACAGATGACTTGACTGGAGTCCTTGCTGAGCCCATCTGCCGCATCCTCTCATCCTCTCCCTCACCACGCTAATCCTTTCTGGAAGCAAAGAAGTGGACCTCTTCACGAAGCAGCAAGAGGATGCCCTTGTGCTCCTCACCTCTCTCGAGAACCTCAAATTCAATTTTTTTCGCAGTCTGCTGTGCCTCCCTGCTGGTCTGCATAGACTCGGCAACCTCAAGACTTCGGTCATCTTCCACTGTAACTCCCTCAGGTCGCTACCCGACGACGGTCTGCCTAGTTCACTCCAGGTGTTATATTGGCGTAAAAGCGGCAATAATGAGCTACGCATGGCATGCAAAAATTACATCCGTGACCAGCATCCCGGGATCAAGCTTCGAATCTGATAGCGTTTTGGTTCAAGTTTCTGTAATGTAACCTGATTACAGCGGCAAGGAATCATGTTTGTTTTCGTTTGGTTCCAGTGCGCTGCAAACAGGTATGGTGGAATCCCTTTACAGTCCTGTACAAATCCGATCACAAATCCTGTGCTCCCTTACAGCGTTTTCTGATTACGTTTGTAGTTCTATCAACCAAACACCAAGTGCACAGTTTGATTGGGGACGTAATGGAGTGATGACGATTCCTATTTTGCTTGTCCATCATTCTACAACTACTTGCACATTTGCAAACCACATCATGGCTGTGACTGGTGTCCTCTTCTGGAAGGAAAATTCGGTAAGTACGACAAGTTAAATCTATTTTTGTGCAGTCAAATGTCCTCAGTTTTATGCACCTTTAAATGATTGCTTTTCCTACTTGTGGCTTCAGTCTTTCCACTTAGATTGATTTGAGGATATATGCTCTGAATCACCATAAAACTGCTTTTCTCTTCAGTTGGAATTTGATGTTCGACATGACTATATATATGAGTTGATTTCTTGACCCTGCAAGCTTACGGAATTGAGACAGAAAATAAACTCCAGCTTTTGAAACATGATAGATAAGTTTTTGTTGTGCAAGAACATGCTCATTGTTGCAACAGTGTTCATTGTAGTAAGATTTTCCTTTGGATTCAGAATAAATACAGAGCTTTTGGAACTGATGAGCTTATCCAGCAGTTCAGTTCAGAGAATTAGTAAATACAGTTTTAGTTTTCCTTTTTCCGTTATGAGTTCGGATAACTATATATGACCGCCATTTCCATTTTTGTCTGCTTCTTTTTAGCCAACGGAATACATTTACTTTGGTCTCTTCTGCAGAAACAGCTTTCTTTGTTTAATGCGCTAGTAGCTTTCAAGACATAACTCACACCTGCATTTCTCAACGAGGCATCAGTGTTTGGCTACTTTCCAAGCTTAGGCTTAGGGGAGCAAAAGAGCTTGGCATAACTGTGCAATCAGCAGCCACAAAATAAATCAACCAAAGAAAAATGGCAAGTGAGAAGAAATTCATCAGTCTGGCAATTGCAGTCAAATGAGAGTGATATAAGTTATGCATAGTATTTGACATGCAAAATATCTTGAAAATTGGTTCAGAGGAAAAAAAGGTTTGAAAGAATTATCTCCTTTCAGAGTTGCACTTTCAGTAATAAAGAGTAAAGAGAATGGAGTGGTTTCATGAAATTTCCTTAGTTGGCGCGCAGTTTTCGGATACGGCAGTGGTTCAAGGAATTTTCTCAGTTGGCTGGTTCAGGACAGTGCGATGACTGATGACAGTGTTCATTGGGTCTGAGAACAGAGAATATATGGCACCAATTAATCCTTCCATGGAAGTCTTTTATAGTATTGGCATTTCCATTGACCAAGAATAGGAGGTGGTCATGCTTGTATGCTTTCCAAGTGTGATCACAAAAAAACTCCATTGTACATATGTGTGGATGTA
Organism: Miscanthus lutarioriparius; assembly: GCA_904845875.1. Classification (NCBI taxonomy): domain Eukaryota; kingdom Viridiplantae; phylum Streptophyta; class Magnoliopsida; order Poales; family Poaceae; genus Miscanthus; species Miscanthus lutarioriparius. The sequence continues at coordinate 52,987,251 of CAJGYO010000015.1, forward strand.
CCTATACCATTACTAATAATGCAAGATATGGAAATGGACCGTGTTGGTCCCGTGGTTTTTTACTCCTCATGTTGAGGTTTTTCCACGTAAAATCATTGTCATTGCATACTTAACTTTGAATTCCTGTGGCTTTTCTATTATCTGAATCCGTCATGCAATATTGCCTAACAAGCAGTAATAAATATGCAAGAATGCCCCGTATCTCGACATGAATGGAGTTAATTAATTAGATATTTCTCTACTACCAGAGGCATGCACATTCCCACTAGAATTTTGCATCACTTATATGTGTTCTTTATGTAAGTTACTCCAACACTCCAAGTTATTGTTTCATGTTATTTCTGTAAAACTTGCGTAGTCAGGAGAGCAAAGAGAAAAATGACACCCGAAAGAAAGAAGCACCACAAATTTGCCTACATAACATACATAATGCCACAAGGGTCCACGTTCATTTCATTTGTGACTTGTGAGCCTAGTGCTTCTATAAAGAATCACCTTTCAAGAAATTGAATTTGTCAAAATTTGACATTTGACTCCTTTTATTTTTAATGGGGCAATTTTTTTATTGTCCATACTCTCGAAAATGTGATATAGGACTAGGAGGATACATATATATTGGCCCTGGTTGATTAATTTTTCTTCTGCTGGGGTATGTAAACCAAATGAACCATTGTGCATGACTCGGTCCCACATCTTACTCTGTCTCCGAAGGATCACCTAATAGAACCTAGTTTAATGCGATAATTGAGTAATAGAACCTAGTGTATGTAACATATATACGTCCCACCCACTCATCAAAATTACATAAGTGAGCATAATTGAAGTGCGTACATACCGCGGGTTAGCGTGACTTCAATCATCTGAATAGAAATAATTACTACTTGTTTGCTATAATGTGATATCTTATATAGAGAATAAATAAACATAATTATTGGTCAAAATAATTACTACTACTATTTGTTATCTATAATGTGGCATACTATCGTATAAAGAACAAATAAACATAATTATTGGCTGTCAGTAGGGTCAGATGGGAAAGACAATATGATCGAATCCAATGACATGCGAAGAAAAGTGCACAATAGATGTGTTTTTATAATATATAACTCACACTAGATAGGTTCAGTTTTTATCACAAGAATCCTGTAAGAGCTAGTACTATACCATACATGATCAATACACGCCCCGTATTCGTATCCAACAGGATATCTGAAAATACCCAATAAATTAGTAAATTGAGTGCTTTTATTTTTGCACTTTTACATGTTTTTTCATGAAAATTAGCATTTGGATTCGTCAGCCTGAAAGTTCACATGCATGTTCTGTTAGTCTATCAAGAGTCAAGATACCCATAATAAAAGTGACGCGAAATGAAAAAATATTGCTCTAAACTCCTGTGGATTGTGTGTCTGTTTTTCTATATGCATGCTGCTAAGCAAACAGGGTCAAGATTGATGGAAAGGACCTAGACATTATGCCCTGATATATGCTTAAAAAGATTTGAACAATTCATTAGCATGGACCTGTATCTTTTGGTTACTATGCACTGAAGTACGGACTTATTAGCCTTTACATCTTGTTAGTTCACAATAAAGAATCCTTGTTTGTTAAGGAAACCTTTTTTTCTCCCTTTTTCTTAGAGAATAAAGATGATCGCATTCGCATACTACTTCCCTATCTTCTGCTACATAAAGTTATCACATATATGTGTTTAGATGTTTTGAACAGCAATCTGGAAAGAAGTTATATGATCTAGAATATTAATATTTTCATAATTAGTATCGCTAGGTTCTACCCGAATATGTTGTTGTACACTAAATAGTACACTAGATATGTGAATTTCATGCCATAACCAATGAATACTAGAAATACGATTGGATTCTATGAAACATTAGAAATGATTATTCATAGATGACACATCAAGCATATTACTATTTGACATAAAATTATGGCACGAGGGGGAGGAATTTGGGATAAAGACATGAGAAAATGTAGATAATATATATTTAATAGGCATAGCCTTCCTAACTATCTTGAAGTGCATGTATGAGGACTTGAGTCCTAGCCGTGTCCCTACCGGCCGAGTTTGTATCTCTACAGTGCACTCATTGTAAGCAAGTTTGAAGCATCGTGTATTGCTTTTATCTACCATGTTGGAATTAAATATCAACATTCCACTTTACACATGAATGTGTATTTATGTGTTGTTTGCTGACTGTCATTAACATCAATTATAAACCGTCAATATATCCTGCATATGTACTTAATTCCATCATCAAACATAGATTTATGGGTTTAAACTAATAAATTCCACAAGTTTTGGTGAATCTGTGTTTGTAGGAGGATTTATTCAAAAACTGTCAAGGTGGACCCAATCATCAGATTAAATCACGTTTATCCGTGACGAAAACAACTCCAGAAGGTTCCAAAAGACTCTAGGAGGCAAACCACCGAAGATTGGGCCAAATGGTGCCGGTAGTGGGCCAGCCGGCCCAACCCCTAGGCCGACCGGCCTAGTGGGGCCACATGTCAGCCTCCCCTTTCAACGTCGGTTTCCCACCGTCTTCTAAATTGCATCTACACCGTCCTTTTAAGTTGATATGATCTAAGAGTCCAGAATTGATGCTACCCCCTATATATATCATTCCCTATCTCCTCTCTGGAGCTGTAACAGAACCGGCCAATTATACGAAATTAAGTAAGAAAATCATCCGCCAGCGCAGACGATTTAACAAACTTAAGCCCGTATAACCCGGTAGTTCATGAAATCACGAAGGATTTCAAACCAACTCACATACCAGCCAAGATCGTAATAAGTTTAGCGGTCACCATCACATATTACATAAAAGTTCGCATCACAGATACATTAGAGTTTAAATATAGTTATTACAAAACGAGTTCAAATAGAAGTAGCGGAAGCCATTTGTTCAAAACCGCACACACTCACACGGAGTTCAAATACAGTGCCAGCTAATGATCATCTCCAACAAAAGCATCATACGAGACGTAAGGAATGACCATGCCCATGGTCCTAAGCATCACCCATCACAGGATAAAGGCAGTTGATACAGTAGCCGTAATACATTTGCCCATCTGCAACAAGTGGAAATAAAACCCTGAGTACGAGAAGGTACTCAGCTAGACTTACCCGACATAACCAAAAATAAAGTGACACTAAGGATTATGAAGGGCTTTATAGTAGGGTAGCTGACTCATTTGCAAAAAGAGGCATTTTTAGCATTTCAAGAACCTTTCAAAAGCATTATTGTCAAGTTAATTATTATTAACCTGTCGACTAGATTTGCACCTATACTAGAGCAAACATGTGATTAAGTAAATAATGATAACCAATGATCATTAACAACTTCCATAATGTCATATTCATTATAACTGTCCAAGTGTTCCATCAACATTACTACGATGAAGTCACTCAAGTCAAGTGCTCACTATCCAGGAGCGATGGCGATTCGAATCGATTCTTAACCAGCTGGTTATTTATTCCTTACACAAACCTCACTCACCCGCTAAAGTAAGGTATCGGTCACCGAGTCAACTATCCAGGAATCTCGAGTTTGCCAGGAACCACATGTACTCGGGGGTCGACCGACTGCACTTTGGTCTTATCATCTCGCCCCCATGTCCTACCACACCTGCTCCGGTACAGTGCGCTGCGGGCAAGCTACTCGGCCCGAATAATCTCCCAGCTTCGCGGTCGAAAGGTACTTTATTCGGCCAGCTATATGTAAGGCATGTGTTCAACATGACTCGAGGCCCAACAACGGTCGGTCCTTAATCGACACAGACGGAAAGCACTACATTCAAAAACTCTGCAAGTCTCCGTCCGGTCTCAACTTCATTTAACACTTAGTTATACCATGACTACATAGTTATCCAAGCAGATCTAGGTAACCAAATATAGCTTGCAGGTGACAGGAAATCACCCGACTTCTACCGGTCTAAGCTAGCTAAGCATTGACTCGACTGCGGATACCAGGGTAACAAGGATATAGTATAACAAAGGTAGACAAGTTATAATGCAGCAACGTTTGCAAATAACTCCTGAACGTAATGCATCAATTAAAGTAAAGCAGTTAATTAACAATTGCAAACCGGGGAGAAAATGCATCCGGGGCTTGCCTCTCTCGAAGGAGCTCGGGCGGTGATCGGGGCACTCCGGAAGTTCCTCAACGTCCTCCTTGTCGGCTTCGGGCACTTCCTGCGGCTGCACCTTGAGTTGCTTCTCGGGCTCCTCGGGTATGACGACTGGGTTCTCGGTTTGTGATCCTGTCTGATGCAATGTGCGTAAGTGCTTATGCAATCGGTGCATCGGATGAGATGAATACAATGGATATGCTTGAATGCAAGGTAGTCAACATCATCCAAGAACATATACTACAAGCACATGTCATCTACTGCATTCTCTTCTACTACTAATATGCTAAGTCAACACATCTCATTAAATGCTTCAAAGATACACCAAAGCTTCACTAATTTTTTAATCACACATAAGGCAACACTTGATTAAACCCTAATTAATAATAGGTTTGAATAGCAACATCTATTTTTATTGCTTAGAAAAATCTTAGAAAATTACCATAGCACAGTACTACCCTAAGTAGTCTACCAGCAGATTTTTATGGTATTTGAATGAGTGGATTAGCCTACAAAAAAATAACAAGCTATGGCAGGATTATGAACATAAAAATACTTTGTACTGTGAAAAGTGTCAAACAATAGATGAAATATTTTTCCTATGTTCTACACAACAAATAATCACTGTACAAAAATTATCACATGCGTGTTTTATACAAATTTTGCTCTCTAGCAAAAATAACAAAAATCAGTCATTAAAGGCACTTGAACTACACCTCATAATTTTTCTACAGAACATGCATGACACATATTTTTTTCTAGGAAGTACATTACACAAGAAGAGTAACAAACTTGGAATCATATTTTTTTGATACATATAGGATTTACTAACCATTTTACAAGATATCAGCAATATCAAGAATTAATTAAAGCTCTACAGAAAAGCATCTCAAAAATAACATGCAATATTTTTATCATGTATATATGGTGACAAGGATCCTAGCAAAATTTGTTTCAACAAATTTAGAGCAAATTTGAGTATTCAAACATTTTCCAAAGTATTTTTCTTTCCAAATAATAAAAGAAAACTGAAAACAAAATTTTTCTATTACTACTGGGCCGGCCCGTGGAAAACAACTGGCCCACGGCCACATTCGGCCTGCGCAGACCGAGCGAAGGGGAGGGCGGCGTCCTGGCTCGGGGGCTTCGGCCCAAGCCATCCTGGCCTAGCTCGGCCGAGGCGAAGGAGCCACGCCGGTGCTCCAGACGCCACGGCCTTGCTGCAAGGCCGCCAATGGCAGCGGCCGTTGTTGCGGCCGGGTCGGTCCGCAAGCAAGGCGAGCACGCAGGGTCCACAAAAGAGTGCCGAACCTGAGCAGGTAACTCAAAATGATGGAGGAGGGAAGGAGGACGTGTTCCACGGCGGCGCCATGACTGACGGCGGCGAAACGCGCAAAACGCTCTACCTTGGCTCAAAAGGTGTCACAGCCGCGAGCACCAGGTGCCGGAGAGTGAGGCGGAGCTATGTGCGCTTGATTGCGGGCAGTGGTGGAGCACTGGCGGCGAATGTTTCCGTGCAGGGCTGCGGTGGCGCTTCGGTGGCGAGAGAAGCGAGCTTCGTCTGGTAGAGGCAGAGGCGGGAGAGTGAAGAGGGGAGCGCCACGGGCTCAGCAGATGAAGGCCGGCGCGGAGGCGGAGGCATGTGTATGGTTGCCATGTGGCAATGCGTCGTCGGCGCATGGTCGCCACTGTGACAGTCAGCGCTCTAGCGCTGGTCTGGTCGGGACGCTTGGCTGTGAGAGCAGTCTTGGCTTGGCGTGGAAGCGAGCCGTCTTGGTGAGGTGGGTTGGGGACGGACGGCGAAGCGGCGGCGAAAGTGTGGTATGGCAGTGCCGAGCCGGCTTCGGCCGTGGTGGTAGAAAGCGGCGGCGGCCCATGAAAGGATAGAAACACTTTTCAATTTTCAATTTTCAAAGAAATTTCAAATAGCATTTTTCAAATACCCTTTTGAGCAAGAAAATGACTTCTTTTGAAAATAGCCCAAAAATAAAAGTTGCTTAGAATTTAATCCTCTACAACTTTGTTTTTATGACCAAAGTCCAATTCTTGCTAGATTTTGAATTATAAAAAATTAAAGTCAATTTTAACTCAAAACCCTAATTTTGGAGAATTATTTTTAAAGCAAAATTTGGCAATAATTTAGATACAAACTTTGCTCCAAAAATTGTGCTAAATAATTCTAGATGATTTACAATCATAGCCAAACATGTTTTACTAACCTAGCAAGCATAATTTGCGCAAAAACAACTCTAAACGAGTGTATGCAACATTCATGTTTCACGAGCATGTTTCATACGTTTCGAAGCATGGTTTCAGTTATTATTTACATGATTAGGTATGTATGATTAGGATGCTTGATGATGCACAATATGCATGATTGCAGTGCCTAAATGCTGGCATAACACCGGGGTGTTATAGCCCTCCCCCCTTATAAAAATCTCGTCCCGAGATTTGGGTTACGAACCATTTGTTATAAAAATCTTCATAAGCTTTTTGTAGATATTCTCCCGTTTCCCAAATTGCATCTCCCTCATCATGATGATTCTACTGTATCTTGTATGTTTTCACCACACTATTCCGAGTAGTACGTTCTTTAGTGTCTAACACATGGACCGGTTGCTCACGATACACCAAATCTGATTTGAGTTTGATGCCCCGAGGTTCTATTCTTTCCTCCGGAACACGCAAACACTTCTTAAGATGTGATACATAGAAAACTGGGAAGACTGTACTCATGGTCTCAGGTAACTCTAACTTATAAGCTACTGGACCTCTTCTTTCCAAAATCTTGTATGGTCCTACGAATCTAGTGGCAAGCTTTCTTCAGACTCCAAACCTTTTCTTCTTCATTGGCGTGACCTTCAGATAAACATAGTCACCAACTTCAAACACAAGAGGTCTCCTTCTTCTGTCTGCATAACTTTTCTGACGCGATTGGGCCGCCTTCATATTTTGTTGAATATATGAACTTTCTTCTCGGCCTCTTCTACAAAGTCAATGCCATAATACCTTCTATCTCCTGGCTCGACCCAATTTAGTGGTGTTCTACATTTTCTGCCATACAAAGCTTCGAATGGAGCCATCTTGATGCTTTCTTGATAACTATTATTGTAAGCAAACTCAGCTAATGGTAACCATGACTCCCATGAACCCCTAGAAGACAACACACAGGCTCTTAACATATCCTCTAGAACAGCATTAATTTGTTCAGTCTGACAATCTGTCTGAGGATGATAAGCGGTACTACGAATCAAACTAGTTCCCAAGCCTTTGTGTAAATATTCCCAAAAGTGAGCCGTGAACTATGGCCCTCTATCAGATACTATAGTCTTTGGTATACCATGCAACCTTACAATCTCTGCAATATACTTCTCGGCATATTGAGGTGGTCGATAAGTTGTCTTGATAGGTAAGAAATGAGCGGTCTTGGTAAGAAGATCCACAATCACCCAAATCGAATCATGTCCCTTTTGAGTAGTGGGCAATCCCGAGATAAAATCCATACTTATATCATCCCACTTCCAACTAGGTATGGACAAAGGTTGCAACAAACCGGCAGGTTTCATATGAATAGCTTTCACTCTACAACACGTGTCGCATCGGGCAACATAGGCCGTAATTTCTTTCTTCATCTTGGTCCACCAATAACGAGGCCTTAGTTCTTGATACATCTTACTACTTCCCGGATGGATAGATAGCTTAGAAAGGTGAGCTTCATCCATGAGCTTATTCCTAAGCTCTCGATCCTTGGGAACCACAAGACGGTCGTCAAACCACAACATGCCCTGTTCATCCACTTTAAAGTGCTTTGATGGCTTTTCTTTTATTTTCTCTTTGATGTGGAATATCCCCTTGTCGGTTTTCTGGCCTTCTATTATCTAACTCTCCAAAGAGCAACTAATCTGAATACTATGTAACATAGCAGGATGCATCAGATCGAACCCATCTTCAAGTAATGGCTGCACATTCAAGTGATGTGACTTTCTGCTCAAAGCATCTACCACTACATTGGCTTTTCCAGGATGATATTGCACATTCAAGTTGTAATCTTTGATCAATTCCAACCATCTTCGTTGTCTCATGTTCAGCTCTGGTTGGGTAAAGATGTACTTGAGACTCTTGTGATCCGTAAAAATATTGCACACATTACCAAGTAGATAATGTCTCCAAATTTTTTGGGCATGCACAACTGCAGCAAGTTCAAGATCATGTGTTGGATAGTTGACCTTGTGCTTTCTCAATTGATGTGAGGCATAAGCAATGACTCTTCCTTCTTGCATAAGGACACAACCCAATCCAGTTTTCGATGCGTCGTAAAACACATCAAATGGTTTCTCAATGTCTGGTTGTGCGAGAACAGGAGCAGTGGTCAACAGTTTCCGCAAGGTGTGGAAAGCTGCTTCACACTCCTCTGTCCACACAAACTTGTGATCCTTTTGTAGCAGACTTGTCATTGGCTTGGCAATCTTCGAGAAGTCCGGTATAAAACGACGATAGTAACCGGCTAATCCTAAGAAACTTCTAATCTCAGGAACTGTGGTCGGTGCCTTCCAATCCATAACCTCTTGCACCTTACTTGGATCGACTAAAACTCCATTTTCTGATAGAATGTGACCAAGGAAAGGAACTTTCTTCAACCAGAATTCGCATTTGCTAAACTTAGCATATAGCTTATGATCTCTAAGTCTGGTCAAGACAATTCTCAGGTGCTCTTCATGATCTTTCTCGTTCTCGAAGTACACCAGAATGTCATCAATGAACACAACCACGAACTTATCCAATTCTGGCATGAAAACTGTATTCATCAAAAACATAAAGTATGCAGGAGCATTTGTTAAGCCAAAGGACATGACAAGATACTCATACAACCCATATCTGGTGGAAAATGCAGTTTTTGGTATATCTTGTGGCCTAATCTTGATCTGATGATAACCGGATCTCAAATCTATCTTTGAGAACACCTTAGCCTTGGCTAACTGGTCAAACAGAACATCAATATGAGGTAAGTGATACTTATTCTTGACGGTTACAGCGTTAAGTGGCCTGTAATCTACGCACATTCTCAACATGCCCTCTTTCTTCTTCTTCACAAACAAGGCGGGACATCCCCATTCAGACTTGCTTGGCCAGATAAACCCCTTTTTTGATAACTCTTCTAGTTGCTTCTTCAGCTCAACTAATTCATCGGGAGGCATCCGATAGGGTCTCCTTGAAATCGAGGCTATTCCGAGGAGTAACTCAATTCCAAACTCAATATCCCTATCTGGCGGGAGACCAGGTAGCTCATCCGGGAAGACATCCAAAAACTCACACACTACCGGAATCTGATGAACAGGAATGACTTCAGTAGCACATGTCACACTTATAAGGTCTGTTCTCCGAGGCAATGGTACTTGGAAAGTACCCTCACCCAGGAGATCCTTAAGGGTAAGTACCCGACTTACGGTATCTATGACTGCTCCCCAATCCTTCATCCAATTCATCCCTATAATGACATCCAAAACTAGTCCAGGCATAACTATCAAGTTCACTCGAAACTTCCTGCTACCTAATTCAAGGGTTGCCCCTCGAACCATCCGATTGGTCAAAACATCAGCCCCTGCTGAACTTATATGGTAACCATAACCTAATTCCGTGCATAGTTGTTCATGTTTCTGTGCAAATGCTTGACTCATAAAAGAATGCGATGATCCAGAATCAAATAGAACAACTGCAGGGTTTTCGTTGACAAGAAACTTACCAGCGGTTACGGGCTCTCCCTCAGGAATCTCATCCACGGTCGTACTATGCACCCGAGCATTATAAGTCTATTGCTTCTTCTTGGGCGGATAAGGACAAAACCTCGAGAAGTGGCCGAGTTGGTCACAATTGTAGCAGGGTCCCCTCACTGTACCAGCAGATCCCATAGCTCCCTTGGAACTGCCCTGTACCACAGTTGCGGCTGCCTTGTTGGGTTGTACTGCCATCTTCTAAGGCTTCTAGGGTCCACGGAAATTTTGACTTCTCTACTGAGGTGGCCTGAACCTAGCGCCAGGTGCAGATGGACGATAGGGAGGACAACCTCCCGCAGGTGCTCTTGCTTGGGACGGACCACCTTCTAGGGCTCTCTTGCGAGTCTTGGTTGCGGTGCTGGCGTTGTTGTTCTTTTCCTGCTTCAGACAATCACTGATGAAGTCATTGAATCTGGCGCGGGTGTTGGTACCCACATGCTTCATCATCTTTGGATTGAGTCCTCTCTTGAAACTGGCGATTCTCTTAGCATCAGTGTCAACCATGTCGGGAGCATAACGACACAAGTTATTGAAAGCATGCAAATATTGCGTCACGGTCTTGGTGCCCTGATTCAACGCCAAGAACTCTCCCAACTTCATCTCGGTCAGCCCGGGTGGAATATAAACTCCACAGAAGGCCTCAGCAAACTCTCTCCACATAATCTGAGCATTTGGAGGGAAGGTTGTGCGATGGTGCTTCCACCACATTCCCGCTGGTCCTTGCAACTGATGTGCAGCATACTCAGTTTTCAATACCTCAGTCATCCTCAATACACGGAATTTATCTTCCATAGTGTTGATCCATTCTTTAGCATCAAGTGGTTCTGTTGCTTCCTTGAATATTGGCAGCCTGGTGTCCATAAAATCTTTGAAGCTGCTGTATTGATTCACCCCAATGCCACTACCCTGATTGTTACCGCGCTGAACATTGTTGGTGATGGTACACAGAAAATCCTCCATGTTCTTCTGGGATTGTTCCGTGTTGCGCTGACTCCCGAGCAACTGTGCGAAGAACACCTCTGGGGTAAACGGAGGAGGAGGTGGCAAATGCGGTTCATGGGGAGGCTCATTGTTGTTGCCGTGGTTTCCACCACCACCACCGGTCCCCGCACCGTTAGCACCGGGCTCAGCGGCCTCATACGTGGTACGGCGAGTGTTTGTCATCTGCATATTTCAGCAACAAGTAATGATTGAGTGAAGTTGTAATAATTGTGAGTGAAGGAAAAATTATGCTGTACTGAATTTACTGGAGAGAATAAATTCATACAATAAAACAGAGCCACAATAATCGCATCCCAATTAAAACAACATCACTAATTAATTTACTTCAACAGCAAACGTTGTGTCCATACAACCAAATTGCCAGCATACATACACTGGACTTTTTATGCGTTCAGATATCGCATTCCTAGCCAAGTTCCAATCACATGCCAAGTCTCATAAGTTCGAAGCAAGATACATTAGGTTACATGCCAACAAAAGAAAGGTCATCGCTACAGGACCTAAACACTGGCGCAAGGCAACTAGCCTACTCCTCGGGGCCGTCGTCGGGGTCGGAGACGTCACCATCGCCCCCAGGTGAAACTACAGGCTCGTCCTCATTGTCGTCGTCGATGTCCATGCCAGCGGCATCTGGGGGAGCATATGGGCCAACCCCATTGTAGAGCGTGTGAAACTCCTCATGTAGGTTGACGTTGTACTCCTCTAGCTCATCGACCCTCTGCAGCAGAAGGTCCCTCTCGTCCTAGGCTTCATTCCTTTCCTGAACCAACTGTCCAATCATGCGGTCTGCATTGTTGTTGGCCTGAGTCAACGTATGCACCCCCTGCATAGCTCTATCACCTCTCTCTACCGCCTGGTCCCGCTGTAAGCTCATATCAGCCAATTGCTCCTACAAACTAGCTATAGCACGTGCCTGCTTCTTCTTCTGTTTTCTCACCTTGAGCTTATCATGACCACGTAAGCCAGTCAAAGTCCAGTAGGTACTCTCAAGACCCTCATACGCTCTGATGGCGGCGAACATAGCACTCATAGCATGTTGTCGCTAGCCTATCCCTCAGCTGGACCTCTGACCAAAGCACTTCCCTGAGGCTGAACCCAAATAGCATCACGAGGATCATCCCTAGGAAAGGTGCCAGCTAGAGCTGCTGCAAGCTCACTGGGGAATCTGCTCATGATATCCCTGATGACACGGAAAGCTGCTCCCTCTGCACCCTCAACAGGAGTGCGACCTTCAAACTCCAAGTGCCAACCATCCCATTCTGGAGCATCACCAAGGACAGGAACTGTGATCTCTACCACTGCAAGTCCATCCTCTGCTAACTGGCTCTCATTCCAAGAGTATACCGGTTCTTGACCCTCTAGGTACCCCACATCATGGAGCACTCTCCAAAGCAAGGTCGGCATGCCAAATTCGCTCAAGAAGGTGTTCGTGGTGTGGTGCTCCCTCAGGGCAAACGGACGTCGAGGTGCTCTTTCTCCGGTGGACTTACGGGCGGTCTGCTTCGTGCGGGCCATCTGTAGCAAAAGTTCTTTTATTACCCCGTGGAAACATATTTTAGGTGATACAACTTTTATCAAAATGAGATAATCAATTTATAAGGGGAGGAATGCATGACATGAATGAAATGCACAAGTAATATGATGTATGCACCTGTCGTACGTTCTCACAAACTTATAGAATAAATAATTTCTAGCGACGAATTCGGTGGCATACAAACGATCTCTCAATTACGTATCTAATACGTTCTACACGATAACGTTGTTATGTACCTGCAGAAGATTCATTTCAGCCCAATTCCCGATGAATGCATAAAAGCAGTAAATTTTTATCTACACGCTCTACACGAATCCCCAGATACGTGTACAACGGTAGTAACTACCCGAACCATCGTCCTATTGACGGCATCGCCTCAACAGACGAAATACCCATACACGAGATACCTTTGTAAAACATGCGTAGAACATGTAATTACTCCAGCATCATATAAACATTCACCCGAGATCGGTGGTGTATCCGATCATGCTCTCACAACTCACACTTACCGAGGCGTAGAGGCAAATGATCCATACACTACCACTCAAACAAGTGGCACTCATACAATAGCACGCCGTATAAGCAACGAAAGAGAAATATGATGCAAGAATCCCAAGTCAGCACTTAATTAAGCCACATAGAGTCCTTAACTGGGCATAAAGGATATGACCACTGGCACACTTTTTAGTTTGGAAATCACGTTTTTCAAATGCCCTTTTGTTTTAAATACACTTGTGAACAGTAACACGCTAAACCATGCTCTGATGCCAGCTGTAACAGAACCGACCAATTATACAAATTTAAGTAAGAAAATCATCTGCCAGCGCAGACGATTTAACAAACTTCAGCCCGTATAACCCGGTACTCCGTGAAATCGCGAAGGATTTCAAACCAACTCACATACCAGCCAAGATCGTAATAAGTTTAGCGGTCACCATCACATATTACATAAAAGTTCGCATCACAGATACATCAGAGTTTAAACATAGTTATTACAAAACGAGTTCAAATAGAAATAGCGGAAGCCATTTGTTCAAAACCGCAAACACTCACACGGAGTTCAAATACAGTGCCAGCTAATGATCATCTCCAACAAAAGCATCAGACGAGACATAAGGAATGACCATGCCCATGGTCCTAAGCATCACCCATCGCAGGATAAAGGTAGTTGATACAGTAGCCGTAATACATCTACCCATTTGCAACAAGTGGAAATAAAACCCTGAGTACGAGAAGGTACTCAGCTAGACTTACCCGACATAACCAAAAATAAAGTGACACCAAGGATTATGAAGGGCTTTATAGTAGGGTAGCTGACTCATTTGCAAAAAGAGGCATTTTTAGCATTTCAAGAACCTTTCAAAAGCATTATTGTCAAGTTAATTATTATTAACCTGTCGACTAGATTTGCACCTATACTAGAGCAAACATGTGATTAAGTAAATAATGATAACCAATGATCATTAACAACTTTCATAATGTCATATTCATTATAACTGTCCAAGTGTTCCATCAACAGTACTACGATGAAGTCACTCAAGTCAAGTGCTCACTATCCAGGAGCGATGGCGATTCGAATCGATTCCTAACCAGCTGGTGATTTATTCCATACACAAACCTCACTCACCCGCTAAAGTGAGGTATCGGTCACCGAGTCAACTATCCAGGAATCTCGAGTTTGCCAGGAAGCACATGTACCCGGAGGCCGACCGACTGCACTTTGGTCTTATCATCTCGCCCCCGTGTCCTACCACACCTGCTCTGGTACAGTGCGCTGCGGGCAAGCTACTCGGCCCGAATAATCTCCCAGCTTCGCGGTCGAAAGGTACTTTATTCGGCCAGCTATATGTAAGGCATGCGTTCAACATGACTCGAGGCCCAACAACGGTCGGTCCTTAATCGACACAGACGGAAAGCACTACATTCAAAAACTCTGCAAGTCTCCGTCCGGTCTCAACTTCATTTAACACTTAGTTATACCATGACTACATAGTTATCCAAGCAGATCTAGGTAACCAAATATAGCTCGCAGGTGACAGAAAATCACCCGACTTCTACCGGTCTAAGCCAGCTAAGCATTGACTCGACTGCGGATACCAGGGTAACAAGGATATAGTATAACAAAGGTAGACAAGGTATAATGCAGCAACGTTTGCAAATAACTTCTGAACATAATGCATCAATTAAAGTAAAGCAGTTAATTAACAATTGCAAACCGGGGAGAAAATGCATCTGGGGCTTGCCTCTCTCGAAGGAGCTCGGGCGGTGATCGGGGCACTCCGGAAGTTCCTCAACGTCCTCCTTGTCGGCTTCGGGCACTTCCTGCGGCTGCACCTTGAGTTGCTCCTCGGGCTCCTCGGGTATGACGACTGGGTTCTCAGTTTGCGATCCTGTCTGATGCAATGTGCGTAAGTGCTTATGCAATCGGTGCATCGGATGAGATGAATACAATGGATATGCTTGAATGCAAGGTAGTCAACATCATCCAAGAACATATACTACAAGCACATGTCATCTACTGCATTCTCTTCTACTACTAATATGCTAAGTCAACACATCTCATTAAATGCTTCAAAGATACACCAAAGCTTCACTAATTTCTTAATCACACATAAGGCAACACTTGATTAAACCTAATTAATAATAGGTTTGAATAGCAACATCTAGTTTTATTGCTTAGAAAAATCTTAGAAAATTACCATAGCACAGTACTACCCTAAGTAGTCTACCAGCAGATTTTTATGGTATTTGAATGAGTGGATTAGCCTACAAAAAAATAACAAGCTATGGCAGGATTATGAACATAAAAATAATTTGTACTATGAAAAGTGTCAAACAATAGATGAAATATTTTTCCTATGTTCTACACAACAAATAATCACTGTACAAAAATTATCACATGCGTGTTTTATACAAATTTTGCTCTCTAGCAAAAATAACAAAAATCAGTCATTAAAGGCACTTGAACTACACCTCATAATTTTTCTACAGAACATGCATGACACATATTTTTTTCTAGGAAGTACATTACACAAGAAGAGTAACAAACTTGGAATCATATTTTTCTGATACATATAGGATTTACTAACCATTTTACAAGATATCAGCAATATCAAGAATTAATTAAAGCTCTACAGAAAAACATCTCAAAAATAACATGCAATATTTTTATCATGTATATCTGGTGATAAGGATCCTAGCAAAATTTGTTTCAACAAATTTGGAGCAAATTTGAGTATTCAAATATTTTCCAAAGCATTTCTCTTTCTAAATAATAAAAGAAAACTGAAAACGAAATTTTCCTATTACTACTGGGCCGGCCCGTGGAAAACAACTGGCCCACGGCCACATTCGGCCTGCGCAGACCGAGCGAAGGGGAGGGCGGCGGCCTGGCTCGGGGCTTCGGCCCAAGCCATCCTGGCCCAGCTCGGCCGAGGCGAAGGAGCCACGCCGGTGCTCCAGACGCCACGGCGGCGCGGGCGCTGCCAGCGGGCCGGCGGCCGTTGCCAGCCGGGTCCGGGCAAGCGGGTGAGCGCGCGGGGTCCGCAAAAGAGTGCCGAACCTGAGCAGGCAACTCAAAAGGATGGAGGAGGGAAGTAGGACGCGTTCCACGACGGCCGAGCACGGCGGCGCCATGACTGACGGCGGTGAAACACGCAAAACGCTCTCCCTTGGCTCAAAAGGTGTCACAGCCACGAGCACCAGGTGCCGGAGAGTGAGGCGGAGCTATGTGCGCTTGATTTCGGGCAGTGGTGGAGCACTGGCGGCGAATGTTTCCGGCGGGGCTACGGTGGCGCTCGGTGGCGAGAGAGCAGAGCTCGTGCGGGTGAAGCAGAGAGGCAGCTCGGGAGAGTGAAGAGGGGAGCGCCGCGGGCTCAGCAGATGAAGGCGAGCGCGTGGAGGCGGAGGCAGGCCATGGCTGCCGCGCGGTGGGCGTCGCCGGCGCATGGTCGCGACACGGCGGTCGCGCTCTGGCGCTGGTCGGGACGCGACGCGCGGGAACGGCGCGGCGCAGCGTGGAGGCAGGTCGTGCGCGCGAGGTGGGCTGGGCCGGACGCGGGGCGGGCGAGCGGCGGGCGCGGTGGCAGGCCGAGCCGGCTTCGGCCGTGGGCCGAGAAGCGAGGCGGCGGCCCGCGAAAGGATAGAAACACTTTTCAATTTTCTATTTTCAAAGAAATTTCAAATAGCAGTTTTCAAATACCCTTTTGAGCAAGAAAATGACGTCTTTTGAAAATGGCCCAAAAATAAAAGTTGCTTAGAATTTAATCCTCTACAACTTTGTTTTTATGACCAAAGTCCAATTCTTGTTAGATTTTGAATTATAAAAAATTAAAGTCAATTTTAACTCAAAACCCTAATTTTGGAGAATTATTTTTAAAGCAAAATTTGGCAATAATTTAGATACAAACTTTGCTCCAAAAATTGTGCTAAATAATTCTAGATGATTTACAATCATAGCTAAACATGTTTTACTAACCTAGCAAGCATAATTTGGGCAAAAACAACTCTAAACGAGTGTATGCAACATTCATGTTTCACGAGCATGTTTCATACGTTTGGAAGCATGGTTTCAGTTATTATTTACATGATTAGGTATGTATGATTATTATGCTTGATGATGCACAATATGCATGATTGCAGTGCCTAAATGCTGGCATAACACCAGGGTGTTATAGGAGCCATCCTGAAACCCTAATTCATATCCTCCTCATCAGGATTAGAGCCAGCTTTCAAGATGTAGAAGTAGAATAGCTCTAGTTGAGAGTTAGGGAGAGTTGAGCCATACTCAAGTTCCGGAGAAATCTTCGAAGGTCTGATATATCTTTGTATCTTACCTTTCAAGACTTATGCTTTAATATAGTTATCTTCTCTATTTACTTTTACGCCTTTCTTGTGTATGGTTAGTATAGTTATCATACATTAGCATGGGATCTCCGCTCACATCGAGTGCTTTAGTTATCATATGTGACTAGAGTAATAATCCGTAGTATACACATGGTGTCTAGACTAAAGGTTACCTGAGATTGCGCTCAATCCTATGGATAGTTGTGGTAGCCCCTAGAGTGACAGCTTTGTCAGACCGTTGTAATCCACCATGTTAGGATTGGTGTTCGTAGAGCTTTAGGCAGCCTTCCCCCAACGATGCTTTCTCACCCCCTCGAGAGTTGGAAAGGATAAACCTGTCAAATCAAAATCAAATTCAAAACCAATACAGGTTTGGCAGAAGAAGGTGGCACCACCATTGGAAGAGCCACTATTAGAGACACCACCACAAGAATCCTCATCTTCAAGAACGAACTGATGTACTCGATCAATGAACTTCCACAACTATCAAGGACAAGATTATGAAACAACCTCAAGTGGACATCATGGAGAAAGCATGTCTCTCTCTGGCTGAAGGTAAACATGGGACAAGAGATGGCTAGCCTCCAGCAACAACAACAACAGCAAAAATCAAAATTGGGAGGCTCTGTTCCAGCACCTCCACATCCAGCCACCTCGTTGAGCAACAATGACAACAACTAGCTTGGGGGGAGATGGCATCCCCATGTATCTAGATAAGTATTTATTTTTCTTTTATTATTCTTAGTTTGCTTTATATATATATATTAGAAAAAGAAGAAGAATAACTAAAAACAAAATAAAAAGTTATCTTTATAGACATATATATAGTTATAATGTGTGAACTAAAAATAAAAACAAAATAGATGGAGTATGTCTAGTTTGCTTTAATTTATTTTTAAGAGCTGAATAAAGTGAAAAGGACTCTAAAGGTAATATCTGAAAATGGAAATAATGAATAGTTGCCTATTGTAATTCCTTTCAAGTACCTAGTTTTCAGTCTTAAATTCTCCTGAGTTTTGGATAAGATTGTTTTGATATAAGGATTTACTCTGAACTTAAAACTCGTGGGTAGTATATACTTGATCTAAGTCTAGATAATTGACGGATATGATATGAGGTCTGAGCTGCTGTTTATCTTATTCTAAGTGATACTAAAATTCTGGAGATTTATCTTTTAAAAAAACACAAAAAATGCTATGATGAGTTCCTGTATAATAAAGCTTAAATTCCTACCAGAGCCATACATAATATTTAGATTAGAAAAACTTCCACTTATATGCTGCTTATTTTGCATTGAGTTTTATCAAGCTTTGTTGACCCTTATGAGAGATTTATCATGCTCTTAAAATCAGGATCATGTACACTTCACCCAAATATGCACTACTCTTACACTGGGAGTAGGCGCAAAAACATGTCATTCCATTTAAATTCACCCAAAAATGTTTTACTGCTACACTGGGACTGAACACCAAAAATATGCTTCATAGGTTTTTCTATCCACCAAATAAATGCTCTAAAGTTCTTGTTGCTATCTCTCAAAAGTTCTGTTGCTAAAAAGAGGCATGGACTACGCAAAAGTTATTCAAAAAAAAGAAGAAAAGAAAAGAAAAAAGGAGTTAAAAAATGGACACAAAAGTGTCCGAGATATTGAAAACAATGGGTACATAGATGCCCGCCAAAAAAAGAGAGATGAATAAGATAGCCTATGTTCTTTTGCAAAAATATTTCCAAGTTTTAAAAGAGAGATAAGTTTTAAAGGAGCAAAGTAGAATTAGGATAGCCACTATATATCCACACACATGCACATCTTGATTTAATTGTATGACTCATTTCTCTTTAGGTCCGTTGTTTGACTTTACAATACATGCATTGCAAGTATGCTCCAAGTTTTAAAAGAGAGATAAGTTTTAAAGGAGCAAAGTAGAATTAGAATAGCCACCATATATCCACACACATGCACATCTTGATTTAATTGTATGACTCATTTCTCTTTGGGTCCGTTGTTTGACTTTACAATACATGCATTGCAAGTATGCTCTAGCTTTCTCCATACCTATGAACTCCACATAAGCCTTAGTTGTAGGAAGAGAAAAAGAGTAAACATCATTACTGCCTTTGGTGAGGATCCATAAATACCACATATATTGAGAGACTTGAGAGTGTCATACAATGGAATCTCTGAGTTTTATTTTGAAAACTTATAAAAACTCCAGAACAATGGTGGAACAAACAACTTGAGATATAGTGCTTGACTTGATTGTTCTGTCTTTTAATTGCTCAAGACCCAAGTGAAGGTTAAGAAGCCCCATGGCTGAAGGTAATATGGGTAAATTTGAAAGTAAGATCAGTTTATTCTAATCTGGAGGAGAATTTTTTATTGAACACATATGTACTTTTGAGGCATGAAAGCATTGTAGCAACTCCTGATCCATGTTTAAGTTTAACTTTGCTCCGAGACTAGCAAAGGTTAAGTGTGGGAGAACTTGTTGATGGTCATTAACATCAATTATAAACCGTCAATATATCCTGCATATGTACTTAATTCTATCACCAAACATAGGTCTAGGGGTTTAAACTAATAAATTTCATAAGTTTTGATGAATCTGTGTTTGTAGGAGGATTTATTCGGAAATCTGTCAAGGTGGACCCAATCGTCAGATTAAATCATGTTTATCTATGACGAAAACAACTCCATAAGGTTCTAGAAGACTCCAGGAGGCAAACCACCGAAGATTGGGCCAAATGGCGCTGGTAGTGGGTCGGCCGGCCCAATCCCTAGCCTGGCCGGCCTAGTGGGGCCACATGTCAGCCTCCCCTTTCTATGTCGGTTTCCCACCGCCTCCTAAATTACATCTACGTCGTTCTTTTAAATCGGTTTGATCTGAGGATCCAGAATTGATGCTACCCCTATATATAATAGCCTCTACCCCTCTCTAGAGCCATCCTGAAACCCCAATTCATATCCTCCTCACCAGGATCAGAGCCAGCTTTCAAGATGTAGAAGTAGAATAGCTCTAGTTGAGAGTTAGGGAGACTTGAGCCATACTCAGGTTCTGGAGAAATCTTTGGAGGTCTGGTATATTTTTGTATCTTACCTTTGCAATACTTATGCTTTAATATAGTTATCTTCTCTATTTACTTTTATGCCTTTTCATGTGTATGGTTAGTATAGTTATCATACCTTACCATGGGATCTCCGCTCGTATCGAGTGCTTTAGTTATCATATGTGACTAGAGTAGTAATTCGTAGTATACACATGGTGTCTAAACTATAGGTTACCTGAAATTGTGCTCAATTCTATGGATAGTTGTGGTAGCCCCAGGGGTGATAGCTCTATCAGGCTGTTGTAATCCACCACGTTAGGATTGGTGTTCGTAGAGCTTTAGGCAGCCTTCCCCCAACTACGCTTTCTCACCCCCTCGAGAGTTGGAAAGGTACTATTGCTCCAAAGTGTTATTGTGTGTGATCGCTATATGTACCCATGAATTAGTTATACCCTATAGAACCAAAGTAATAGAGAAGTATTTAGGAACCTTGAACTCACCCGTTGTCCTCTCAACTTAGCTAGACTACTTATTTATTATGTAATTCTATTATGTGTGAGTCATTATTCATAACTTATATCATAAACAACACTTACTCCCACTTTAGTTTAGTTAGTATACTAGTTAGTAGATACATGATGATGAACTATCAACTTCTTTAACCATTCTTTCCCCACAGATAAATACGATACTCTGGAATACTCCAGGGTGAAAGCTACAACGGTATCCATGCGCTTGTGGATTTATCTATGTGCATTTAAAATATACCAACATTGTTATCTCCTTTTAAGCTACTATATTGTCTTCACTTTAGCATTGACATTCGCATAGAAGCTATATTTCTAGCTAGTAGCTACCTCTTTACACTTCCCTCATAATTAAATTGACTAGCCAGTATACTATGTCTATATAGTTCTCATTGAACTATATAAATTTGAGTGTTGTATATTTTATATATTTAAAGTAAATGGTCTAATTTTTTTAATGTATTTGTACTTGGATCAATTTTTTAGGCTACATAATTAAAAAGCTAGATAATGAAATAGTTCTCTAAACTATGATATGTGCAGATCAGCGAGAGAACATCCCTAAGACCGTAGGTATGTTGAATATTTCTAACTACACTTTGCATATTCTAGTTAGTTTCATTTAATATATAACAGCTCCATATTTAAATATGTGTGTGAATATTTTTCATAAAATTTCATCATAGCATATATGAATAGGCCTCCGCTTGTAGTTACATGTACATGAATTTGAATTATTTTAAGCTCATGATAGGGGATATCTTTTGAAGTATACTATTAAAGATCTAATATTAGCATTAAGGGGAGAGAAAGCTTATTTTGAATGCCAAATAATATGTCCACAGAAAGAAAATGATCTTAAGAGAAAAATTCCTTGAAACTTGAAGACAGAATAGTATAACGCACTAAATCAAACAATCTTTTGACTAATGCTCTTGTGAAGCATGAAGCGGAACTTATGCTAGATATTTTTGAAAATGAGAGGAGAAACTTGAAGTTATAAACTAGATGTTGTGTTTACTAATAGTAAACTAAATGTTGTACACTATCTTGCTAAAACCTATGGGGACGCATGTGGATTCTAGCGTGTCCTTGTTAAATAGAAAAATAAAATGAAATTCCTCTCATCTCACGAAGAAAACACCTCACGAAGAAGGTTTAAGCACATCATGAAGAGGATCATCATGAAGATAAAATCCAACACACTAAGCGCGCACAATATTAGTGTTAGGTATATAGAACAACAAATCATCTTTTGTTTAGGAAATGACAAAGATAAAGAATAATCTCACATTGTGAGAATATTGAGAGAGAATAATAGTTGTCGACGACACTATCTCTGTAATGGCAAATATTTCTCTTACGAGAATCCAGATCTGAAAAATAAAGTTCATAGCAAAGTCGCTTATAGCGATTATATAAGATCAATGAAGAAAGCAATTGAGGTTAAATCTCCTACCGAGAAAAAATAAATGTTCTGCTATATATCAGGCAAACGGAGAGAATGGTTAAGTGACGCTGTCTTTCGATGGATCACCTTGGTTTCCTGCGCATGTATTGGCAACCTAGGCACCATTGCACAAGCACGCAATGCATTGGACATACATCATTACACTCAGAGAGCTTCTAGTAGTAGCACACAGATCTGGAGGGCGGGAGCAAAAGCAGGCTCCAATGCACAAGTACGCTGTACATAGATGGATCTAGTAGTACTCTGATTCTACACAGAAGAAGTAGGAGCAGGCTCCAACGGATTTGAGCCGCACCTCCACAGACCACGTCCTGTCCCTTTCGCTTGCTCGGCTGTTTCTTGCTGGATTTGAGCTGCCGGTGTTCTCTCCTTGGAACGCAGCACAGTGTGCAACGGGCGCTCGGCGTATGCCCGTATGGAGATGCAGGTGGCCAGGTGGGGGGGTGCCTTGTGCGGACTGCTGAAAGTGGAAGATGAGGCCTGAAAGGGAGAGGGAGAGGGCGAGACAGAGACAGAGACGAGACGGAGGCTGGTGGTGGTGCTGTGTCGGCGCGTCAGCGGAGTGTGTCTGGTGCGGGAGGTGAGATAGATAGAACTAGGGTTAGACGCAGTATATATATTCATGCCTGCGTAGTAGCTTAGCAGGGGGAATGGGGACGTCGAACCATCCCGACGGGGATCAGTTTTCTACCGTTCAAATCCCCGTGGGGATGAATTTAGCCCCATCCTCATCCCCTAATAGGAGAATTCTCCCTGGAGAATCGGGATCGGGTTCCTGTTGCCATCTTTAACGATGACGCTGCTGTTGCTTGTGCTTGATGGATGGATAGATATATGCAGAGGAGGCTGTAGGTAGAAATGGAGCAATAAACGACGGAACAGTACTGGCACAGCGGAGCGGAGAGAATATGAATATCTGCCGAAACAATCGACCTCCATTCTTCTTCCCAGTTGACACCTCACCCGGAAAAAGGAGATTGTAATGTGAGAGAAAAAGATGTGGATCTGTTCTGCTCTGTGCAGTATGGGCGTGTGCACTCGCTCGCTGCAGGAATTCGTGTTTGAGTGGCAGCGTGAGTCACCAGAACCTAAGACCTGAACTGATAAGCAGCCTGTTCGCGTGTTGGTTTTAGCCGGAGCTTATCAGCTAGTTAACAGTATTTTTCTCTCACAACAAATTTGCATCAGCTGAACTTATCAGCCCAGAAACCAACAAACGAACAGGTTAAACTTCTTGCAGTATCACAAGGACCTAAGACCTGAACTTGAAGAACCTATGCCTCGGAAGCATCTTCTGTCTTTACCTAAAGGCATAAAGCAACGAAGGCTATACACAAAGGCAAATTTCTTTAGCATATTTAAAGGCTATATAAAGGCAACGAAAGCTAGAGAATAATATATGTGAAGATCTAGAAAAATCATGACACACCTGTCAAATTTCTTTAGCCTATCCAGCCCTCCACCCGCGCTGCGCGGACACTCGCGGCGCCGGTCGCCGGCGCGCCGCTCGCCGCCCCGCCCCGCCCCTCGCCCCCGCGGCCTGCGTGTTCGGCCACTGCCCGCCCGGCGAGATCCCATTCGGGCGCCCGGCGAGACCCCGCAGGAGCCGTCCTGCCAGTGTCCAGCGAACCCGACGCCCTAATTGCCAAGACTGCCGACTGTTCCAGTTGTCTGCTGTCTGCTCCGAAGCCGACTGTCCAAGCTGTGCCCTTGGTGCCGCCGCCGCGCCACCGGCCGCTGCCCCGCCCTTTGATTTGCTGCCTCCGCACCAGCGTCGCGCGCGGGAGCCTCGTCCAAGCGGCGGCTAGGGAGGGACGCCGGATCCGCGCCGGGAAGGGGCCTCGTCCGAGCGGCGGGCCAGGGAGAGAAGCCGCACGAGAGGGCTCACCTGCCTGCACCGGATCCGCGCCGGGAAGGGCTCGCCTGCCTGCGCCAGGAGGGACTTCGCTAGATCCGCGCTGGGGAGGCCTCACCTGCCTGTGTCGGGGAAGAGAAGCCAGGGACGCCGCCGGTGGTTGGTCCTGTGGCAGGGATGCGACATCAACGAACCCACATCGGCCGCGATGTGAGCACCACCATCTTCGACGTCTCCTCCCAGGGAGGCTTGCCGTCGGGGTCATGCGGCATGCTGCGGCTTCAGGCGTTCCACGCTGAAATCCCTCGCCGCCGCCGCCGTTGCCATCCGGACTCGCTGTTGCACCACCTCGTCCTCATCCCAGCACCTCGTCAGACCGCTTCGTCTTCGCAGGTCCTCTCGCCTCTCGCCGCCACGAACTCAGCCTCGTGCCGACGCCGTCTTGTTGTCGTACCCGCAACTATAGTAGCTGAATCAAGGTTCCTGACTCTGCGCCATCGGGTTGCTCTGGATCCTTCCGACTATGAGCTCATCATCCGTCAGATCGTCACCTGTCTCCTCTGTCACCTTGTGAGACGGGGCCATGACTCCTTCAACGTTGCCGGCCAGCGTCTACGTGCTGAAGTCTGTGGTTCAAAAGAGTTGCTCGCATCACGATGACCTTCAATCATCGCCACCGCCACGTGCTTAAGAGTCAGAGTGGAGCATCGCCTTCAAGAGATGGGCTCGAGGTAGATGCTATCGCTGCCTCGCACAAGATCACCAAGTCAGCTCCTGCAGGGATGCTTTTCGATGCATTCGATGTCGCCGCCCAGGACATAGGGAGCGGCACTACCATCTTCGCTCCACCTCTTCTACTCCGTGGGTCAACTCTTCTTCAGTGCAACCTCACCATCATCAGCAGTCGAAGAGTTGGGCTGACGTCGTGGCCATGCCTTCGCCGAATGAATGTCGCCCTACACTGTCATCAAGCACTGTGACTCAGTCCATGGTCGCACCTCTAATAGAGTCTTTACGATTGGAGCTCCAACAGTTGGTTCTAGATTGTTTGGAGGAAGTATTGCGTCCCCTCAGGGAGGAGACTTCTACTATCAAGCTGTGGATGGCATGTTTGGCCAACCATTTGGAGTTTGCAGAGCCACATGCAGAGCATACTTCTTTTTCCAACATGTCTGAGCTCTTCAGCCCATGTTCTCCTATTCGTCGCTCGCCAACACCGTCAATCCTCACTTCTCTTGTGTTGGCCTGTACGCCTTCCGACTCCTTGGGGCCTGAGGAGACATATGTGAACACAGCAAACCCTGTCGCCGATGAGTTGGAGTTTCACACAGTGTTGAACCCTGACAGTAATGAGGTGGTTGATGCAGAGATTCGCAAAAGATGCCCATGGGGCAAGCCACCGAGATGCCTTCCGTGATGTCGTCGACCCTTGCTTCTCTTGTGGAGGCTTGCATGCCTGTTGACTCCTTGGTGTGTGGGGACACATCAGATTCCATCAAAGGTGAGATGACCATAGAGAAGGTCGTTGCAATGCCCTCGACGGCCTCATTGCTATAGACCATCACCCCTGTTTGAGGATATTGTTCTGGTGGTGGATACGTCTGATGATGAGGAAGCTATCTCACAACTGACAATTGAGGACCCCATCTTTCTCATCACCATTGAAGACAACCCTATGCATTCTGTGGCCGACGTCATGAAAGAAGTCATCATTAACATTGAAGACAACCCTTTGCATTCTACGAGTGAGGTCAACGAAGAAGTACCCACGACATTACATGATCCATCAAGTAATGTAGCTTCTTCAATGGCCACGGCTATGGAGAACGATCTGACATGTCCTCCTATACACCTACCTTCACCATCGGCTACACCTGCAAGGCGCTGACGCAAGTCCTATGATAGATCTTCGCTTCGTCGAAGTGTCCGCATTGCACAACGCAATGTGTTAAAGGATTTGGGCATTGTTGGGAAGGATGAGAAACTCAATGAGAGTGCAATGCAAGACATCGTAGTTTGCCTAAAGGAATTGTTGCCACCAGACCTCCTCAAGCCACTGATGAGTTTAAAGGGTCATGCCTTTTGGGACTTTGTGGCGGAGGCCTTTCTGCATCTTCGTTAGGGGTCATGAACAACGGCGCGATTGCGACTTTGGTGTTTTGACGACGACTGTTGTCTGTGTGATGTGTGTCACTTGGCTGACTTAGATCTTTGGTGTGCATTAGTGTTTGTATTAGTTGTTTCGGTCGCCTTAGTTGTGTTGTTGTTGTTTTGTTGTGTCGTAGTTTCGTTCTACTACACAGTTTGGGTTTATTCTTTTTAATATAATTGGCAGCTCTCCTGTCTGATCCGTTTAAAAAAAAGAATATTTTAGGCCTCTCCCTAAAGACATAAAGCAACAAAAGCTTGTAATAATTTGGATAAAATTGGGATAAAATGTTTGTAATAATTATGATAAAATTGGAATAAGTACAAATTATGACAAATGTTTGTAATAATTTGAAGTTGCATATTAAACCTTGTAAATCAATAATTTAGTTAGTTCCATAAAACATTCACAATGTCAACTTTGTTTTAGTAAAATATCCACTAAATAGAAAAATATCTTAAGGTATTTTTCCCTATAGAAAGATCGAAGATGCATTCAAAAGAAATAAAATATCTTTAAGGACACCATAAATTGTAATTTAGTATAAATCCTTCATCTCTCTAAATAAAACAGCAGAACTGACAATTAAATATATTTATTAATTTTAATACATCTGGATCAACGCTCTTCTCCTTGCATCAAGGCAGTATTCATCAAACCGGAATCTCTCTCCTATTAGGTTCATATGTTGCTAACCTAAACTAGCATCCTCTTTGGATGAAAGCTGTTAATACTTTTAAGGGTAAAGTAGGGAACAGCATAGTAGAGAAAAAAATTACCTCATTGGCTTTTTTTTGAACTGTAATTACCTCATTGGTAAAAAAGTAGACAGAGTGATGATGGTCAATTCAGCGTCCCAATCATTAGGTTCTAGTTGTTAACCTAAACAACATCCTCTTTGGATGAGCGCTCAATCCATTAAAATCTGGACTGGAAAATAGGGAAAGTCAATAAGATAGCAGAGCAAAACAAAATTGAAGTGTCATGGAGATGATGTCCTTCCACATCACCGGTGACAATGCCGAGAAGGGACCGCTCATGTAGGGAGGGTGATGCCGAGCGAGTGGAGAGGGGCCTGCTCACGCTATGCCGTGAAGGATGTGAAGCGCCACATGGGAGAGAGGGACGCGCTGAGGGTAGGGGAAGGGAGCGACATCACCAGGCGCTAGGAGAGGGGGGGGAGAAGAGGGCCGTGAAGGATGTGAAGCGGCGCGTGCGAGAGAGGGTCGCGCCAAGGGTAGAGTAGAGGAAGGGAGCGACAACGCCGGGTGCGAGGAGAGGGGGCCGTGTGCGAGAAGAGGGCGCGGCGCTGAACAAGGACGCGGTGTCGATAGGGGACGCGGCGCTCGCTTGGATGAAGACAGGAGTGAAGATGGGAGAGTGGTCCATGTTTCTAGAGCTAGATAGTTTCTAGAGAGTATAATTAATGCAGGTAGAAACTACTATAGTTTGTGCATTGTGAGTGCCATAACGGCGGCTTTGGGATTGATTGATTGATTGCACCATTTTAGTGGGAGGCCGGACGGGGCATCAGTGGAGTTAGCCTTGCTAATTGTTGGATGCCGTTGGCCGTAGTTTTCCTTTAGTTTACGTAGGTCGTCCGCAGTCCGCACCCGTGGGGCTTGGGGCATTGGCGCATTGCCTTCCGTCTCTATATATTCACTCACCGTACCTTGGAGGCTTGCCACATCTTCTCTGCCATCTCTCTCTCTCTCTCTCTCTCTTAAGCACAGACAACCACACACAAGCCAAATAACTAGCACTTTTATCCAAAAAAAAAAAAAAAAAAAAAAAACTAGCACCACCTTCAACCATTCTCTCACGAGCACATACACACACTCAAGAAGAAGAAAAAAACAGCTTTATCTTCATCATCAGTCCATCTCTCTTGAAATCCGATCACACGCCAAAAACTCCGGCTTCATCCCCCATCTATCACTCCAGACACACAACCTCGTCTTCCGTATCCCGATTAGCCCGACATCACCTTTGCATCCTCGTTTTCTGCCCATCCGCCGTCGCGCTCTGCACTCTCTGGCAGGCAGCAGGAGCTCTATAGCCCCTAGTGTGTACAGACCTCTCCAGGCTCCAGCTCCAGGTAACCCTCCTCCTCTGGCTGCAACGATATCAATTTTTTTTTGAATGTAATGCAACGATATCAAAATTAAGGGTGGAATTTGGATGTCCAGTTATATTTTTGTCCGAATCTGTATAGATGTATCTGAATAATCCGCTTTTCCTTATTCTTTCTGTATATGATTCCGGAACCGTATAAAAAAAAAAGGAATATCGGGCTGTTATCAGTATATGTGAAGAACAAGAAGCTAGTGAAACTATTTAATAGCTATTTTTATGACTAACGATATTAGTTTTAGTATTACTAATGATGTATCCACTAATACTATTTAAAATTATCTCTATAACTAATGGCTAGTGATATTGAATTTAACATTCCTATAGAAATATTAAGTTTAATTTAATATTTTTTTGATTTATTTAATTTAATATTCCTAGAGTTTGGTATAGTTTACTTGCTCAACTTATAGATCTAGCAAGTTATTTATTTAACAGAAAAAATAGCAATCTTAAATTATGTTCTTCTCCAACAATATACTATAATAGATTTCTAAACGATTTTGCATTGGGAACCGCAAACTATTTCTAACCAACATTTTTTAATAGTTTCTTTGTCTCTTACCGCTTTCCTATCTAGATTCCTTTATTTTGTTAGTTTGCGTTCCTCTTGACCACGAAAATTTACGAGTTAGGACAGGATATTTGACATCTTTTTATTTTTAAGGAGCTCTTTTACTATTATGTTAGAGGACACTTTTTTATTGTTGCTAAAAATCGAAACAGAGAGTTGTTTTTACAAAATTTCTGGAGATGCTCTGATAGTTAGGGACAGGCAATTTTCAAGACACTGAACAATAGAGCATTCTCATCATCCTACACCTCTTCCAGTAGTCGGTCCAACATTTCAAACTGCATAAGGCCTACCACAGCACACTAGCCCAAGAGTCACGGCCACGTTGTTGCGAGGCTCCAAAATCGAGAACCTAAAATTCCAAGCCCTCAAACTTTATTAAAAACAAAATCCAAGCCCTCTCCATCGGCTGACGGCGGCGACAACAGTGTAGCATGCGCAAGGCGGGTGCCCGGGTGGGAGGCGCCGGGGCGCAAGGCGGCCGCGCGTGCCCACGGCCTGTGCACTCAGCGAGCCAGCGAGGAGGACCGAAGGACAAATGCGATGCGACACAGGGATAGCAAGGCAGGCGACGAGCAGTGGCGGCGGCCGTGCGTGGGATGGCGAGGACCGATGCCATGGCATGGCAACCACGGTACGCTCTGCAGCAACCGAACAACTAACCGTCGAAACAAACGCAGAAATAGTTGGTTTCTCTCTCTCTCTCTTTTACTTTAGTATACACCGCTGCTAAATCCAACACATCTCTCTCTTTTTTTTTACACCGACGGTTTCTACTAAATCCAACACCGAACTTTCGCCACACTGATGAAACCAAATCTAATTCTAATTGGTCGGTTTGAACTGATTGAATTGAATTGGTCGGTTAAACCGATTGGCGATTGCCCAACATTATTATTGCTCTTCCAATACTATCGATAAAAAGATAGATACTCGGGTGGACCCAAGAGATAAATTGACTGGAGGCACATTTCCTAATTAGGAATAGAGATTTGGTGAAAAAATACCCTCCACCATCCAAATATAGCCGTTCTCTATTCCGGATTTCTCACTAACCAAAATAGAGAGCTATCACAAGATACAGAAAAGTAGTTGGAGAGTGGAAATATAGTGAGTTTTAGAGAGACTCTTGGAGATAATGATCATCAGATTAACCTCACATTTCTTGCTGTGTGGGGGCCTTGTCATTCACTTGTGTGGGGGCACGAATGGTGAAATATAGTCTAGAATCATCGATAACAATTTCTGAGTGGCGGCATGTGTCCTCACTCGGCACTACCTAGGTCCTCCCAACTAATTTGAGTAAATATCTCGATGCGAATTCGAATATGAACTACTCGTTTTGTATTGTATTTGGAGAACATTTGGATTCATATTGGTATCACGCAAAAATGTAGATGTCCCACTAACAAATGTACGAACTCTATTAGCTAGTTCCCGTTCCATGTCCACCCCTAATCAAAAATGTATTTGTTTTATTAAGACACACTAATGACTAATTAGTTGGTGCTTGAATTGTTGCTCAACATCCTGCAGCATCCTTAAAGCGTGCTGATGGACTTTGCCATCAGTGTGGCGCAATGGGTGTTGGGCAAGGCGTTGGCCCCTGTCATGGAAGGCATGCTAGAGGCATGGGCGGTCAGCAAGAATCTTGGCCTCAACATGGACGAGCTCAAGATGGAGCTGCTGTACGCGCAAGGCATGCTCGACCATGCGCAGGGCAGGGAGATCCGTAGCCCTGCACTCAAGGAGCTGCTGCACAAGCTACAGCAGCTGGCGTATGACTCCGACGACGTGCTGGACGAGCTGGACTACTTCCGCATCCAGGACGAGCTGGAAGGCACCTTCGAGGCCGCCGATATGGATGCCCGAGGTGGCATCCAAGACACTGCTCTCCATGCCAAAGCTGTTGTTGTTGAGCAAGTTCGTAGAGTCGTCGGACAGGACTCCCCTGATGATCAGGAACAAGAACATGGAGAAGCGAGGCAAAGGCAGAGGGCTCAGCCCGAAGAGAAGCATGCAGGAGGCGTGCGTAGGCTCGCTTACAATGCTCGCCATACCATCGGTAAACACTTTCTATATATGCTGCACTTGCTCCCCTCCTGTCCAAGCTGATGGTGACTCTGGCACCATGGAAACCACCATGCCAGCACCATAGCAAGAGAGCATAGTAGATGCCCCTACCTCTCCTGTTCAAGCTGGTGGTGACTCTAGCACATTGGATACCATCACGCCAGCTGCGCCACAACGAGAGCGAGGTTACGTACTAGATTCGCAACATTTTGTTTACCTAGTAAACTGGAGTTTCTAAGGGTGAATATGTCGAGTAGAATGAAAGCTATAGTTGAGGAGCTGAAGCCACTGTGTGCTAAGGTCTCCGTCATTCTTAACCTAGAGTTACGTACTGCAATCCAGCCGCAGCATAGCCCAGGTCATTGCTACAGAACTACGTGCTGCTCACTTGAAGGAACATGGTAATAATACACTCATCATCCTCCCCAAAAATGATGTTAAGACCCGACCCAAAACCACATCATATGCATCAGAACCTATTTTCTGTGGGCGGGATGTCGAGACAGCCAATATTATGAACATCATCACCCGAGACCACTCCTCTCACAAGGGCCTGATTGTTCTTCCAATTGTTGGTCTAGGGGGTATGGGGAAAACAACACTCGCACAACATATTTATAAAGAAACTGAAAGATACTTTGACGTCAGGATATGGGCATGTGTATCAACTGATTTTAGTGTGCCCGGAGTGTTTAAGGATATTTTGGAGTCTGAGTCCTTAGATAAACTCAGAAAGGAAGAGGAGTCAAAGTTAGAAGGTACACCAGAGGAAAAGATTGAAAAAATATTAGCATCTAAAAGATTTTTACTTGTCCTGGATGATATGTGGGATACTGTTAATTATGGTGGATGGGACAGGCTGTTGGCACCATTTAGAAGAGGGCAAGCAAAGGGTAACATGGTACTGGTCACAACTCGGTCTCCATCAGTAGCACGAATTGTTAAAACAACAAATAATACAATAGAGTTGGAAGGTTTAGATCCAGAAGCATTTCGAGTGTTCTTCCAGTCATGTGTATTTGGTGATGATAATATGTCAAAAGATATAAAGATCACAAAGAATTAGATGAGATTGGAGAAGAGATAATGAAAAAACTCAAAGGCTCCCCTCTTGCAGCAAGAACTGTAGGTAGACTACTGAGGAACAACCTGGATCATAATCACTGGAAAAGAGTCCTAAATAGTAAAGAATGGGAACTACAAACTGGTGACAGTGACATTATGCCTGCATTAAGACTTAGCTATGATTTTCTTCCTTTTCACCTGCAACGCTGTTTTTCCTACTGTGCCTTGTTTCCGGAAGACTACATGTTTACTAGCCAACAACTCATTCACTGGTGGATAGGTCTAGGTATTCTACAGCCTGATCCACCAAACAGAACCATTGAAGATATGGGATTGGTCTATTTGGATGAGTTGGTTAACCATGGATTCATCAAAAAAGATAATATAAGCAGTACAATTAATCAGTATAGTATCCATGATGTCCTACATGATTTGGGACTCAAGGTTGCATCACGCGAATGTCTTAGCTTAAATTCCTCTAATGTGGTGCCAGCAGA
Source organism: Miscanthus lutarioriparius (assembly GCA_904845875.1). Taxonomy (NCBI): domain Eukaryota; kingdom Viridiplantae; phylum Streptophyta; class Magnoliopsida; order Poales; family Poaceae; genus Miscanthus; species Miscanthus lutarioriparius. The sequence continues at coordinate 53,019,944 of CAJGYO010000015.1, forward strand.
AATTTAGCCATCTGTACGTCACTTATCTATCATCATAGATGCTGTAGATGATGGAACAAATGCCTATTTTATAAGTGGACTAAGAGAACTACTATTAGGGAGAAGATTGAAGATTGATAACTTACAAACTTTGATGGTGTTTGGGAAATTGGATGAAAATTTCACTGTTTTTTTGGGAGATTTGATAAAAAAAGCAAGTGGCCTTCGTGTTGTGAACTTGGAAAAGACGATGCAGTCTCGCATGGAGTTCCCAACACTATGCCATCTACGTTACCTAAGGCTTGGGTGCAAATATGCTCGTGAAATTCATCTACCAAGCATGCTTTCTAGGTTTTATCATTTAAGGATTCTGGATCTGCAAGCATCATATCATTTACCCAGAGACATGAGCAACCTCACAAAACTAAGCCATTTTGACGTCCGTTATGATGGTTTGCACTCCAACATTTGTAATGTGGGAAAGCTACACTTATTGCAAGAGTTAAAGAGATTTGAAGTCAAAAAAGAAAGCACCGGGTTTGAACTAAAGCAACTAGAAAAATTAAATAAGCTAAGAGAGCTTGGAATTTATGGCCTTGAGAAAATAAACACAAAAGCAGTAGCAGCTGAAGCAAAACTGATAGATAAACTATGGATGCAAAAGTTACAATTGGTCTGGAGTATTAGTAGGGTGCACGATGTGGAAGGAGAAGGACTGGTTCTTGAAGGGCTTCAACCTCCAAGAAATCTTGAAAGCTTGCACATTTTTTGCCATGGAAGTCACTCTTGTCCAACATGGTTGGGTAAGCAGCACTCCCTCAAAGCTCTACAGCTTCTTCATCTAGACCGTGTCGACTGGGAACTGTTTCCATCACTGGGGCACATGGAAATGCTTCGTGATGTAACAATGGAGTCTATGCCCAGACTAAAGGAACTTGGTCCAGGGTATTTTGGCAGGACGATAAAAAGCCTAACGCTAATTGGCTTGACAGGACTGGAAAACTCGGTTCCAGGAGACAATTGTCATTTGTTGTCTTCACTGGAAAAGTTGAGAATCTATGGATGCTCTCCCCAAGTGTCGGGATACCCTCTCGTGAGTCTGTTCATTCAGCATTCCTCAACCCTAAGATGGTTGGATACAGATGACTTCACTGGAGCCCTTGCTAGGCCCACCTGCAGCATCCTCTCATCCTCCCTCACCAGGCTAATCCTTCATGGAAGCCAAGAGGTGGAGCGCTTCACAAAGCAGCAAGAGGATGCCCTTGTGCTCCTCACCTCTCTCCAGTACCTCAGATTCAATCAATTTCACAGTCTGCGGTGCCTACCTGCTGGTCTGCATAGACTCAGCAACCTTAAGACTTTGGACATCTCCATTTGTGGTTCGTCCCTCGGGTCGCTGCCCGAGAACGGTCTGCCAAGTTCCCTCCAGGAGTTAAATAGCAAGTTCAATTTTGAGGCGCTAAACACGGCGTGCATAAATTACACCCGCGATCACCCTGGGATCAACCTACGAATCTTGGAGCGCCCTATGGAATCCTATCCTCCGTGTACTGTTGGTTCCAGTTCCCCCTGAGCTTAACTGGAAGAAAAGTTTGGTAAGTACGACAAGTTAAATCTATTTTTTGTGCAGTCAAATGTCCTCAATTTTATGCATCTTTAAATGATTGCTTTTCCTACTTGTGGCTTCTGTCTTTCCACTTAGATTAATTTGAGGATGCATGCTCTGAATCACCATAAAACTGCTTTTATTTAAAGTTAGAATTTGATATGAGACATAATTATATATATATATGAGTTGATTTCTTGACCCTGCAAGCTTACGGAATCAAGAGAGAAAATAAACTCCAGCTTTTGAAACATGATAGATAAGTTTTTGTTGTGCAAGAACATGCTCATTGTTGCAACAATGTTCATTCTAGTAAGATTTTCCTTTGGATTCAGAATAAATACACAGCTTTTCGAACTCATGAAACTTATCCAGCAGTTCAGTTCAGAGAATTAGTAAATACAGTTTTAGTTTTCCTTTTTCCGTTATGAGTTCTGATAACTATATATGACTGCCATTTCTATTTTTGTTTGCTTCTTTTTACCCAACGGAATATTTATCATTTACTTTGGTCTCTTGTGCAGAAAGAGCTTTCTTTATTTAATGCTCTAGTAGCTTTCAAGACGTAACTCACACCTGCTTTTCTCAACGAGGCATCAGTGTTTGGCTACTTTCCAAGGTCAGGCTTAGGGGGGAAAAAGAGCTTGGCATAACTGTGCAATCAGCAGCCACAAAATAAATCAACCAAAGAAAAATGGCAAATAAGAAGAGATTCATCAGTCTGGCAGTTGCAGACAAATGAGAGAGATATAAGTTATGTATCCACAGTATTTGACATGCAAAATGTCTTGAAAATTGGTTCAAAGGAAAAAAAAGTTTGAAAGAATTATCTCTGTTGTAACACGGCCTCGGCGGGTGGCGAAGGCCTCCGACGGCGAGGTGTCACCAAGGCGTCTTCGACAGTCTTAGGGCGGAGATCTGGCGCTGACTAAAGGAACTTTCCTGGCTATGCTCGTAGGGCGCTGCATGAGGCTCAGCGAGCTTGTCGCGGATTCCGCCCGGGCCAGGCACAGACATCTCCTCGCGAGTGCAGCGCTCTTCCATAACAACAGCCGTGTGATACCCCTGCATCCAGAAAGAAGAAGACCAAGGTGATCAGCAACAGAAACAAAAACAAGTCTAAAGGCGAACATACACCAAAAAAAGGCAAACCGTCGACGACGCACCAAGCTCTGGTGTTCTAGATGAACATGGAGAAGTTGGAAGAAATCCATGTCCCTCAGACGCTGTTTGAAGCGATCTATTCCAAGAAGAACAAACAAACACAAAACAATAAGGTGAGAAGCAAATCTCACAATAAATACAACAACTGCCAGAGACCACCTCCGACGTCTCCAAGAACCCCAAGATAGCACTCTTCCCAACCTGAGATAGAAGTGTCGGAGGAGCCTGCGTAAAAAAACAACTTAGGTCAGAGGGTCGATCAGAAATAGGCAATAACAACAGGCCAAAAGACAAGAAAGATAAAAACACTCTATACTCACTCGGACCTGGCGCCATCAGCCCCGGTTGCCCCGGACCAAACATGACGCTGGCAGCGGCCGCTCGCTCCTCCGAGGTGAGGAGTCCAGCCATGACATCACCTACAAAGCAACAAGTACACGGTATTACCACTTGGTGCAATACATAAACAAATAAACCGGGCGAAGACAGTAAACACAAAAATATGCGCCAAACAAACTTACTCATAAAAAGCCTAGGCTGGGCCACCTGCCGAGCCCCCTGGGCAGATGTCTCCGCCATATCATGCGGCGAAAGCCCAAAGGGCCGTCTCTCCTCAGTCAGCGGCCTGGCGGGAGGAGGGCTCAAAGAAGACTGAGCCGCCGGCGCCTGCTCAGCGAGCACGGCCTCCGGCTGCCCGACGTCTGCCGTTGGCGCGGAGGAAGGCGCAACAACGGCAGGAATCAAAGGAGCATGCCGCAAGGCGTCCTTCGTGCCATCTTCAGAACTTGAATACAGCCCGCCAAAAATGTTGGACATAGGATCGGCGGTGCTAGCCTCTGGCTGTTCGGCGACACTCGCAGCACCATGCAAGGAGCACGCTGGAGCAGCGCTGGCCTCCGGACGCCTAGCACCGCTCACAGCGCCGCCCACAAGATGCATCGGAGCTCCAGGAGAGCCGCGATCCTCGCCGCTCTGACTCGCACGTCCACTGACGGGACGGAGGAGCTCTGAATGTCTTCACTGTCGGCGGAGGCAACGCCAGCACTACCGGCCGAAGACGTGGCCGGCGCGATCACCAGAGCACCGCTCTTCTTCTTCTTTTTCGCAGGCGCCCGAGCAACAAAGGCGCCCTTCCTCTTCTTGGATTCGGCCTCCGCCGTAACATTCTTCGCGAAGGCCTTCTTCTTCTTCTTCTCAATCGAAGCCAGGACCTCGGCAGGGACCTCGCACTCCCGGTAGACAATCCCAACCTCCTCAAAAACTCGATTGAGCCGCAGCATGGTGCCTGCCACGGCTCTCCGAGACGTGTATTCACGCTCGGAAATCTTGCCAACCAGCCTGATGGCGGCTTCCTCAACCTTGGAGATAAAATTGTCCTCCGTCACCCCCTCCCCCAAAGATTGCCCGAAGCGGGGGAACGGAATCCCGGCCTCCGGCCCAAAAACGGGAACCTTCACCTGTTCCAGCCGAAAGGCTGGGTTGTCTTTGCCCAGGGGCTAGTAGTTGGAAGCCATAATCTCCTCCACCAGGTCGCGGCCCTCGGAGTAGCGGCACGCTACCGCAAAAGCCTGGTCGCAAGCCACCCTCACCGGAGACGTCTCTTCCGGCGGTTCCACGCGCGTGTACGGCGCCATCTCCTCCATTCTTGAAGTCAATGGATACTTCGAAACCTCCACACCATCCTCGGTAGTGCCGCGGACCCCGTAGGTCTTCACGTAGAACCACTGCTCAAGCCAGCCGTGGTCCCACTTGCCCTTCTGGCAAAAAGAAATCTCCAGGCGGTCTACGCCTTGGTTCCTCTTTGACATAAAGGTGCAACTACCATACTGGTAGGTCACCTCCACCTCCTTGCCATCCCGCACCTCCTTCTTCTTCTTCGGCTGCTTCTGCAGCTCGTAGTACATGCAGAAGGTGTCCACATCCGGCTCGGCACCATAAGAAACACACACCCAGCAGAATTTGCTGAGCGTGAGGAAGGCAGTAGGAGTCAGATGATGGAGCTGGACATTGAAGGTCTCCAACAACCGGCGGAGGAAGGGGATATAAGGAAGGCGGAGGCCGCAGGTGAAGAAGTCCCGAAAGACCACCGCATATCCCTCCTCCGGTTCCGGAACAGTCTGGCCAGGCAGAGGGATTTTTACCCTCGAAGAAGGAAAACACGATTCCTTCAACATCTCCGTGATTGCCTCTTCAGTAATGGAGGAGGGGCCGAAATCCCATGACTTTATCGCCATGTCTCTGGAATCAGCAGCGATCAGGTCTCCAACGGACGCAGAGACACTCCCCAAATCCTCCTCCACTAACTTTTCAAACTCCAAAGCGGAGGCAGAGGCAAGCATGCACTCCTCAAAACACGCACCCCAGCCGGCGGCCCTAACGCCGAGAAGGTGGCGATAGGGTCCAAAGAAGGCGGGCCGGCAAGTATGGGCGGAGGCGGAAAAGAAAGCCACCGCGACAGCAGCCTAAGTGCAAGATGCAGGCAGAAAGACGGAACACGCGAGGGCAGCAAAAGGCGAAAGCGAAGAGAGCAGAGAGCGATTTCTCAGAGGCAAGGAAAGCGAATGAGCAATGCGGGGGGGACCCCGCCACCAACCACGCCCTTATATAGGTTGTAGGCAGGCGGTCCGGCTCCTGCCATACAACGGTCATCTCCGGAGAACTCGCCTGCCGCACAACGGTCATCTCCGAAAAAGTCGCAAGGTATACAACGGAAACTGATAAGGCATAAACGGCCACACCGTAGGACAACGGCTAGATTTGCTGCCCAACGGCTACTCTCAACGAGACCAACGGTCGCGCTAGAGCGGGCCAGGGGGGAAGTAGCGTGGCCTCGCTTGGAGACGCCAATGCGTGTGGCCTCCACCCCCGCGGACGCCTTTGGTCAAGGCGTTTTGAGATCACGGCACGCTCAGGCGAACCGTGGTCTCAAAAGGGGGGAACTGTTGTAACACGGCCTCGGCAGGTGGCGAAGGCCTCCGACGGCGAGGTGTCACCAAGGTGTCTTCGACCGTCTTAGGGTGGAGATCAGGCGCCGACTAAAGGAACTTTCCTGGCTATGCTCGTAGGGCGCTGCACGAGGCTCAATGAGCTTGTCGCGAATTCCGCCTGGGCCAGGCACAGACATCTCCGGCCGCTCAGGCGGACGCCGCCCCGCTTCGTCTGACGGGCGTCTCCGGCGCTGAGGGCGGAGGCCGCCCCGCTTCGGCTGACGGGCGTCTCCGGCGCTGAGGGCGGAGGCCGCCCTACCCCCGAACTAATCAAACAAACAATCTTGCCTAAGTGTGTGCAGGTACCTAAGCGCAGGCGCCCGTGGTCCGCGCGAGCGCGCCAGCATGGCCCCCGCGCGGCCGGGCGGAGACCTACGGATGATTTCTCCGACCGGACCGGCGGAGACCCACGTAGGCAGCGGCGCGCCCCTGAAGACGGAGGCCAGCGTCGGGAACCCAGGCCTCTGGGCCGAAGACCGAGGCACGGTGGGCCGATAGCTTATGGAGGCCCATTGCTTGAAGACGGTGTGGCAAGATTGCCCTGCAAACAAGAGACTAGTGGCAGAATATTCCAGAAATGTACTGTAGCAGTTGAGGGGCATTGTAATAAATTCTGTCAAGAAGTAGTTGAGCCCTATAAATATGGAACACTTGTAACAGTGCGGGAGGATGGTGGATGAATTAATGAAACCTTAGCTTTCCGTGCCAGTTTGTTACACACCCACCTGTCGTGTCTATCTCGAGCCTCCGCCCGAGAGCGACGCTCGGCGGGCGGAGGCCTCTGTCTCTTACACGCTGTCTGAGACCGCTAGTCTCAACAATCTCCTTTCAGAAATGCACTTTCAGTAATAAAGAGTATACAGACAAGGGAGTGGTTTCATGAATTTTCCTCAGTTTCCGGGTACTGCAGTGGTTCAAGGAATTTTCTCAGTTGGCAGGTTCAGGACAATGCGACTTGGTGATGACTGATGACAGTGTTCATTGGGTCTGAAAACAGAGGGATTACGTAGTTTTGGTACTTAATGCTCCCGTGGAAGTCTTTTATGGTATTGGCGTTTCCATTGACCAAGGATAGGATGCTATATATATGGTGCTCATGCTAGTATGCTTTCCAAGTGTGATCATGACAAAACCCCATTGTACATATGTGCGGATGTACCTACCGTTACTAATAATGCAAGATATGGAAATGGACCGTGTTGGTCCCGTGGTTTTTTACTCCTCACATTGAGGAGGTTTTTCCACGTAAAATCATTGTCGTTGCGCACTGCACTTTGAATTCTTGTGGCTTTTCTATTGTCTGAATCCTTCATGCAATATTGCGTAACAAGGAGTAATAAATATGCAAGAATGCCCCATATCTTGACATGAATGGAGTCAAGTTAGATATTTCGCTACTACTAAAAGCATGCACATTCCCACTAGAATTTTGCAACATTTATATGCTGTTCCTTATGTAAGTTACTCCAAGGTATTGTTTCATGTTATTTCTGAAAAACTTGCGTAATTAGGAGAACAAAGAGAAAAATGATACCTGAAAGAAAGAAACTCTACAAATTTGCCTACATAACATACATAATGCCTCAAGGGTCTACGTTCATTTCATTTGTGACTTGTGAGCCCAATGTTTCTATAAAGAATCACCTTTCAAGATATTGAATTTGTCAAAATTTGACATCTGACTCTTTTATTCTAAATAGAGCAAGTTTTTTTTACTGTCCATGCTATCGAAAAGGTAATATAGGAGGAAACATATATATTGGCCCTAGTTGATTAATTTTTCTTCTGTTGGGTATGTAAACCAAATTAACCATTGTGCATGACTCGGTCCCACATCTTATTCTGCCTCCGAAGTGAGCATAATTGAAGTGCCTACATACTGCGGGTTAGCGTGACTTCAATCGGAATAGAAATAATTAATACTTGTTTGCTATAATGTGATATCTCATATAGAGAATAAATAAGCATAATTATTGGTCAAAATAATTACTACTACTATTTGTTATCTATAATGTGACATACTATCATATGAAGAACAAATAAACAAGATTCTTGGTTGTCAGTAGGGTCAGATGAGAAAGACAATATCATCGAATCCAATGACATGCGAAGAAAAATGCACAATAGATGTGTTTTAATAATATATAACTCACACTAGATAGGTCCAGTTTTTTTTTTGGGTATCACAAAAATCCTGTAAGGGCTAGTACTTAGTACCATACATGATAAGCAATACACGCCCCGTATTCGTATCCAACAGGATATCTGAAAATACCTAATAAATTAATAAATTGTGTGCTTTAATTTTTGCACTTTTACATGTAAGTTCGTGAAATTAGCATCCAGATTCGTTAACATGAACGTTTACATGCAGGTTCTAGTCTATCAAGACGCCCGTGACACGAAATGAAAATGTTGCCCTAAACTACCGTGGATTGCATGACTGTTTTTTCTATGTGCACGCTGCTAAGCAAACCGGGTCAAGACTGATCGAAAGGACCTCGACCTTCCATGATATACGTGTTTCACCGTGTGCAAACAAAGATGAAAGGACCTCGACCTTCCATGATACATGCATGTTCCATGATATACGCGTTTCACCGTTTGCACTTTTTTTTTCTCCCTTTTTTGTTAGGGAACAAAGATAATCTACTTCCTTATCTTCTTATACATATACTATATGCGTTTAGATGATTTGAACAATATTTTTTCTCACTGAAGAATTCCATAGAGTACGCCACCATTCCTAGCGTAAAACTGAAACAAATTCCATAGATTACTGGCATGTGAACACATTCTGTCTACCAAGCCATTTTCTTATGGCAAAGACCAAATACTTCAATTTTGATTGTTAATCCGACTTATGTCTACCTAGCCATTTTTGAAGCACCTAAAGTTACTTCAGACAGCGGGGCCTTTCAACGCAAGACCTCCATCTCCATCCAAATGCAAGCAGAGGCTACAACACTATTCTCGTTACACTTTACACATGGGCATGGCGAGCTCCAGCTCCCCAATCATCCCTAGCTCAAAACAACACAATCAACTAGCTCTACAACATATCTCTTCCCTGCCATGACCTGTAAAAAGAGGGTCTTTTCCCAGTAAAGTATCTACATGTCATCAAGTCCAAGCGCCCCATCTTTCTTCCTTTCTTCCTTTTCTTGTTCTCCCCCTTGTTTTTCTCTTTTGCCACATGAGGGTGTAAATTTTCAGTTACAGAAGCACAGGCTGATTGCAGTGACCTGGTGAATCTGACAACTGGAGTACGAGAAGGAAATGGCAGGATGTAGAACATGGTGTCTAATTTCATGAAGCAACTCGATGCCATTGCTGCGGTGAGCAGACACCATTCATCGGTCTCTTAGCGGTTAGTGCAGCGTTGCCTGTTACCTCTCAGTGCGGTGAGCAACTCTGTCATTCAACTAGATAGTGGTGGGAAGTCACCGCTGTCCTTGAGGCGATATGATTGAGCAATCCTGTAAATTGTACAGTGCGGGGTCAGACATTGGAAACTCTGTAAACTGAGTACAAAACCTACAAGATGAATGGTACGAGGGAAAAGGAGTGCATTCTCAAGCTGAACTAGCATGTTTTCTGCCTTGAAAACAAGTGTGGCCAGAGTAAATCAAAAGTGTGGATTGGTCCATGTCCCATAGGTTTGAGATATGCACGTTAATATCCCCAAACATGATCTAGACGTATATACATCAGTAAGCTTAAAATGGTAAGCTAGTAAAATCTGCATTAACAAATCTGAAAAGACATCAAAATCCAAGGACATCAATTCTTTGTTGATTTACATGGTAATAATAATGTGACCAATGGCAACTTGAATTGTCTCCCATTATTAGTAATTATCAATCACAAAGGATTGAACCTCAACTTTCCTCAATTATACAAGTTCAGTGGGTATGCATGTGTGGTTCTCAAGAGTCAAGACCAAGGACCCCAGTAAGATATACTCAAAAAGTTTTAGGGGGCTATGATATAATTTACTCCATATATTAATGCCCAACAAAAGTGAACATCACAACCATCTAAATAACTTTGCAGAAACACCAAAGTACCAAACTAACGAAGAGTAAAACATCTAATTGTAGTAACATGGAAATGTCCACTAAATTAAACATCATTTCTGTCATACAATTATTGTTAGTGCTGGCAATGAAAATAACACGCCATACCTACCTCATTTGGTTGGAACCTGTCGTAGTGTTTCGGGGAGCAGAAACAATACTCACAGGACCAGAAGCTTGATTGCTGGAAGCAGATTCTGATCTGCTAGCATGGTGTTTGCAGGTAACTTCCCAAGGCAACGCCCCCAAGGTCCCAGGCTCAAGTTTACTGTCAAAGGTCCCGGACACAAGTTTACTGTCTTGCAGGAGCATGAAACCATTGCCATGAAAATTATCCCTTCGAACCTGGGAAGATGGAGAATGAGCTGGTACCTTCAATTGATCTCTTGGAGAGTTGGGCGATGGAGATGGCATTGGTATACTCACTGGAGATGGCATTCCATGATCAGTTCCACCAGGAATATGTATCTGTGGTAGCTCATGCCTAAATTCCTGACCAGATCCCATATCTGCAGGCATATCTGTTCTGACATGGTGATGAAACCTTTAATAATTATTTGAAGTGAATTGATTTCTTCCTCCCTCCCCACGTCCAGCAGGTGGCCTATCCTTGCACAATTTCTACAGCATCCAGCAAGGCAGACAAAATTACCACGAATATAAGACAAAGCTGCCCAAAAAATACAAATTTGATGCCTAACCAACCTAAAGTAATTCTACTATGTAGTAAACTCATAAGAATAATGGAGACATCTTCAAGGTTGTTGCATATGAAAAAGGATAGTAACTCTAATAACATGATAAATAGATTAGAAGAACATTAATATGTGCAACATGTACATCATTTGGAACAAAAAGAACACATGGGCAAGTAACAGATACAGATTATTGAGAAATGTTACTTTAAGTTCTACAAGCATATCTAGAAAGTCCATGGAGGGAACATACTGGGTCAGGAAAGTAGGTGCCTGTTCCACGGGCCCTCGTAGCCATAGGATCATCTGGTTGAATAAATGGCCTCCACACAAGATAGCCAGATGGGTAAGGAGGACAAGGGACTGCTCCATTCATGCTAGCATATGCATGTGGATTTTTTTTTTCCTCGACCATCTGAAGGGCGCGTGTTCTGGTATTGCAGGGGTGGTGGAGCAAGCCTTCCATGGTAAAACGGGTTTGCTGGATTAACTTGCTGGAACCCTTGCACATACTGAAGATTATGGAAGTTTGTCTTCAAATCTCCAGTGAGATCTTTCAAGATGTTATTAAACTGATAAGACAGATCACCACAGCGATTGCTGTATAAAGGTGAACTGCTGTTGTTGACTCTTCTCCTATCCAAGCCCAGTGACAAGGAATCATTGGTGGCATGATAAGTCAATATACCATCATCAAATGAGCTCGCTAAAACGTCTGGTCTGAACCCAGTATGATTTCTCTTTAATGTGTTCAAGAAGAACTGATTCACTTCATTGACAGTATAACAGACAGGCATTTGAAGAATCTTCCCAAGCTTGCGAGCACCAAAATCAAATGCGCTACGTATTCGGTAAAAGTTCCCTGAACATGGAATAGTACAATTAAGCTTGAATCTTTTTAGGAAATCATCAAGTACCTGATTAGTCCCTACTACCACAATTCAGATCTAGAGGCAGAACAATACCTTTGCTGACACTGCGTCCAAGATTATTACTCTGTTTCAGTGGATCAACAATATTTAGAAATTTTCGAGAAAATACTTGTGCGTCTCTCTCAGAGTTTCTAGGAGGGGCACTAAAAGCTTCTGCACATTCTCTGAGAACCTTTTCCCGTGGAAGAAAAAAAATCATCATGAATAGCTGGCAGATGCGGGTCAGCTGTTGAATAAAAGCCATGTCAATGATCAATAAATTTAAGTTGCAACAAGCCAACATACTGCATAATTCAGAGTTCATTTACTTACTAACTAGATCAGGTAGTGAAGATAAGGAAACAGGACCAAACAAGCTGATTCCCTTGGTATCCCAATCAAATTTACTATAGAAATCGAGAAACCTATAGAGGACCTGCAGAAGGGCAGATAGTCATTCACCCCTGGGAAGTACTCTATCTTGAAGAAATTTGATAAGGTCACAAAAAACTGATAAATGCAACAGCAAAATTTAGGCCAAAACTTACAGATAATGGACCACTCAAGGTCTTGTGGAAGATATGGAAAACGCACAGAACTAAAATCTCCAAGGCATAGGTAGATAGCAATCCATGGTGAGCACCAAGGATGCGACTTTCATAGTAACACCACACTTTAATAAGCACTATGCTTCGTTTCAACAGGTGTTTTTTTCCAAAATTTTCATCAACCTGTAAATGAAGGCATATAAGCAACTCCGAACAAGGCAGTAGTCCTCGTAAAATGCTTTAATGTTATTAACTACTCCCTCCATTTCAAATTATAAGATGTTTTGGCTTTTCTAAATACGTAGCTTATAATTTAGAAAGTTAAAGCGTCTTATAATTTGGGGATTATACAAGTACCAGATCTGAGGTTTAAGGAAAGACAACAGCAAGAACCAAACAACATTGAAATATTACCTTCTCCAGAAAACAAAGCGTACGGAGTCCCCCAATCTGATTCACAGATATATCTACAACAATATTCTGTACTAGACATTTTACCAGTTTGACCTGCCATAGCCCATAAGGAAGACTTACCATAAACAAGACAGAGAATTGCATTCAAGTATAGAGAAATGGGAAATTCCTTTTTTTTACATAATGTACATAAATGGATGCTGATATGTATGAGTGCAGGGAATTCGAAGTATGTTAATTAGACAAGTGGTGCGCAAACGAAATAAACACCTCCAGTAAAGTGAAAAATCCAAAAAATGATTGTCGGGTATCAGTATTAGGGATACCTGAAAGAAGGAAGCTGATGGCCGCGAACGCTAACTCGCCTGGATGGTCAAGAGCGTATTTTGGTTTCGCCCGACTCCGAAGGTACGGGCTCCGTGTCGCCCGACCCCGAGGGCGCGGGCTCCGTGTCGCCCGACCCCGAGGGCACAGGCTCCGTCACGCCAAACCCCGAGGGCACAGGCTCCGTCACGCCAGACCCCGAGGGCGCGGGCTCCGTCACGCCCGACCCCGAGGGTGCGGGCTCCGTCTCGCCAGACCCCTCGAAGGGGGATTCCGACTCGCCCGACGGGGGTCCGTACCGCCTCCAACCACTACGGGTCTAAGAGTACGAACCAAGGGTCAAACTTCTGACACCAGAAGGAGAGTAGACGTGTCTTGACGAGACCCGCGGCCACGACAGGCCATACCTGAGGACTCACGTCACCAACAGTGTCGGGCGTGCCAGCGCTATGCTACCTAATCCCCGTACGACTTCCGACGGGGTATCCCCTAACCATGCCGCCCGCCGGAACGGAATGGAGCGCCACGACCGGCTGACGACGCCCACGTATAGCTCCAGTGATGAACAGGGTCGCGACATGGAGACGTCCCCATCATCATCTACAGGACCGGCGGGACCCACGTAAAGGAGATGAAGGGCGCCGCGACCCCGGAGGCCTTCTTCCTCCTCGCTTTTCTCTCTCTCTCTTTCTCTCGTGTAACCTGCGCCTTCCCCTTCAACTATAAAAGGGGAAGCAGGACGCCCACGAAGAAAACGGCTCAACGCTGAAAGGAACTGAGGTCAATTGGACTCAACTCCATTCGATCCTTCCATCAGAAACTTGGGACCTTCTCCCTCTCTCGCCCGTTTGTAACCCCTACTACAAGCAAGTGCCGGTAACACAAGCAGCCTAAAACTGGACATAGGGACATTCTGCCCGAACCAGTATTAACCCTTGTGTCCTCCGAGCACACCATCTGCGCCAGACGCGCAAACACAAATTTACTAGTCGGCGGTTCGAAACACCGACAATGATATATCAATGTTGACCTCAAATTGCATATATATGCATTCGAAACACAGAGCAATATGGTAAATTGAAATACCTCAGCATGGATATACTGGACATCCTTGACATCAAATTCAGAATCTTTCCTATGCTCTTCTGATCTTAGAATAGCACAGACTTCATTTGCTAGATTCTCATCAGAAATCGCAGGGCCAAATGCAGTCAAGTCGATATCTCCATCAGGAAGATATGTTTTCAGTGGAACAGATCCAAATGGGAAGACCTATGTTTTACAAACATAAAGGTTAAGTTTGCAGTACAATCCCTCTGATGTGACTTTAATATAGCATTAAGACAGCACCAGAGCAGCACCAGCCTTGGTAAAATTGCGATATCTCACTCAGGCGCATGCAAAGAAGCGGCAATACTAGCTAAACATACACATGTGGAATACCATCTAGTAGAAGCAAACAAGTAATCCACTAAAACATGCCTTAGTGGCTTATTAAATAACTGAATTTATCCCTGTAAGCCTTGTAGCCAATTTACCTCAAATTGTGACACATGTTTGCCAGATCTATGTGTCCACTCATATGAACAGCAATCCAAAACAACCTCAATAACGACAGCCAAGTCAAAAACATGAGTGAAATCTTAAACCCTTACACCATATACTACTAGATTTATCTACCGATTCACTCATAGATAGGAATAGGATCATAGTTTGGTACAATCATCACATTACAGCAATTGTAGCATAAATTTGGTAAAACTATCATGGCTATTTACATATAATCCTTGCACGATACAATCAATCCTAGCAACTATTTATGAGCAATTAAGTATAAATGCAGAAACACCTCTCAATCGCAAAGTTCCATCTTTTACTCAGTTACATATTCAATATTTACATTTGTACAAACACAAAGATCATTCATTTGTACCATAATTTACAATTCTTCTAGAGCACAACTTAAGAATGTACAATTAAAGAAATACATGTTATATTCAAATAATGTGTCTTAGATAGAATCAGGTTGCTAGGATCTTAAATTCTATAATACGATCCTATATTAGATCTTAACATATCATCTCCAGTTCAATTTAAGATGTCCTGACGCCTTGACTGAGGCATAACAAAAGACCAAAGCTGCTCCTTCAAATAACATGAGCAATGTTTGAAGGGACACCTCACTAAAACAGACACTAAGATAAATGGCATGCCCAGACCTCCAATACACTATCAACAGTTTCGCAGTGTTTAATGTGGTACCCGAACAGGCGAACACATGCCAACAGATAGTTCACGCTCCCATTAAAGGTCATACCCGCCAAATCACGTGGATACTCAAGTGCGCAACCAACAAAGTATATCCATACCGTTACACATTTGTACTCATCACCAATAAACACTTGACACCTAAAGGACCCCAGCAACAAACGACAAGGATTTTAAAACAAGAGCTCGTTATATTACCGGTTTCGTGCCAAAAATCACATGCCAGCAATTATTACAGTACATAAAAATGAAATGAAATAGCAAGCATCGCAACAACCAACTCTGCAGCAGGAACACACCCATGACTCATTCCTCCTAAAGCACCCAAACAGCCATTGGAGTGATCTGAAGGATATGATATGACAAGCATTGAGCACAGCAGAGACTGATGAAACATCTAGGTTTTGTATGCCATTAAAGGTCCTGGTCCTACTCGCCAAATCACATGGAGACTCAAGTGCGCAACCGACAAAGTATATCCATACTGTTACACATTTATACTCATAATCACCAATAAACACTTGACACCTCAAGACCCTCAGCAACAAACGACAAGGATTTAAAAACAAGAACTCGTTATATTACCGGTTTCGCGCCAAAAATCGCATGCCAGCAATTATTACAGAACATAAAAATGAAATAGCAAGAATGGCAAGAACCAACTCCGCAGCAGGAACACACCCAGCATGTTTACCCTAGCTTCAATTCCATGACCTAAAACATGATCAAGGGCACTCAGAAAGTAATGACTGATTCCTCCTAAAGCACTCAAACAGCCATTGGAGTGATCTGAAGAATATGACTGCTCATAGCACAGCAGAGACTGCTCAAACATCTAGTGGTTTCGTATGCCATTGATGCACAAAGCCCGAGCTCTAAGCTATAGAACACTAGGACCGCAAACAAAACTGTAGCCGCAGGGAAGGAAGCTCCAGAGCAGAGCAAGTAGAGTACCTGAACCCCAGCGCGGGAGCCCAAGAGGCGCTGGAGGTAGTCGATGACGGCGGCGCAGAAGTGCCTTTATCGGAAATAAAAATTTATCGGAGGTCATGGATAAATAGGATAAGCAAGATACATCGGAAATATCGGACCAAATTCAAAAAAAATTTAAATTGTTTTGAAAAAAATTCGTAGAATTTAACTTGAAACTATTACTAAGCTATTAAACGTCACTTGTTCATAACTAAAAACAAGAATAAAACATTATAGTGTGGGACCGTCGCACAGCCGAATTTGGGTTGTCTGTGTAGGAGCAGGAAAGAAGGGAAAAATTTTATCGGACCCTGTGGATAGAATGAAAATTTCAGAAATTTTCGTGAATTTCGGCCGATAAAAAAAACCATGCTCGGAGGTGACGGTGGGCTGGATCTTGTTTACCACACCAAGCGCGGCGCTCTCGAAGCGCCGCCAGGCGTCGTGCGGGATCGACGACGGGTCCGGGTGCGCCGGCGCGGCCTCGGGCTCGGGCACGGGCGCCGCCGGGGACGCGTCGATGATGTCCACCATGGTCGCTGGAGCACCGAAACACACTACGAGAGCGAGTGCCTCTTCCTCCCGGCGGCGTCAAGCGGCCAGCCGCTTACAGGAGGCGCTTCCGGCGAGGAGCTTGCGCTATGGAGGCGATCGGCGAGGGCGCGGATGCGATCTGGGCGCCGCCGGCGGGAGAGGGGTTAGGGTAGGGAGCGCAGGAAGGATTGGGGACTGGGGAGAGCACGGGGGGAGAGATTTTAATGTGAGAGAAAGGTTCAGTTTTTTTGTCGCTCTCGTCAGCTCGTCAGTTTCCTCTTCTGCTCTTGGTGAGTGAGTTGGTGTGCACGTCTCTGCCCTGCGCGGCGAGAAATGGCGGCCACGGGCGGGATGGACGGATGGATGTCTGCGCGCGGCTTGACGATCCTGAGATTCGGTGGATTCAGTTAGTCGCGGGCCGCTCAACTCAACCTGCGCGGCCGGAGGGAGAAGACGAACACGAGGAGGAAGAAGAAGGTGAGGAGGAGGCGGCGGCGGCTTCAAGGTGCAGGCCGCAGCTGCGCCCACAGAAATTGAAATTGAAAAATGGCAGTTCCCTCCTCAATTTGGCGGCATCTTGAAATACATCAGAGTAATGACGATGACGTTACTAGTTAGGTCTCGTGTAGATTGTAAATTTTTGTAACTCGGATATTGTAGCACGTTTTGTTTGTATTTGATAAATTTTGTCCGATCATGGACTAACTAGGCTCAAAAGATTCATCTCGTGATTTACAACCAAACTGTGTAATTAGTTATTTTTTTTACCTACATTTAATGCTTCATACATACATCCAAAAATTGATGTAATGGAGAGAGAGTGAAAAAAATTGGAATTTGGAGGTGATCTAAACAAGGCCTTATTTAATTTGATGATGTTTACAGTTGGTAAAATATGTCGTATGTACCCACTACCCAACCCATTGAGAGACGTTACAGTGGTCAAAAAATTGTGACGCCAAAAATCATTGTTTTCGCGAAAAATAAACTACACGGTGTGTCAATCTCCCCATCAGAGCCGGATTAGTTCATGTGACCAGAAGATTAAGGGTTTGGTCCTGTAAATTTTGCTCTAATAAAGAATCTTTTGGAGTTCACCGTCCCCAAAGGGTCTGTTTAGTTCCCCCAATTTCCAGAATTTGGCACTATGCAAAAAGAAGATTCTCCATCACATCAAACTTGTGGTACATGCATATAGTACTAAATGTTGACGAAATCAAAAACTAATTGCACAGTTTGGTTGTACTTTACGAGACGAACGTTTTGAGCCTAATTAGTCAACGTTTGGACAATTATTACCAAACACAAACAAAACGCTACAGTAGCTACTGTGTCTACAGTAACTCTGACGTCGCCGATTCCGCGCCGAACTAAACGAGGGCTAAATCTAAGAGCCAAGTTTTAGCCTCTAGGCACACAAGGTTAGCAAGAGTAGATATGGACAAGACTACTAGTCTCCTTCTTTTTCACATTATAAGACGTTTTGCCATTTCCAGATATATAACTTTTGCTATTCATTTAAACATATGTCTAGATACATAGTACAAGAAATGTATATATAAAAGCCAAAACATCTTATAATTTGAAATTGAGGAAGTAGCATATATATTTTCTTGTGCTATCTTTTTTCTACAAATTGTCATGGGATAATTATTCGTCTTAATTATGATAGAGGTACATGGCAAAGACTTCCACGCTGTTTATATCTTATGAAACGATGCGCATCGCGGATTTGTATCATGACTAAGGAGATGTACTAATATATTGAAGTTTCTTTTCTTTGGGATTGAAAGAAAGACGAGAGCACGCATTGGCCGTGGGTTGTAATCAGATTTTAGCGGATCAATGACCCTAAATTTTCTATAGAAGCTTGGGGAGCAGGAGGCATGGTCTCACTTTATTTCACAAAATATAGGTGCTCATAAACGATGTAGTAAGCAGTATTTACTATCAGTAGAGTTACGGCGCACCCTGGATCCCTGTTCTCCTCGAGACCTCGACACATCATGTCGCTCCTCTCCTCATCTGCCTGCTTCTTCCTCTCATGTCCCACCCTTCTCGCCAGTGTGCATGCTTTCAGGGCACTCCTTCCCGTAGCCTCTCTCTAGCAGTTCCTCCTGTAAGACTATACCCGCTTCATATCATGGGCTTCCCCTTTCACTACTACAGAAATGAACTTGCGCAGCGTTGCATAATTGGTCTCCGTGGCGGGCACTGTTTTTGCCCGCCACGGTAATTCGGTGGCCGGCCGGCCACTGAGACGCCCGCTGTGGTAATGATTTACTGCAGCGGGCAACCTTATTTGCCCGCTGTGGTAAATCCCCATTTACCGCAGCGAACATCTTAACGCGTCCGCCACGGTAAATCGATTTACCGTGGCGGCACACTAAAAGGCCAGCCACGGAAAAAGGCAAGGCCCAAATGGCCCAAATACGCCCAATAGTTGTCTTCATATATAAGCCAACACTTAGGGTTCCCTTTCACCTCTCACCCCCTCGCCCTCCCTCTCACTCTTCTCGACGGCCGCACTCCCTTCCCACGCCACCGCATCCCGAGAGAGACGAGCCCCTCTCCTCGACCCCCACCCCAACACTCCCCATCCTCTATCTCTCCCCGGTGGCGGCGGCTCTTCTCTCGGCCGCAGGGCACAGGCTCATGGGCGGAGGGCGGCGGTGGTGTGGCTGCAAGGGAGCAAAAGGCGGCCGTGGCGCGGCTGGAGCGGAGGAGGGCTGCGTGGTGGGAGGCTGCTGGTGGTGGGGGGCTGCTGCAGTGGCGTGGCTCGCGCGGAGGGAGGGACGGTGCGACGTTGAGGTGGCTCAGCAGGCAGAGGTTGTCGTCGTGCCCGTCCTCCACCAGGTACACATGGCAGTGGCGTCGTCTCGATCCACCTCCGGCGAGACGGCCACGGCGTCGATCCGCCACCAATGGCTGCTCCACTGGCGTCGATCCGCCACCGGTGGCTCCACGGCGTGAATCCACATCTGGCGCCCTCTCCCCGGCGGCTAGTGGGCTCGCTGACGGCGGATCCGGCGAGGTGGAGCTCAAGGCGAGCTCAGACGGATCTGGCGGCGCTTAGGGTTTTGATGAGGGTTTGGACTATTGGGTTGGAAACGGGCTCGTGTAATGAGAATGGGCTCATGGCATTGGCGGGCTCTGGATTTTTTTTTTTGTTTTAAAAACATTAACATGGGCGGCAAAGCCGCCCGCCGCGGTTAAGCCACGATTTACCGTGGCCTCTAGGCCACGGCGGATGGCTTTGCCCGCCGCGGGAAACCGAAAACGTCCGCCTCCAGTAAAGTTTGTGTAGTAATGTTTCTTGATTCATGTCATCGTATAGGTATCACCTGTTGTTTCCCCAATTACCCAACTGGGGAGTTCCTATCCTATTTGATTTTATTATCCTGAGTTTTCCAAGGTAGCAACGAGGCATGCCTGTTTCATCTACTATATATATGGCTAAGACTATACAAAATTTACAACGAGGCATGCCCAAAAATCTTAGAGCTGAGTTGTAGCCTCTAGATTTCAGTGGATTGTAAACAGATTTCAGTGGATCAATGAACCTAAATTTTCTATAGAAGCTTGGCGTGTAGGACTTGTGGTCTCACTTTATTTCAGAAGATATAGATGCTCATAAACGATGTAGTAAGCAGTGTATGGTATATTCACTATACCTTTGTTCTTAGGTTTCCAATTGTATAAAAGATTTCTTATCTTTGTTTCTAGTGTTCCACTTGTATGAAAGATAGTAAGCTTATCGTCTGCAATACTTAGCTTACGAAACCTAATATCATGTGCTATTAATATGCGATTCTAAGACTTGTTGATTACTATTTTAACATTGCACTCGGAAATTAAGTGGTTGGTATATATTCATTTTGCTAAGACTATTGTCATTAGTCATTTTATAGTCGTGAACACTAGAAATATATGAAGATTGAGTCATATGTATACTAAATGGTTGTGAATTTTTTTATTTTTAACACTTTTTATAAACAGATTTTAAATCTAACACTATTTAATTTTTTTTTTCAAAACTAACACTTTTGGCCGCACCTATTTCCCTAGCGCGGCAAAACGTCTGTGTCGTGTTATGCATGGTGGCACGACGAGAGGGATGACGTGGCGATGACCGAGCCGCGGACTGACGACGTGGCAGGTCTGCCGCGCGGCGCGGCAGTCCCGGGCACCGACTCACCGAACGCACGCCGTCCATCGACCAAAGAGCCAGCCGCCTGCTCCGTGCTCCCTGCACCAGCACAGCCTGCATAGGCGTCCAGCTATGTCCTCGCAGGCGCGCATCCGTCACCGCTCACCAGAGAAGCATGTCCCCGGCAAGGGGCAGAGGTGACACGGGCTGGGACCCGACAGCACGTGATCTGCTCCTTCATTCACAGGGCGCCTGCGAGCTCCGAGGAGATCAATTTTGTTTTTGCTAGACTATTCAAGCATTCATGAATCCTGAGGCCTCAAACCGTGACAACAAAGGCAAACAAGGCCAACAGACAACAGTAACATTCAGGCGACAGGGCAGCACGAGGGCACCGGTGAACTGGATATTACTTTGTAGTACTGTGCAGCCGTGCAGGCTGTGTCGTGCGTGATGTTACAATCTCCGGCTGGCTAGCCGTGAAATTCTTAGCTTTTCGTCTAGTACATAATAAGTTAATAACTACATTATATATGTGAATCAGATTCAAAGTCGTTCGGTTCAGCTGCAGACAACCTCTGCAGTCTGCACACTTTGGATGAGCAATAACGTGATCCAACGCTTTGTCACGAGCATTCTTCTTCATTTGGATACGCGTGTATTTACTTCAATCCACATATGTCGAAGTAGATTGAAATAAAACTTAATTTAATTTCACTTCAATACACGTGGATTGTAATGAATACATACGTAAAGCCTCAAGTATAAACGTATGGTGGCGGGAGCCATGGGCGATCGCAATTCTTCAGCGGATTCGCCGAGGGCACACATGGTATATTCTGTTTTCCAAAAATCTCAATAGGCATCAATCAATCTAGATGCCTCTCCGGAGTTTGGATAACGAAGACTTCGAGGAAGAATACTGCATTAGGATTCGATCGGTTGTTGACAAGAACAGAGTCAAAAGTTGCGACCTTTTGCAATTCAGAACGTCCGGTTTCAAATCAAATCTCTTGAAAGATGCAGGTGAACGAACATGAACAGATTGGCTCCAGGACGGTATTTCCTATATGTACAGGTTTTGTTCAAGCACGCAAGCTAGGATCAAATTCTGAAATTTTCAATTCGAGTGGTTCAGCGGGCATCAGAAGCCCGGGCTGAGAATGTTGAGCAAGGACACTCTGGTGTTGACCAACGCTCGGAACACCTTCTCGCCGCTGCCGTCGACGTTGGCGATGCACCGCTCCAAGTTCTCGTGCCGCTCGAACGCCGCCTTCCGCGCCCTCTCCTCGGGCTTCATGCGCGCCTCGGACCGGAGCTGCAAGGTGGAAGACTCGTCCTCGTCGTCGCCGCCGTTCTTCCCGTTCTGCCCGCCTGTCGGGTCCCAGCCCGTGTCACCTCTGCCCCTTGCCGGGGACATGCTTCTCTGGTGAGCGGTGACGGATGCGCGCCTGCGAGGACATAGCTGGACGCCCATGCAGGTTGTGCTGGTGCAGGGAGCACGGAGCAGGCGGCTGACACCTATGGACTGCCGCGGCGTGAGGAATGGCGCGGCGGCGCCGCGCCAAGATCGGTGGCGCGGACCCTGCCACATCACCGGTCAGTGGTCCGGTCGTCGCCACGTCATCCCTCTCGCCGCGCCATCATGCATAGCGCGGCACAGGAGTTTCGCCGCACCAGGAAAATAGGCGCGGCCAAAAGTGTTAGTTTTGAAAAAAAAATAAACAGTGTTAGATTTAAAATTTGTTTGCCAAAAGTGTTAAAAATAAAAAAAATCATGGTTGCAAGATAGTTATCCAAACTAAGAAGGGTGTAAGCTAAACAATGACCATTGCATGTTAGGGGAACACATCACTACTGCCTAGGGGCCACTACCTCACAAGTTGCTCTATCCACCCTCTACCATAGCATGCTACTGATGCCCTTGGCTACTCCAGTGATGTCATAGTTGCCCTACCGCATTGCAATCTTCCCTTCCTCTACCAGCGAGCTAGTAGCTCCAGCCACCTGCAGGCAATCCATTACCACACTGTTCCTACCTGCTAGTCTGCTACAAACATTTTTAACACCGCACCTTTGCTACCTAATGGACTCTTGACAGTTGGCACCACCAACTAATATTGTTTCCTCGGCTATCGTCACTAATTTCTAGTTGCAACTTGCAACCCTAGCTACCCTCTCCTCTAAGAATATTGGGGATTAGAGATCATATATGGAAAACCCCAAGGCCCTAACCCTAACCACCTCCATCATCGTCATTATATTCGAAAACGTGCAGTGCCATGGGTTATCCAATCATTTGCATCACAAAGTCTCGATGGCATCCATTGTGAAGTTTTCTAATACTAGTATCTTTGTTTTTTAGAACCATATATATATTGGCATTGTCCCAACTTCATATAGAAAGCAAATTTTTGCTGGGATACTAGCTTATAGGGTTTGGTCACTCAAACTTATGAAACAAAAGTTATCACAAGAGTACAAAAATTCCCTCTAAACTCCATCTACCTTAAAAGTTAAAACTATATTGAAGAAACATAGGAGATGAAACTAGTGCATAATCAGGACACCAAAATATACCCACTATAACTAAAATAGAAGCTTTAGTTAGCCGACAGCAAAGAGGATAGAAGGGCCATCAAGTTCTTCACTGCTTGTTGCACCCATCCTCGATCTTACACCTTCTGGGGAATGTTCCATGTCTACATAAAAATCAGAGAACAATGAATGGTGACGTGAAGTCACAACAATATTTCTAAATACTAAACCATTTCTTATCAAACAACAACTCCAATCTATATACTCTAGAAAATAAAATCAAAATCTATCTCCTCCTTTTATTTTGAGCATATACAGGATATCCAATTGGAACTCTTCTGTGCTCATGGGCGTAGTATTCCACCCAAGCACTTCTTTATAACAACACCAAACAAAATGTGCAATGGTGCGCTCAAAACAATATGGTCGCATGTTTCTCTCAGTCCACACAACTTAACTTCTCCTCCCCAAGCCAATTGCGTTTGACAAGTTGTACTGGGCGTTATAATCGATCATTGTAAAAAAGCCATAAAACACTCTAATTTTTAGTTAGCCATCCAAACCTCTAAAAAGTTGTATTCGTCACTCCAGGAAATTCAAGTTCTATACAAGGATGTTGTAGTAATTTTTCCATATTTCTCAAGTTCATAGGATAATGTATCTGCCTCCTCATTAAGTATAACTGACTCTATTAGATCTGTCAGTTCATCCAATTCTTGACATTCAATTGTGCCAAAATTCCTCCTAAAAGTTAATTTTAGATTATCTCCCTACATTACTTTCACCACATTCTAATCCTACTAGTCATATATTTCATATAGGATATGAAACCTGATTTTTGAAATGGCATTCTCCATACCAAACATCTAGTGAAAATCTTGTCTTTTTTCCATTATTCACTATGTGATTTAACCATCTTAGACACTCCTTTTGAGCTTCATGTAGCCGAAACCAACACTGTGAACCACCTCTATTGTTAGAACTGAAGAAACTTTTTTCTATCGAATACTTGTTTATGAGCAAACTTACAACATGCACTATTGCCTTCCTGTTCTAGTTTGTCCATTTTGCTAGAAGGCACTTATTCATTACTCTAGTGTTTTAGTAAAACAAACTCCACCCATCTCTTCTGGTGTAGCCATACATAATATCTCATTTCACTATATGATGCCTTTTTTTCATTCCTTGCACATGCTATAAAAATTCTCTAGTAATTTCCATTTGTACTCCTAAAAAAGGAACATACCCATCACATATAGTTAGGGATTGAACTTAGGCATGATTCACTCATAATCAATTTCCCTCCATACGATAGTGTACAACTATGACATGTTGGTACTCTCTTCTTTACTTTCTGGTAGACATATCCAAACTCCTCCATATTCATATAATGCTTATCAGTTGCAATGCCTAGGTATTTCATAGGAAAGTGCCTTGTTTATCGTTAAAGCCACTACTACACAAAAACTTTTGCGCAGCGTTTGCAAATAGGTCTCGAAGGTGGGCAGGCTTTTAAACCGTCTCGGTTAATGCATGGATTAACCAAGGCAGTCATTTTTTATTAACCGAGGTAGTTAAAAATAACCGCCTCCTAAAATCTATTAACTGAGGTGGGCCCCAAAAATACCCCCATTTTCGGAGGTGGAATTCTTATAAGGCCCGCCTTGGTTAATATTCTCCAGGCCCAAGCGAGGCCCGATAGCTGGAGTGAGTATAAATATAGGAGGTTAGGGTTTCTGGTCACTCCTCTCTCTCTCCCACTCGCGCAGTCACGCGTCTCTCCCTCCTAACACTACAAGAAATGTGTCATTCTATGACATTTATGGCATGACATCTGGTCAAAATGTCACTAAATCAATGAGTTTATGATGTTTGTTTTGGAGGCATGAAAAACTTGTGACAAAAACAAGTTTATGTCATAAAAAACGTCCCAAAGCTTGTCCAATTTCATTATGTGACCGTATGTCCCAAAGCTTGTCCAATTTCATTATGTGACGGTCTCTGTGCCTGATTATATCACATGACCAACATAACGCTACTAGAAACTAAAATTTCCCTATGTGCCTGATGATTTTTTTCTATTGATTACATGAAAACTCACATGGAAATATCAATTAACAATTGGACAAACTGATAGAGAAATAAATATAACCTTGTCGGTTTCGATGTAACACATAGAAATAATCTAATTTTTTATAGATTAACCTGGAACATGTCACAACTCGAAGTTTATTTCCCTCTCGGTCGGCCTTCAGCAATAGGGAAATAATAATTACACTGTCGGTAAGGTGTTTACTGCTAGAAAATTAAACTACCGACAGAAAAAAGACATTTTCCCTGTGTGAGTGGTCCACCAACAGCGAAATTCATTTTTTTTTCTGTTGGTACCTGCATTTCTTTGTCAGTATAGAAAAATTCCAACAAAAAATTAATCTCACGCTCACATTGGCCTGGCCACGGAGCGAAACAGCAGCACAAAACATTTCCTCCCGCCCTAGAAAATTTCCTCCCGCGCAAGACGTCGCCAAATTGCTAGCCGAAAAAAAAGGAAAACAAGAAGTCACGCACGCCTCCCTCACGACGGAATCTCTGCCGCCCGTCCACCTCCCTCGCGATGCCCGCCTCCTTCGTGCTACCTGATGCCGGCCCCTTCCCCGCTCTCCTCCCACGCGCCGCTCGCCCCCTCCCTCGCTCCTCCTCCTGCTCCCTAGCGTGGGCGCTCCCTCAGGAGCCCATCGCACTCTCCTGCCTTTGGTGCCACCCAAGGCGGCGGCCTCCTCCGGTCCTCCCCAACCCAGCGCAGTTGCGCGTCTCTCCCTCCCCGAGCGCACCCCTCCCTCCGACCCTCTCCCTCGCGCGGCCTCGAAGGGTGCGACGGGCGCGGCGGGTGTGGCCTCGCGGCCTCGAAGGTCGCGGCGGGTGCGGCCACGGCGGGCGCGGCTTCCTGTCCCTCCCTCGCGCGGCTTCCTCTCCGAGCAGGGGCGGCTCCAGGCTGGTGCGGCGCGGATCCGGTGCGGATCTCCTCCTCTGTGGCGATTCCGGCGAGCCGCGGTGCGGATCCAGTGGGGGGTGGCGCGGATCTCCTCCTCCGTGGCGGATCCGGCGAGCGGCGGTGCGGATCCGGCGAGCAGAGCGGCGCCCCGTGGATGGGCTCGGCAGGCTTGTGGATGGGCTCGCTGGCTTGTCCATGGGTTTTTATTTTTTTAGTTTTTCTTATTTGATTAACCGAGGCGGGGGGCCAACCATCTCCGTTAAGTCACGATTAGCCATGAGCCGGAAAACCGCCTCGGTTAAGGCTTTTTGCCCGCTTCGGTTAAGATTGCTGTAGTAGTGAGCATCTACTATACTTTCCTACTCATGTTCATTAATTCCCAGTGTAAACACCTCACTCTTTTGATAGTTGATCTTTAGACTAGACATGGCCTCAAAACAGTATTATAGAAACTTGATGTTAGCAATATATACCTTCTAGCATTTTCAATAAAAGATGAAGGTATGATCCGCATACTATAAGTTTGTGATAGCTCCATCTATAAGATGGGGGATTAATCCTCTAATATGTACACAATCCCTAGCATTGCACAACATGGTTGATAGAGCATCTCCTACAAGGTAACATCAATGGAGAGAGTGGATCACCCTATCTTACAATATAGGTAGATGACAAAGACTTAGAACCATGTTTCAGTATCATACAAAATATCCCAAACATGTATGAAAATTAAGGATATCTATATTGAAGTTTCTTTGAGGTAAAAAAACAAGAACACGCTACATGTGGGTTATAATAAGTTTTCCATGGATGTAGGTAATATATGATATATTTATTATCTTCTTAGTTCTCTAATTGTATATGTAAAAGATTTCTTTATCTATCTTTTTATTTTTTTCACTTATTTGGAAGGCTAGTACTTAAAACCATAGGATATACCATTTTAAAACTGTTCAATTATATATGTTAAAGAATATTAAGACCGCTATAAATTATTACATCAACATAGCAAGCAGAAACTATGTGGTTGGCATTATTAGCTTTGCTATGACTATTCCCATTAGTCACTTTATTTGCTGTGAACACTAAATAACAAATACGTGCAATGGTTGAAAATGTTTGTAACATAGTCATTTAAAGTAAGAAATCCATACATATTTTTAAGGGCGAACTTTATAAACACATCACCAGCTGATGGGTATGTTGGCAACGCTGCAGCTGGTTGATATGTATGCAAAATGTGGCAACTTGAAGCTCGCCAGACAAGTCTTCGACATCATGTCAATCAAGGATGTTACATGCTGGAACACGATGATTGTTCGGTTGTCAGTCCATGGCCACTCACATGATGCACTTAAGCTGTTTGATCTTATGAATACTGAGCCTGATCATGTCACGTTTTGGGGTGTTCTGACTGCCTGCAGCCACAGCGCCTATTGAATGAGTGGAAAGTGTATTTCAGGAGCATGATCGAAGACTACAAAATTGTGCCAAGTGTGAAGCACTATGGCTGTATAATCGATATGCTCTGTCGCTATGGTAAAGTTCATGAGGCTTATGAAATGATCGAGGATATGCCCATCAAGGCAAATTCTGTGCTGTGGAAGATGATTATGGCTGCATGCAGAGTGCATGGGCACTTTGACCTTGCTGACAAAGCTGTTCACAGAATGCATGAGTTGATGCCAATGGATGATGGGGATGTTATCACAGTATCAAATGCGTATGCAGAAGCAGAACGGTGGGATGATGTTGAACATCTGAGAGCAAAGGTGATAGGATGCAGCGGTTCAAAGCATGCTGCACACAGTCAAGTTCATGTAAGATAGAGAACCAAATACAGTTGCCACAAACTGCATGGAGCACTGACCAGTCTGAACTGCAGGAGCCCCTCTTGTGTGCTGGGTCTTATCGCTGAGGGATCGTAGCTCCATTGGCCGCATTGTTGGTAATTCTCCATTCCTTACTCAACTTTGTTGCAGATCTGAATATTACTTTATATGTTCTAAAGCAAACTCGTTCTTATGTTGTAGGCCACTACTTGCAGTCCTCTGGAGTGCATACTTGTTTCATACTCCTATCTGTGATTAAAAAAAAATGAAGCGATTGATGACAGACGTTTCTATTCCCAAAGGATTGTCTGAAGTCGTAAAACTTTCTTGATCTTGCAGATCTGGCAGCACTGTTTTACAAGACAATGTGGTACGTGTTTGTTTTTTGGTTATCATCAACAACTTCGGCTGCAATCTCTTGTACTCAATGCATACTTAACTATAGTTGGATTATTCTCTGTAGGCTCTAGGGCAAAATCTGTGTCTATCTCTGAAGTGAAAGTGCCCAAAACAGGGCAAATTCTGTTCCCACCAGACACCACAATGTCATATACATTTTTTCCCCTCTGTTCTCTGCTTGGATCAGTGCTGTCAGATCAAGAGGAGTCGCGCTTGGAACATTGGAACTTGAAAGTGGAAAAACAACCAAGTCAAGCAACAGGACATTCACGTTCTGATCGAGAGTCACAGTTCATGGTAGTAAAAACGTGCTCAAGAGTTCAGTGAAGTGGCCTGCATTGTTCAACGAAAATAATAGAGGCAGACTGCACGCAAGAGAGGACGAGCGAAAGAAACATCTGCTTGTTGGAGCCATGTACAGAAAGGTTTGTCCTGAGAACAAACTCCGAAAGCTATGAAGATACGTGCTACTAGTTCGTGCGTGCGTGCATCGTCGATGATCTCGATATTTTTTCGCAAAAAAAGATGATCCCGATATTTGTCAGGATCGGAGCGCATTGATGCATATACTATATGCATGTGTGGTGTACGTGGTACCGTTCCATGTATTTAAGCTAGGTACATGTCTGAAATTTCAGCCACCAACTGAAACAAACAAGCGTCCAGCCACTGGCTTTTGCTCGCCAGCTCACTGTTCAAGGCACTCAAGGCTAAGGCCTCAGGTGTGGACTTCTGTTAACAAAACCTTTGCCATTGATCAGGTTTGATCTCCCCAAACTCCTTGAACAGCCCTTCATTCGAAAACTAGTATTTAGTTGGGACCTCCAACCTCGAAAACTTTTTGTTGCCTGTTTCATTGCCAACTTCTTGATGAGCCCTTTCGAATCAGGAGGGAAACTAAATGCCTCCATAGTCTTCTTCCATATCTTGTCTTCTCACTATCTGGCACATCATTTCAATGCTGTATTGAGCAACCCAAAATGTCCCGGACCGCCGCTCCTATCGCTCTTGCAAAGCGGGAGCGTACGCCATCTGGTTGTATGGGCTCGCCGATAGGGCTAACCACTTCTACAACAATAGTCCGTCCTTTAGGGAACTTGTTCCGCGTTCTTTGTCCTCGCTTCCGTTTCTCTCTTTGAGGAGCTCTACGGTTTGCCCAGGCATACGGGTAGACACATGCACCTATAGATATAAAAAAATAAGTAAAAAGCTCACACACTTCTGGGAAAAATAAATGTGGTCAAGTGATAGCACGTATAGGCTTACATCCTGGGTTGGATCGTATTCTGGGTCCTCAAGTTCGGCCCTCAAAGCCCTACGGTCAGGCCTAGGACTAGGATCCGAAGCTTCTTCCAATGAGGTCGACAACATGTTGTTGCCGTCGTCGTCCGTTGACAACCACTCCAACTTATCTGCTTCGTTTGTTGTCATTTCTTTATCCATCGCTAACAAATGTGGATGAATTTATCTAAGTCGTGACAGAAGGGCGTATTGTTATAAATATTTTTTGTAGTGCACATTCGAAATAAGATTAAAAAGAATCAATGTGGACTATAAATGTAGCATTTCTAAACATAAATATATATATATATATATATATATATATATATATATATATAGCATTTCTAAACTTCATAGATTCCATCAATATATGTAGCATTTCTATCAATATATATGTAGCATTTCTAAACATCAATATATATATATATATATTTTAGCTAGGTAATAAACATCAATATATAGATGTAGCATTTCTTGTCTAATAAGATTAAAAAGAATCAACCTTTGGTGAAAGACCGGCGTAGGTGATGGCACCGAGGAAGAAGAGGTGTGAGCACCGGCCGCAAGGAAGAAGATGGGGGAGCACCGAGGAAGACAGACCAGGGGAGCGACGGGGGAGCGCCAGGACCGTCGAGGGACCGTCGGGGGAGCGCCGGGACCACTAGGAGCGTCAAAGGATCTCCGGTGGCGGCGGACGGACGCACGGACCCCAAGGACGCTGGGGGAGCGCCGGGACCATAGGGGGAACGTCGGGATGGCCGGGAGCGCCGGGGACCACAGGGGGAGCGCCGGGACCTCTGGCAGTGGATGAACACGTGGGAGGCGGAGGTCACCGGCGGCGGTGGACGGTGAAGATGAAAATGCGCCAAGGAAAAGTTTGGCAGCGCTTCGCTGCAATTTCGAACAAGCGCGCCAGAAACTTAGAAATATTTCGCCCAAGTGCGCATATATAGGAGAAGCATCTTCAACGGCGGTTTTCTTAAGTCAACCGTTGCTGAAGATGATCTTCGGAGGCGACTGACATAAGCAACCGCCGCAGAAGATCATTTTCAGGGGCAGCTGACGTAAGCAACCACCCCTGAAAATACATACCCGGGGCGGCCGAGCAAAGTTGTCCATCGTGTTCAAAATTTGGATGGCCGGACCGTCCTACCAAGTTACACTAAGAAATACTGCTGCTCACCTTATCCGGCCTATTGACGTTATGCTCGGTCGGACAGTCCTACAGTCTGTTTCGAAAACTTTAGCACCCTTTGGACGAATTTGCCCTCGTTCGCTAGTGGATAAGGACATGTCGTCCATGTTGGCCTTCACACTCATCGTCAGTCACCATTGTTGCCGCCCAGTGCACCAAATCTACCCGGCCGGCCCCCTAGGCCTGCCCCCGCCGTTCCTCCCCCCATCCCCCGCCCCCACCGTTCCTCGACCCCCAATCCACCCCCTACCCTGCCGTCCTCCCCCTCATCTCCTTGGCATGCCAGCAAGCCTCCTCCACGTGCTTCTCCAAGCCTCCTCCACGCCCTAGTAAGCCACATCTAGTACATATTTGTTTCTCTCATTAATATTAACTTCTTGCATTTACCTAATGGATATAGTTTCCTTGATATAAACTAGTTTTTTAATTATCTCATACAATAATATTTCTTGTATAATAATATATGTAGCTGCAGATTTAGAGATTATTTAAATAATAATGGGGTCCGGTAATTAAACCAAATTTTAGGAGTTTTCTTTTTATTATTTTGCATAATTGTATAGATATGTTCTTTAAATTGTTTTAAATGGGTGAATTTGGAGTAACAATATGTGTTACTTTAAATGATTTTTCATAATTAAATGGGTGAATTTATTGCTGCAAACTAGTTCATTAATTAACCAATGAAGTGAGCACATATATGTCTCTTTGCTAGTGATGTGTCTCTTGCTACTTATTTTTATATGCAGGCAACAAATAACTTTGAATTTTTCTTTCTAATCTAATCAATATATTTGATAGCTTAGCAAGCTATCCCGTGGTATGTTGTGCATCATGGTCGGACCCCTGGTGTCTACTCCGACTGGCATGATGCACATGCTGAAGTGGATAAGTTCAAGGGAGCTTGCCACAAAAAATACCTGACGGAATAAGAAGCTTATGCAGCCTTCTATGGTTGTCAGGATGTTCTCAGACCACCACCACTTGAGCCTGCAGCACCACCACTTGAGCCTGCAGCACCTGATAAGAAGATGAGGCAGAGTGCATTTGATGTCCTGCATGTCATTATCTTAGCTCAAGCTTTAGTCATTTCTTTTTTAGTTTGGATAATTTGGAAGTTAATGTAATGTTAGTTATTAGCATTGCTTGTAAGTACAACTCCTGGTACTAGACTTGGTGGTGCTATGCTTACCACTTCATGTAGGAGGTAACTACAACTCTTTGGATGCAGCCAACAAAATGAACTTGCTTGCAGTTGTACTAAGTCGAATCTCAGTGTTAGTCCTTGTACCTAGAGTAATCTCAAAGTTATGTGCTAGTAACGACAAACTCGATAAGGCTGCAGGGCACACCATAGTGCCTTGGGTGGTATTCCTATTTGTATAAGATCTGTAGACACACAAATTGTACACTCTAGTGGCAGCGAGTGTCCCTTGGCTCTTGATATTTCATGTGAGAGACATAGGGCTGGCCGAACAACACCACCATAGTCCGGCCTTGTCATTTATAAGGTGGTCGGACTGTCCTATCATGGGTATAACGAGTTCGGCAACTATTCGTCGATCGTGGTTGGTTGGTCCATGGTTAAACTTGTTACTTTGTACTATTATTAGGACCAAAACCAATACTTGCACACGTTTTTTCACGAATGTTTAGTCACCAAACATGCGAAACACAAAACTCTCGCCACACCATAATCAATGCAACTCTTGATTTATTAGATTGTCAAATGCTTTGAACTATGAGCAAACATACATGAAAGGTTACTAACATTTATGATACGAGGTAGTTACCATCAATTTAATCATATGATATATGTTCATAATATATTTATTTGGAAACATAAATGTACAAGGTAGTTACCATTAAATGAATCTCATAATATATTTTCATAATAAATTTTTTTGGAAACATAAATGGTTGATCAATCTTGAGAAATATTGAGTAGCATGAATAGTGGCCATGGTTTAGGTAGACATTACTTATAGAGAAACAGGGCTAGGGAGATGGAAAGCGTT
Source organism: Miscanthus lutarioriparius (assembly GCA_904845875.1). Classification (NCBI taxonomy): domain Eukaryota; kingdom Viridiplantae; phylum Streptophyta; class Magnoliopsida; order Poales; family Poaceae; genus Miscanthus; species Miscanthus lutarioriparius. The sequence continues at coordinate 53,052,830 of CAJGYO010000015.1, forward strand.
TGACCGTATAGTGGCCGTGATTTTGAAGAATTAGTCATGTGATGAGAGTATTGGGACGCCAGTGGGGAGGAAGTTTGTGCAGGATCATGCTATGGGTGCATAAGACTGAGTCTATAGTCCACAATGCCATAGCAGTATACGTGCTTGTACATATCGTGCACGGAATGTTCGCCTCTAACACAAAGTCGTGTGCTAGAAATGACAAACTCGATAAGATTACGGGGCACACCATAGTGCCTTGGGTGGTATTCCTATTTGTATAAGATCTATAGACATACAAATTGTACACTCTAGTGGTAGCAAATGTCACTGGCTCTTGATATTTCATGTGCGAGACATAGGGCTGGCCGGACAACACCACCATAGTCCGGCCTTGTCTTTTATAAGGTGGCCGAACTGTCCTATCATGGGAATAAGAAGTTAGAGTACTGCTAAGGCATGGTCCAGCCGTCTAAAATTTTTTCTGGCCGGACTGTCCTATTATGGCAGAAAAGATTGTTTGGCACATAACACGTTTGGTCATGAAGTGTGAATTGAAAATACAGATTGTTATGGTGAAAAACTCAAATGTGATCATATATTACTTGCAACAAGCACAACTAGCAAGAACGAAAAGGTGATAGTCGATCCATAAATAGTCATACATAATGGTTCTCATAAGTAGAAGCCAAATATCAAGTCTCATAGGCAAAAGAGATATAACAAGTCTTCCTCATCAAAAGTTATCTTAACATTCATACTTCCATCTCACCCCCCTAACTCTCGCGTCATCTCCTATCTATCTATGGTGACTTCGCATCCAAGGGACCATCCGAAGCACCTGCTGTCGATGAAGGAATAGGAGGGTCGGTGATGTTCTCTTTTACATTGGCATCGACGGGATCGTGAACCTCGTGGGTAGTCTCATCTGAAGGAGCAACAATAGTTTAACATTTATGATACAGAATATTTGCCATTAAATTAATCAGATAATATATTTTGATAATAAATTCATTTACAAACATAAGTAGTAACGAACTATAAAATTGGTCAATCTTGAGCAATTTTTGGTGACATATGAATCCCATAATTGCACATTTGATACGAAATAGTCTCACCAGAGCACACCTGCCATCGAAGAAGGCCTAGGAGTGTCGGTGATGTTATCTATGGATTGGCGCCATAAGCATCATGAACCTTGTCGGTCGTCTCATCTCGGAAGGAGCAACAATAGTTTAACATTTATGATACCAAATATTTGCCATTAAATTAATCAGATAATATATTTTGATAATAAATTCATTTGCAAACATAAATAGTAACGAACTATAAATTTGGTCAATCTTGAGCAATTTTGATTAACACGAATCCCATAATTGCACATTTGATATGAAATAGTCTCACATGTAGCACCTGCTGCCAAACAAGGCCTTGGAGTGCCGGTGATGTTCTCTATGTGACTGGCGTCGCCGGCATCATGAACCTTGTCACTCGTCTCATCTGAAGGAGCAATAATAGTTTAACATTTATGATACAAAAATATTTGCCATTAAATTAATCAGATAATATATCTTAATAATAAATTCATTTGGAAACATAATAGTCTAACTTGAAGGAGGAGATGATGCCGAAGAAGGCATATGAGGGATAACGATGTTCTCTCCAAGATTGGCATCGACGTCATCATGATCCTTGTCGGTCGTCTGACCTGTAGGGGCAACAATAGTTTAACATTTATGATACAAAATATTTGCCATTAAATTTATCAGACAATATATTTTCATAATATATATATTTGAAAACATAAATGGTAACACTATGAACTATAAATTTGGTCTCACCTGTAGGAGGAACATTAGTCTCTGTTGTGGTAGTGGAAGTCGCGCTAGAGCCTAAGGAGCTTCGAGAGTATCTATACCTAACTCCATGGTTGTCCTCACTGTACTCTGCTCATGCACTGTCCTAGGTGATGACTCGGTGTATACAGGGGCAACTGGACTAGGAGCTAGAGCAATTGGCCGTGCTAGTAGACCTGTTTGAATGTGAGTACTCGATGGGAACATCTGGAATGGTACATGTAGGAAACTACCGATCCCCTGGCTAGCTAGCAACATAGCCTGAGATTGACCCTGAGGTGGGGCAAGGACTTGAAAATTAGGGGGTGCCATTCCTGTGGCACTATAAAGCTTATTGGCATTCTTTTTTATGTGCATGCCGTCGATGGAATGGCGCACGGCCAAGTCCGACCAGTAAGGCAGGTACTTGAAGAAGATTGACATCTTCTTGAATTGCGTATCTCTCTTATTGATCTTTCCATCCTTTTTCTTTTTACCATAGGTGACTTTGATGTTCTTCACCATGTTATACACGTAATGCCCATCCCGCTTGTGGGGGTATGACCCACGATACCGATAGGGCTATAAATGGGCTGAGCCACCAGGGGAGGCCCAGCCCACAAGACTACGCATGGGTCATGCTACTAGTGGAGGCCCAGCTTACAAGACGACGTCGCGTGAAGCACGACACAGGTCGCCGTGCCTCGCAAGACTACGTGAAGATCCTAGGTGATCTAGGAAACCCACTCGGATATGCTAGATCCCGTAATATCTATAATTTCCTATCTTGTAAATCGATTAGGATAGAAACAACCGATCTGTAACCCTACCCCTCGGGCTATATAAGGCGGATAGGGACTCCCCCTCATTTTTCATCTGATCATACGCAATACAACCCACCAAAAGACACAGGACGTAGGGTATTACGCCATGCTGGCTTCCTGAACCTGCCTAATCATTGTTTCTTGCGTTCTGTGTCACCGTCCGGTTCCCTCACGCACACCTCCACCGATTCATCTACTACCGTAGGCATACCGCTCGGTAGATTGCCGGTTAGATTTCATCGATAGTGGCATGCCAGGGAGGGGGTGTGCGTGCTGAATTCATGGCAAACCAGATGGTCACCTTTCCGAGCACCATGGCCCTTCTCGAGCTATGATAGATCTTCACGGTCGGATCCATGACTTGGATCATCGGCCCCGACGATAATGGGGAGATCGTGGAGGTGGTGCAAGATCACCCTACACTGATCGCGTCAACACCTGCAATGACATCTCTGATCCCAGCACCCGCCGCTGGGTTAGGAGATCTATCAGCAATGATGATCTAATCGCATCCATCGATTGGGTCACAGACCGCTTAACGGAATGTCAGTTCCTCGTAGATTTGGTCTTAGACCAATCTAGAGCGAGTGACGATTTTCCTGCATGCCAAGATCACCAAGCCGCTGCAACCGAGCGACCTACTTGGCCACACAGTTCGAGGCGGCTAGATTCTGATCTGGTGATCACGGCTACTCCAGAGGGGCGCACGGCGCAGCACTGACCACGTCTCGCTACCAGCCTATGCTTGGCTAACTACGAGGCCCCGATGGAGAACCCATCGAGGTTCTATCCCTTCAGGCTAGAGGGTGCAGGATCTACATACCAGAACGTCGTCCACCACCTCTTCGTCGACCATGTCGAGCGCGACCACATCACCAACCTCTACATGATCGACCTGACTGACTCCGGTCGGCCCACGCCCGTGGTCAACATGGTGGCTATTTGCTAGCTCTCGATGATTCCCCCTCTTACGAATCTCTCCACAACGTTCGAACAAAAGCCCCAATGATTATTCCGAGGGCTCAACCAGGACCATATTAAGCTGCCCTACTTTCCCTCTAGGGTTCGGGGGTATGATTTTCCATGTCAGCCATGGCAGCGTCACCAAGGACAGCGAAGCCATTGAAGAGCGTGAACCTCATCTAGCAAAGAACGCCGATCGCCAGCGTCGCCGAGATGCAGAAGTAGCCCAAGGGGCCAACAAGGATCGTCGTGTCCTACCTCGCCATCAGCATAATCAAGAAGAAGCATTTGACATGGTGGGCGACCAACTAGTCTACCAGACTCCAAGCACCAATCTAGCCATCGCTTTCAACGAGCTCGACAAACTTCCTCACACTCCAGAGGTCGAGAAGGTCTGAGCACATATCATAGTCGCGCAAGTGCAAGTTAACGACTTCTAGAATGATGCCCCATCTTATTCCACCATGTCAGCTCGTAGCTTTCGCTCTTGCCATGATGGAGGAGGCTAGCATCACGGCGTCGAGGGCCCCTGACCTTAGGCTAGAGGTCCCTACCTCTATAGAGGATGCAGAGGCAACTATGAAGCTCATTCACGCCATGACGCCCACCCTCCATGCCCCTAGGGAGGTCGGTGCGGCAACCACAACAAGGAGGTCAATCAACCCCTCCCTCGTGACCTTCATGACCACATCAATGCTGGCGTAGATGTCCACGGCTGCATCAAAAATAGTAGGTCCGCACGCTACAAAGCAGATATGGAACGTCACTGGCAATTTGACGCCGAACATGAGAGATTTGCTGCCTGTTAAGCACCACTCCTTGCCAGCGCATCAGGACTTTGCCCCTTCATGGAAAGGATCCAAGCCATATGGTGGCCTATGGATTTCAAGGCCATTGGTGTTAACACCTATGACAAAAAGTCCAACCCCGCGCAGTGGCTAACTCTATACGAGATTGCCGTGAAAGCCGCGGGCGGAGATGAAGATGTTATGGTGAACTATCTTCCCATCATGCTTAACTAGTCTGCAAATAACTGGCTCCTTAGCCTGTAGGAGAACTCCAACCGATCTTGGGACAACCTCAAGAAAGTCTTCACCGACAATTACGTGGCTACGTGCGAGTAGCCTGGCACCAAGTATGACCTAGAGAAGCTTCATCAGTCCACCGGGGAGTCCCTGCATGACTTCATCAGGTGCTTCTCGAAGACTAGAAATTTCATTCCCAACATCACTAACCCTGAGGCCATCACCGCTTTCACCAATGGGTTCTGACACGAGCAGCTCCATGGAAAGTTGTACCGTAAGAGGCCCACAACCATCGGCGAACTAATACAAACAGCAAATGGATACGCCGACACCGAAGAAGCCAAACAAGCTGCCCGCTCCGCTCACACCAGCACCGCGACGATGACCATCATGAAGACAGGCGCTATGACGACCGCGACCGCCACCATGACGATCAAGACCGCCGTGACGACCGTGACTGCCGCCATGATGACCGTGAGCCCCGACATGACGACAACCCGGAGAACTCAATCAACACCGTCAACCCCCATGCCAAGTGCACCTATGATGCTGACTTTAGCAAGCTACTGGATGACCCATGCCCTATCCACAAGGATGCCAAGCACACCATGCGAGAGTGCAGAGGCCTGAAGACAACGCTCGGTGGCGAATCATCAAAGAAGCCACGGCGTGATGACGATGAGACCAAAGATGGTCAGGGCGGAGAACGAGGCAAGAACAAGGGCCCCCCTATAAGGACCCCACTAAGACCATCGCCACCATCTTTGGTGGGAGAGCTATCTCAAGACAAGCGGAGCGAAGCTTGTAGCCCGACGTGTCATGCGTTTCGCTACATATATGTGCCCCATCGCTGATCCCAAGTACCTCGACTAGTGAGCACCCGATCATGTTCTCTAGGGCCGATCGGTGGTTGGGCATCCGCATCTGTGGTGTTTCCACTCATCCTAGATCCCATAATCAAGGACGTGCACTTCCAGAAGGTCCTCATCGTTAGAGGGAGCGCCCTCAACATCCTCTTCGCCGGATCTCTGGAGGAGCTAGGGCTCAAGAAGGAAGACCTCTCCCCCATGGATTCTCCGTTCTAGGGAATCATTCCTAGGAAGGCATCCCTACCCTTAGGATAGATTACACTACCGGTCTAGTTCGGCATTGCCAAGCATTTTCGCGTCGATTACGTCAAGTTCCTCATCACCAATTTCAACACAACTTACCATGATATCCTCAACCGACCAGCTCTTGCCAAGTTCATGGCCGTGCCACACTATATGTACCTAGTGCTGAAGATGCCAACGGAGTAGGGGGTCCTCTCCCTGCACACCAACCTCAACATCGTCTACAACTGTGAGAAGGAAAGCTTCGCGCTCACCGAGGCAACTGACATCTCCATTTGCATGCAGATCGCATCGCAACTTCATAGCTGATCCCTCTGGAGGACCTAGAGATCCCAACCATGGAGGCCGCCCAAGCATCAACCAAGTCAAAGGAGGTGAAGGAAGTGGCCCTCGTCCCTAGTGACTAGTCTAAGACTGCTCAGATCAGGGCTAGCCTTGAACCTAAATAGAAAGACATGCTCGTTAGCTTCCTAAGGGAGCATGTCGACGTGTTCATGTGGAAACCTACGGACATGCCCAGCGTGCCTCAGGGAGCTGATCGAGCACTCCTTAAACGTCTTGGCGACCGCCAAGATGATTAAGCAGAAGCTTCGATGATTCACGCAGGACAAAAAGGAGGCTATTAGGGTAGAGATAACCTGGCTCTTAGCTGCCAGATTTTTTAAAGAGGTGTATCATCTGGAGTGGTTAGCTAACCTGGTTCTTGTAAGAAAAAAGAATAAAGAATGGAGAATATGCGTTGATTACACCTATCTCAACAAACACTAACCTAAAGACCCATTCGGCCTCCTCGCATTGACGAGGTCATAGACTACATGACCAGCTATGAGCTCCTGTGATTTTTAGATTGCTACTCTGGTTATCACCATATCACGTTAAAGGAAGAAGACCAGATCAAGACGTCGTTCATCACGCCCTTCGGTGCCTGCTGCTACACAACGATGTCCTTTGGGCTCAAGAACATGGGTGCGACCTATCAAAGAGCCATCCAGCATTGCCTCAAGGACCAGATCAGGAAGAATGTCGAGGCTTATGTCGATGACATTGTGGTCAAGTCTAGGACTACTAACTCCCTCATCGCTGACCTCACCGAAGTTTTCAAAGCCCTGAAAGTATACCGATGGAAGCTGAATCCCACTAAGTGCATTATTGGTGTTCCATATGATATCTTGCTAGGCAACATCGTCAGTCGCCGCAACATCAAAGCTGTTGGTATAAATTAATGCACACAGAATAATCCGCATGCACACGGATATTATACCGATGTAGCACTTCACCGGGAGTACCCAGTTTTATATCAAACTCAAGGAAACATGTGTGAGAATAACCAAATCTAACTTATCCCAACTTCACAATCAAGGTTAGATAATAGGAGCATAGAGGAGACTGCTAAGGTCTTCTAGTTCTAACTTTGGTAAGCTTTGTCTTTTATTGTTCAATTCTAGGGATATTACTAGAGAAAACACAGGCAAAGTATGTTTCCTATAGCAACAATATCCTGCTAGGCCTACTAACAGGAGGTGGACTACAAACGATTCAATGAGGCTATAAAAGTCACCCTCGTGAGCTACCACTGATCCAAAAAATAGGGTACATCCATGAGAAACTGAGTCTAAGCACCACGCTTACACTATGAATACTACTTTAACCCAGGAGCTACAAGGATTAAAGTACTCAAAAGAGAGTCGCAAACCTGAAGAACAATATGAATAAGATACTTACTTGAATTAGAAGTCAATTACCAGAGAAATCTCAGAAGCAAGCTCAAGAAGAACTTGATTCCACTAGGGTACAAACCATAGAGAGAGCACTGACAGGCCAGGACTCCTCCTAACTCTTCTCTCTCACTCTATCTCACTATCTCTAATACAAGACAAGATCCTATTATGGACTAATCTTCTCTTAATTGCTAGCTCTAATCTTGGTGGACATATGAATTAGGGTTTCTGGCTTCTAAGCTCTCAGGATCAAATGAGGCATGCCCTAAGGAGGGTGAAGGCTGGTATATATAGCCCGAAGCATCAAACATGAGCCCTTGGATCAAATTGACTTAAAGAATGGCGGAGATACAATCCTTAAGGCGGTGGAGAACCAACATAACAACGAGGCTAATAGGTGGGGCCCATAGGGGCAGGGTCCTCTAGTGGGGCGGACGACCCCAACGCAGTTAGAGCCACGTGTCCCGCTTTGATGATTCGCCTTATGGAGTCTTCTAGAGTCTTCCCACGTCATTTACAAAGCAGTAATTTCATGAATTCTTTTGACAAATAGGTCCTCCTTGATGGTTTTCTCGATTAAATCTGCTGAAAACATAGATTCACTAGAGTCTACATTTGTCAATTTAAACCCCTAAGTCTACATTGGTGATTCATTTTAGCCATTTATACAAGTTATATTGATGGTTTATGATGAATGTTAACTACCGTCAACAAACTCCCCCACACTTAGGCTTTTACTCGTCCTCGATAAAAGGATGGATTACTTAAAACATAACCTTGGGACAAGGCATCAACATAAAACTATTCCCAGTCATGCATGCACTGTAGGATTCAAAGTGTCTACCATGAAACTTTGGGCGGTTGAAGAGCGGAACAGCTTGAAACAAATCACCATCTTCCTTCAGTCAAGTCAATTGGAGAAATATTTTAAGATTTTTTAAAACAAAAACATAGCTTACCTTCTCCTTTTGTAGTACTCTCAAATCACTTTGTATATGTGGTATTTTTGGATCCTCACCAAGGCATTGATGACTTTGCCTTCGTTTTGCCTACTTCTAAACGCTTATGTGGAGCTCAGGTAGGGATGAATATGAAAATATACTTGCATTGCATATATTGTAAAGTCAAAACAAGGATCCAAGGAGAAAGATGTCATACTCTTAGATCAAGATGTGCATGTGTGTGTGTGTGTGTGTGTGTATATATATATATATATATATATATATATATATATATATATATATATATATATATATATATATATATATATATATAGTGGCTAACCTAATTCTACTATGCTACTTGAAGCATATCTCTCTTAATTGAAACTTAAAAAACTTTGCAGGAAAACATAGGCTATCTTATTCATCTTTTTCTTTCTTTCTTTTTTAGGCGGGCATCTGAGTACCCATTGTTTTCAATATCTCGGACACTTATCCATTTTTTCAATACTTTTTCTTTTTCTTTCTTTTATGAATAAGTTTTGCATAGCTCATGCCTCTCTTTCTGCGATTGAAGCTTTTCAAGAGAGACATTTAAAATAACTTGGAGCATTTATCCTATCAAGCATATTTTTGTGTCTATTCCCAATATAGGAGTAGAATATTTTTAGGTGGATGGAAAACATGTTGTTTGCGTACTCCCTAGTGTAGGAGCAAAGAGATATATATGGAGTGTACGCTATCTTGATCTTGAGAGCATGATAAGTTTCTCAACAAAGGTCACAATGTTTGACCAAACTCAACACAATGACAAGTAGTATATGTAGAAGGTTTCCTAGTGTATAGTATGGCTTTGGTAGGACATTGCTTACCACAAAGGAGAGGTGTAGCTATTCTTTTTACTTTTTGAAATAAAATTCTCCAATAACATGACATCAAGAATCAAGTTCTCATCATTCTACTATATCTCATTCCATAACAACTTAAGTAACATGGGGTCCATAATAATAAGTTCCCAACAGTAGCATGACTTTTAGGAAAAGTATTATTTGAGTCTATCCTTAAGTCATGACTGAAATAATCTTTCCTCAGATTTTAAAGTTGCTTTATTAAAGTTTTTTCAATTCAGTTTGAAATAGAAAGCAAAACATATATAAATAAAGTGTATTAGGCTCAAACCTGACAATGGATGAAGTGCGAGGTGAGGCAGAGCAGTGATGGGCCGGCCAGCCCATAGAGGAGGTCGGGTGGCCCACTCTTGGGCCCATTTTGGTCTAACTTTGGCGAGTGTGGTTCTTGGTCCATTGCTTTATGAATTTTGTGATTTTCACGATCGAATTCTGTCTTGATGTCGCGGTGTGCTTCCCCCACACTTGTTTTCCTATATACCTTTATGCACAACATGTGGAGAGAAACACATATCCAAAAGAAATAGAGAGCAGGTAATAATAAAAAAACTTTATTAATATATAAGGCACTTTATTACACAAGCATATACTAAACACAAACTTTTGATGACCTAACACAAACTTCAATATTCTAACGATCTGAGCTAAGCGAGTAACCTAAACATACTATCTTTAAACATATGACCTAAACACTCTTGCCTTATTATCGACTATCTAATTCTCACTTCTTCATCTTAACAACAAAGTGATTTAAAGCATTAAGATCGTGCTGTAGGCTTTTGCGATAAACGTGTTCCTCATTGATCCTTTGCTCTAGGGTATAGATAACATCAGAAAGGTCTTCAATCTTCTTCTCTAGGAGAGCCATAGTCATCCTTGGACAATTCTCACCTCTACGGGATAGGTGGTGATGGCGCCTTCCTCTTCTTCTCCTTCAATTGGAACAACCTTGATCCGATCCGGCGTAGCATGAACTCCATAAATGGTGGTACGAGGGTGACCGACTTGTATTTTGCACATGTAACGTCTCCAAATTTGTTGGTATTCACTCCGTCAAGCACCTCGTGTCCCTTCAAAAGGAAGGAGGTGGATCTCCTTTGTCACCTTGATCACTTCACGGACATCTAGACGAGGCTCTTGTTAACGTGGCTTGTCTTTAAGAGGTGGACGCGGCGGTGGCAGAACAAGGACCAGACGACAGATATATTGGGTGAAGTAAGATTGGCTTGAGTGAATGGGGGTAACTTTAGGAGGAACAACGGTCAGCGCAAGCGCGTTGGGCTTCTTGCTAGGATCAAAACCATAGTGGACGATCTCTTTGTTGGCCATGGAAACTAGAAAGGTGGAGAGCATTGCTGCTGTTCGAGAGAGAAGGCTTTGATGGGATGGCTATGGAGGAGGCAGAGACTCATTTATATAGGGGGGAAAACTTGCAGTAGGGGTCAAGATCTATCCATACGGAGTCTCGTAACGAAGAAAAACCGAATGCATCGAAAAACTATGGGATTTTAACAAGGAAGGATCTAGAAGACACGAGAGAGTTGACCGGCGCGAGGCGGATGACAAGTGGGTGGGCGGCCTCGAGGTGGGGCTGGGTGGCCCCACACATCATCATCATCTCGCATGGGTTTTTCTCGCGGTGGTTTCTAATCCCTATCTAATCCTGAAAAGTATATTTTCGTGTTACTAAACATACGGAGGATGGCAGAGGTGTAAATTTATGGTAAAATCAGAAAATCTACCTCATCCAAATCCTCAGGTGGTTTTTCAGGTTCTAGAAAGATCTTAAGACGGTGGCCATTTACCTTGAATAATGTACCTTCATTATTTTGAAGTGTTACCGCTCCATGCAACGAAGTGCTTATCACCTTGAATGGTCCTTCCCATTAGCTCCGAAGTTTTCCATGCCCGAATAATTTAACCCTGGAATTAAAAAGTAATACCTTATCTTTGGGGGCAAACTCCTTCTTGATCCTCTTGTCATGCCATCTTTTCATCCTCTCTTTGAAAATCTTAGAGTTGTGATATGCTTTTTCATGCCATTCATCAAGCTCAGAGAGGTCCATCTTCCTCTTAATTCCTACGGCTTCAAAGTCCATGTTTCATCGCTTGATGGCCCAGTGAGCTTTGAATTCTAGCTCAACAGGTAGATGACAGGTCTTCCCATAGACCAGCTGATATGGTGACATTCCAAGTGGTGTTTTATAGGCCATTCTGTATGCCCATAGTGCATCGAGTAGTCGATCCTTTCATGCAGTCCCCATCTCATTGACCGTCTTTTGCAGAATGTTCTTGATTTCTTTATTTGATGTTTCTGCTTGGCCACTTGTCTGAGGGTGATATGGAGTAGCGATATTATGATGGATCCCATGCTTTGACAAGTAATTGTGAAAATTCTTGTTAGTGAAGTGAGTTCCTCCACTAATCGCCATCCTTGGAACTCCGAATCTTGGAAATATTGACTCTTCAAACATCTTCTTGGAGTTCTTTGCATTAGCAGCTTTGCATGGCATGGCTTCAACCCACATGGAAACATAGTCAACTGCCACCAAGATGTATTCATAGTTCTTTGACTTTGGAAAAGGTCACATGTAATCGATTCCCCAGACATCGAAGAGCTCAATCTGAAGGTTGTTGGTGAGTGCCATGGCATCTCTTGAATTAATGTTCCCCTACCTCTGACACGCTCCACACCTCCTGATGAAGTCTTTTGTGTCTTCATACATGGTTGGCCCAAAGAATCCACTTTGCTAAATTTTTAAATGAGTGCGGAATGCACCATAATATCCTCCATATGGTGATGAGTGGCAACGCTCGATGATCTTGATGCCTTCTTCCACCGGTACACATCTTCTGAGTGGGCCGTCAGAGTAGACTCTGAAGAGGTATGGTTCATCCCATATGTGGAGACAACTTTCATAGATGAGTTTCCTTTTGTTTTCTCCTAGTGGTACATAACCTACAACCATAAAATTAACAATATTTGTGTACTAGGGGTCGGATTTTGTGACCTTGAAGAGCATGTCGTCCCATAGCGAATCATTGATGGGTAGTTCCTGTGAATTCTCAAACTGCATTCTGAACAAGTGATCAGCAACAGAATTTTCTACACCCTTTTTTTCTTTTATTTCTAAGTCAAATTCTTGGAGTAACAAAATTCATCTTATTAATCTAGGTTTATCATCTTCCTTAGTGAGCAGGTATTTTAAAGCAGCATGATCAGTATAAACAATCACCTTTGCTCCTACTAAGTAAGATCTAAACTTATCAATAGCAGAAACAACAGCTAGGAGTTCTTTTCCAGTTGTTGCATAATTAACTTGAGGTCATGTCAGAGTTTTGCTTACATAAGCAATTGCATGATGCTTTTTATCTTTAGTTTGTCCTAAAACACCCCACAGCATAATCACTAGCATCACACATAATTTCAAAAGGCAGCGACCAATCAGGTGGTTGAATGATTGGTGCAGAGATGAGTGCTTTCTTAAGAATGTTAAAAGATTTCAAGCATGCATCATCAAATTCATAGGGAACATCCTTAGCCAAAATATTTGTAAGTGGTCTAGCAATATGTGGAAAATCTTTTGTAAAGCGGCGATAAAAACCAGCATGACCAAAAAACTGTAGATCCCTCTGATATTTATGGGAGAAGGTAAATGTTCAATTACTTCAATTTTAGCTCTATCTACCTCAATCCCTCGTTCGGACATCAAGTGTCCAAGCACTATTCCTTCTCTAACCATGAAATGACATTTTTTCCAATTAATGACTAAGTGCTTTTCTTCACATCTTTGCAAAACCTTGTCTAAATTTTCAAGGCAATCATCAAAAGTTTTCCCATAAACAGAAAAGTCATCCTTGAAAACTTCCATGATTTCTTCAATCATATCAGAAATTATAGACATCATGCACCTTTGAAAAAAAGCTGGAGCACTACATAATCCAAAAGACATTCTATGATGGGTGCAAAGAGCAGGGCTAATACCCTTGAGGTCTTAGAGTGAATAGCCAAAGGCAGAACGATGTTTTTCTAAGACAGTTAGCAAGCGTAGGGAATCCTGATCATTAATAAGAAAAGCATATCTAAGGCAGGGGTTTAAGCTCAATGGGCTTAGGTGGTTCTAGCAATTCATCTAGAGGTTCAGACTCTGTGGGATTTTCATCTTCCTCCTCGATGAAGAACTGGGCATCATCTTCAAGGTTGGGTTCGATCAAATAGTCAAGAGATGCAACCTTAACCTCTTTCATTGGGTCTTCCTCGGGAATTGGCTCACTCTCAGCATTTGGAGAATGAGTAATGGGTATAGAAAGTTTAAAGTTTTTCCCGAGTCTTATATTCAACTTCCCCATTTTTGTCCTTCTTAGATAAGCCTTTCAATTAGTTGTCCTATCAACAAGTGGAACTCCATAATATCAAAGATGTAGAAGCTCAAATGAACTTTAGTTTCTTTTAGCTAGATAGGGAGGACATACAAAATTCCCAAACTTGAGAGAATGTGTACTGAAAGACTTTTCAACAACTTTGTTGTTGGGGTTAATGACAATTGTTTTAATAAATCAAGAACAAACTATACAGACATGATTTTAATACCCACAATAGGATTGTAAAGAGCATCAAAAGGAGCTTTATTAATTTGGTAACGAATGGATATAGAAGGTGAGAATCACATCAGATGAAAGCTTTGATTCTTCTAACCATTCATTGCTTATAATAGACACTAGTTCTTTCGTAGTTTTTTAAGGAAGGCTTCCTCAGAAGGGTCTAAATGTTCTTCATGCAATGATTTTCTAGACTTCTAGGGTCTCCTCATGGTATGGTAATTCAAGGTATTTCCATATTCATCGAAAAGTTCATCCTCGAATTCAAGCATAAAGTTTGAAATTTGAGTTTTCTCCTTTTCTGGTGGTTCAAGAATTGGGATAGCTAAAGTTGGTGATGGGTTTGGTAAAGATTTGGGTTTAGCTATCTAGGATTCTTCCTCTAATGGCTTCTCTTTTACTTCTTCAGAGATGTTCTCTAAGATTTTCGTAAGAATGCTTCTCCCCGTATTGGCGGAGACATGCAAGAACGAGCCTCCAGAGGCCGTATTAAGAAGCTTCGAGGTTTTCCTTTCAAGACCCATATAGAAGTGTTGAAGAAGAATAGGGTCTTGAATGGCAAGGTCGGGGCCAGTATTAATAAGAGTATTAAAGCGTTCCCATGCCGTGTCTAGAGATTCTTTTTTCTTTTGTTTAAAGATAGAACCTCTGAACGAAGTTTAACTACCCTAGAGATGGGAAAGAATTGTAAGCAAAAACTAGAGCCTAGGGCTTCCCAATCTCTTTGTCTACTCCCAATGGTGAGATTGTACCAACATTTAGCTTTTCTCGTCAAAGAGAAAGGAAAAAGCTTCCATCATAAGGTTTCATCTGACATGCCTGCAATGCGCAATCATGCACAGATCTGCTCAAACTCATTTAGGTGGGAATAGGGGTTTTCATCATCTTCGCTCGAAAAGGGTTGATCCTAAACTATATTAATTAAATGTGGGCGCAGCTCATAGCCAGGTGTTAGGATAGGCTTTCAAGACTCTTTTGGTTGTAGGCTTACACTCGTAGGTGCACCATATTGGTAGATAAGGATGGATTCTAGATCCATGGTAAAAAGGAAAGGAAAAGATAAAAGAATAATGATACAAGGATAAGCTATGTTGAAAGTTAACTCAGCAACCGTTTCCCCAGCAACGGCGCCAGAAATGCATGCTGGTATAAATTAATGCACACAGAATAATCCGCAAGCACACGGATATTATACCGATATAGCACTTCACCGGGACTACCTAGTTTTATATCGAACTCGAGGAAACATGTATGAGAATAACCAAATCTAACTTATCCCAACTTCACAATCAAGGTTAGATAATAGGAGCGTAGAGGAGACTGCTAAGGTCTTCTAGTTCTAACTTTGGTTAGCTTTGTCTTCTCTTGTTCAATTCTGGGATATTACTAGAGAAAACACAGGCATAGAATGTTTCCTATAGCAACAATATCCTGCTAGGGCTACTAATGGTAGGTGGACTACAAAGGATTCAACGAGGCTATAAAAGTCACCGTCACGAGCTACCACCGATATGGAAAATAGGTACATCCACGAGTAACCGAGTCTAAGCACTATAAATACTACTTTAACCCAGGAACTACAAGGATTAAAGTATGCAAAAGAGAGTTGTAAACCTGAAGAACAATATGAACAAGATGCTTACTTGAATTAGAAGTTGATTACCAGAGAAATCTCAGAAGCAAGCTCAAGAAGAACTTGATTCCGCCAGGGTACAAGCCATAGAGAGAGCACCGATAGGCCGAGACTCCTCCTAACTCTTCCCTCTCACTCTATCTCACTATCTCTAATACAAGACTAGATCTTATTGAGAACTAATCTTCTCTTGATGGCTAGCTCTAATTTTGGTGGACATATGAATTAGGGTTTTTGGCTTTTCAGCTCTTAGGATCAAATGAGGTATGCCCTGAGGGGGGGGTACAGGCTAGTATATATAGCCTGGAGCGTCCAACGTGGGCCCTTGGATCAAACCAACTTAAAGAACGGCGGAGATGCAATCCTTAAGGCGATGGAGAACTGACATAACAACGAGGCTGATAGGGATGCCCATAGGGGCCAAGCGACCTCTAGGTGGGGTCAGGCGGCCCCATGTGTTAGAGCCACATGTCTCGCTTCGGTGATTCGCCTTCGAGAGTCTTCTAGAGTCATCCCATGTCATTTACGCGGTGGAATTCCATGATTTCTTTTGACAAATAGGTTCTCCTTGATGGTTTTCTGAATAAATCTTGCTAAAAACACATATTCACCAAAACTCATGGAATTTGTTAGTTTAAACCCGTAAGTCTACATTGGTGATCCATTTTAGCCATTTATACAATTATATCGATGCTTTATGATGAATGTTAACTATCATCAACAAAAGCCAACCTAGAGAAGATAGCGGCGATGACCAACATGAAGCCACCGACTTGCGTCAAGGACATCTAGAAGCTAGTGGGGTGCATGGCGGCTTTAAGTCGTTTCATATCTCATCTGGGTGAAAAGGGACTCCACTTCTTCAAGCTACTCAAGGCTCAAGAGAAATTTGTCTGGTCGGAGGACGCTGACAAGGCATTCGCCGAGCTCAAGCGGTTCCTTACCACACCTCCAATCATGACCGCCCCCAAAAGGATGAAACCCTGCTAATCTACATCACAGCAACCAACCGAGTAGTCAGCACCGCCATCTTTGTTGAACGAGAAGAGGCTGGACATGTATACAAAGTCTAGCGCCCAGTCTACTTCATCAGCGAGGTCCTAAACGAGTCTAAGACTCACTACCCATAGGTCCAAAAGCTGTTGTACACCATCCTAATCACATCCCAGAAGCTTCACCACTACTTTGATGCCTACCACATAGCAGTAGTCACTAAGTACCCGCTCGTCGATATCCTCCGCAACAAGGAAGCCAGCGGCCGCATCATTAAATGGGCGGTCGAGCTCGACACCTATACCATCGACTTGAGGCCTCGTCGACTTCATTGTCAAGTAGACGGATATGCAGACTCCTGTCCTGGTCAACCACCTCGAGCACTGGACCATGTACTTCGACGGGTCTCTCAACCTCGATGGTGCTAGGGCAGGCGTATATTTCATCTCGTAATCCAAGGATAAGCTTCGCTATGTCCTCCGCCAACACTTCCAAGCATCCAATAATACTGCTGAATACAAGGCGACACTTCATGGTCTCCATATAGCTATCGAGCTTGGCGTTAAACGCCTCTAGGTGTACGGCGACTCCACACTCATGATGAATCAGCACAATAAGGATTGGAATTGCACCAATGAGAAGATGGATGCTTACTGCGCCGTGATAAGAAAGTTAGAAGACAAATTCTATGGCATTGAATACCACCACATGGTTTGGGCCAACAATCAAGCAGCTAGTGAGCTATCAAAGATAGGATCAACCTGGGCTAAAGTTCCAGCTGGAGTGTTCATCCAGGACCTTGTGGCCCTTTCCATCAAGCAGGAACAAGAAGGCGTCGAAGAAAAACCACCTGCCGAGTAGATAGTCGTAGCGGTTCCTGGGCCGAGTACTGATTGGAGGGAACATTTTATCAAATACCTCACCACTGCAGACGTCCTGGCTGACAACATAGAGAGAATGCCTTACCCACCGTCGTAAGCATTATGTCCTAGTTGAAGGGAAGTTGTACCGCAAAAACGCCAAAGGGGATCTACTCCAGAAGTGCGTCTCCATGGAAGAAGGAAAGAAGATATTCAAGGAGATCCACGCCGGCACCTACGGCAACCATGCGGCCTCTGGAACACTAGTCGGAAAAGGCTTTCTAAGCTGGTTTCTATTGGCCCTCAGCAGTAGCTGATGCTGAAGCACTCGTTCGCTGATGTGAGAACTGCCAGTTTTTCGCTAAACAAATCCATGTCCCGGCTTAGGCCTTACAAACGATTCCTGCATCGTGGCCCTTTGCATGCTGGGTACTGGATATGATCAGGCCATTCAAGCCCACGCCGGGAGGTTTCTGTTGGGTCTACATCTGCATTGACAAATTCTCTAAATGGATCGAATACAAACCCCTGGTCCAAGCTACAACAAAGAAAGCAGCCGAGCTGCTTGATGACATCATTCACCGGTTTGGCCTATCGAATAGCATTATCTCTGACCTAGGGTCCACATTCTCTGGTAGCGACTTCTAGGGTTTTTGCGATGAAAGATGCACCTCAGTCAAGTATGTCTCTGTGGCACACCCAAGTTGAGTGCACCAATGGTATGATACTGGATGCGTTGAAGAAGCAGCTCTACGAGAAGGAACAGAAACACCTAGGCAAATGGCTCAAGGAACTACTAGCTGTGGTTTGGGGACTAAGGACCCAGCCTAGTTGTAACACCAACGGCTCCCCATACTTCATGGTTTTCGACTTTGAGGCCGTATTGCTTGTTGATGTCGCCTTCCGAGCACCCAGGGTGGAGAATTACAACAAGGAGAACTCCAACCAAGCTTGTCTCGTTGAAGTGGATAGATTAGAAGAGGAACATCTGGTCACCTGTGTTTGGACGGCAAAATACCTTGATGGCTTACGAAGATACTACAACCATAATGTCAATGATCGATTCTTTGTGGTCAGAGACTTAGTACTCCGCAGTAAATAGAAGACAGATGGGATGCACAAGCTCTCCTCACCTTGGGAGGGTCCTTTCATCATCAAGGCGGTCACCCGACTAGGGTCCTACAGACTATGCGACATGGATGAAAGAGATCGATGTCCCAAACTCGAGTATTCAATAAAGTTTTTTACACTGATGTTTCTCAATACTTTTCCGCTAAGCGATTCTGACTTTGCGTACAACATCTTAAAGATGACACGCCAACTATGCCTAAGGCAAATACCCAAACAAACACATTGACGCTCAGACGCCTCCAGAGATGACCCTGTCTCCGACTTCTCCCTGCACGTGCATGACCGTCCGCCCTCTACGTCATGGGTGGTCGGTAGCGGTTCCTTAGCGATGCCCTGTTCTTCCCACACGCACACGGCCCCTACGCCTCATGTTACGGTTAACAGGCTAGCTAGGGCTGGGGACTTAGCTATACACTACTGATTGGATAGTTTGTATCAAATATAAACACAAACATACCATAACAACAAGCGTTCAACAAAAAGTTGCTAAGCACTTCTATACAACGATTCAACATGAGTTTTTACTAATCTACGGAGCACCGCTCCCCCCTTCGCCGAACAGGTCGACGTCTCCAGCCAACCTCTTTGCCAGCTCTTCCGCCTCGTCCTCTAGCCTGGCGATCTTTGTCGCATCTGTTCCATGGGCATAGCCAGTCACCACACGCTAGAGATCCACCATAGGGTAATGCGACCACAGCTAGGCAAGTGCATGCACGACAGCTCCATGGGCGACGCTGCATGGTGACCGGTCTAGGATCGATCGAGGTCATGGGTCTCCAGGCAGCAGCTCTCTCCCTTCAGATTGTTCAAAGCCAATGCAGTCAAGCACGGGCTTGATCCCTGCCTTCATCGCTTCAATCTCCTCGTCCCATGTTTTCACTTGGTCTCCAAAGACCTGGAATTGCGCGAGCGCCTAGTGTTGATACTCTGCAAAAAAAGTGACTGTATGCTAAGCATGCCTTCAACACTACACAAGTAAAAATAAAATGCTAGGCTCTCACGTCGAAGATCTTCAACTATCTTCTTGGTCTTTTGATCTGCCTCCTCCTTCGCCATAGTCAGCTACACGATGGCCTCCCGGGAAAGGCTGAGCTCCATTTCCAATGCTGCATATCACAGCAAGACGTCTCACAATGTTGAGCATTAACAACACAAGATCAAAAGTCATACCTTTCTGCTGGTCGGTACTGCGGCAAAGCTGCTCAGACAGTGATTGGTTCTCCACCTCCATCTACCGCCACTCCACCTCCAACGCTAGGACTTTCACCTCTAGATCTTCTCTGCGATGGCGTTCTTGGAGTAGGCGCACCTAGAGGTCGTCCACCAATGCCTACAGACTCTTGTTCTCCTCCTGCACCGGGGCCATCTCTTCTAGTTGCCACCGGAGTTGCTCAGAAACTTTCATGACGTTCTGCAACGAGCAAGGGGTTAAAAAGATTTCGATCATCAAGGGACACAATAGAAGGATTTCTTTTAAGCTTACCTCAATAGGGCTGATCATTGTCATTAGGTCGGTTCTCAACCTCTTTGTTTCTGCGCTCGCCTCCCCCTTCTCCGGCATCTCAAACTCCTCACCATGCTAGATAACTGTGCATAGGAGATGGGGAGGCGGAGAGGGCTCCCGCATGATTTCTTCAATTTCAACAGCAGCCACACGCAGGGGTGCCCTCCTTGGTCGCTGTTGTGCTCAGACAGGTTGTTCGAGCCTTGCCTCCATTGTTGACGCTATCGGTGGTGTCGTTTGCTTGGCAACCGTGGGCGGATGTTGCGCCGTGCTGCTCGGCGCATCCCCTGTGGCCTCTGCTCCTGCTCCGGTAGAATTAGTTGATGTCGCTGCTGCGTCCCACAACCCCTCATCGCCTGGATCACCATCGTTGTGTGCCCCACCTCCAAGCGAGGTTGGGCCGGTAACTATTGGCTACTCCATGGCAGGGGCGGCTAGTTTTGCAACCGCTGGCTACTCTACCGTGGGGGCAACTAGATCCGCTCCTCCTTGTCCCTGCTAGGCATGGGCAGTTTCTAGTTCTCCTGCACGCTCCACGCTGACAATAGCAGCAGCCTGCAGGTCCCCATTCGACTCTGCACTTTGGCACACAAACAATTTGTCAGGAATTAGCACATCGTGCTCAAAAAGAATTACGCACAAAGAGGGAAACTTACAATTAGGACTTCTGCCATGCTATTCGGAACCAGCGCGTTTGCCCAGAACCACCCACTCTAGCGTCTGAGCTGCCCGGCACCTCCATGGACACCGCCGGAGTAACTCGTGTAGTTCTGGGGGCTTCAGAGGTCACCTACGCTGCTGCTACTAGAGTTGTCCGTGTGGTCTCGGGGACTGCGGTAGTCCTCTAGGTTGCCGCTGCCGGTGCCGCCTGAGTTACCACTACGGGTACTGCTCCTGCATCCATCGCCTTTCGTGCATCTCCCTACCGTCATAGACTGTGGAGGCATCATGGTCGTTGGGGAAGGAGGCACCGCCATCACATCATCGTCTGACGAGCTCAACACATACATCTACTGTCTTCGGGGCTGAGCGGTAGCTCTAATGCTCACTGGCTTCTCTTCATGATGAGATGACCCCATTATCTTCCTTCTCTTTGGGGATGGCTCCTTGTCAGCAGGATGCTTCTCCTAGAGCCTCTCATGGACATACGACATCCGCTCGTCTTCATCTCCATCGTCAAGGTTGGCTGAACTGTCCCCGCCTGTCTCCGAGCTGGCCCAACATCGGGGACTACTCGGGCAGGCGTCAACCCTCCTTAGCCAGTCCACCGATGGCACCGCTGAGAAGTACACTGCTCGGTCCTACCCATGAATCTTCAGGAACACAAATGAGTACGTTTCAACAGGCAAAGGAACAAATGAATCCCAAAATAAAACTCTTACTCGTGGTGGGAGGCTCCCTACATGGAAGGGCCTCTACTGGTCATCGATCCTAAGACGCCCCGCAAGGTTGAACATCATCAAGATGTGTCGTTTAACCTCATCCCGATTGATATCCTCAGGCACCTCATGGGTCCCATCAGTCTCCCCTCGGAATTCATATCCGGGATGTGCCCTCTCCTTGCTGGGTTGGACTCGCCAAAAGTGAAATTTGTTGCCATGATCACCCCATCCAACCTTCTTCGATCTATCAACACCAAGAGCTCCGTCACTTGCTCCATCCCATTGGCACTAGGCCTCTCTGACCACCTAGAGTGGCTATTGGGGATCTGATCCATGTCGCATGCCACATATGGCTCCACCTATGGCATGTAGAACCATCGTTGTGCCCAATACTTCACATTCATGTTCAAAGGGGTGGCAATGTATTGACCCGCCATCCCATCCCGGAGCTACAAGTACGCTCCTCCTACAATCCTAGATCCAGATCACCCCTAGGCTTTCAAGCAGAAGAAGTGGCGGAAGAGATCAAAATGGGGTTGAACGCCAAGATAAGCCTCGTAGAAATGGATGAAGACAGAGACATGAAGGATGGTGTTTGGGCTTAGATTGCAAAGACTAATCCCGTAATAATCAATCAACCCGCAGAGGAATGGATGGATTGGAACACCAAATCTACGGTAGAAATAATCTTCAAAAACTACTAGTTCATCACCACGAGGAGTAGGAAAGCTCTCACCATGAGCCGGAGGCCACCCGCCCATCACCCTATCGGGCAGCACATCATGCACCACCAATTGATTGAGTGCCGCCTCATTGCTGATGGACTCCATCCATTCCTCGCCGTGATTGAGCTCGCGCGATCCCCGACTCAACCCGCCGCGGCTTCTTTTTGGCACCATATCACAGATCTATGGCCTGGAGGAGACTATGTGCTTGTGGTTGCTCTGATGGTGGAGCAGTTGCCAAGCGCGGTAGCGTGGGAGCGAGGAGGATGATGAAGTAGCGAAGATAGTGGGGAATGTGCGCTGGTGCTGCAGCACTCTTATAACCGTTCGACCCCTAACCCTCCGCCTTCTAGGGTTTTTGGGAAACCGTGCCTCCCCCGCCGCATTCTCCCCCGAAAACTCCGCGTGCCCCATTGGATTGCTAAATGGGCCTGGTGGGCCACCGCGTCAAACTGCGTTAAACACGGGCCGATGAAACAGATTTCAATGTAAGTGTCGCTTTGATGGAGTTTTTCATATATTTTTTCTCTTTGGCCCTGCTACAAGATATCTTCGCAATCTTCCAGCAGGCTCAGGGACTACGTGTGTACACGTCATCTGGTGATGACTGTTCAATTTTTCTAAGCTAAGATGGGGACTGCTTCGGCACCTGAAGACTACTATTTCGGACCCTAGAACCACGTGACTACTTCACCTACTGCCAGGCTCAGGGACTAAGTGGACACACTTCACCTGGTGGTGAATGTGCTTATCTCTAGACTTGGTCTTCTACAAAGCGACTAAGTCGTAGACCATAATCGTTCAGGATCCCTATTCTGGCTCTAAGAGCCAATTTTGCCTAAGGCATTGATGCTAAGCATCTCTCTTCGTTCCTAAGGGACTAAATTCCTCCACGCTAACTAAGTCAAGGACACTAAGCATCAACTTCACCGCTCGAAACTTAAGCGGGCACACTTCATCTAAGATGAAGGCTTCAAAAAAATTTACTTGAGCACCTTACATCCTTCTGGCAAACCTTACTTTCAAGTAAGTTCGAGCTCCGCACCTAGACAAACAGCTCGGACGCTTGCCTCAACAACTCGGATGCCTGACTAATTGCTCGGACATCTTCAATAGCTCGACTCCTAGTCAGACAGGTCGGAAGCCTCTTCTTGATAATTAGAAGCGTGTTGATCAACTCAGTCAAGCTCAGGATGGTGTTGCTCAGAGGATGCAAGGTGCTTGGGGACTAACTATGGGGGTATGACCCCTGATACCCATAGGGTTATACATGGGCCGAGCCACCAGGCGAGGCCTAGCCCACAAGGCTGCGCATGGGTCACGCTACTAGTGGAGGCTTAGCTTACAAGATGATGATGCGTGAAGCACAACACAGGTCGCCGCGCCTCGCAAGACTGTGTTAAGATCCTCGGTGATCTAGGAAACCCGCTCGGATATGCTAGATCCTATAATATCTGTAACTTCCTATCTTATAAATCGATCAGGATAGAAACAACCGATCTGTAACCCAACCCCCTAGGCTATATAAGGCGGGTAGGGACCCCCTCATTTTTCATCTGATCATACGCAATACAACCCACCGAAAGACACAGAACATAGGATATTACGCCAAACCAGCGACCTGAACCTTCCTAATCGCTATCTCTTGCATTTTGTGTCATCGTCCGGTTCCCTCACGTGTACCTCCACTGATTCATCTACTACCGTGGGCATATCCCTCGGTAGACTGCCGGCTGGATTTTGTCGGCACCGCCTCTTTGACGCATGCCCTGCCTTAATAGTACTACCAATGAAGTATTTCATCATCCTCTTGCTTCGGTACCTGTGTCCTTCCACTAAGAAATGTCGGTGACACATGTACACTACCTTTCGGGATCCCTCCAGGAACTGAGCTGCAGTGTCAATCAAGCATTCCGAGCATCGCATGAATCCTTTGATCTATCCTGAAAGGAAAAATTGTCCTGGGTAGTTAGTGATGGTAACAAAAATGATGGCTTTGCATGTGAAGGAACTCTTTGCAAGCTCATCCCACATTTTCACTCCATGCTTCCATAGTGTCTCCATTTCTTGCATCAACGGCTCAAGAAAAACATCTATGTCGATACCTGGTGCTTTGGGCCTTGAAATTATAATGGTCAGCAATAAATACTTCCTCTTCTGACACAACCATGGAGGGAGGTTGTAGATCGATAGGACTACTGGCCATGGGCTGTGTGTGCTGGTCTTGTCACCAAAAGGATTCATTCCATCAGTGCTTAAAGTGAACCTAACGTTTCTCGGATCTTCATGAAATTCTTGGTACT
The DNA here is from genome assembly GCA_904845875.1 of Miscanthus lutarioriparius. Classification (NCBI taxonomy): domain Eukaryota; kingdom Viridiplantae; phylum Streptophyta; class Magnoliopsida; order Poales; family Poaceae; genus Miscanthus; species Miscanthus lutarioriparius. The sequence goes on from CAJGYO010000015.1 coordinate 53,077,265, forward strand.
TCGCATGGAAGTCCTTCCACTGTTGTGCATCGGATGGGTGACGTAGCGCTTTGTTGTCTTTCTTGCGTTCATCCAAAGCCCACCATCGCATTAGCTCTGAGTCCCTTGGGTTTGAGAACAAACGCCTCAAGTGATCAATCGGTGATAGATACCACATAACCAATGCATGAATTCTTCTTTGGTTAGTATCATCTACAGCTAAGGTGTTGTTTTCCTCTTCAACATTCTGAGAAGCATCATTTTTCTTTCCGCCCTTCGTTCTCTTTTTCTCAGTGTTAGTACCCTCACTGCAGTCTTCGTTTACTTTGTATCGACTAGCACCACAGTTTGGACACTTCATTAGGTCTTTGAACACCCCACGATAAAGGATACAGTCGTTCGAACACGCATGTATTCATTCCACACCCATTGTTAGTGCACTGATAAGCTTCTTTGCTTGATACGTGTTGGTAGGCACAAAGTTTGGCTTAGGAAGCACAGCAGCCAACAGAGTCAATAGGACGTTGAAGCTCCTATCGGACCAGCCATACTTAGCCTTCAAGATCAGTATGTCTAACACAAAGCATAGCAATGACCACCTTTTCTCACAACCCTTTTCCTCCTGGTACAAACGTTCTTCCCTTGACTTCCGCACCATCTCCAAGTTATCTAGCCCTTTCAATAGTAATTCTTGTTCTACGTGGCACAACATGTCATTCAGGAAGCCTTCTTCTTCATCTTCTTATTTGTCTTCACCATCACCCTCCCCACCATAGCCTTCTCCACCACCACAGCCTTCGCCACCACCACCGCCTGCAGCGTCATCTCCTGGACCATCATGCATCATGACACAATGGGCATCGTCATCTTCCCTTACTTCTGGCGGATTTGTACCTTCCATGTTGCCTGTTTCTGTACGTCTCTCACCATGATGATCCCAAATCTCATAGTTCTCCATGAAACCCCTTCTTACCAAGTGTGATCTTATCGTATTTGGATCTCGACATACTATACGGTTCCGATAGTCAACACAGGGACAATATATATCCTTTGTCTGCTTAATCAAAGCGTGCCTTTTAGCTGCTTCAATAAAACCATTCACATCTTGTATGTAGGAAGCTTCATGTCTTCTTTTCGTATACATCCATGACATGTCCATATGTGCCCTTCAAAAATAAAAGATATATTTGCATGAAGGTATTATTCGCATATAAATGTTGAAGCAATTGATGTCTATTTTTCTATACAAATATTACATTATTCTAGACCTAAATCTTAAAAAATGATAAAGTAAATATAGAAATGAACTAGAGTTCATGTGAGCCAAAGTAAGTTGGCCAAAATCATTCTAAATTGCTAGGAAAAATTAAAAAATCTAACATCATGCATGTCTCTCTATAGATCTCTAAGTGAAAGAAATGAACATGAAATTTTGAAAAGAGTTTAGGTATGCCACTTTCTCACCTCTCAAACCCAACTCCTTCGAAGGTTCAAAGGGCAAAACATCCCCCTCTATTTTTGCTATTTCTCGCCCTCCAAGTGAGTTAATGGTGCTCAGCATGCATACTGTTCTGAGGAGGAAGAAGAGGTAATTAGGGGGGCCATTATTAGGGGCGGCTGACTAAAGAGAACCACCTCTGTTAATGCATTTGTAGGAGTGGTTCTCATAACAAACCGTCTTTGAAAATAGATCACTATTAGAGACAATTTTGTAAAGAGGACCACCTCTAAAGATCCATTTTTAGGGGCGGTTCTCTTAACGTAACCGCCCCTAAAAATAGATGTCTATCAGACGCGGTTTTCTTAATACAACCGCCCCTAAAGTTGCATCTTTAGAGGTGGTCACGGAGCTACAGTGCTCACCGGCGCGGTTAGATGCGGCGTGCTAGTTCAACCGCCTTTGATAGAAAAGGGTGGTGTCGCTAAAAATGACTCCTGTAGTAGTGTTGGCGGTCGGATTTGGTCAATAAGGACCGCCAACAAGATCCCCCAAGCTTACCCCTTGCTCGTCCCGAGCAAGAGCTAAGACAGTCGTTGTTGATCAGGAGTTGCTGCAATGCTGATTACAATTCAAGAGTACCATGTCTTTAACAAAGTATCCGTCCTTGATTTCAATAAGTTGGCATTTTATCCACCCATTTACCTTGATCCTTATGGGGCTTGTTGCTTTTCCAAGTCTTGGGCAGTTGCAAGATAGAACAGTTTCATAGAACCGCTAGTCATTCATTTCTTGATCGACTTTCTTTCCGGGGGTTTTAAGAGTTTTGTAAAATAAAAGTAAGTTCCTCAAATGATCCACTCGATCTCTCATTTGTGTATGATCCTCACCAAAGGCTTTTGAAATTGCCTTTCTTTTCATCCTACATTCTAAGGCTTTTTGTGGAGTTTTGGTTAGGGATGAAAGAGCGGCATACTTGCATCACATAACATTGCTAAGTCAAAAACCGAATCCAAGGATATGTAATTCATACACTTTGATCAAGATTATGCAAGTGTGTGGAATGTTGAATTTTTTTCTAACTCTAAATATTTTTTTGTATTCCTTTGATCATGACTCTCTCTTTTTGACAAATGACTTTTATTTGAAAGTATGGGCTATCTTTGTTTTTCTTTTCTTCATGCTTTTTAGCATGGGATTATTTTTTTCTCATGCTCTATGGCATGCATTTTTTTTCCTCTCATGCTTTTTAGGCATGGATATTTTCTCTTCTCTCTTTTTTTTCTTTTTTTTAGCATAGCCCATACTTTTCTTTTGGCATATGAAAATTTTAGAGAGAGACTCATGATAAATGAATGGAGTATTTATTTGGTGGATGGAAAAACATGTTTTTGTGTAACTCTCAATGTAAGAGTCAGCATTTTATTTGTGGGTGTACGTGAATCTTGATCATGGGTGCATGACAAGAATCTCAACAACGGTCACAAATAATTTGACAAAGCTCAACATGATAACAAGCAGCATATGACTAAGGTTTTGTATTTTGTATAGTGTCATATGGCCTTGGTAGGAATTATCATCATTGAGGAACTTTTTATTTTAGCATTTTTGAAAATAAAACTCTGGATGTCAAGTTTCTCTTAGAACAAAGTCATAGCAAATTCCATTTGTACCATATCATAACTTGCACCAGCTTAGAAAAGGATCATGCATTTGCAACCCACAAGTTTCAAGTTTTAGGATGAGACATTTTTAGCCAACAAACTTAAATCTTGGGGAGTATTAAGTTATAAACTAGGTACATATGAATTATAAAACAGAGCAACTATTCATCATTTCAACAAAGAAGAAACTAAACATTCTTACTACACATATGTGGAGTGGAATAAATATTATTTGTTGTTTTTATCATATTTGATTTTTTAAAACTAAATAATAAATAAATGCAGGAAAATAAATGCGAAGTAAAAGATACAAGTTACCTCTCTGGGGATCCTCCCCCAAGCTAGCCCGAAGTTTACGGTCCTTTGGCTACTTTTATTATAAGGCAGAGGCAAACTCAAGGGTTGATTTTATTTTAGTTATTATTATTATTATTATTATTATTGTTATTATTTTATTATTATTATTAAGGTTCACCAAACAAGTTTTCGTCTCTTCTGTCATCTTGAAGACTTACCCTCATGAAGATGATAAGTTTCTGCAGGGGTTAGTCCATTAGTTTCTGCAGTTGAGAATCCAATCGTCGTACAGGCAATACGAGATGCACCGGCAGGTGCGTCATACCAATGTAGTCCCCGAGCTTGCTGGAAGGCGAGGTATGAGCCTTGTAGCAAGGTCTAAATGAGAAAGAATATCCCAACTGTATGCGAGTCGCCAGTCGCATGTAGTCGAGACGCAAAGTCCCCGAGCCGTGGTCGGAGAGTGGTCGAGATAATCCCCGAGCACAGGTCGAGGAGCGAGCGACGAAGTCCCCGAGCCGTGTTCGGAGAGTGGTCGAGGCAGTCCCCGAGCACAGATCGAGGAGCGAGCGACAAAGTCCCCGAACTGTGGTCGGAGAGTGGTTGAGGCAGTCCCCGAGCACAGATCAAGGAGCGAGCGATGAAGTCCCCGAACCGTGGTCGGAGAGTGGTCGAGGCAGTCCTCGAGCATAGATCGAGGAGCGAGCGACGAAGTCCTCGAGTCGTGGTCGGAGAGTGGTCGAGGCAATCCCCGTGCGTGAGAAGCGAGCGACGAAGTCCCCGAGCTGTGGTCGGAGAGTGGTCGAGGCAGTCCCCGAGCACAGGTCGAGGAGCGAGCGACGAAGTCCCCGAGCCGTGGTCGGAGAGTGATCGAGGCAGTCCCCAAGCACAGGTCGAGGGGCGAGCGACGAAGTCCCCGAGCGAGCGGCGAAGTCCCCGAGCGTAGCTCGAGATCCCTGCAATATAAATATACAGAATGATGTACAAAATAATAAATTATGGAGAAAAAATCAGCGGTGAAGAAACAACGCTCAGTAGTCATTTGCAAATGAGCATGATGTGATAAAGCAGTTGGTGCTTTGTAAACATCAGTGTTAATATGAAGTTTGTGTTTATACTTAATATAAACCGTCCGACCAGTTAGTATATAGCTGAGTCTCCAGCCCTAGCTAGCCTGTTAACCATAACGCGGGGCGCAGAGCCCGTGCACGTGTAGGAAGAACAAAGCGTAGCTAAGGAGCCACTGCCAACCACCCATAACGCAGAGGGCAGATGCTCGTGCACGTGTAGGGAGGAGCCGAAGACAGGGCCTTTTCTGGAGACATCGAGCGTCAACGTGATTGGTCGAGGATTTGCATTAAGTATAGCTGTATGTTATCTTTAAGATGGTATACATGGACAAACATTATTTGAAGAATAATCATGACGAGGACGCTGTGGAGGAACATCGTAATGAAAATTATGTTAAATATAAATATTAGAAGTGTACTTATCTTTGGATAGAAATCTGGCCAGTGGCGATGAAGTTGTCCGGTCCTCGAGCTTTCCGACTTGTCGTCACGACGATGGTCGCGGTTGTCGTAGCGCCGTTCTTCGTGGCGATCATCATTGCGACGTGGTCTGGTGGTCGAGGTGGTCGGAGCTCGGTGGAGCCACTCGGGACGTGGTCGACGTGGTCTGGTGGTCGATGTGGTCGGAGCTCGGCGGAACTGCTCGGGATGTGGTCGACGTGAGCTCGGGGGAGCCGCTCGGGACATGGTCGACATGGTCCGTGGTCGACGTGGCTCAATGTGGCTCGCTCAGCGGCTCGCTTGGCTTGACGTGGCTCGCTAGACGGCTCGATGCGTGCGTTGTCTTTGTAGTCGTCGTTGGCTTGTGTGGTGATCTAACTTGGACACATATATGCTTCCTTGGTTGCATGGTTGCATGGTTCTATAACATAGCACGGTGGCTCGATGTAGTCGGATAGCTTGTTCGATGCCTCGGAAGATCATCTCAGCGGTCATGTCGAAGTTGGAGAGCTTGTCACAAGACGGGATGAATAGACAGTGCTCGGCTTGATTGCGACCGCATGATGCACACGTACGTATACACGTGCACATGCATGTGCCCCTGTAGATCCGTGGTTGCATATTTGCATGCATGCAGATCCGTTTATACTCTGAGTAGCAGATCCGTACAAGCACGAGGAGTCCGATCTGAGCGGGAGTCAAGGAGCCGCCGCGATTGACGCTGCTCATTGCTTGTACGACTGTTCGTGGTCTAGGATCACCACGCGCGATAGCATGCCGCCGCAAATCGTCGCGTGACGCTGAGGTGATCTTGCCATCTAGCGGGCCGTCGGTCGTCGATAAGTCGCTGCCAGGATAGCAGTGCTTCGATTTGGCGACGCGTGTTGTTCGGAGATGCGCCGTGATCGTTGAAGGATGTTGATCTTGAGTTATGCCATCTGATTCGCCTGGGATCAGCACGCATGAGCCCCTAAAAGGGGTCCCCTACCTGGCGTGCCACTGTCGACGAAATATGGTCGGTAGTCCACCGAGGGGGGTGCCCGTGGTGGTAGATTGTCGGTGGACGGTGCGTGTAATTAGGAACCAGATGGTGACACAAGGCGCAGATACAGCGATTTAGACAGGTTCGGGCCATCTAGTCGACGTAATACCCTACGTCCTGTGTCTTTGGTGTATTGTATTGAGATGTATACAGATTAACCTATCCTCTGGGGGACCCTTGTCTCTCCTTATATACTCCGAAGAGACAAGGTTACAAGTAAAGTATCCAATTTGGTACTATCATAATATCTAGTACAACTTGTAATCTTGATGGCCTTGATCTTACGGGCTGGGCCACCTCGGATGGTGCGGCCCATGTACCATCTTGTGGTACCCAGGGGTATATCCCCCACACATATGATCAACCAAAATCTATACTAGCAGTCCATAAGGTAGGCTATTTGACCTAAGCACCATGCTTAAATTAAAAAGCCTATAGAAGTATGATCATTACATCCAAACTTCAAACTAAGCACCATGCTTAATTTAAAAGATGTATAACCAACACTCCCAAAACAAATCATGCCAGCATAGAGAGAGAAAGCATGAAAGGATAAACAAGAATCATCCAACGGAGGTGAAAACATTGAATGGTACAAGAGAACCATTGGCTTTTTTTACAAGGTAACGGAAAATGGTGAGATTGCAAGATACACGTTACCTTGTGGGGGTCCTCCCCCAAGCTAGCTCAAAGCCTAAGGTTCAGGGATTTACCTCCGTGGGTTTTCCTGCATGGTTAGGATATGGTAGATCATGAATGGACTTACCATCCCTCGTGATTACCGCATTGACATTTTCAAATGAAATCTCAGGTTGCCCCGAGATCATTTCAAAATTATAAGCAGGAATTGTTGCAGCAATTTGAGCTAGTTGGTTTTCAAATATTTCATTAAGGCTTAATTGACTTTTGAAGGAAAAGTTTAAGCCTTTTGAATTTGAATTAATGTTTTCAAAAAATTCATCATTAGACGCAAGTTTCTTAATTAGGTTTTCATTTATTTGAGGTTGCCTTAACACAAGATCTATTAGAGAAGGTTGATTCGAAGAATTTGAATAAGCATAGTTACCTTCCTGATATTGAGGGTGTGACTAATTCCACCCTGGATCTCCTTGTGGACAGAACCCGTTGTTGTCGTTCAGCGCATCTTCACGGGTCTCGAGGCAGTCGTTCCCCAAGTGTCCGAAGTTTTCGCACACCTCGCATGATATATGCGAGTAGAGCGATTGGACGGTACCATGTTTGTCCAAGCATTTTATTAAGAGAACCAATTTTGCAGCCAGCATATCCTTTTCCTCCATTGGAGTCTGTATTCACTCCAACCCTGGTTGGAGACCATCTTCTCAATGAGAGTCACAGTTCCGCTGATTGTGAGTGAAAAGAAGGCTCCTCCGACAGCAACATCTATGTGGGCTCTGGATGTGGAAGTTAGCACGTTGTAGAAGTTTTGAAGGATCAACCAGTCTTCCATCCCATGGTGTGGGCAGGAAAGGATGTGTTCTTGTAGCCTCTCCCACGCTTTCGGGATGGATTTTGATGCTGTCTGCTGAAAGTTTGAAATTCTTCCACGAAGGGCAATGGTTTTGTCCATTGGGAAGAGCTTCGTGAGGAATGCCGTGGAATATTTGTTCTATGTGTTGATAGCTTCCTAGTCCTTGTAGAATCATTATTTCACCCTCCCCCAAACGAGGAACGGGACCAAGCGGAGTCTAATTACCTCCGATGCGACACCCTCCATGACGACGGTGTCGCACAGCTTTAGGAAGTGTTGGAGATGTACGTTGGTGTCCTTGCTAGGCAATCCACAGAATGGATTTGCCTGCACCACCATGATTAGGCTGGTTTTCAGTTCGAAGTTCACATCGCCCATGTTGACAGCGGGCCCAACGGGCACGTTGGCAACAATGGGGATGAATACTCGCGCAGAGTCTTGTCGGCCACGGTGTTCGGTATAGATGGTGCTTGGATGATGGGTTCGGTTGCCGGTGGCGTAGCGGAAGGAGGATCATCACAAGGTCGGGCCTTCTTTAGGAATGACTCCGGATTCTCGGTGAAGGTTGTTGGCAAGTCGAAACCGTCTTACACTATCCTATTTTCATCCACAACAGGAGAAAACAAGCAAAGTTATCCTGTTATGAACAATGGCTATTACACATGCATATTATCATGAACATGTCCTAATAGATTCTTTTAACCAATGCCTTCCCCCGCAATGGCGCCAGAAATGCTTGTTGGCATTTCTAAACGCAATCACCAAGTATGGAGTTTTTAAGTCCATCCCCGGCAACGGCGCCAGAAATGCTTGTTGGCATTTCTAACGCAATCACCAAGTATGGAGTTTTTAATTCCATCCCTGGCAACGGCGCTAGAAATGCTTGTTGGCATTTCTTAGCGTCACTGCTAGGATTTGTGTTACCTAGGAATGGCACTAGAATCGTCGTGACAATATTTCTGAACACATGTAGAAATACTCCGCAAGCGCACAGATATATCGTTGTAGCATTTCATCCGGAAGTATTTTCGGGTATCATTCATTTATATTTTCCCAAAGGAAGGCGTGGTGTAAAAGTCTCTAATAAGGATATGGACAAGATAACATGGCTGCATAGTAGACCAAAGTCCATAACAGGGGTAATTGCAGATAGATTTTGGATAGTGTGACACACACACTCAAGCCAATCTCAAGGATAAAGATAAAAGAAAGAATAAAGCATAAAAAAACCTAAACTGAAGCAGGCTTATCTTGTATAGCTCTGCTAAGATGAGCAGATCATACAAATACATGAATATCTAAGGATAGCGATCCTAAGTTAAGACAGCTTTGCTCACTATAAACTTACTTCGGGCACCGGATCAGACCTGGTCTGCTAGGCGAGGCCGGCCTGTAGCTCTGCGCCGTATCCGAACATGGGGGATTACGAAAGACGGATAGGGCTGTCACCACCTGCCGCCTACCCCTCAAACGGAGGATACGAGGCAAACGAAGGTAACTTCCAACATAGACACCACGTCTACGCTATTGGTTACTACTCTAGCGGTGACCAGGAACTTCCGTCTTTATCAGGAGTCCTCTTACTAGAGCATCCGCCACGGGGACAGACGACGAACCCTCAAGAATATAATAACCAAAACTAAACTTAAAGTAGAACCTACTACCTCAATTTAGGTCTTGGTCTAAACATGTGTGTATGAAAGATTAAACATAAAGTTCTATATGCTAAATGAATAACATAAGAACTTAGCTCTAATTCATAAACATAGCTATATTGATAATATGAGAGCAAAAACATAGAAGAATCCTTAATATTATTCATACCAAGAATTCTCCAAAGTATAAGCTTTCCAATGAAGCTTCTTGCCTTGCTCCAAATAAAACTACTAAGAATAGTAAAAAGATACAAGTGTTAGAGAGAGGCTCTTGTGTGGTGTGTGTTTTGAAGGTGAGCACTACCCCTCCTTTTATACTAGTTTGTAGTTGGTTTGGCCAAGGTAAAATAGGAAACTACTCAAAACCGACCCTAGGCGTCATCAATGCACCGCCTGACGAAGATGAGCCCGAGAGGCGGTGGTGGGGGTGCGGGCCCTGGTGCGGCCGCACCAGGGTTGGTTCCCCTCACCACCGTCTTCGCTTGGTCAGTTTCTGAGTTGATCTGGGCCACTGATACGTCGGTGTTTGGCCTAGATTTGCATGGTACATGGGCCTTTCTTTTATTTGCCTTGAGCGGGTCTGCGTTACGCTTTCTCAGATGGCGTACTTTGATCACATTTTCCACGTATTCCAGATATATGTCCTGCAAAATACTGATTCTCCAATACATGTGGAATTGTGTCAATATAAATAACATATGTGTACAAGTTTGCTTAGTTCTCATGTTTTTGTATCTTATTTGGTGGTCGGATTTGGTCAATAAGGACCGCCAACACTATCTTGATTAAGCAGGGAATTATAAACCTCAAACATCTTTGCTTCCTTTTGCTTCTTTGCAGCCTTCAAATTTGCATTTGATATTTGAATCTGTGCTTCTGTCACCTTTTCGCGCTTCAACCTGCAATCTTGCTGCACCTTGACAATTTTCTCAATGTTGTCACCAAGGATGACAATTCCTTCCATAATATTTTTCTTCTTGCGCTTTCCATTGCGCTGGCCTTTGCTACTTCCCTACCAATGGGACGTGATTGTTCATCTGGAACATCAACTATTTCACTCTTGTTTTCTCTCTCTTGAAACTGTGCACACCATTTCGGCTCATCTTTTAGTATCCTCCACCAATGCACCAACGAGAAAGGCTTTCCAAACCTTTTTGCATACATCTTCTGTGCCTCATCCTCTAGCATGTCGTCGGAGTATCCGTTTGTATTCACGTTAGTTACCGTAGTCCAATAGCCATTGAAATCACTGATCGATGACTTCAGGCATGACCAGTGAACCTTCAATTGGTTTATTTTCCTTGTACGCTTCCCATTCCCTTTCTTGTTAAACTCATCAGTGACTTCCTTCCAGAATGTATCACCTTTCTTGTCATTTTCCTTAACTGGGTCTTTAGAAGCATTCAACCAAACACTAGCCTACAAAATACAAAATAAGAAAATATGAACAAATCAAGTATTGTACCAAGCACTGGCCTACAAAATGCAAAATAAAAAAAAATTGTTAAGTGATTACTAGTCTCTCTTCCTCTTCATAACTCCAATATCTTTCCTTTGCCGGCCTATTTGCCTCGCTATTGTCCCCTTCATCAATGTCAATATTCACCGTCTCCTTTGTTGAAGTGCCTTGTTTCACAGCTTGCGGTTCAATAAGTCTAGAGATACATCAAGCTGTCGAGATACATAGCTAACAACTATTGCAGCTAAAATGCAGAAATCAACTACTTGCAGTTCAAGTACAGAACCAAATTCAGAGATGATAAATTTTCATTGTAGTAGTTCAGAAAGTATATAGGTCAGCAAGTATATAGTATATTGCAAAGGTGCCATACCATGGATTTGGGGCTTGCTGGTTTCCAGGTTGAGATGGAAATTTTGGGGGTATGCCCCCCATCCTGCTCCTTGCGGTGGCCGTGGCAGCACAGTCGGCGTAGCAGGGGAAGAAGTCGGCATGCACCAGGGGCTGAACTCGACGGCGGTGGAACCAGTGGTGTCACTGGGGCAGAAGTCGGCGACGTCAGCGGCAGCGGCGGCGGCGGCACTGGTGACGAAGATGGACGCGGCGAGGGCGCACGCGAGGATGCCGTCTTCATGCCCAGCCGGCTGCCCCGCGTCCTTTCCCCCCTCTGCCGGATGTGAGCCGCCCGGAGCTCTCATGGGGCACTTGGACCATTGACGCTGCTAGATGGAATCGGAAACGCTCGGCGCTGCTTGGGAGTAGGGGGCGCGAAGCAATGGGCGGAGGTGGAGGGGGGCAGGAAGGATTGGTCGGAGCGCGGGAAGGATCGGGGCCGGGGCGGAGTAGCGCGCGTCTGGAGCGCATCCACACAATATCGATGGGATGACCCACCCCCCCCATCAACGCGAGTGTCATACGCTCTCCAATGACTTGGTTACGGTGCCGAAAGGTTTCGTCCCCACGAAACGTTTTCATTCTCTCTCCTTCTCAAATCATGCAAAGATTTCATTTTTGCTGCTGTGTCACCTTATTTAATGTGCATAAAACTTCAATGAAATGCTCATTGAGACTGGCCTAACAAGAATTGTAGTAGGAATTAATGCCAAAGGAGTAATAAAGGACAAATCAATCTTACCAATATCTTTTAATTTAACTTCTCCTGCCGCTCCCCTAATGAGCACCATGCATGCATTGGTTTTGTATTCTTTGAAACGAAATCCTCTTCACTGAACCAGTAGACAATGCAAGAATGCCCCCTAGCTAGTACATACATACCCTAATTCAAACGTTAGATGAGAACGAATGGTAATTGAGAGAGCATGTCGGTAGGGAAGAAAAATTAAACATGCAGCTGGAAGCACGACGTACTCACTGGCCGACCAATGGTATAGTCAGGACCCAGGAGGAAACTCGTCGTGGCAAATAAACGTCGTCTTGTTCCATCGACACTCGCGATACGGCACCTACAACATTCGCCGAGTGCCCGTCGATGTCGATGCCACGTGAACGCTTGGAAGACGAGTGGGCATAGTGGACATGGAAGTCCAAATGTCATGATGGATCAGAGTCACCTACGTACGTGATCGGTGAATGCATATGCTTTGCATGGGTCAATAAACTGAAAAGGCAACTGGCACTTACGCACACTAATTGGGCTGTGTATAGGCCTGCATCGCGGCCTGTTTAAGGCCCACCCGAGGCATATGCATGCCATAGCTTTAGCATGGGCCAACACTACCATTTTTCTCTAGGGAAAAGTCCATTTTACCTCCCTTACTATCCTCGAAGTTTAGTTTAAACTTGAAAATCAGGTAAACCACTTTCCTCAACTTTTAAAACCGTTCATTTTACGTCGCTGACCCGCTTATAGGGGGTTTTCAAATGTGGTTTTGTCTTTTGTCCTTTTTATTTATTTTGGCTAAATATTTCAAAAATTATAGTAAATCACAGAAAAATTATAAAATAGAAAATCTAATTTTGTTGGACTCCACATGAGTAGATCTACACAGTAAACATATAATATAATATAATTTAATACAAAGTTTTTGTTGTAGCTTTAGATCTATGTTTTTTTGTAATTAATTCATAACTGCAGTTTCTTTGGTCCAATTATGGTGGAATTTTTATAGTGATCTAATTATTGTATGCTTTAACTGTAGTAAAATTTTCATACACAATATACTGGAAAATTTTACTATAATTCAATCATATAATAATTAGTGCACCATAAAAATTTCACCACAATTGGACCAAAGATAATGCATCTTTGAATTAATTACAGAAAAGCTTATATCTAAAGCTACAACAAAAACTTTGTAATAAAGCATACCATATTATATATTCACTGTATAGATCTACTCATGTGGAGTCCGAAAAATAGATTTTCTATTTTATGATTTTTAAAAAATTCAATCAAATAAAAAAAGAAAAAGACAAAACCGTCTTTAAAAACCACCTATAACCAGGTCAGGGAGGTAAAATGAACGGTTTTAAAAGTTGAAGGAGGTGGTTTTACCGGTGTTGGGAAAACTAGACTTTGAGGATAGTTTAGAGGTAAAATAGACTTTTTCCTTTTCTCTACCATGCAATTCGTAGCCTAGGGAGGCATCATAGCTGTTTTAATCGCACATTTAAGGCCCAATTCTGTTTGGCCAATAACCGTTTTGGGACCTAATGTTCATGTGAGCCGTATCACGTATGGTATCTAAACATGCATGGAGCTAGGTATACTTGGGACATCTCTAATGGACAGCTCTAAGCTAGTATCAGATACCATGTGGAAGGGAGAGAGGCCAAAAAGCTTTGAACTAGCACCTAGCGGGAAGAGAAATAAAGAAAAGCTAAGCTTTTGCACATACTAAAAATATATGAGAAACATGGTATCTATCTCTCTAGATAGGAGCGAAAATACATAAATAAAACATGTGGCGCACGTAGGATGAGATGGATCTAAGGGTCCGTTTGGTTGGGCTTTTGGCTTTGGCTTTTGGCCTTAAAAGTCAAAAGCCCAATTAAATGGGCTGCTTTTAGAGGTTGTTTTTTTTTAGAAACAACTGTTTTTCCGTAGTATATTTTTGAAAGCTGGTTTAATTCTATTTTTGGCTTTTGGCTTTCTGCTTTTCGAAATTGGTGGAATAAAAAGCTCTTCCATAGTTGTTTCAAGAGAGATAAAGATATAATGTATATTTTATACTTGTTTAACCAAACAGCTTTCAGCTTTTCTACAGCTCACAGCCCACAGTAGTTTTTTCACAGCTCACAGCCCACAATAGCTTTTTTTCTACAACCACAGCTCAACCAAACACATCCTAAGAGTCGGTATCTAACTCTTACTATTATTAGAGGTGTCATCTTTATCATGTCCTTACTTGAGCCGTCAAAACCAAATTTGATGAACAAAAAAAAGGCTCCACTAGAGCCTCGATTAGAACCCTAAAAATGAGAGGCCCCTCAAATCTCCCTCCCAGCCCTCATTTTCTAGGGACCTTCCTCTAGGCCCTCAACCGACACTTGCTATCGTTTTCCTCCAGCAAGCAAGAGGAGTCGTGTCTTTTCCATCCACATCCGATGTCCCCTGCATGCTCCACCATCCCTGGGAGGTCCTTCCCTCGGCGCGGCTCCCCCGGCGACTCAGCGAGGCCCCTCACCTTGGTGGTGTGACTCCCCTCCCTGCGGCGGCGTGCCCCTTTCCCAGGCGGGTCTCCCTCCCTACGGCGTGCCTCTCGCAGTGAGGTTGTCCGCCTGTGACTGAGATCCTTCCCCGGTGTGGCTCCTCTCCCTAGCTCCCGTCTTGTCCCCTGGCGAGGTCCTTCCCCGTCCTAACGAGACCCTTACCCGATCCTTCCCTGTCCTAGAGAGATCCTTCCCCAGCGCGACTCCTCTCCCCAGTGCTTGTCCTGTCCCCAGTGAGGTTCTTCCTTGTCCTGCGAGCTCCTTCCCTCAGTGTGGCTACTCTCTCAACGCCTGCTCCTCTGCCCAGGTGAGGTTATCGACGCTCCTCCCCATCTCGGTCATAGTTCAATTGATTGGAGCGAAGGTACATATATGGCCACAGGAGGAGAGAAGAGTAAATCTCATATGTCGGTAACTACTGAAATGGATCTGGGAGCTGTTATTATAATAGATGAAAAAAGACCTAAAAATTGGAGAACCCTCGCTCCGATCAAAGGTAGGAACCCTAATTTAAGTGAAATTGCTCTTAGACATTACCAAGAGCTAACGCTAGCATCTAAAATAGAATGTCCTCCGCTAGACACAATTGGATTTATCTATTAGTAGCAGTACTATTTGGCCTGAGAGATGGCTCTACTAGCATATGGAGGAAATAGGATAGCCTCCACCAGACACAATTACTACCTCGATCTATTTGGTTTGGGTGGTCAGATGTATCGTGCATCGCTAGCTCTTGTGTGCATGATCCACTACCTGCGAGGGTACATCAGGTACGTGTAATAAAGTTTTTTTTAGCATAGTGTGTAATAAAGTTTATAACACATCATTGAGCAGAGGGCAGCAGACGACGACCCTGCGTAGGAGTACTCGTCTCCTCCTACAGTGTACGGGCCCGCTGGGTGATGGTAGGTAGGCAGGACTTGTTCGTGTCACGACGACGACGAGCCTCACCGCCATTAATACCACTACCTGCGAGGCGTTGGGGAGGTTGGCACTTGACAGCACGCCGACGACGACGGCCGGCCAACGGTCCCAAGGGTAGCCATCCACCGACAGCAATACGTACGTATAAACGTATGGCGTCTGCGTAGGCGAAACGCCTGCGTCCATGCCTTTTTCTCTGTGTATAATACTGGCATAGCGAATATGCTCATATATATGCCGCGGTAACACAACCTATAGCTTGTTGTGTAAGGCTGTCTCCAATAGGAGATTTATAAGCAGACCCAAACTTAAAATGGGTCTCCAACACAATGGCCCCGTTCATTGGTCTGAAACTTGGCTGAAAAATACAGTAGCGGCTGAATTGTTGTGAGAGAGAAACACTGTTGGCTGGTTTGATGAATAGTGCAACGGGAGGGGAACCAGCCGGCTGAACTTTTCAGTTCAGACCAGCGAACTGAGCGAATACCTATAGCATCCAACAGAGTACCTATATAGAAGACTCATTTTAGATGCCAAGAGAGGTATAACTCAAATCTGAGTATCCTCTCTCCTGGAGACCCATTTGCAGAAAGGGTTTTGTCGGATTCATAAACCCAGGGTCCCTCATGAACCGGCTTTCCAACAAAGGCTCGGCCCAGCAGACGACGTTGCGAACGACGCGCAACTCATGGGCTGGCCCAAAAACCTAAAAGACAGGCTAGGATGGCGATCTAGTCTCCGACCGGAAGGCCTGGCCGAGGAGGAACGGCGTCCGCTTCCGACTCTGGCCCGCCTCTCTGACCGGAAGGCCTCGCTTTCAACTCTGGCCCGCCTCCGGACGGCCTCTCCAACCGGAAGGCCTGGCCAAACATCACTTCTGACTCCGACCCGCGTCTCCGACCGGGGAGGCGTCGAACCCCTGCTCACAGCTCTTCGCCAAACTGACGCAATCAGAGCCGACTGGGACCAACCGACCGAGGACGCCCGCTCGGTAAGGACCAGGAAACGGACGGAGAAAGTAAAGCAGGGCACTCAAGTCAAACACAATACCAAGTACCCTGTACACCTATAGGATAGTACCCTGTGACCTTCCCAAGCAGTGTTGTAGGCGCCGACATTTTCCCTACAGTGTTGTGGGCGCCGGCATTTACCGTACCAGGCGAATATGGTAAAACCCCTTGCATGCGTCTTGGTATCAACAATATGACAGGCACCGACATCTGCTATACCTAAAGAAGACGACGTAACCTTCCACGTGCATCTGACATTAAACAGTATTGTGGGCGCCTACCATCATCTTGTACCCACCAGCGTGGGCCACAAGACTTAGTAGCATACGTACTCTCTCCCTCTCACTTGTAAGGCCACCCCCTTTATCTATAAAAGGGGATGCGCTCTCTCTCAACATATAGACCCCCTCAGTTCACTTATATTGATTCACCCTCTGTAACTTTAGACACTTTAAAGTTATACAGAGCACATGCTCGAACACTTAGCACATAGCGGAGCTCCCGTCACTCTCGGTCCTTCAGACCAGAGTCCGACCGGACCTCTTATACCCCCCATCTTTCTCCCTTCCGTTTGTAACCCCACTGCAAACTTCAAGCACCTGGGCTCAGGAATAAAGTCACCGACCGACTCAAACTGGACGTAGGGCACGTTGCCTGAACCAGTATAAATCCAATGTCATTGAGTGCTGGGCCACATCCGATCACAACGTATGGGAAAACTACAAATATTTACGTGTTGGTCACTTTCTACACCGACAGTTGGCGCCGTCCGTGGGGAAGACGTTGTACGTTCACACTTTTTGGTCATCGGATGGCCCACTTTTCCGCCACCTTCGCCATGGCGGGCTCAAGCGATATGACTCGCTTCGGCTCACTGGAGTTTCCCGCACTCCCACCTGTTGGGATGCGGATTCCACCCGTTTTCGAGTCGTTCCAGGCCTTCCTCTACAGAAGACTGGACTTCGTCACTGACCGACTTGGCGTACTACACCTCCGCGAGGAGGCAACCATCCCCGTGCCCGTCGGAGGGGCGCCCTCCATCGGCTCCGGGACACCCAACGACTTCAACGACGAAGCACCTGCGCTTCATTCTGAGCAAACGCTCTGCTCAAACCCCACGGTGAGTAATGTACATACTTTTATTTACTCACTATTTACTATCTTCCGCCGACTATCCGGAGGGACCCCATTGTCCTCACCGCGACCACCATGCGACCGGTTCCCCTACGGCCTCACGTCCCCCATGGATGCGTACGCCCGGGGGCTCTGAAGGATGCTGGCGCCGCCCCCTCTCACGTCCGAATTCGTGGGGATGGCGAGCTATGCTCCTACCTGTTTCCTCGACCTCATGGATGATGATTTTGAGAGTGACGGCTCCAGCATCGGCGATGTGGCACCTAGCCACCGTCCGTCCTGGGAGTGCGCTATGGCGGACACTCCGGGATAGGCGCCGATGGTAGCGGAGTCCTTGTAGACTCACACCACTTTGGACCCTCGTGCAGGGACCCTCACGCTCACATGAAAGCACGGTGAGGAGCTATGACAACGGTGGTAGAACCAGCCGCCACCTGCGCCGGCGCGCTCGGCGCACCACACTGCTTCCCGTGCGCATAACCTGGCGAACGGCGCTCGGGGTCGCACCCGATAGGTCTAGCGCAACATCATGGACAGGGGGAATGATCCCCCACAGTTCGCTCGGGTTGGCTAGAACATTGCTGCTGCGGCAATGTTTCTGCGCGGCCTTTCTGAGCTGAACGACCCCCAGGAACAGGCGATCCACCGGAACCTCCGGGTACTGGTGAAAACCGCCGCCGTTCAACAGGCGGAGAGCTCCGCATCACAACACCGACTCACGGCCTCTCTCCCCACCAGGGGAGTGGGGATGCACCAGACGAATCGCTCAACCCGCTCACCGCTACAGCCGTCGAGCGTGACACAGGAGGCCGCAGCTGCGCCTCGGACTGACCTGGTGCCCACTCCGCACCGACCGCCTGTACATGAGCGGCTCGGGCCAAACCAAGATGCTCGTAGCGTCATCAGGAATCGACGTTTGTCCCGGCATGATGATGGCGTCCATCGAGTAGCAGTGATGGTAGGCGACACAGACCCCGGCCGGACCATCGCGAGGAGTGGTGAAACACACCCCAAGCGTGATCGCCGACCGGACGACCGGAGTCCCAACCCGGATGGCCTGGGACCATGGGCCTTTGGCCGACGCATCTAGAGAGCGCCATTCCCACATCGCTTCAATGGAGGTCGGGACAAAGGCAAGGCCAAGCGTGAGGATTAGAAGAGGGCCCCTCCACGTAGAGGGGCAAAAAGAACAAAAAAGATCATTGCCGACCGACCAACTCCGCGTTGGTCGCCGTGGCTGATCACACGGGCAAGCAGCCCCAGCAGGGCCTTCCGGACCACTTCAATGAGCTCACGGAGAGCCCATGCACCAACCACGCCTACCCCGTCAAACACCTCTACAAGGACTGTGAGCTCCTTAAGCGTCTTCTACGATAGGCCGGCGGACCGAAGGAAGGAAAAGGCAAAGAAGCAGCGGCCAAGAAAGGGGGCGTAGCGGGCAAGGATCCGGACAACTGAAGGCCCTATATGGTGACCGGGGTGATCCGACCTGACACCTACCGACTGAAGGATGACAACAGCGATGTTCTCACCAACACTTGGAACAGCGAACAACTACGTCGTTTCTTCCCCTAAAATTCAGTCTTATCATTTTTTAATTAACGTTTGCTCCTATAGAGCGCCCCAACCCGAACACTTTTTGGCCCAGGTCGCCCGGGGGCTCCACGAGGGTGCAATGCCACCTCTCTTTTTACTATCATATGATAAAATACATTTTTTCCTGAACGAAAGGGTAGTCCATTCCTTTAATTACCTTACGTAACTTTGCTTTAAGTATTCCGACCGATCCCACCCTGCCTCTACCTACAGTTATGAGCGGCTGAGCCTCGCGGGCCACGCCTAGGCTCTTAAGGTTGTAGCCTACGGTGCGAATGGGCAGGTGTGAAAAAGAAAAGAATAAAAAACAAAGTTATGCTAAGGTAAAAATAAGGAACGGACGGGACAATCTTCCCCGAACGAAGTAGTTCCATCACAAAAACAAAGTTACTGTATTCATGAATGCACAAAAACACTTTACACAGGGGCCTCCCCCATGACATTATCTTCTACATTTGCTAAAGTATTTCTACTCTAAAACTTCTACTATGGCTCCTCAGCGGCATCGACTACGGGCTCGATCGGCGAGGGAAGGGCTGCTCGTCCTCTGACTAGACAACATTAGGCTCGGTTGGAGGCGGGGCGACATCCACTTTTGACCCAGGCTCTACGCCATCCGCAGGCTGGGCGACGTCCTCCTAACGCACGCTTTCCAGCCAAGTCCGCACGGCGAGCATCCATCACCCACTGCGCGGAGACTTGCTCAGCCACCAACCTTGCATGTGGCAGCAAGCTCTCCCTGAGCGATTGGATGTCGTCCGCGCTCCAGCCGTCGGCATACCCACTATAGATGGTGGCAAAGTCCTGGACCGGGTGGTACATCACCACCGAGGTCAACACCCTCGACGTCCCATAGAACAGCCCATCGGTGATGAGGACCCGAAGACCTCCGAGACGACGAGCTGGGCAACATTGCGTATCTGGTCAAGTTCCCCCTCGAGAGCACGTCACTCTTCAAGGGACTTGGCTAGCGCCTTTGCATTCCGGCCAATCATCGCTTTGTCCATCTCTAGGTCCTGCTCCAACGACTCCACCTTTCCACCTAGCTCTAGGATAAGGATGACAAGCTCAGAATCAAGCTAAAGGAAGAAACCAACACGTCGAAAGCAGAAAAGGTACATACCGAGGCGGGTGTTCTCGAGGATGGAGAGTCCCTCCTCCTGTCGAGTCACCTGCTTGCACAGCCAGGCGTTCGCCTCCTCCGTTCCCATAACCCAGCCCCGAAGCGCGAGCACTTCCTGGTCTGCCTTCGACCGGGCCTTTCGCTCTGACTCCAGGGCATTCCGCTCCGTCTCTAGGGTCTCCAGGGATCTTTGGAGCACCACCTCGATGTCCACCAGGGACTTATGCAATGCCACCTCGGTCTTCGCCGCCTCAAGCCCCCACTCAGCGGCAGTCGCCCGTTCCACAGCAAGCACTTCCGCCGCCCGCGCCTCGGTCACCTCCGCTGCCCGATCCTGGGACTCGCGGCGGGCGGACTCCACCTGATGCTCAAGCTCAGTCATCCGGGCATGCTGCATCCGGAGGAAACGGAACTTGCAGCTCGACATCTCCTCCAGACCCTACAAAAGCAAGAAGCAAGCATGCTGAGGCAACAGACAAAAGACCAAGGGGTCTAGGACAAGCGCAGGAAACTCACCGCCATGGTACGGCATAGGTCCACCTTGACCAACCGCTAGATGGACTCAACCCGCTCCTGGGCCTCCTCAAGCTTCACCGATAGCTTGGCGAGATCGGACTCCATGGCGAATCCTCTCCCCCCAAGGATGTCCTAGAGCTGACACTCCTACGAATCCCAAAGGATGAACCGAACCTTCATCGGGTCCTCAAGGCAGGGCCACACCAGGTTAGTCTCCTCCAGCCCACTAGAGGGCCCAGCCTCAAATCGGACCACCGCCAGCTCCTGCAATGGCACTGATAGCTCCACCTTGTCACCTGCTTCGTCGTTAGAGGGGATCTCCACCACCTCGATTTCATGGGCCACTGGCAGGCATTTCGACTCCGTCCTGGCCGCATCTCCCCCCGGCACCTCTAGCTCCAACCGGGAGGGTGAGCCATGCCCCCCCGCCCGACGAGGCAGGGAGCCCGGTCTCCCTCTCCTCTTCCACCGTAGCCGGTGGAGGAGGGGCCACAAGCGATACTTCCGATGTGGACTCCACCATCACCACCGGGATCACCGTCAACACCATCGCCGCCGCAGCCGCCGTACTGACAACCGACCCAAGGGGCACCATCCCGGAGGGAAGGACCCACCGTCACCACCATGCTCTCCCCGCCGCTTGCCATGGTGCGCTACAAGGTGGGCCTCCAATCCTCCCGCATGGGAGTTGGGGCGATGCTCAGCCCCGTCAACATCCGGCCGCTATCAAAAAAGTATAGGTCAGTCACACTCTAAAAACTCAACAGCAAGATAAAAAAGAAACAAAAAAGGCATACCGGGATGTAAGCGGTACGACTCTGAAACCCCAACCCGACGTCAATGGGCCCGTAGGGCGAGGACCGCTCCTAGGCTGCGACCCACGCCCCCTCACTTCAACCGGGGGCGGAGTCGACCCAACTGGCTCCTGCTTAGCCCACGAATCACCACGACCTTCGGCTCGGGGCACGTCGACCGGAGCAACTAGTGGGCATCCTCCCACTGTGAGTCACACGCTGGCGCCGACCCCGACGATGCGCGGGTGCGAGCCTACTCCTCTGACCGCCTGGCTTGCTCTGCCGCGCCCAAGGCAGGCGGGGACGAGGCCGGCGATGCCTTAGAAGGGCGCGGTAACTGCGTCCTCTTCGCCTCCCATTCGCCGACGGCATCCGTGCTCGCAGCACGCTTCCTCGACGTGGGAACATCGCCACGCCTCTTTGCCTCCTGCTCGCCGCTAGCGGATGTGGCTGCAGGATCACAACGCTCCGCCAAGGTCACAATGACCTCCCAGCTTTCCTCCTCCTCGGAGAAGATCATGTCATCCCCCACCTCTATGGGGTCCTCCGACTCAAGCTCTGACTCGACGTCGCTCCTATTTTCCCCGGCCCGCACGCGCCGAGCGATCTCCTTCTCCTTCTCATGCTTCCACCGAGCCTCCTCGGCTTTCTTCTTCTTCTTGGCATCCGCCGCCTCCTTCTGGGCGGCCTGCCGGGCCACGCCCGCCGGCCCCTTCGGAAGGTGCGGTCAGGACTTGTAAACCCCAAGTCCCTACGGAACAGGCGACTCAAAATAAAAAAATAGGAAAGCAAAGGAGAAAAGAACACGGAGTAGAGAGAGGGGAGCATACCAGTTTGGACACCATCACAGAGTGGAGAGGTCTAGGCTTTCCATCAAGGTTCTCTTTGGGCCTCAGCTGCAGCACCCAGTCAAGATGACTCCAGACCTCGTCGTTCGGCAGCTCCTCTAGAAACGCCCGGTCGGGGTCCGTCGGGCCGTTGTACTTCCACATCGGCCGCATCCTCTCCACCAGCAGAGCGACCCGACGGCGGAAGAGGGTGTGGAACACCCGCACCCTGTCAAGGCCACACCGCACGACCTTCTGGAGCTCCACCTCGATAATCTCCACCTTCTTGTTTTGCCAACTGGCGGGGCCCCACAACTAGCCGTCCAGCCTCTCCGGACTCCTGTCGGTGAAAGGGGGGAACGACGCCTCCACCGAGTTCCTGATGTAGAACCATTCCCCATGCCACCCCTGATTGGAATCATAGGGGGTATACACGGGGTACGAGCCCCCCGCGCTCGGTTTCTTCTACAGCGCAAAGCCCCCCACCGGTGCAATCATGAGCGGCTTCCCCTCCGACAAAGCTCTCCTAGAGAACATCCGCCGGAAGAAGTCCACGTGCGGCTCCATCCCGAGGAAGGCCTCACACACGGTGATGAAGCCGGTGATATGCAGCACCCTAGTCGGATTAAGGTGCTGCAGCTCTAGACCCCACTCATTGAGGAGCCCGCGCAGGAACTAGTGCACGGGGTATCCTAACCCACGCTCATGGAAGGCGAGGAAGGAAACAACCTCACCGGCTCGAGGTTGCAGGAAATCCTCCCTCCCAAGAGCCCTCCAGTGCACCACCTCATTCAGTAGCAGAAACCCCTTCTCGGTGAAGGCATCTAGCACCGACTCCCTCACGATGGATGGCCTCCAACTCGACATTTCGCTCCAGGTTCGCGAAAGGATCTGTGAGTTTTTCTCCTCTCCCTCGCTCTCCCCTTTTCTCTCCTAGGAACCACCGTGGTACTCAGACGCTCTTGGTGAGAAGGAAGAAAGAGAAGAGACGGCGGATGAGGAATGGGTGAAAGAACGAGGCACAGCAGTTAGGAAAGGCACGGCGATCGGGGAAAGGCGAAACGATGGGGGCAAAAAACCCTCTCCCTTCCCCTGTTCAATGCGGATGGGATACGATGGGATGCGCCCTGACCGATGGGATGCACCCTGCCCGACGGAACAGCGCCTGGTCAGACGGGACGTGGCCTAGGTATGGCCCACCACTACCGTAGGCCGGGCACGAGAAACAAGGCACCACTGAGCGTAGGCGGCCCTCCGCCTTCCCAGACGGGACTTGGAAAGGCCCAAGCAATGGGATCTTCGCTAGGAGAGACCAATGGGCTTCTTGAGTTAATTGGACGGCTCAGGCGAACGCCAAGAGATAGGTAAGGAGCAGAGGGATGCCCCATGCGGGCCATGCCGACTCCGTCACGAACGATGAGCGTGGATCCTGGTCAGACATATCCGATAGGAGCTCCTCAAACCCCATCACTCGAGTCATTAAGGTAACGTTACCAACCCCCACTATTTCTTTATATAAACATTCATTCATCCATGCACACATTCATTCATTCCATACATCCAAAGCATTGCATATGCAGTCAAATGCATCACAACGCTCCGTGTTGCGTCATGAAGCGGCAGTTGCCTCATTCAACATGAGCAATGACCGACCGGGGTTCAAAGGTCGGCCCACGAAGGCTCGAGGCTGCCTCGCGTCAAACAGAGCTAGGGGAGAAAATGCAGATGAGCCCCGAGCGGCCCTCGCCTAGTCTGCCCCAAAGCAGATAGGGTCATCTCAACCTTCTCGTTCGATCCTAAACCTCTGCCAAACCCACAGAATCTCCATCGACGTGAGGCCAGCGGGCCACCTAGGTCGATCTCCGAAACGACCCAGGCATCTGCCGGGTTGTAGGTTAAGGAGCAGTGGAGTGCCACATGAGGGCTATGCCAACCCCGTCATGAACGACGGGCCCGGACTTCACTCGATCATACCCGTTAGCGAGCTCACCGAGCGTGTCACTCGAGCCCGAGCCATCGAGGCAAGCGACGTTAGCTTAGCCCCTCCGGTTGTGAGAAACCATGGATGGGGTAACGCACAAAACTCAACTGACCCCAACCTAGCCCAATAGGGCTCAAGGTCTCAAGACACCAAAACTGCCTCGGCTA
Organism: Miscanthus lutarioriparius; assembly: GCA_904845875.1. NCBI lineage: Eukaryota > Viridiplantae > Streptophyta > Magnoliopsida > Poales > Poaceae > Miscanthus > Miscanthus lutarioriparius. Next base: position 53,101,543 of record CAJGYO010000015.1, read on the forward strand.
CGCCCGACGCGTGCGCCCGACGCTGGGATCTGCAAGCTCCGTCTCGTCCGATCCCTAAAACTGCCTTAGCTGCGCCCGATGCTAGGATCTACGAGCTCCGTCTCACTCGATCCCTAAACTGCCTCAGCTACGCCCGACGTCAGGATCTGCGAGCTTTGTCTCGCCCGATCCCTAAACTGCCTCGGTTGCACCCGACGCGAGCACCCGATGCCAGGATCTACGAGCTCAGTCTCGTCCAATCCCTAAAACTGCCTCAGCTGTACCCGACGCCAGTATCTACAAGCTCTGTCTTGTCCAATCCCTAAACTGCCTCGGGTGCGCCCGACGCCAGGATCTACGAGCCTTGTCTCACCCGATCTCTAAACTGCCTCTGCTGCGCCCGACGCCAGGATCTATGAGCCCTGTCTCGCCCGATCCCTAAATTGCCTCGGCTGCGCCCGACGCCAGGATCTGCGAGCTCCATCTCGCCCGATCCCTAAAAATGCCCAACGCCAGGATCCGCGAGCTTCGTCTCGCCCGATCCCTAAACTGCCTCAGCTGCGCCCGACGCCAGGATCTGTGACTCCGTATCACCCGATCCCTAAAACTGCCTCGGCTATGCCCGACGCCAGGATCCGCGAGCTCCATCTCGCCCGATCCCTAAACTGCCTCGGCTGCGCACGGTGGGTCCGCGAGTCCGCCTCGACCAATCCCTCGGCTGCTCCCGACGCCAGGATCCGCGAGCTTCATCTCGCCCAATCCCTAAACTGCCTCGGCTACGCACGACGGGTCCACGAGTCCACCTCACCCAATCCCTCGGTTGCGCCCGACGCAAGGATCCATGAGCTCCGTCTCGCCCGATCCCTAAAAACCACCTCGGCTGCGCACGACACCTTGGTTGATGACCCTGTCTCGACTAAAATGCACGCACATATGCCCACTAACAAAAACCCCAAGGTGATCCTGCCTGAATCGCCTGGGGGCTCGGGGGCTACACCCACGTGTGCGCTCGCGCGCACCCGCCATCAAGACAAAAATCTCACAAACGATTCTACCCGAATCGCTCGGGGGCTCAGGGGCTCCTATTGGGTTTATAAACCCGGGGTCCCTCATGAACCGGAAGGCCTAGCCAAACACCACTTCTGACTCCGACCCGCGTCTCCGACCGGGGAGGCGCCGAACCCCTGCTCACAGCTCTTCTCCAAACTGGCACAATCAGAGCCGACTGGGACCAACCGACCGAGAGATGCACGCTCGGTAAGGACCAGGAAACGAACGGAGAGAGTAAAGCAGGGCACTCAATTCAAACGCAATACCAAGGACCGTACCCTGTACACCTACAGGACAGTACCTTGCGACCTTCCCAAGAAGTGTTGTAGGCGCCGACATTTTCCCTACAGTGTTGTGGGCGCCATCAACACCCATATCAGGCAAACAAGGTAAGGCTCCCCCCACATGCCACTGAGGCATCAACAGTGTTGTGGGCGCCGACATTTACCATACCAGGCGAACATGGTAAAACCCCTTGCATGCTTATGGGTATCAACAGTATGGCAGGCACCGACGTCTGCCATACCTAAAGAAGACGACGTAACCTCCCACATGCATCTGACATAAAACAGTATTGTGGGCGCCTACCATCATCTTGTACCCACCGGCGTGGGCGACAAGACTTAGTAGCATACGTACTCTCTCCCTCTCACTTGTAAGGCCACCCATTTATCTATAAAAGGGGATGCGCTCTCTCCCAACAGATATACCCCCTCGGTTCACTTACATTGATTCACCCTCTGTAACTTTAGACACTTTAAAGTTATACAGGGCACATGCTTGAACACTTAGCACATAGCGGAGCTTCCGTCACTCTCGGTCCTTCAGACCACAGTCCGACCGAACCTCTTGTACCCCCCATCTTTCTCCCTTCCGTTTGTAACCCCATTGCAATATTCGAGCACCTGGGCTCAGGAATAAAGTCACCGACCGACTCAAACTGGACGTAGGGCACGTTGCCTGAACCAGTATAAACCCTGTGGCATTGAGTGTTAGGCCACATCCGATCACAACGTACGGCAAAACTATAAATATTTACGTGTTGGTCACTTTCTGCACCGATGGATTCTTTTTTGGATCTTGTTATTGGAGAAGACTAAAAATGGGTATTGAACCCTTTAACTGTAGTGTTACCCAAATGTGAAATGGGTCTTATGTTTTGGGTATCGATCGTTTGAGACAGTCTAATTATCTGGATCTGCCAAATTAGATGATAATAAACTAATTATTTTCATTAAATTTATTAATTTAGGTTGAACCAAACCGTACTTTAATTGAATCAAATAAATTCCAAGATCTATAATAAATATTGGGTGTAATGAATGATTAATTCTGTATGTAAAATAAACTAGTGATTTTGTGTATGCACCATTTTTTTGTTGTTGGGAGGAGAGTGTATGCACCAGTTGTATATCACATACATGTGTGTGCAGGCTCAAGCTCAGTCAAGCCACAACACAAAGTCTTGGTCTGTCCCTCCACATAGAGGAGGATCTTGAGCCCAATAAAACAGTTGGGCTCTGAGGCATGTTCCTGTGAGTTATTAATTTCAGTTGGAATCAAGGGTGGAGATCAAGCTTGGAAGGTAAAGTAAAAAACCTTAGCCTCCAGTGCTTCAGCTGTTGTAGCTAAGAGAGAGGGTGGAGAGAGTAGAACACAGGAACACCACAACGTGACACAAGAGAGGAAGAAGGAGAAGCAAATCTATCTAGACCGCGTGTGGTGGTTCTAATTGGCCATCTTCAGGCCAGTGATTGGAGGCTCAAATGCAGTTAGATTGGCACCAAACTTGGTAAGATCGTTCCTCACTTAGATTACTTTGACCTGTTCAATTGGTTGAAGTATTGGTTGAGCATTGCGTTAGATTTGAAAGGGGTTTTATCAGGTCGGGTTACTGCAGGATAGAGCAGTTTTGGTAGATGATTGTTTTGAGTAAGTGAAGCCTAGCTCAAATAGTTGGATGGGAGGTGTGGTCATGCACCCAACCACTCAGGTTCAAGTCCTCTTTTGGACTGAATTTGGGTGCTTATTTCTCTTCTTAATGAAAAACCTCCTATTCTTCCTAGGTTGGATCTCGTTTTTTAGATGATTGTTTCGGGTGGTGAACCAGTGTCCGATTGAGCTAAAACTTGGTCAGTGGTCAGGGGACTTGTGGATCTATATGCCTACCAAAATGGAACTCGTGGATCTATATGCCTGCCAAAATTCATGCACAGTTGATCTGTAGTTTGTGAGATATGAATTGATATGCCGAAGGAGGACAAAATATGTGACTTCTGTATTTGGTTGTCATTCATTTTGTTATAGAAGATTGTAGTTGTAGTTGATGCCAAGTTTGTAATTCTCTAGATGAGACTCTTTATACCCATTATTGATTATAGTGGAAGCTTAGAGTGAACCATTTGGTCCCATAGTTTTTACTCCTTACCTGGAGAAGTTTTTTCACGTAAGTCGTTATGCTTATTGTGCGTGTGATTGTTGATTCCGCTGCTGATCTGATAGTAGATGTTCTTGTGATGACTCATCGCAAGACGGGAGACTAATTGTGTATTGTTTCTATCTTTCATCCCAACAATAAGTGCTGCCACGTCAATGAAGGTCTTTTCTTTAACGTCTAAGCAGTAATCGCTGAGGGATGGGAGAGGGCGAGTGAGGGATGAAAGAATTTTGCTTCTTTTAATATTATTATGGTACAGATATAGATTACTTTCATCAAAATATATAGATATAGGTTTATGATTTATATGTACACGTACTACACCTACACGTAGAAAGCTAGGACGACATGGACGATGGTGAGCGGAGGTATGGGCGTGCTGTCGTCCACTTACATGCGCGAGCTACAACGGCCTTGTTTAAATCCAGGTATAAAGTTTGGGGTATCACATCAGATTAGATGTTATATGCAGGTGTTATATCGGGTATTTGGATACTAATAAAAAATAAATTATAGAATCCGTCAGTAATCCACGAGACGAATTTATTAAGCCTAATTAATCTGTCATGAGCACATATGTTACTGTAGCACCACATTATCAAATCATAGACTAATTAGCCTTAAAAGATTCATCTCGCAAATTAGTCACAAATTATATAATTAATTATTTTTTAAGTCTATATTTAATACTCTGTAGATATTCAATAGAATAGGGACTAAACTTTTAGAAGGAATAAACAGGGCCTACAAGTACGAGTAGTACGTGGGTAGGTGCTGCATGTATGGAATAGTACATACTATAGGATAGGATGGGCATCTCAAATTAATGTAGGGTACATATGGAAAAAATATTGGAGCACTTGAAAGCAAATATAAATATAAAGCAGAGGCATGTGTGGCACCGCGATCGAGTCTCATGCATGCATGTGAAAACAAAATGCATTGATTCGTTCAGGAACACGGACACGTGAAGATGTACTACCGCGGAGTGGCGCACGTAGCATGCATGCATCAGTCTTGTACGTACAGCCAAGAAAATAAAAATAAAAGTATATATTATAGTTATATCATTGTTTCAACAACAAGATTAGAATTTATTTCATAAATGCATCATTATCTCATAGTAATATATATCTGATAATTTGGGAGTATATATATGTAGCCTTTCAAGTTTGGAAGGGTAGAAGCATGCAACCGATTACTCATGCGTCAACCAATCTTTCCATACAAGAACTCATCTCAGTTACTATTTGAATTAAGCAATGAACATGGTATTTTGATAGGCTTATTAATGAACAAATATATTAAAGATATGACTTGTCACAGGTTCAGAAAAAAAAGCTTGAGACTCTCATTTTTGGATGAGTCTCATGAAATTCTTGAGTTTGGGAGCTTTCATGTTAAAGGATGGTAACCAAATCATATTCTGGGAAGATACCTGGCTAGGGAACCAACCACTAAAATCCCAATATCTAACTTTATTCAACATTGTTTGTAGGAAAGAAGCGAAGGTTCGAGATGTATTAAGCTAAGTTCCAATTAGGGCTCGTTCGGCTAGGCAGAAAACCAGCCGGAATTCACTGTTCACGGCTGAAAAACATTGTTCACTCTCTCACAAATTCCTCCAGATTCCTCCCAGCAAACAGGGCCTTAGTGTTGAGTTTAGAAGGGCAATAGTGGAAAACAAGCTACTAGAATGGAACCACCTAGTAGCAAGGATGGCTAATATTAACCTGAAACAGGGTACTGATAATTTTGTTTGGATTTTACATAAAACAGGTTTATACACAGTTAGCTCGATGTACAACTACCTAATCAGTAATGGCTTAAAAGTATCACAAGTATTTTGACGACTTAAGATCCCTTTGAAGATTAAAATCTTTATTTAGTTCTTTAAAAGAGGGGTTATTCTCACTGAGGATAACTTGGCGAAGAGGAATTGGAATGAAGTTACGTCCTCCTGTTTTTATAGCAAACCTGAAACCATCCAACATCTCTTCTTTGATTGCTCACACACCATGTTTTTATGAGCAGTGTCGGTGTTTTCGGACCACCGACGAGTAAATTTCTATTTGCGCGTCTGGCTCGGATGGTGTGCTTGGAGGACACAAGGGTTTATACTGGTTCGGGCGGAACATCCCTACATCCAGTTCGTTGCTGCTCGTGTTACCGGCACTTGGTTTGCAGTAGGGGTTACAAACAGGCGAAAAAGGAAGAGGATCCCAAGTCTCTGGTGGAAGGAGTGAACGGGTGCTGAGAGCTCGCTTGCTGCTCAGCCGTGTGCTCGTGTCATGCTCTTGTGTTCAGATCTCCCCTTTCATGGGGCACCCTGCTTCCCCTTTTATAGGCGGAGGGAAAGCGCGGGTTACAAAGGAGGAAAAGGAGAAGAACGAGATAGAGAAAAAGGCTTCCAGGGTTGCCGGGTCCTTCTTCTCCTTCATACGGGTCCCGCCGATCGTATAGATGTCAACAGGGACGGCTCCATGTCGTGGCCCTGTTCATCATTGGCGGCATGCGCAGGCGTCATCTACCAGTCATGGCGTTCCACTCCGTCCCGGTGGACGTCCTGGTGAACTGACGCGTCTATCAGCGTCCATACGAGGATTAGGCAGAACAGCACCGGCACGGTCGACACTATTCTTGATGTGAATCCCCAGGTATGGCCCGTCATGGCCACGGGTTACATCGAGGCATGCCAGCCTCTTTCCTGGCGTCAGAGTTTTGATCCAGGCCCATACGCTTGGACCTATAGTGGTTGGCGGCGGTATGGGTCCCCGTCGGACGAGACGGAATCCTCGTCCTCGAGGTCGGGCAAGACGGAGCCTGTGGCCTTAGGCGAGACGGAACCCATGTCCTTGGGGTCGGACGAGACGGAGCCCACACCCAAGGGGTCAGGCGAGACGGAGCCCGTGGCCTCGAGGTCGGGCGAGACAGAGCCCGCGGCCTTGGGGTTGGGTGAGACCTTTTAATACGTCTCGAGACATCCGGGGAAGTCTGCGTGGGCGCTAACTTTCTTGCTTTGGGTATCCCTACTATCAATACCCGACAAGCAGTCCATATGGGGTTAGGATTTAAACCACCTCAGAATACCCATAACTTATTTAATGGATGGTACTCTTGGAAATATAAGAATTTTCGATCACTCTTGCTGATTGGTGCGGCGGCCATTTTATGGTCAATCTAGATAATAAGGAACTAAGTTGTTTTTGCCAATCGTCAACCCAATTCTTTTTTGCAGGTGTTATTCCGTGGGACCAATTGACTTCGGTTCTAGGCCCAATTGCAACGGTGTGAGGCTCAACAAGTGATTATGGTGGAAGCTTGTCGAACTTTGGAGACCGCGGCAATAAGTCTCTTTGTGTCCTATGGATGGTCTTCTTTGTTTAGAATTGGGTTTTGAGTTTTTTTATTATAAGAATTTTGTTTATCCAGTGTTGTTAAGTAAGTTAAAAGAAGTTGGTATGATCCCTCTCCAACGAAGATATGAAGCCGATACTCTTTCCATCACTATCGGAAACAACAGATTTGCCGAGTGCCAAAATATTTGCCGAGTGCATTCCATCGGTGTCAACAGAATATCATCGGCAGTCCTCCGAGGGGTATCCCACGAAGGTAGATTGATCGATAGAGAGGCGTGTAATCAAGAACAAGAAGGCAACAGAGACACACGAGTTAGACTGGTTCAGGTCATCAGTATGACGTAATACCCTACTCCTGTGGTCTGTTGGTTTGTATTGGCTATCGTATGATATTGCGTGAGTTTCGAGGGGGTCCCTGCCCACCTTATATAGTCCGGGGGGTAGGGTTACAAGTCGGTTAGATCTGAGAGATAACCAGAAAGTAATAACAGATTACAGGAATCTTGGGATCATACATATCCTAACAGATCTCGTAGTATCTTCAGGATATCTTTCCGGTGTCTTGCGAGAGGTGCCGAGCAGAGTCGTGCCTCGCAAGGCTTTGTCTTGTGGGCTGGGCCGCCCCTGGGGGCACAGCCCATGTGGTCTACCGTGGGTATCCGGGGTTGTACCGCCCATAGCTAGTCCCCGAGCGCCATGTACCCATTGTGCAACGCCGTCTTGAGCTTGTCCGAGCAGGTGCGAACAAAGCCGAGCAGTCAAACTCATGGTTCGACCACCGTGATGAGTTGCCGAGCAGTTGTGAGCAGTCGCCAAGCAGTGTGAACCGTCACCGAGCAGCGTGAACTGTCGCTGAGCAGCATGACCCAAGCACGACTTGCCATAAGGGTGTAAGGAGCTCAAGTTTATAATCGAAAATTTCTTCGCAGTGGACCAAGTGTGCCCACTTAGAGTCCAACCACGAGAAAAAGAGATAGTCTTCTTCAGCTTCAAGAGGCGCGGAGTCTTTCAGAATAAAGCAAACACATTCACCGCGAGGTGAAGTGTGCCCACTTAGTCCCCGAGCCTAAGAGTAGATGACGTAGTCATGTGGTGCCAGGGTCCAAAGTAAAAGAATAGTAGAAGACCAGCCAAGAAGGCAGCCAGTCCCCGAGTGTAGCCCCAAAATGAGAAAAAACACATTCACCGCAAGGTGAAATGTGCCCATTTAGTCCCCAAGCCTGATAGTAGATGACGTGGTCACGTGGTGCCTGGGTCAGAAACAGTAGTCAACTGAAGAAAAATCCTGAATGCGGTGAGGAACCGAGACGTGATGCTAACGCAGTCATTGTGCCACAAGAGGGAATCTTGGAGAAAACAAAATCGCGGAGAAAATACCGGAGTAATGGTTGTACAGTAGTAATTACTGAGCCGTAACGGTTGGCGGAGATGTCGGCGAATATTCGGCGAGCCGTAACAAATTGCGGAGATAAATCGGTGATACGGGCCACGGTTTGCGCGAAGGCCCAGATAACGGCCCACCTTGCTATTGCGGAGAATTCAGAGAAGCGCAAATCACGGGAACGGTTTCCCAAAAACCCTCGAATGCGAAAAGGTGGGGGGAGTGTTTATAACTGCACCGCCGCACCCCGCGCTCCTACCATTGCCACTTTGCCATTTCATCTTCCTCCTCAACCCTCGCATTTCAAGATTCACATCTACACTTGCTTCCGCTGCCGAACCCTAACCAGATCTGAGAGATGGCACCGAAGAAGGGAGCTGCGAAACCGAAGAAGACGAGCCCCCAGAAGGAGAGCGTCGAAATCCGGCGTGACGAAGAGTGGGTGCCATCGCGAACGGGAGAGGTGGAGCTCAACAGATTGGTGGAGCCGGGCGTTCTGCCTGACCGTGTCACCGCCGGATGGTGGCCGGCCCTCGTTGAGCCCTTCCCCATGCCTCATGCCGACGAAGCTATAGTGTTTGAAGATTATTTCTGGCATGGGTTGTGATTTCCTGTTCACCCATTCTTGAGGGATTTGTTGGAATTCTGGAGAGTCAGTCTATGCAACCTCCACCCAAACACAATATTGCACATATCTATCTTCATCCATTTCTGTGAGGTGTTTCTCAGAATCCTTCCCCACTTCAACCTCTTCTGCCACCTGTTCTGGCTAAAGAAGAGAGGCGGTCAGTGGTTCCAAGGTGGTTGGCGGAGTGTATCTTCAGCTGCGCGACGGAATGGCAGGCGAGTACCTTACTGTGCCGCTAAACACGTCACTAAAGGGGTGGAACGCCAGGCGGTTCTATATGAAGCAGATCCACCCCTGTCGTCCGCTGCGACGCCGACCACATCCCGGAGAGCCAGAAGAGCTGGTCGGAGACGCCAAGCAGTGCTGATATGGAGCAAGTGAGGGAGCTCCTTGGCTTAATAAAGGGCGTCAAGACCAACGGTGGACTGGTGGCGGCGAGCTTCATAGTGCACCGCGTCCAGCCCCTGCAAGGAGAGGGCCCACCCCACCTTTGAGTTCAAGGGGGAGACCGATGGTACCTGAGAGAGGTCAGAGATGCTCTCGAGGGACGTTGTGCCAGAAAGGGCTACAGAGCTATTTGCTCCGTTTGCCTCATTCAGCATGTTAGGGTATACGAGGCCCTTTAACTGCAAGAATCTTTCTGCTCAGGTAAATATCTCAGTTGTGTGTTCCTGATGCTTTTTATCTTTTGTCATTGCCGAGCAGTGGACTGATTTACTCATGCGAAGATCCATTCGTAGGAAAGAGCGGTGTACTTCTCGGGCGTGCCGAGGAGCGATTGGCCGAAGGGAGTAGATGCCTGGCCACTACCGTAGCCTAAGGAGGGAGCCGTCGGCATCTCTTCGAAGAGTCCATCCCCGGTGTCGAAGAAAGTCTAGGGGAAGAGGGCAGCGACAGACGAGCTGGCCTAGAAAAAGAGAAAGACGGCGGGTGCCGCTCCCCTCAAGCCGGGCAGCATCTCGCTTGGCAGAGACCAAACCACTCGAACGTGGAGTACCGCAATGTCCGAGTGGTCGGATGATGATGAAGTTCCAGTTGCACCTCCACCGAGCACGAAGGCGCCTTCACGCAGCACACGCATGGAGGAACAATCGAGGGGAGGGGAGGAGGTCCCCCAATAGCAGGTGATGGGATCCCCCGAGCAGCAAGCGAAGGGAGTGCCCGAGAAGTAGGTGACAGGAGTCCCCGCGTAGCAGGCGACGAGAGTCCCCAAGCAACAGGTGAGGGGAGTCCCAGAGCGACAGGCGGAGGAAATCCTAGAGCGACAAGCGGAGGAAAGGCCGATGGTGGAGACTACGGGACCTCCACCCCAAAGCACGCAAGTTGACCCAAGGCCGCGCTTGCGGGCTTGGGCCGGCAACGCCGGTTCAAGAAATTGTACCAGCAGGCCAAACCGTAAGTATCCTTGCCTTGAAGTTTTGCTGTTGTCATATCCTTAGCTTATTTGGCGACTGGCGAGCAGATTTAATGCAGTGCGAGGCGTGCGGAGGATCTGACCCCACCCGTCCAGACTGTCGAGCAACCGAAGGCTGGTCCCGGAGTGGAGGAGGTGCTGGTAGACCCCATCTCAGAGTCCTTGGGTGCTCGGCGGTCTACAGAGGAGTCAATCGCCGCTACTGGTGAACTTGGTGGTGGCGAGAGGTTGGCATCGATGGCGGACGAGTCGGCGATGGTGCCTGAGGCAACGACGGAAACCACTGGGTCTTCGGGAGCAGAGACTGGAGCCACCGATGCCGCACCGACGTTCGGAGCGGAGAGGCCTATGGTGTCAGAGCAGCAGACGGCATTGCCTGAGGCATCGGAGGACATGGTTAGACACGCTATCCGGTCACCGAGCAAGCAGGTGGTGCCTCCGGCTGTGGCGAAGGAAGATGAGATGAAAGAGATCGAGCGTGATGAACCTTGACCCCAATCTGTCCAAATCCTCCACAAGCGTGGTGACGAGGTGGTGGTTGTCGAGGAGGAGGACACCACCAGGGTGAAAAATTGGCATCCTTCACAACGTCGGACGAGGCCTTCTGCATCAGAGATGCCCGTGGGCCAGTAAAACCAGCTCAAAAAGCTTTGCCAACCAGGTTTCTCGAGGCCGCGTGGTTGCCATAGGTACCAGAGTGGATTTCGAGAAGTAGCTTCACTCCCTCTTCTTCGGTGATGCATTTCTACAGTATCCCTTCCTTGACACTTTTCCTCATCATGTTGCCGTCCACCAGCACGTAATGCTTGCTTCGACGGATTAGGCGTTCGGTTTCAGTCTTGTCGGTGGGTACTTCGGCGCTGGTGAGGTACTTGATGAATTGTTCCCTCCAATCGGCGGCCGGTGAAGGTACCGTAAGTACTAGCTGCTCAGCGGGGCAAACTTCCTTATCTTCCTTAATGGATGGCGCCAGAAGATCTTGAACGAAGACCCCTAGTGGAATCACGGCGTGAGAGGAGCCTAACTTGGATAGGTGGTCGGCGAGCTGATTTTGATCGTGTACCACGTGGTGGTACTCGATACCGTAGAACTTCCCTTCAAGCTTCCTGATTTCGGCGTAGTATACATCCATCTTCTCACTGGAGCAAGACCAGTCTTTATTGAGCTAGTTGATGACCAGCGCGAAGTCCCCGTATACCATGATGCATTTAACGCCGAGTTCAATGGCTATACGGAGTCCGTGGAGACATACTTCATATTCGGCGGCGTTGTTGGAGGCTAGAAAATGTATTCGAAGAACGTATCGGAGCTTATCCTTGGTCAGCGTGATGAACAGAATGCCCGCACCAGCACCGTTAATGTTGAGAGCATCATAAAAGTACATCACCTAGTGCTCGGGGCAAGTAGCGGTGATGGGCTCTTGAATCTCGGTCCATTCAGCGATGAAATCGGTAAGCGCCTGAGACTTGATGGTAGGCCTACTTCTGAATACGATGGAGTAAATTTCGAGCTTGATAGCCCACTTGATGATGCGGCCATTGGCCTCTTTGTTGCCGAGAATGTCCCCTAGAGGGAACTCGGTGACCACGGCGATCTTGTAATACTGAAAGTAGTGGCGGAGCTTGTGCGACGTAATCAGGATGGCGTATAGCAGCTTTTGGACCTAAGGATAATGAGTATTGGGCTCGTTAAGAACCTCGCTGATGAAGTATACCGGACGTTGCACCTTATAGGCATGCCCGGCCTCCTCGCGTTCGACCATAATGGCTGTGCTGACGAAGCGAGAAGTAGCGGCGATGTAGATCAGGAGAGTTTCGTCTGGCCATGGCGCCATCATGATCAGAGGCTTTGTTAGGAACAACTTGAGCTGCTCGAAAGCTATGTCTGCCTCCTCTGACTAGGAAAAGCGCTCGGAGGCCTTAAGGAGTTTGAAGAATGGTAGCCCTTTTTCGTCGAGGCGCGATATGAAGCGGCTTAAAGCAGCCATGCAGCCTGTAAGCTTCTGTATATCCTTGACGCATGTTGGCCGTTTCATGTTGGTGATGGAGGAGACCTTGTCGGGGTTGGGTTCTATGCCACGTGCGCTGACGATGTCGCCCAGCAGTATACCGGATGGAACTCCAAAGATGCACTTTGAAGGGTTCAGCTTCCATCGGTACCTTTTTAGGTTGGCAAACGTTTCTTCGAGGTCGGCGATAAGATCATCGGCGGTCTTGGACTTGACGACCACATCGTCAATGTAAGCTTCAATGTTGTGGCCGATCTATTGATTGAGGCACATCTGGATAGCCCTTTGATAAGTCACCCTGGCGTTCTTGAGTTCGAAGGACATGGTGGTATAGCAGTACACACTGAAGGGCGTAATGAACGACTTCTTGATCTGGTCTTCTTCCTTGAGGGAGATCTGGTGATAGCCGGAGTAACAATCGAGGAAGGAGAGCAGTTCGCAGCCGGCGGTGGAGTCTACAACCTCATCTATCCGAGGCAGACCGAAGGGGTCTTTAGGGCAGTGTTTGTTAAGATCAGTGTAATCAACACACATTCTCTATTCTTTATTCTTTTTTTGAACAAGAACAGGGTTTGCTAACCACTCAGAATGATACACTTCTTTTATGAATCCGGCAGCTAGGAGCCATTTTATTTCTACCCTAATAGCCTCCTTCTTGTCTGGCATGAATCGATGGAGTTTCTGCTTGATCGGTTTGGCGGTCGGCGAGACATTCAAGGAGTGCTCGATCTTCTCCCGTGGTACCCCCGGCTTGTCTGCAGGTTTCCAAGCAAACACGTCGGCATTGGCATGTAGGAAGGAGATGAGTGTGCTTTCCTATTTGGGGTCAAGGTGAGCCCCAATCTTCATGGTCTTGGAGGGGTCATCGAGGCCGAGGGCGACCTCCTTGGTTTCCTTGGACTTGGCGGAGGCACGAGGAGGCTCCAGCGATGGGATCTCTAGGTCATCGGCGGGCACCATCTTGGCGTCAGTGACCACACTGGCCATCTAGATGGAGAGGTTGGTGGCTTCGATGAGGGCGAGACTCTGTCTCGTAGGCGTAGGTGATGGAGAGGTTGGCCCGCAAGGCCAGGACTCCTGCAGGCGAAGGCATCTTGAGCACCAGATAAGCATAGTGCGGTACAGCCATGAACTTGGCCAGAGCTGGCCGACCAAGTATGGTGTGATAGGCGGTGTTGAAGTCGGCGACATAGAAGTTGATATGCTTGACGCGGTAGTTGCTTGCCATGCCAAACTGTACTGGTAGGGTGATCTCTCCAAGCAGTTTGGACGCCCTGCTAGGTACCACACCCTAGAAGGAAGAGTCTGAGGGTGTGAGGTCTGTTATCCCAAGGCCCAACTCCTTTAGGGCTCCGGAGAAGAGGAGATTCAAAGCACTCCCACCGTCGATGAGCACTTTTCTAAAAAAGCACTTTCTGGAATCTTGCGTCGAGGATGAGGGGGAAGCGCCCTGTGTAGGGGATGTCCGCCCACTGGTCAGCCCTGCTGAAGGTGATGGGGACCTCGGACCACGGGCGATAGCTGGGGTTGGCGGCGACGTCTTGCGTAGTGACGGCGAGCACCCGTCGGGCGGCGAGCTTCCGTTCTCTTCTGCTCTTGGTGGAGGCGAGGCCCCCGAAGATGGTGGCGACCACCTTGTCGTGATCCTGGAAAGCATTGTTATTGCCCCTAGGTAGTCGGCGGCCTTTGGCTCTGTTATTGGTGTCGTCGTCCAGCTTTTTGTCTTGGAACTCCTTAGCCAAGCTGAGGTAGTCCTTCATTTTATGTCTAGCGTTCTTGTGGAGAGGACACGGGCCGTTGAGGATCTTATTGTATTGCTCGTCGTAGTTGCGCTTGGCACGAGGTTCATTAACGGCAGCGACGATGTGGTATGGCTGGCGGTAGTGATTTTGAATAGACTTGGGGTCCTTCTGGCTGATCACGGCCGCTGTCATGATGGTAACAGCAGTCATCGTAGTGGCGGTCGTTGTGGCATCGGTCGTTGAGGTGGTCGTCATAGTGGCATGTTGGGTGATGAGTGCTCGTATCCTCGCTGAAGCGCACCTCGGCTTCCTCGACGTCGGCGTACTGGTTGGCAGTCGTGATCATCTCGCCAATCCCTGTGGGCGGCTTGCGGTTGAACTTGGAGCGAAGCTCGCAATGATGGAGTCCTCTGATGAAGGCGATGATGACCTCCGCTTCTGTGATGTTGAGAATAGAATTCCTCATCTCGGAAAAGCGTCTGATGTAGCTACGAAGGAGCTCAGACGACTTCTGGTTGATGCAGTTGAGATCATGCTTGGTGCTCGACCGAGTACACGTATCCATATAATTGTCGGTGAAGACTTTTTTTAGCTCTTCCTAGGATCCGATGGAGTCTGGGGCAAGGCTTGTGAACCAGTTCATGGTGGTTGGCGTGAGCATGACGGGAAGATAGTTTGCCATGACACTGGTGTCTCCTCCGGCAGCGCGGATAGCAGTGGCGTAAGCCTGTAGCCACTGTGTTGGGTTCATCCTTCCTTCGTAGGGCTCGACCCCGGTGATTTCAAAACCACGAGGCCACTGAAGTGTTTGGAGCACCCTCGTGAATGCTGGGGGCCCTTCGGGGTTGGTGGCGCTATCATCTGCAGCACTACCGGCATTGAGCTGCTCGAGAGCTGAGTCCAGGTTACCATACTCTTGCTCATACTCCGGGCGGTGGCGTACTTCTTCTTCATGGCGAAAGAAGCGGCATTCGTCGATAGTCGTCGTGCATCTCAGAGATTGTTGAGGTGCACTCGGACAGCCTAGTTGACCTCCTGGTCATGTTGGTGGTGATGTTTGATGCGGTTGCCCCTAGCTCCGCCCTAGAGGGGTTGCCTATCATCGCGGTGCTGGTCAGTGAAGCGACTTGGGCGACGATCGGATCTTTGCGTGGTTGATCGGCGAATTGAGGTTGTGGAGCATGAAGGTCTCTGATCCTAGCGGATCTCGTTGACTAGACAGTGCGCCGCTTTAAGCATGGTGGTGACCTTGGTGACCTCTGGTGTCTGTGGGAGCCAGGCGAGCTCAATGGCGGCCACTGCCAGATTAGCGCTTGGAGTCTTGTAGATGTCGTGGCCGTCAACACGGACAAACTCGTCATCGAGGTTGCGCTGGAGTGGCCTTCCATGCGAGTCAAGCTGCTGCTCGGCCCTCACAAGGGTGGCCTCGTTTGCTCAGCGCTACACACGATTGATGTTCCAGTTCTCACGAGCGGCGTGTTCCTCCTCGGTTTTGCTGTTCTGAGGGGGGCTATCGACGCTAACGTTGAAGATTGTGCCACCGTAGAAAGGAGGGAGAGGAAGTAGCTCGGTGGTAGTTTCGGCGACGGTCTCCATAAAGCCCTGGGACTCGGAGTCTGGATTCTCCTCCAGGGTGGTTTGGAGGGATGCTCCGGGGCGTCGGACGACGTGCAACATGTTGACAGTCGATGGAGGCTGGTCGGCGATCTGGTCGACGGGATGATGGACATCTCCAGCCTGGTCGGCGAATCTACCCCTTATGGCATCTTGGTAAGCGGCGGCGACGTTGGCGAACCTGAAGGGTAGGGCCATAACCCTTGGAGTCTCCCGAGCAGCCTCGATAGATCTAGATATGAGGGTGGTCGGCGCTGAACCAGAGTGTCCAGAGCCGATTCGGCGATGGAGAGGCAATCGGCGAGCTTCAGACCAACCTGATCGATGGATGCAATCAGATCATCGTTGTTGATCTACCTCCTCTGGTAGCGAGGAAGCGGGCGGCGAGTTGTTGATGAAGGCGACCACAGAGGTGGTTCTGAGATCAGATCTATAGTCGCAGGTGTTGGGGTGATCGGCGCAGAATCGATCTACGCCGGCTCGATGAGCTCTCTGACTCCGTCAGCGTTGATGACCCACGAGATGGATCCGACCGTGAAGATCTGGCCGGGTTGTAGGAGGGATGAAGAGCCTATAGAAAAAGCCATCTTGTTCGATAGGGAAATAGCACGCACACCCCTACCTGGCGCGCCAACTGTCGACAGAATATCGTCGGCAGTCCTCCGAGGGGTATCCCACGAAGGTAGATTGATCGGTAGAGAGGCGTGTAACCAAGAACAAGAAGGCAATAGAGACACACGAGTTAGATAGGTTCAGGCTATCAGTATGATGTAATACCCTACTCCTGTGGTCTGTTGGTTTGTATTGGCTATCGTGTGATATTACGTGAGTTTGGAGGGGGTCCCTGTCCGCCTTATATAGTTTGAGGGGTAGGGTTACAAGTCGGTTAGATCTGAGAGATAACTAGAAAGTAATAACAGATTACAGGAATCTTAGGATCATACGTATCACAACAGATCTCGTAGTATCTTCAGAATATCTTCCCGGTGTCTTGCGGGAGGCACCGAGCAGAGTCGTGCCTCGCAAGGCTTTGTCTTGTGGGCTGGGCCGCCCCTGGCGGCGTAGCCCATATGGTCTGCCGTGGGTATCTGGGGTCATACCCCCCACAATCGGGCACTTGGCAAAAAAGATGTTTGCCGATTGCTGAAGAAACGACAATCGGCAAAATAATGGCACTCGGCATTCCAAACTCTTTGCCGAGTGCTGAAAAAAGACCACTCGGCAAACTAGAAAAAACACTCAGCAAAATAGAGACACTCGACAAAAAAACAACCACATAGACATCCGTCAGTTAGTGTGCCGGCCGTTAGGAGTTTGCCGAGTGTCCGTTAGTGGCACTCGGCAAATAATTAAGTTTGCCGAGTGTTTTTCTATAGCACTCGGCAAAGAAATAATTTTACCGAGTGTTTTTTTGGCACTCGGCAAATAAATAAGTTTTTTTCTCTTCTGACCTTGAAACTTTTTCTACTCTTCACATACAACATGTGGTACTCCATGTTAAGATTTGGTATATTTCTGGATCTATTTGCTATATTTAATTAATTTATTGAATTTCAAGGAATATTTTGGTATAAGTGAAATTTGAACTGCAAGTGATTCAAATAATAGAATAAAATGAGTAGAATTTTTTGGTATAAGTCAAATTTTTTGGTGCTGACGAGGACACCGGAGACGAGGTTCAGAATGTGAAGGACTTAGAATTACTTCAGCGATTACATCTAAGCAATGACGGTGATGATGACATTCCTCCTTCGGAGCACGGGGATGATTATATCGACATGCGTGATAGTGATGATGAGACTTATGATCCAGCTAATCCTAATCATGATGATTATTTCTAATACATGAATGATCCATGCTAATTGATTTATTATTTGTCATATCATGTTATTTTCTAAGTATGTTTTATTTATTTTGCATCTATTTTGATGTATTATCTGTGCTAATTGGTTTACTCTTTTTAATTGCAGGTAATTGAACAATGGTGGGCGGTATGAAGAGGATAACGTCGCTTTACTCAAAAGCGACAGCGACGCGTAAAGGGTCTGATGCAGCTGAGGGGTCCGGAAAGAGACCTCAGGGTAGACCCAGGGGTCGAGGGAAGGGTGGAGGCAAGATGAGGCCACCGTCGCCTGTACCTTCGTCGCTGTCTGAGTTACCTTCCGTCACTCATCATCTAAGGAGGAGAAGGTACAGGTGGAGGAGGAGACAGGGGTACCTCTTCCTCTACTTTGTCGCGTGTGTGGTTGCGAGGTCCCTCGACCCTCCTGAGGCAACTGATACCTCTTGAGAAATGCCTGTTGATTCGGCCCGATGGAGTCAAGTAAGTAACTTTAGATGTTATCACTAATTTTTCATTTGATATGTTCAAAATTAGAATAGAAACTAATAATTTATCTTAATCAATAGGGCAGGGGTTGGAGGAAGGTCGGTGGGGGTGATCATGCACGCCATGTGAACGGCATCCTTGGTCTTTTGATCAAGGAAAAGTTCCCTGGCCTGGTGCAGTTCGACGGAACTATCGAGCTATCCTACACGTGGGCCCACTATGCCGCCGTCCCTGACGCCCCTGATCGGGATGGCAGGGTATTCGACGACAAGGCACAGCGTGTCAAGGCCGAGCTTTGGGTAAGTCTTTCTCGCACTACATTGCTCAATACATTGCATTGATTGGATATTCTTGAAATAATGACTGGATACATCGTGTCTATATGCAGGATTTCTTTAGATGCAAGGAGGGATACGAGGCCAAGGCGGATGTTGTGGTTGACAAAACCGCCAAGAAACTCATCAAGGACATGCACTTCGAGGCACGCATCCAGGCCGTGATCCAATACCACGCGAAAATTCTTAGAGTGAGGCTCCCTAAAAGTGCGGCAAGAACCATGAGGCTGACCCTGAAACAATACCTAAAAGTAAATATAGAACATTAATACTTATTTTTTCTAAGATTAATTATGCTTAATTTCATCTTCTTATATGTCATATACCTGATGACGTAGGTGCCTCCGTGGTGGTGCGCCTACGATCTACAGCGCTGGGCCCGGATGGTGGACAGGTGGTGCGACCCCACGTGGGAGGAGAATGACAACGCTTGTCGGGAGCGGCGTTTGCTGATGCCGGGTACACCACACCATCAAGGCAACCTCAACATCTCAGAATACGCGGCTAGATGGGTACGTAAATTCATTTCTTTATTCTAACGCTCAATTCTGCATAATTTCTAATCATATTACTTTTTTTCAGTCGGCGGCACATGGTGGCGAGCCTTGCTCCTAGTTCATGGCATATGCTTTGGCCCCAAGGGCAAGGCGACGGCCGACGTCGCCTACAACCCGGAGGACCCGCCCTCGGCGTACAGCAACGAGTCCGTCCACAGCCGCCATGATGGATACACATCGATGGCAAGGGCGGTCCATGGCCTAGAGTATGATCCGAGCACCCATGACCTTGATGGAGAAGTGGTCATGAGGGCGGGAGAAGGCAAGAAGCATGGCCGGTTCTGGATTGGTGACGGCACAATTGACACGGCCAGTACTCCCACTCTCTCCCAGATTCGAGCACGGAGCACGAGTTCTAGCCCGGCGATACGCCCACGGCCGGACTCTATACGGTTCTAGATGAACGCACTCCAGGTTATTTCTGTTTTATTCATCGTTCATTGATTTTTACATATTTTTGCATTGCATTGTAACATTGGGATGAAATATTGTAGGCTCAGCTGGAACAAGAAATAAGGCACCGGGAGGAGGTAGAGGCGAAGATGGAGGCAGAGCGGCAGAGGGCGGAGGCAGAGTGGCAGAGGATGGAGGCAGAGCGGCTACAGATGTTTGAATATATGAGGGGTGTTTACGCTACAATCGGTCAACCTCCACCACCGATGCCAGTCCCTCCTCCTCAACCTGCTCCAAATACTATTTCAGGCACTGTGAGTCACTTTACAACCTTATAATCATCGTTTTTAGTTTATGCATAATCAATCTTACAAAGATGCCCAGACACTAGAAACTTAGTGACTAATGCTATATGTTTGTTTCCAATTAGTACTTAAGCAATTATACTAGAGCACAATGCAACTGAGAAGATATTGATGATAGTTGCAAGGGTTATACTAGTTAGGCAGCAGAAAGACCATACATGTTGTTCAATCTTGTCTCACACATGCAGTCTCTTCTCCTTTGTGCAGAATCAATCGGCGGTATCGAATGAGCCTCATGACTCAGCGTGGTCGCGGTGGAACCCGTGGCCTAAGTGACTACTTGTGATTTTATTTGCATTTGTATTTGTGGATTACCTGTGACTACTTGTGACTATTTGTGGTTGTGAATAAACCTATTAGTGATTCTGAAGTTTATTTGTATTTATGTGTTGTCGATATATCTAGAGTGAAATACACTAGCGGCCCTTTAACTTGTCGGCATGTGCCAGTCCGGTCCACGAACATGCAAACGCGGAAAATGGGCCCCTGAACTTGTCAAGTTGTTTACCGCAAGTCCATTTCCCATCCGGCGTGGCCTCCAGGTGACATGGCAGCGCCAACGTGGCGAACGAAGCACGTGAGCCGCACGTTTCAATGTAGGCCCCTCACGTCAGGGTCGCCCCCTACCTCCGGCTCCGCACAGGACGAACGCCATTGCCGGCAGCGCTTGGACCACGCCTGGCCACGCCCTTCTCCCGCATCCCCTGCACGGCCGAGCACCCCACGCAGACCCTTTCTATGTGCCGCAGCCCCTCGCCTCAAGCCGCTCGTCCCGTAGCACCGAGTCAGAGATCCGCCATTGTCAGCATGGAGCCGAACTCCTTGACCGGCCTTTCCTCTCCTCCCGCGGTCTCTCTCTCCCTCTAAAATGATGCCCAGAGTGTCGCGAGAGCATTCCACACTCACTCCGCTTCTCCCCGTGCTCCCTCTCTCGCTCTACAGGCGCTGCCGCCTCATCCCGAGCTAGCAGCGCCGCCGCCGCCGTCGATCTCCTCCTCTGCCGCTTTCCAGTAGACGTGAGCTTGTCGACGAGCTTCGGGGCGTGCTAAGGCACCCTCCAGTGCTCCCGCGCTCTTCCTCTCCCTCTCTACGCGTTACTCTAGCTCACCGGAGATACGCCGTCGCAGCCGAGCCGCCTCGCTGCACGTACCACCGCCTCCGGACGTCCTTCGCCGTGGGGAATGTCCTAGGCAAGTTCGCCTAGTCGCGCTCTCCACCCCCGTGTAACCCGCATAGGCGCTAGCGCTCCACAGCGCCACCCCGCCGAGCTAGCCGTTGCCGGCCATGGGCGCCGCCGCATCTCGCGCCTCCCGGTCCACCAAATAGTGTGGACGCAGCGCCACCCCGCCGCGTTCGGTATTGAAATGTGCGGCTCACGTGCTTCGTCCGCCACGCTGGCGCTGCCACGTCGTCTGGAGGCCGCGCCGGATGGAAAATGGACCTGCGGTGAACAACTTGACAAGTTCAGGGACCCATTTTCCGCGTTTGCAAGTTCGTGGACCAGACTGGCACAGGCCGACAAGTTAAAGGGCCGCCAGTGTATTTCACTCATATATCTATATGAACTGTCTGTGATGCTTATTGTGAACTATCTATGATGGATGTGATGTTTATTTAAATGTGGTACGTGGCTGTGACCGAACCAAATAAACTGATTATATGTGACAGCTTTGCCTAGTGTTACACTCAACAAAAGGGCTATTTGCCGAGTGCCATGAAAAATACACTCGGCAAATCGGACACGTGGCAAAAATCTGTGCATTCTGGGACAAAAATTACTTCTTTGCCGAGTGTCTGCGCTGTGATACTCGGTAAAGAAGCCAACATTTGTACGTTATGGGTCAGTATTTGCCGAGTGTCAGGTATTTGACACTCAGCAAAGAAGGCAGGTTTGCTGAATGCTCGGTATTTGACACTCGGCAAATCAGCCAGTTTTGCCGAGTGTCCCGGAATTGACACTCGGCAAAGCAGGCAGGTTTGCCGAGTGTCAGGTCTGGAACACTCGGCAAACGCGCCGTGATCGTCTCCGTGCCGTCATGTTACTTTTTTTTGCCGAACGTCGGTTTCAAGTCTCGGTAAAGTATTTGCCGAGTGCCCGATAGAAAACACTCGGTAAAAAGACGTTTACCGTAACTATAGATGTCGTGTGCTGTTTGCCGAGTGTTACACTCGGCAAGTACCTGTGGCACATGATAAAGCCACTGTTTTGGGTAGTGTATCGTTATCTTAAAAAAAACACACTAATCTATTTGAGATTTAGTAAAATAATAGTAATTTTTGGAACGGATCAAGGTAGCAGTATTCTGCTCTAGTGGTCGACGAAAGATGTTTGTTATTTTTTAATAAAAAAATTGAAAGATGTGGTTTTGGACAGTCGGACATACTCCGTACGAGTTTTGGCAAGCGTCGGTGCGGTGGTTCCTGCTTCCGATCGAGACAGCGACATGTGGGCTCCCATACTTGCTGGACCACTTAATCGCTACCACTGCTGCTGCTGCTGCTGTTTTAATTTCTGAATGTGCTTGTAACCTCCTGCACTGTACTGCTTGCTGTAAGCGTCCGTCCTCAATCTCTGTTCTTCTGGGTGCGGGTGGAATTACCGAAGACTACTGGAAGGATCCAATGGAGATCTAGACAGATCGATGGATTATTGATGTGTTAATGTAGGAGAGGAGTATGGCCGCGTTTAGTTCGCCCGACTCTGCGCCGCCTGAAACACTGTAGCAACACTGTAGCTACAGTGTCGTTTGTTTTTATTTGGTAATACTTGTCCAATCGTTGACTAATTAGGCTCAAAACGTTCGTCTCACAAAGTACAACAAAACTGTGCAATTAGTTTTTTATTTCGTCAACATTTAGGACTTCATGCATGTACTGCAAATTTGATGTGATAGAGAATCTTCTTTTTGTATAGTACCAAAGTTTGAAATTAGGAGAAACTCCTATGTGTTAATTGTGCGATAAGCACTCAGATGCAACTCCAAACTACCTCACACTGACACGCTGAGAGAGAGAGTGAATGCGCCTCCAACTGCATCAGATGAGCCACGTATACGTCTGACGGCTCAGGCTGCCGCCATCACGCTGCGCTCTAGGGCTCGCTGAAACTTGGCTGAATTAGCTGAGAAATAGTTTTTTGATTGAATTATTGTAAGAGAAAAATATTGTTCCGACTGAAAAAATAAGCTGAATAGTACGGATTATAAGGTAAGCCGAACGAGTCGTGTTAGGCGGCTGCTAAGACTATCTCCAACAACAACACCCAAAATACAAGACTCATTCAATGTTTAGGTAGCGCTACAGTCAAATGATTCAATACCCATTCGACATCCTCTCCAACAACATGATCCAAAAGAAAATTCTTTCTACAAATAGGTTTCCAGGAGAGAGGATACTCATATCTGGGTTGTACCTCTTAGACAATCTAAAATAAGTCTCCCGTATAAGTACTCCATTAGAGATTGGTTTTGAGCCTCTGCTACCTATTTTAAGTTTAGATGTGTATTTGGATGAGACAGTCTTCTGAATTCACTATGCCTCAACTAACCACTGTGTATCTGTATTGTATCTGTATATGTGTATGTGCATCCACATCCATCTGCCTGCTCCTCCTCCCAACACCCAACCACCTCCTGCCCAGCTCTTAACTCCCATGGATGGCGAGGTGCCATCGATCCATGGACATATTCGCATGCATCCACACCGACTGAAACTGCATGCAATGCACATGTGTCATCAGCACATCGATCGTAAGCCTATTTAAGGAGTGACATTCCACTGCAATCTCCTCACCAGCACTTGCTCACTGCATTCCAAAGCTAGTACCAGCAGTCTCCTCCGAGCAGCCGCACATCACACACACTCCCAGACACCCAGAGCATCGACGACATGGCTCGCATGCAGCTTGCTGTGGCGATCGCCGTCATGGCGGCGGCGGTGGTGGTGCTCGCGGCGACCTCGGAGGCCGCCATCAGCTGCGGGCAGGTGAGCTCCGCCATCGCGCCCTGCCTCTCCTACGCCCGCGGCCAGGGCTCCGCACCCTCCGCAGGCTGCTGCAGCGGCGTCAGGAGCCTCAACTCCGCCGCCAGCACCACCGCGGACAGGCGCACCGCCTGCAACTGCCTCAAGAACGCCGCCCGGGGCATCAGCGGCCTCAACGCCGGCAACGCCGCCAGCATCCCCTCCAAGTGCGGCGTCAGCGTCCCCTACACCATCAGCACCTCCACCGACTGCTCCAGGTACATCTAGCCAGGGCTAGTACAAAGTGATGATCTGAATTCTGAATGAATCACTGCCACTTGCATATAGAGTTGCATGCATGCATGCATGTACTGATGACTCAACAAGCAAGTCGTTTAACTTGTGCTTCGTCTTCCATGCAGGGTGAGCTAAACGAACGACAGCCTGATGACCGATCGATGATCCATTCCGCCGCCGCCGTCGGCGCCGGAGCGTCGACGACCATGTATGCATGAGTATCTATCTATCTACGCGTGATGATGAGTTGTCTACTGCTACGTTGTACTACTGAATAAAAATCTCTCCGTGTGTACGTACGTGTCGTCGTGTACGCTGTGATACGCTTGCATCGTAGCGTGTATGTACGTCCGTGTGTACGTGTGTGTGTGAGAGAGATGCCCTTTTGCTTGTTGGGTTTATTTTGGAGTGCATGCTGCATGCATGATGCAGTGTGTGCGGTGTTTATTTATTTCCGAGTACGTTCCTCGCTCCTGGTTTGTACTATGTTCGATCACTGCTACCTTATGATACATGCACACACATCTTTTTGTTTGCAAATTGTTGACGACTTGTTATGCATGCATGCGCCATGCATGTGACTGTGTTCGATGACTCCCAAACGCTTGGTCAAGAGTTACGGCTCTTTATCTCTCCCGAACACTTGGGCCTTGTTTAGTTCCCTTCAAAATTCCAAGTTTTTTCACTCTCTCTCCATCACATCAATTTTTAGCCGCTTCTCTCCCTAATTACACAGTTTAGTTGGAAATCACGAGATGAATCTTTTGAGCCTAGTTGGTCCACGATTGGACAATATTTACCAAATAAGACGAAAGTGGTACTATTCATCAGGTTGAAAAAACTTTCAATCTAAACATGGCCTTGGTCAGTACATATGCAACTATATAGCACTAGCACGTACCTAACGAAAAACTAGGTTGCAGACTCGAGGATTTGAAGATGGGATTGTGATTTTAAAAATTAAATGGTCAGATTAGCCAGATTATATTTATGTAAGTCAAATTGAAAAATATCAAAGGAGAATCAAATAAAATATATAGAAAATAAAAAACAAAAAAATATAGTCAGATTATTTCTATGGAAGTTAAATTAGAAAATTTCAAAGGAGAACCAAATAAAACATACAGAGAATAAAATAAAAATCGAAAACAAAGAACAGATAACTTTTCAAATAATCCTGACCATTCTCATGTATGAATAATCATTTTACACCAAAATAGAAAAGAGTAAAAAATGATCCAATAAGATTGTATGAATAATCAATTTACACTAAAATAGAAAGAGTAAAAAATAATCCAATAAGATGTATAATCTGCTGTAAAGTCATGAATCTGTATACATAGATGCATAATAGGGGCTAGGTGATGCGACATGATGGAGACAGGTTGCATGCACTGCACAAGAAACGCTGGGTCCCGCGTTTTCACGGCCATGCTCGGCGGCGTTTGTTTTGTGACTGCAGGGAGCATTGATTGGGCTCACGAGTGGGGACCACGTTGACCTGCAGGAGGGTGAGCTGCCGACAGAGTTCACGGGCAGGCGCGAGGATGCATCTCAGGCGCTGAAAATCGAGTGAGCGGAAGCCAAGAAACCCTCGAGCAAGGCATAGATTTACTGTAAAAAATACTCACGGTGGAAACTAAAACAAGTACCTAGCCACGCTTTTTTCGTGAGACGACGACACGCACTACTCTTCAAATACAGAATTAAAGATACGAAGGCACGTCGAATCGACGGCTTTCTGCCGCGTTAGATAGAGATTTCATGGGTCAAATGAGACGCATCACAGATGAAGCAAGTGAAGTATGACTTTTCTGATGATCGTATGCGCACGTAAACGGATGGTGACGCGTAGCATCACAGATGAAGCAAGTGAAGTATGACTTTTCTGGTGATCGTATGCGCACGTAAACGGATGGAGCAAGTGAAGTATGACTTTTCTGGTGATCGTATGCGCACGTAAACGGATGGTGACGCGTAGCATCACAGATGAAGCAAGTGAAGTATGACTTTTCTGGTGATCGTATGCGCACGTAAACGGATGGTGACGCGTAGCATCACAGATGAAGCAAGTGAAGTATGACTTTTCTGGTGATCGTATGCGCACGTAAACGGATGGTGACGCGTAACAGGAGATGGTGGATTCTCGACATGGCCGATGTCTAATTAGCATTAGCATGATACGCGTGCGTGCGTACTGCTGGGTCTTACTTAATTTGCATGCATGGCAGCTGTACCCGGTCTTATCTCGTGAGAAGGTAAATTTTTTTGGCCAGTCCTTTCTCGCTCGCCGCACGCAATTCAACGGACCACGAGTCCACGACCCAACGCGCTCTGCCTCACCCACGCGCTTGTGATCATCGCAGGCCGCGCTCATTTTCCCCAGTCCTCTTCCACTTCGGTCGAGGTCACCTCCTCCCCCCTTCGTCGGACCCCAGCCCGGCAGGCGGCCATGGGCAACCGTGCGTCGCGCTACAACCGCCCCGCCGCCGAGCAGCAGCCGGCGTCACCCGACCCCGCCCAAGCCCCAGACCCAGCCGCCGCCGCAGCCGCAGCCGCAGCCGAAGCAGGCGGCGGTCGAGGGGCGGGGGCGGGGGCGGGGGCGAGGGCGGCGGGGCGCGTGCTGGGGCGGCCCATGGAGGACGTGCGCGCGACCTACACCTCCGGCCGCGAGCTCTCCTTCTCCTCCACCTCCTTCGCGTCCTTCTCCTCCTCCTCCTCCACCACCACCACCTTCGCCTCCTCTTCACCCCACTCCGCTTTCTCGCCGCCCGCCGCAGCCGCAGGGCCCGTGCAATGCGCTGGCGGTGCTGCGGGACCACGCGGGCTCCGTCTCTAGCCTCTCGCTCTGCGGGGAGTTCCTGCTCAGTGCGTCCACGGGCGGCGACATCGTGGTGTGGCAGCAGCCCGACCTGCGGCGCTTCGCGCGGTTCGACCACGGCGAGAACGGCGGCTCCGTCAAGGCGCTGGCGGCCTCGGGTGGGCGGGTCTTCTCCGCACACCAGGACGGCCGCGTCCGCGTCTGGCGCGTCTCCCGCCGCTCCCGCTCCCAGAACGCCTTCAAGCTCATCGCCGCGCTGCCCACCGCCAGGGACTACCTGGGCCGGGTGTTCCGCCAGGCCAGCTACGTGCAGACGACGGCGCGCGCGCAGCCACCAGCGCCTCTGGATCGAGCACGCCGACAGCATCTCCTGCCTCGCCGTCGCCACCACCGTGCACAACGCCGCGCTGCTCTACTCGGGCTCCTGGGACCGCACGCTAAAGGTCTGGCGCATCACTGACCTCAAGTGCCTCGACTACATCCTCTCCCATGACGACGCCGTCAACACCGTCGCCGCCGGCGCCGGCGTCGTCTACTCCGGCTCCGCCGACGGCCGCGTCAAGGCGTGGGAGAAGGGCAAGGCGCCGCATTTCCTCCAGGGCGTCCTCGTCGCCCGCGATGGCGTGTCCTGGAACGCGCTCGCCGTCGCCGCATCCGACCACCGGGTCTACGCCGCGGGCTCCGACAGCCACATCGCCGGCTGGGACCGCCGCGCGCTGGACCCTCGCGTGCGATGTGAAGGCGCACGACATGGCAGTGCTGTGCCTCTACGTCGTCAGGGACCTGCTCTGCACCGGCTCCGCCGACAAGACCATCGGCCTTTGGCACCGGCAGAGCGGCGGCGAGCTGGCCAAGGTGGGCGTCATTGGAGGCCACGAGGGCCCTGTAAAATGCATCCAGGCGTCCTGGTGCAGGCTCAGCAATGGCTGCATGGTCTACAAAGGGAGCCTAATATATTACAAACTGGAACTTAGATTTTAGCTTATTTCCCCAGATTGAGTTGCTTTTGTATAACAGGGATATGATGTGGTCGCCCTGGCAAGTCCTGAACGTTTTGTTGTTGGCTTGGATATTTCTGATCTGGCTGTCAAGAAGGCTAAGCAGGTATGCTTATGACCAGTAGTTGATTATCACTTATTAGCTAAGGGAAGGTATCTTGAGAATTGGCCTGCTCGATATCTTAACTAATTTCTTCTTGTTTTCCTAGTGGTTGCGCTTGATATATGCCATAGAATATATTTTCCAAATTAATGTTAATCACAAAACGAACCATATATTGTTAAGAAACGGCAACTTTATGGTTTTCCTGTTATGTGGATAAGGTCTCTCCCCCCAGGAAAAAAAAACTCCTGAATTGTAAATTTTAATCAAAAATGCTTGTGTGGGCTTGATCGAACCCACTTTACAGATAAGGCCCCGTTTAGATGCGAAAATTTTTGGCTTTCGGCTACTGTAGCACTTTCGTTTGTATTTGGTAAAAATTATCCAATTATGGACTATTGAGGCTTAAAAGATTCGTCTCGTCAATTACGGGCAAACTGTGCAATTAGTTATTCTTTTGATCTACATTTAATGCTCCATGCATGTGCCGCAAGATTTGATGTGACGGGGAATCTTGAAAATTTTTGGATTTTGGGTGGGATCTAAACAGGCCTAATTGATGTTGAGTCTGTTTGCAAATAAAATATACATTATTCCAATCATTGCACCTGTAATACAGCTTTTGTACTATACCTTTTGTCTTAAAAACTGTCTTCTGCTTTTAGGATAATTGTGTCTGATTGTCTTCTCCATTGGTGTATAGTGATCATCCTCTTTGCCCAATGCAGATTGTTTTACTTTTCTGGCTGAAGATTTCTTCAAGTAGATACCGAGCGAACAATTCGATCTTATATTTGATTACACGTAGGTGTCACACATATTATCAGTTTATTATTTTGATGGCAGCTCAAATTGTATGTATCGATGTGTGCAGGTTCTTTTGTGCACTTGACCCGAGCTTGAGGGTCGCTTGGGCAGAGACAGTTAACCGGCTTCTAAAACCAGATGGAGAGCCTATTACCTTGATTTATCTGGTGAGGATGTAATCTTTGATCTGTGTGTCTTTGCATGAACCGCCCGCTTCCACTCATTGTACAAATCATATGATGCTCTCTTCTTCAAACTGAACTTTAAAGTTCCAATTATCTCATTTACCCGTAATTACCTACCCTAATTTTATATGTATTCTAATCCTAGAAGGTTGTGTTGTTAGCTCTTTCCATCTTTGAGGGATTACAATATATATGATGTACTCCACTGGAAGTTATGTTGGTAGGATACATTCTGAAGGCAATGAATAGATTATGGGGGATGTTGTAGAATCTGTATTGATGGGCCATGAGGAAAGTGAGAAAAGTGGGTGCATTGTTGATAGATTGGTGTAAATCAGATTCAGGGCAGGGATTTTGCTTACTCAGTCTGACCTTAGTGCTTGATAGTTCAGAAGTACCCAAAAGCAGCCAGACACCTATGTATTCTCCATTGGTCTCATCTTCATGTGCCTGTGTGTTTCAGGGCTTTCAGAGTGAGATGGCCCTGAAAGTAATGAATGAACATGTTGTATTTTGTGTGAATCGGCTCAAGTGATTCTCATTGGACAAAGACATGATAAAAATCATAATACCTCCTGTCTCAGTATGTTTTGTCCATTTGGTGTCATTACTCTAATAGGAAAGACAAAGCAGAAACATGGAAAAGTTGAATACAAGTATTAGTACAGCACTGAACACCAAAATTAATCTGTATGCATGGTTGATATCAGTAGCTTCTTGAATGGTATTCAATTGCTTTGCTCACCATGATGGGAAGTTCTTACACAGCTTCATATCATATTACAGATAAGTGATCAAGAGGGAGGACCACCTTACAATAATACAGTTGCTGAGTAAGAATATCCATCCCTTTGTCATCAGTTAAAAACTTTCGTATTGTTGTTGGTAACATGGCTACTTTATTTTTGACAATAAAAGGGAATCATCAGTTTTGTATTGTTAAACAAAAAATGTAGCATTATTCTTTACTGTTGTGCTGATAACTGTCCTTTCTGAAACATCAGTTATCAGAAGGTACTGGAACCGCTGGGTTTGAAGGCCATTCTTATGGAAGACAATGAGCTAGCTATTAAACCACGGAAGGTACACGTCGTTTTCTCATTATAAGTCATCTTATATAGTACAAAGACACTTCATGTTGCCCACAGTTTCTGTCGGCATGGCTTGGCCACATTATCACATTCTTAATGCATGAGCACTGATCAGCTACTCAACCGGCATCTATACCTGCAACTATGGTCACTTGATCTATTTACCTAATTATTTAAACTGTTTCTAGGGATGTGAGAAAATCGGGAGGTGGAAAAGATATGCACACCAATCATCTCTGTGAGAGAACTGCATTGGTATTTTCCTAAACAAACAAAGAAAAGAAAACTTCTTGTAATTTCGTTGCTGCGGTAATGAAATTTGGTTTTACCAGTGTGGAAAAAAACAAACAAAGAAAAGAAGAATAGACCATGTCGCTGCCTCAATTATCGGATGCTTTGGTGCTCGTGCTCCATCACCTTTGGACGTCAACGAGATGCTAGCTTCAATTGGGGAGATGCATAGAGATCTCAGTTGCCTAGAGGTGTCACCTTCAGTGGCTAGCTGTGCTTCTACGTCCGTTGCTTCTCTTAGAGTTGATAGTGGTCTTGGTCTTGGTCGTGAATTGTTTGTATGTGATTGCCTAATTATGAATTCTTGATCCTTGTGAAACGTTACAGGGATCGTGCTGGTTTTGGTAAGCCTTGGCTTACTAAGACCATTTGTTTTAAATGTTCTTTCCTTTAATGAAAAATGTGGATCAACTTCTTACATTTTTTAGATCTACATCAGAGTTTTAGACTTGCTTTTGTGTCTGATGAGACTTCCTGAAACATGTATGCGTGCTGCCCAAGCCCAAGAAGCATGACAAGAATGCTTGACCTCAATATATCAGAATTATAATCCTTGGTTTGAAACAGAAATGCAGTTATGGTGCACCTGTACGAACTTTATTTAGTTATTACTGACAAGGAACTCACATGGATACCCAGCACTGATACTATGCTAGGTATGTAAAAACTTAACCACAATGACAATTGCAAACGACCTTGCATCACAATATAGCTGGTATAGGAATTGCGCCGCTATTTATTTGGTGAATGTAAGAAATAACTTAATCATGTGTAGTCAAGTTGTGGACAGGCCCTATGCCCTCGAAATTTGAATAAATCCGCGAAGCTTGAATATTTATTCAGCTCTTCTTATTCCAACAACTATCTCGGGGCCTCTCGTAGGGTAGCGGGCGTATTACAAGGATATACAATATGATTGATGCCACCATAGTAGGAGTTAGGATAGCAAAGATGGTCATGGTGAGCTCATCTTCATCTAAGCACATCTTGAGAGTGTTAGCTTCTTGCTTCTAACAATGTACTCCGGCTCCTTCTTGATGTTTTCTTCGATAGTCTCCAGCTTGTAGCACTTTTCTCAGGCTTCTTCTTAAAATGTTGAAATAGGTTGGCATTTGAATAGAGGGCTTATGTGGGTGATTAGTGTCGAGTGTGGAGTGTCTTGTTGTGAAGGGGGAGCTAGGGGGCATTTTATAGGCGATTGACGGCGGGTTTAGAGGGTGGGTGTGAGCCATTATCGGCGGCACTGAGCAGCATCGGGGGCTGAGGGAATCAGGTTTGTGGGGGACAGCAGCGGCAGCATTGGCCCAATGGAGGTGACATCACGAGCGGTGTCGTGGGGCGATGGTGCGACGTGCGGTGGGTGGTGGTGCAGAAGAGATAGCGGCGTGACGCTGAGAGGACGGCACCAGTGTGCGAGAAAAGGAGCGCGGGTGAGTGGCCACTGGCGGTGCGCGTGGCTTTAGTTTGCATGCGGTCTTAGGTCAAACATACAACTTGAAAATGAAAGCCTACACTATGTTAGTTGGAGGTCTTTAATTTGTGAAAAGGCGGCTTTAATTTGCTACCTCCTTTGTGATTCATTTCCAATCATAGCTGGTCTGCTTGCATCTGAATGGTTGCTTTTCTTGTAACCCGTTTGTTTTTTTTTTGCCTCGAGAACCCTAAGTAAGTAACGAGGTCTAAGGGTAAATCGACATAACAAACACAATGGATAAAGCAAAATGCATGTCTAAAACACCCTTATATGAGTACAACATACAAGCACTCCCTCTCCCATTCTCGACACATCGTTTGGCTCCTACGACCCGACTGTTCTTAACATCTACGGCTGAAATACAATGGAAAGATTACAACACTAGAGGATGGTGATGAAAGGCACTACTAACTACGGGTACATGTCCCCTAGGACAACTCATCTACTTCATCGGACCAAACGGCTTCATTCCCGGCCTCGGTTGGTTCTTCTTCTGCACTGGCTAAGGATCTGTCTCCTCTCGTGGTGGTGGCTGAGTGAGGGGAAGCAAGGACTCTACTTCTGATACCTTCGAGGGTGGAGGTGCTGGTGGTACTGCAACACCAGTTCTCCTTCTTTCCGGTGGGTGGACAGGGATTCCCTCCAAGACCAAGGGTTCCTGCCTTTCTATGTCAAGCGTCCTACACCTGGCCCTTGTGACCAGATAAGCATCCTCTAGCTGCTGGGTGTGACGATCTTCAGCCTCCTTCAGGGCTTCCGCCATGGCAGTCTCACAACTTTCTGTGGCTGCCACATTGGCATGCGCCTCAGCGAGTTGCACTTCGAGCATCCTAGAGAAGATCTCGGTTTCCTCGGTTCGGTGGAGGCACTTCCTCAGCTCCGAGGCCTACCGGTCATACTGCTCATCCAGAGCAATCAAATACGTGGCCAGATGTACCACAGTTGGGTTGTCTTCTTGCGCGTCCCGCCCTTGCAAAGCCTCCATGCGAGCCCTCCATACCCGTCGATTCTTTTCCAAAGGTGGAAAGAACTTCATGGGGGTACGAGCAATTGGCTCTTCATAGATCTGGCAAAGATGCCGCAAGGCTTTGCGGGCCACAACTTGGTAGGTGTCGACGAAGCGAAACCCGGTTGCGGTCACATTCCAGGCTTCAGTGATATCGAGGAACTCCTCACTCTTTCCAATGTAGACGGTGACCTCACATCGCTCAGTACCATGTTTCTCATACTCACGACCCTCGTACTCGGGGCAATCCTTGACTTTGAGTTTTTGCAAGGTGGCATACAGGATTTTGGAGAAACCCTCAGTGTTCAGGCAATAGCTGCTAACCCAGGCTCCTACCATCCTTGGTGGATGATGGTTACAAGAAAGGATCGAGTGAGAAGCTTGCTCGGGAGAAAGGCTAGGTGAGCTAAGACTCACTGAGTGGTGGTGCCAAGTGGCTAGGCTAGGCTTTTTGTAATGGAGGAGCGGTCATTGGGCTTGGCGCAGTCCACCATTTAGTCTGGAGTAGAGAACAATAAAAGGAAAGCGGCAGGATTTTTACGCGCACGAGACGAGCAGTGTCGGAGACCATTCCCTAAGCTATCCAGAAATTCACTCAGTAAATTTAAAAGCGCTTGACATCTTCACCTACGCAGGGTGGGTCGAAAGCAGGTGGACACATTTGATGCCTCCCCTCCATGCTACCATCAGATAAAAACAAGTCGGGCAGGTGGACACATTTAATGCCTCTCCTCCTTACCATCAGATAAAAACGATTTATCGACCATGTAGGAACATTTGTACTTACACATGCATCTATGCATCTAAGACACGGCTTGGTTTGTGTGCACGTTGCTCCTGAGGTGGTCGGTGGTTGGGGTTGGTCGCCAACAGGGAGAGAACGATATGCCAAAAAGTTGATATGGTTTCCCTATATGTTGGCAACAGTTAAAGAACGTATAGGACGTGCATTCATGCATATCCTGTTTATGCATTATAGTGCTGCATTGCTGGCAGATACGCCATCCATAGGTGTCACGCGTGTCGTATTGTGCATGACCTATTCATTCCTGTTCCAGAGTTAGGTCTGCACTGTGGCTTCATCCTCCACGTTCGCCCGTGCTTCACGCCTGTAGTGACCCATGTCTCCTCGTACCCCTTTTCTGTGCTCTTGTCGGACCCTTGCCATGCAGTCGTACTACTCAGTAATGGCACCGCACGTCGCTCGCCTCGAACACGCAGAATTTGGTCGATTCATTCATAGTGATCCCACGTAGGAACCCTAGTGAACCGCGTCAGGACCACAGACCGCTCCGCCTTTATAAGCAGAGCCTGGCTTAGCCATTGGTACCACCACTCGGCGCACTTTAGCTCGCTTAGCTTTTCCTTTGAGCTAGCTTTTTGCTCAGCCTTCCTCACAACCACCGCTAGAAATGGCAGGAGCCTGGGTTAGTAGTTACTGCCTGAACGTTGAGGGTTTTCCTAGAATCCTGCATGCCACCCAGCAAAAGCTCGGAGTCAAAGATCATCCCGAATATGAGGGCCATGAGTATGAGGAGCAAGGCACCGAGCGATGTGAGGTTACCGTCTACATCGGGAAGAGTGGGGAGTTCCCCGACCTCACTGGAGCCTGGAGTGTGACCACAACTGGGTTTAGCTTTATCGACACCTACCAGGTTGTGGCCCGCAAAGCTTTGCGGTACCTCTGCCAGATCTATGAGGAGCCCATTGCTGGTACCCCCATGCGGTTCTTTCCACCTTTGGACAGAAATCGGATGGCATGGAGAGCTCGCATGGAGGCTTTACAAGGGCGGGATGCGCAAGAGGATAGTCCTACCATGGTGCATTTGACCACGTACCTTCTTGCCCTGGATGAGCAGTATGACCGGCAAGCCTTGGAACTGAGGATCTGCCTCCGGCGGGCGGAGGAAGCTGAGATCTTCACCCGAATCCTCCAGGTGCAGCTCGCCGAGGCGCATGCTAGTGCTGCAGCTGCTGAGACACGGGAGACTGCCATGTCCGAAGCTCTGAAGGAGGCTGAAGATCGACACGTCCATCAGCTACGGGAGGCCTATCTTATCACCAGGGCCAAGCAGAGGTCACTGGCTGCTGAAAGGCAGGATGCCCCGATCTTGGAAGGGATCCCTGTCCACCCGCCTAAAAGAAGGAGGACCGGTGTTGCAGTGCCGCCAGCACCTCCACCTTCGGAAGTGTCAGAAGTAGAGCCCTTGATTCCTCTCACTTAGCCATCGCTAAGAGAAGATGCAGATCCATAGCCAAGGCGGTTGAAGAATTCGCCAAGCCCAGGAATGAAGATGCATAGTTCCAAGTAGATTAGTTGCCTTGAGATGATGTACCCATAGTAGTAGTGCTGTTCTTCGATGTCTTCCGGTATTGTACTCTTGCCGTTGTTTTTGTCCGTACTGTTGAGATCGTCCATCGTAGGGAAGGTGAATGCTGTGTCATGAATGGGAGACTGGATGCCTGTATGATGTACCCGTATAAGACCGTTTGAATATGCATTTGGTTTATTTCCCTGTGTTTATTGCGTCCATCTACTCAATTCCCGTTAAACGTGCTTAGAGTTTTCAAGGGCGATGGTAGGTGGGTTACAAGAGAAGTTGCCATCCAGATATCAGCAAACCAGTCGTGATTGGATAATATAGGACGTTGTATCGATTTAGTGTTCGACACCATGTAACTTTAAATCCCAATGTAATTTAGTGTTCGACACCATGTAATCTTTCGTGTAATTCCAGATTTACGAAATGTGTCGTAGTTCCGCCTAAGGGGAGTGGATCCTAATTCACTCTTTTTGTAAACCCTCGCGTTAGGAGAAGTACTTGTGTTGTAGTTTTTGCTATTTCTACCTATAATGTAATCCTAGCCAATGTTGTGCTTTAAATCTAAGTGTGTTAGTTGCTTGAGGCCAACTCCATCAAATACTTTTTTCTACTAACATGTCATTGATTTGCTGGCCTAGAATAGGCACCATGTAATGACAACCAACCTCTATGTTCGTTTACAGTATTGAGACCAATCTTCCGTACCAACACGATGAGAAAACATATTACACATATGAGCCATATTTCTCAAGATTTTTCCTATACCAAGCACATCACCCGCAGCGAAGCGCGGACAGCAGTGGCTAGTTCATCTGATGGATGAACAAACACAAGACAAAACTAGAAAACAGAGCTTTGTGCTGTGAGGGGCTTGGTAGCAAAAGATGTATAATTATTATCTTCCTCGGTCCTAAATTAGAGATAGTTTTGTCTTTTCCAGATACCTAGTTTTTATTATGCAACTAGATATACGATATGTCTAAATACATAATAAAAGTTGTCTAGATACATAATAAAAAGTTGTGTAGATACATAATAAAATTTGTGTATCTAGAAAAATCAAAACGATCTATAAATTTAAAAGAAGGAACTACTAAACATACGCACCTATATGATGTATATCATCCATCTTAAAGCTCATGTTTTGTTAGACATGGCTTTGAACAGAATACTTGCAATTTTTGGGTAGGAAATTGATGTAACTCGATATTTGTATTAAAAAATACCTATGATTTATATATATTAATATGGCGCTGGCACCGTACCTATTGGTCAAATTAAATCATTACTGTCCTAAAAAAATGTGTCCTATATTTTTGGATGGATGGTAACTTGCCCAAAATATATACTCCCTGTGCTCACAAAACAATTCAGAGACATTTTGATATCGTCGTAGGTCAATCATTTCAAAAACTTTGATGACAAATGATTTTTTTTATTAAAGTGACATTTTCAGGTTGTCTTACGTCAATCATTTCGAAACCTTGACTATTGAATGATGTCTATATGTTTAGTTTGAATGTATGGAAGTGATGATGTGGGTAGATTTGTCTTGAATATAGTTTATTTCATAAAAAATATACATTTTCCATATTTACATATTCAGTACTTAAAACTAACCTCGATCTAAAAGTGGGCTTACGTAATAGGAATAGTCTAAAAAATAGAAATATAATTAGGGATTTTGAACAGATGACTTCTTAAGACGAGTATGCCACGTCAAAAAATAAAAGTCAGATACAAAACTTGAGTAGCATAATCAAAATAAAAGCCAAAAAATAAGAGGAGTGGGCTCACATAGCAAAATAGTGGGATCACCATATCCTTTGTTCCTGCAAGGAGATATTACTTTTGAATTTTACCGAGGTTTCCGTACGTTTTGAGGCCTAATTGGTAAATATACCGGGGTTTATAATATATAGATGGTTCAAACAACATGGGAAGATACAGTAAACACCCAAGACATTATGTTGTGCATGCACGTCAAGCTAGCTCCTCGGCATTAAAAGTATGGAGGCGTACACAGTTTAGTGAATGGAAACTAAGGAACGGCATTAAAAGTATGGAGGCTCCGTTAGCTTCGCTAAAAAAACAAGCTGAAATACTATTTCGGCTAATTTATTGTGAGAGAAAAACACTGTTACGATTGAAAAAACAAGCTGAAAAGTACGGATTATAAAAAAAAAGCGAACAGGGCCAGTCCTGTTAGAGCTAGAGAAGGCACAAGAAAGATGCCCCTAATTAATGACAAATAGAAGTGGAATTCAAGAAATATCTTAAGGCAAAATCAATGAGTCTGGCCGCAATACAGAAAGCAAAGGTGAGACAACACTCTCGACCGTCCTGGATACTGAAAGGAGAGACAGTACTAATACTCGTTTTTTTCCAACTACATGCAAACGCTAGGCGAAGAAAATTTCTCAACGTTGTAAAACAAAAGGTCGCTGCTGAGTTCTTCGCCAAAGCTGTAGGAACAAGAACAACAAGAACGCGGCCAATCAGTTGGGAGATGCTGAGTTACTCTCTGCATAACCCACTACGTGAAAAACGGTTTGTAACAACAGAACGAATTTTTTTGTAGGGGCGGCTGGTGATGGAGCCGCCCCTACAGTGACATGCTCGGGAGGCCAGACACCAGCTGTCCCTACAAATGGAAACAACAGGGACATGAGCTTGTTAGCATAATCAAGGAGCTTCCGCCGGAAAAGGCCCCAGGACCGGATGGTTTTATCAGTATTTTCTAGAAGCAAAGTTGGGAGACAATCAAGAGCGACAATCACAGAACCCAAAAATGCATCTATTCAATGAAGCAAATATAGTTCTGCTCCCCAAACAGGAACACAAACAATGTCTGAGTATAGACCGATTAGCCTAATTAACAGTCTCGTCAAAATCATCACGAAAATCCTTGCAAATAGACTAGTTCCATATATGAATGAGTTGGTTTCACATGCTTAGAATGCATTCATCAAGAAAAGGTGTATACACAACAATTTCCTTTGAGTGATTCAACTTCTGCAAAAAAAGTAGCCAACTCTCTTTATACATCTCCAAAGCTTTCAACTCCATAGGATGGCCATACCTTCTGGAAGTTCTAACTGTGTTTGGTTTTAGCACAAAATGGTGTAATTGGATATCAACAATCCTGAGGTCCTCCTCATCCAAAATTCTCATAAATGGAAGACCAAGTCAAAACATCAAAATATGCAAGATGACTGAGGCAAGACGATTGGCTTTCACCCCTACTTTTTGTCGTAGCAGTAAACTTGCTACAACAAATCATTGAATGAGCGACACAATACGGTATCCTACAACCGGTTCTACCGAAAGTAGCAAACTTGTGGTGCTCTCTCTACGCAGATGATGCGGCTTTGTTTGCAAATCCATCTTTAGAGGAGCTAAGCAGCTTACAAAAAATCCTACCTTTCTTTGGAAATTGTTCAGGGCTATGTAGAATTAACATGTCCAAGACCGATTTTTTTTCCAATATGGTTCCAACCTAACATGGTCCCTTCGCTCATCCACAACTTCCCAGGGAAAATAGTGTAGGAAAATGAGTACGCTACGCACCAGCACATCTACCACGTCCACGCAGGATAACATGCGAGTAGAAGGATCATGGATCGTTACTATTAGATGCGCAGCGTAGAGAAAGAGGAGCACGTCGATGTAGTGGTAGTCATACACATTCGTCGTGAACCTTACATTCATTGCCGATCAACACGGCAGCAGCGGCGGCGTCTCCACGGTGTCCACACTTACGAGGATGGAACACCGTGATGCCAGTGTGCTAGCACCGCGTGTGCAGCGAGTGGAAGGTGACGGCGGCGACATTTTGAGCGCCCGCAGCCCTAGGGGGGGGAGAGAGAGAGAGGTGACATCGGTAGCTCAGTTGTGTGGTGTGTGTGTCCCCCAACCCTAGTCCCTAGCCCCTTGCCTCTTCTATATGTAGACCACTGCAAATAGGCTTTTACTCTAAAGGCCCATTAGCATGGGTATGGATATGGATGATTGCCTCTTGGGCATATATTCAACAAATAGGCACCTTCCTAGGAAATTATTTTGGGCCTCCATTACATATACCGGAAATTAAGAAAGGTGAAGGTCCAGCTGGTAATAGACAAGATTGGTGCCAGGCTCCCGGGGTGGAAAGGAAAATTCTTGTTAACATATGGCAGAGAAACACTAGTAAAATGGGTTCTAACGCATTTGACAGTGTTCCAGGCGCAGAAATGGCTACTCAAAAGAATCGACAAGATACGACGTAGTTTTCTTCGGCAAGGAGAAACACCTGAGAACGTCATTGGAGGACATTCATTGATCAACTGACCCACCACTTGCCTTCCCAAAGCGTAGGGAGGACTAGGGATACTCGACTTAGAGAGGTTCACCGAGCTCTCCGATTGAGATGGTTATGGTTTAAGGGGAAACAAAAGGAAAGAGCGTGGAGCAATATGGAGATTCCTTGTGAAAAATCTGATCACGAGCTCTTCAATTCATCAACTATAGTCATCATGTGTTGGGTGAGACAATCACACAAACACCAAGTTTGAACACAAGCACATAAAGTTGTATTTATTTCATGATCGTATTGCACATGTCAGAGGGGGTATTTATAAAAGTCCTAGTCTTCATAAATGATACTCAAATGACTCTAATCCCCTCTTTTTAATATTACAACCCTTTTAAACTACAAGGGCAAATTCATCATTTTATCTTCGATAATCGATTCCTCAAGCTCTCATTCGACTTGAAATCGACTTCGTTCTCGTCCTTGCTTGCCCGACGAAGTCTTTACGACTTCGCATTCTCTTTTTCACAGAACAGAGTTTAATCTTGACTTTGCATCTTCATTTCTTCTGAGTGAAGTCAAGATGTAGTCTTCACCTATTGATCCTGCAAGCAAACTGTATATGAAAGTTAGTTTTTCAATTCCGAAGTTTCGGGACAAAGTTTTATAGCGAAGTCAAATAATCCCCAACACCATGCATAGGCAATGGAAAATAGCCTCTTTTATTTATTGACTTAAACTTGGATCAATGGAACATCGGCCAAGGCAGTTGCACCCTGTTACATCAAAAGACTCGGAGGAAAAAATCACAGTTGAAAAGCTATGGAAGACAATAGATGGATTGGCCATATATACCCCCAAAATATAATCATGGCGAGGTCTCAGATTCTGTGAGAGCAAGCCCAACAATGGGCGTATGGCCCGACAGGTCAGCACTGGGCATGAGCTAGAAGGGAGAGAAGGAGGAGAGAGAAGGGCCCTTGGCGCTAGATGCGTCGATCAGCTCGTCACTTGTTCCAAGAAAAGAAGCAGCTTTACAGTTGGGTAGAAGATGAGGTGGTGCAAAATTACTGGACAATAGAAGTTCATCAGTATAAAATTAAAATTTGTAGGGAATATAAAATAAGTGTAGAGACCAGTAAAAAGACCATTGTTGTATAACTTGTGACATGTCTTGTCTTTTAAACGAATGCTTGGCTCTTTTATTGTACTTACTCTGAGTCCTGCGTGAGAGGCCATGCATCAAGGACACTCGATTAAACACAGTGAGGCGGATGATGAGATTAAATGGCGCTAAGTCGTGTTAGGCGGCTGCTAGCTACTCCGTATTTATTAAGTTTGCTGCTGCTGCTGCTAATGAATTCACTCTGCCTCCACTTAGGCCTGTCTCAATGGAGATGTCACGAGAGTTCTATAGTTTTATAGGAATTAAATGTGGTGACATGTTAGAAAAACCACCGTGTTGCATGTACCGAGAAAGAGAGAGGATGATGAGATTTTGGCGCTAAGAAATGAGTCGGCGTTGTATTTATTAAGTTTGCGCGTTGGCTAATGAAACGGACTGAAACACTAAGGCCAGCCACAGTGGAGATGTCACGAGAATTAAATGAGGTGACGTGTCAGCCCATCCCACGCGGCAAGCTGCGGCCAGCGACCGGCGAGTTTGCGGCTAGGTCTGACGTCTGCGGCCTCCGTGCCCGTGGAAAATGTAAAATAGCTACGTAGTTTAATGACACAATTGATCACAACATCTGTAGAAAATAAATGTTGCAACTAGCATATGAAACAGTGAAACGGAAGTGTATAGTGAGAGAGCTTTTCATATCTACCAATACTGTCACATCTTGAAAACAGTGAGAAAAAACTACATTGAGACTGGCCTAACCACTGCATCTGTATGTGTATGTGTATGTCCATCCATATCCTCCATCAACCTGCCTCCAACACCCAACCACCTCCTGTCCAGCTCTTAACCTCCGACGGATGGCGATACCGTCGTCCATGGAAGATGATGGAATATCCACCATTCCACCGACTGAAACTTGCATGCACACCACACATCTGTCATCAGCCATCGCTAACTACTGTAGCTCACAGATCGATCGCAAGCCTATTTAAGGACCAACATTCCACTGCATATTCTCCTCACCAGCTAGCTAGCACTTGCTCGATCTCACTGCATTCCATAGAGTCCTACGAGCAGCAGCACAGCGCGCGCGCGCACACACACACTCCCAGTTACCCAGGCACACAAGAGGACTCGAGGCCGTCGACATGGCTCGCAGCGTGCAGCTTGCTGTGACGATCGCCGTCGTGGCCGCGGTGCTGCTGGCAGCGGCGACGACCTCGGAGGCCGCCGTCACGTGCGGGCAGGTGAACTCCGCCATCGGCCCCTGCCTCGCCTACGCCCGCGGCTCGGGCAGCAGCCCCTCGGCGGCCTGCTGCAGCGGCGTGAGGAGCCTCAACTCCGCCGCCCGCAGCACCGCCGACAAGCGCGCCGCCTGCAACTGCCTCAAGAGCGCCGCCGGAGCTGTCAGCGGCCTCAACGCCGGCAACGCCGCCAGCATCCCCTCCAAGTGCGGCGTCAGCATCCCCTACACCATCAGCGCCTCCATCGACTGCTCCAGGTACGTACCACCTTACGGTCCAAGTCAAGTCATCTGACTCGATCATCAAGTACGTACGTCGTTTAATTTGTGCTTCTTCCATTCCATGCAGGGTCAACTAAACCTAGCTAAACGACGACGGCCGCCTGATCGACCAACGATGATCCATTCCGCCGTCGTCGGCGCCGGAGCATATCGATCATGACTTCATGAGTACCTATCTACATCTACGCATGATGACGAGTTGTCTACTGCTACGTACTACAGTACTACTGAATAAGAATCTCTCCGTCCGTGTACGTGTGTCGTCGTGTACGCTGTGATACGCTTTGCATCGTAGCGTGTACGTCCACGTGTGTGTGTGTGTGTGTGTGAGAGAGAGAGGAGCCGTTAATGTCCTTCTGGCTGTTTGTTTTTATTTCCACATGTACGCTTCGTCGCTCCTCCGATCCGTCTCCGTACGGTTTTGGAGAGGAGACCCGGTTTGTACTATGTTCACTGCTGCTACCTTATGATACACTGCACACGCATCTTTTGGTTTGCAAACTGTGTTATGCATGCATGTGCCATATGCATGTGACTCTGTGTTCCGTGACATGACTTTCTATGCTTCGTTCACTGTATATCTGCAACATGTGTTTTACCAATTTTATTTAAGCACATATTTGAATCCCCTCCTCTAAACCTTTTAGAGCTAAAGTCTCTAAATAGGTGATTTAAAGTTAGCTCTAAACTGGACTGCGGACTCTATACCTCTCTCACAAACACTTTGGTCAGTATGCAACTGGACTCCAGACTCGAGAGGACTTGAAGATGGGACTGAGATTTAAGAAATAATAATAAAATGGTTTTAATTAACTCGCCACTTGAAAAAAAAATACTCACACGGTGGAACCGAAAACAAGTATGCCCTGATATATGACGACATGCACTAGATATAGTCTTTAAATATTTCAAAATTCATCTGAACAAATACAAAAAAAAACTAGCTAGAAAACAGCAGAGAGCTGTGTGAGACTTGGTAGCAGAAGATCTATAGTTAATATATACTAAACGCACCTATGATATATTTCCTCCATCCCAAAACTCATGTTTTGTTAGACATGGCTCTGACCAATACTTAAAATTTTGTGGTACAGAATTGATGTAACTACTAGATTTGTATTCAAAGGATTTCGCAAAAAAAAAAGATTTGTATTCAAATGTACCTATGATTTATATACATATTAATGGGGCACCTATTTGGTCAACTCATTGCTGTCCTACAAGAATGTGTTTTATATTTTCAGATGGAGGGCTCCCCTCCTGGTAAGAAGTGTTGTCACGATTGGTCCAAGCAAAGGACAAGTGGGCTGGACTGATTCTATATCAGCCCACTACGGCTAGGTGGGCTAGCCACGAGTGGTGCAGCGTCATAAATAAAAGAGTAAAGTTCATCGGTCCATAAACTTGTACCGTTGTGTCATTTCGGTTCATAAACTCGCAAATCGACCGTTTAGGTCCTCAGACTTGTTCATCTGTGTCATCTCGGTCCCTAAACTTGTTCGGCTGTCATCCCGGTCCCTAAACTTGCAAATCACCCGTTTAGGTCCTCAAACTTGTTCAGTCGTATCATCCCGGTCCCTAAACTTGGTTTTTAAGTCTCGTCTGGGTCAAAACAGGGCGATCTATAAACTTTATATAAAAAATAATTCATAACTTTTTCATATGAACTCGAATGAAGACAAACTTTACATCAAAATTGTAGCCCTCGACGCGATC
This sequence comes from Miscanthus lutarioriparius, assembly GCA_904845875.1. Taxonomy (NCBI): domain Eukaryota; kingdom Viridiplantae; phylum Streptophyta; class Magnoliopsida; order Poales; family Poaceae; genus Miscanthus; species Miscanthus lutarioriparius. Next base: position 53,145,149 of record CAJGYO010000015.1, read on the forward strand.
TACGACTTTGTAGTTGAAAAGTTTTTGAATTCAAACTGTTTATGGTCCCAAAATATTATTGTATGTTTATAGATTTTGAAATTTGAAATTAAATTTTGGGACACTAAATGACTTCAAACAAAATCATTTAGTGTCTCAAAATTTAATTTTAAATTTTAAATTTTAAAATCTATAAACTTACAACAATATTTTGGAACTCTAAACAATTTTAATTAAAAAACTTTTTAACTGCAAAGTTGTAGATCGCTTCGAGGGCTACAATTTTAATATAAAGTTTGTCTTCATTCGAGTTCATATGAAAAAGTTATTTATTATTTTTTGATATAAAGTTTTTAGATCACTCTATTTTGACCCCAGATGAGACTCAAAACCAAGTTTAGGGACCGGGATGACACAACTGAACAAGTTTGATGAGCTAAACGGGTGATTTGCAAGTTTAGGGACCGGGATGACACAACCGAACAAGTTTAGGGATCGAGATGACACAAATGAACAAGTTTGAGGACCTAAATGGTCGATTTACGAGTTTAGGGACCGGGATGACACATCGGTAGAAGTTTAGGGACCGATGATGGACTTTACTCTAAATAAAAATACAAACGCAGTAGCAAACTAGGGAGGAGTGTGGAGGCGAGCTCACGCTCGAGGCAAGCATATGCTCTAGCTCACTACAACAAATATGGCTTTCTATGACGATTTCTCTGTGCAATACTTGTCCATCATAATTGTATAATTATCATAGCCGATTCGAAATTGTCCCCACAAGATACTAATTAACACTTACGTGCTGTTTGGTTGGTTCCAAAGTAACGGAAACGTAAATGAAATTAGTCCAAACATATATCCCGCCGGTAACGTCCGCATCTTATTTTCATTTACGTTTGCGTTACATTTCTCAGCACCAAACAGCTAGTTAATGTGATAATGACCTGTGAGGAGCCGGAGGTAAAGAGCAAAAGGGAAACTATAAAACAGGGAAGCAACTTCACCGTAAGGTGGAAATAAAGTGCCTGATTTCTCCCTTACTTTACAGTAGTTACAGTTACAGGGGTATTTATAGATGAAAATGAAGTTTGAATTACAAAACTCCAATACTCCAAAACAAATAATACATTCATTATTCTAGGCATATGAATTTTCTTCGTCCAAATATGCTAAAATCATCCAAAAAAAGCCCTACAAGTTTGTGATACTTTCAAACTTGTAATTAGTGAAAACCTCAACAAAATTTTCAAACCTTAGAGCATCTCCAAGAGTCTTTATTAAACACAATCTTTAAATTTGAAGAGCCATTTGAATAAAATCGCTCTCTACACCTTTTCTATATCTTGTGCACACTTTAAAGAGTCAATCATGTTCTCTATCTTTAGATAACGAGAAATTCGAAATAGAGGATAACAATATTTAAAGATTTAATTAAAGAAGCTATTAGAAGTTTTTTTACTAAAATATCAATTTCTATCAATAAGGAAGAATAAAGAGAGGAGTTGCTCTTGAACCAGTTAGGAATACTAGAGGTATGGATTTTACAGTGTAATGTATTTTTAACATGACGGGCCGTCATTGCTTGGCTGCTGTGAACGTGGCCCAAGTCAGCATTGCCGGTGACTGATCCGCTAGGCCGTTCGTGGACCAAGCTGCTGGACTGGTGCCACCTAAGCCGTGAGCGCCGTGCGGCCTGGCCCGCGTAACACCTGAGCGGACCGGCTTGTCACGTAGTGACACAGGAGGCCTGCTGATCGTTTGAGGATTTTTTTTTGTTTGTTTGAAAACAATCGTTTGAGGGAATTGCTTCCCCAACTCGTCGTACTTATCTCTTGAATTTCCTTTCTTTTACTTAAACCAGGTTAATTCAAGAGAATGCGCGATTCACAGTTGACATATGGGGCGGGTGATCAGTGAGCCCAAGTTACCTGTGATTACTGATTAGAGCAAGTCTTCACACTTTTGAGTTGTGAGCTGTTCTTTTGCCGTGGCCACTAGGATGTTCACTTTTTTTTGGAATGACTAAAAATATGAACTTGTTTAAAAAAAACTAAAAATATGAACTACATGTGTGGTAAAAAATCTTTAAATTACAAAAAAATATACATACATCTACTCTATAATCAACACTAATAGTCATTCAACATTCAATAATAAACAACTCAATAGTTTTCAATGGTTTATTACATTGTTTATTAAGTAAATAACACAAGGGCGAGGCATACATTATAATTAATTAGCTAGAGCCAAGAATGAATATTTGCCTAATAAGTCAGGATTAGTGGCACTAAAAAATCACAACCAAAGCCAGATAGCTATTCTTAACAAAGTTAAAGTGTCCTTAGCTTCAATAGCTCAACAATTCGTGATATTATAACATGTGTCCTCTGAAAAGCTAGAGCGCACTACCACAAAAACGGTTTTAGAAGACAACTGCTTTGTTTATACAGCCAGTCTTAAAAATATTGGTGTCTCCAAAAATAACTAAACAATTTAGAGGCGGCCGACACATTTCAGGAGATAGTATCGCCTCTCCAAAAATATTTGGCTCTATTAATAAAGCCAAGGCTCGATAAGAAAACACTAGTCCATGGCAGGCAGCAATGCACAACCCTAAGTCCCCCCATCACTCTCTCAGCCGCAGAGCTGCTCCTCTATTTGCTCTTACAAAGCCACACCCTATCCTTCCTCTCCTCTCCTCTTCATCAACTCCTTCCCTCTCTCTTCTATTCTCATATTTGGCAACGGGGTTGAGGCGCCTCACTAGAGGCGTCGGGCCCAAGCGAGATCCATGGTTTGGCGCACTGGATCCGGCGAGCCCGCCTTTCCGCATGGCGCGGAGGCAAGGTTCCCTATCCGGCGGTGGTGTGAAGTCATGACACCTCCACCGCATCTAGCAGTGTCTGTCGGCATATATATGTGGGCATGCAATGTCCTATATATCCACTTGCGCCGTGTCGCGGGCTCGGCAGCGGACCTAAAAGGTAGGCTTGGTGGCGTCCCTTTTTTTTTGGATTTACATAGACGGGTATCTGCCCGTCTCTCATTAACACATACCACTGTCACTTTAGAAACCTATTTGGACCCATCTGTTTCAATCTCTTCTATGCTAGTGAGTAGTGGCAATGCTATGCGGACTATTTAGAATCATGCAAGGAACTCGTGACTTAGTGTTGAATAAAATGACGGCCTCCACACATGATCTCTCTCATTGGACTGCTATATTTATAAATCCACCTACCCATGTAAATCTTTTAACTAGTACTCTCTCCGTTCCAAATTATAAGTCGTTTTGACTTTTTTGGTTCATCCATTTTGCTATATATCTAGACATATTACACTAGTAGAGAACCTAGTTGTAGTCCCGGTTCTCAACCCCCTTTAATCCTGGTTTTAGAACCGGGACTATACAATTGGGACTAAAGGTCTTGATTTTTAGTCCCGGTTTCTCCAACCGGGACTAGGGGTGTTTATTGGGTAAAAAAAATGCAGTCGTGGAGATTCGAACCTACGACCTCCCACTTCAGCTCTTGCACGCGTTAGCATCTCACCTACCATCACATATCTAACTTAGATAAGATACGTTTTCCTTTTAAATTCAGTTTGGAGACACCTTTAGTCCGGGTTTGAGACACAAACCGGGACTAAAGGTACCTTTAGTCCGGGTTCGTGTCTCAAACCGGGACTAAAAGTCACACTTTTAGTCCGGGTTCATGTCTCAAACCGGGACTAAAGATTCTCGCACTGTTATGCCTCTGACACACCTCGGTAACCGTTACAACCGGGACTAAAGGTAGAATTAGTCCCAGTTTGTATTACAAACCGAGACTAAAGGTCCGGTCCTCCCTTTAGTCACGGTTGCAATTTTTAAACCGGGACTAAATACTTTTTGGCCATGGATGAAAGGTCGTTTCTCTACTAGTGTTATTCATCTAGATGCATGGCACAATGGACGCACCAAAAATATTAAAGCGACTTATAATTTGTAATAGAGAGAGTACTAATTAGCGTGGTAATCTGTAGGAGAGCCTTTTCTTATATTTTTCAATCACTAACACGAAGATTACTCTTGATGATGAGCTCTTTCATTTCGTCACATGCCTAAACTAATTGGAAGATTAATTAATAACGGGCCAACGAATTATGCGGCGCCAGACACACTAGCGCATCGATCATATATGCACATGATGTGCAAGTTGGTTGGATGTGATGGAAGAGAAGTCGTGGCTGAGAAGCGTCCACGGGTTACGTATCGTCGGAGAGACTTATGCATGATAATTTGGTAGCACGGGAATGATAGATGTCGCTCGTGATGGATCGATCGTGAATTCGTGATCGCGGGTAACCTGGCTATAGAGTGTGCCATCTATGCGTGTACAGAGACGTGCCAACAATAGAAAATTTAAAGCTATCGTAAAGTCACTTGTGCTGATTTGTATGACTGATTTTTTTAGAGAGAAAAATACTATACCATATCTTATAAGTTGCAGCCGAACACTCCCGTTCCATCGAAAAGAAGGTTAGTTGCGTGACCTCTGCTGTCTAGCTACCTAGGTTTCCATAGTAAATTGTGTGTAACTCATCTGGCTAGATTCTCTTGCTTGTTGTAATTTTTCTAGAAATATTCTATATAATTTATACTTGCGGAACTATTCTACGTGATTTGTGTGTCGACAAATAAAATGACTTCTATATTGGATTTCTTAATCTTCAAACTTGACTATTTAATCTTTCGTAAGTGTCCCATAAGAATAATATGTTGTGCGTATGTTATAGAGGACGGTGAGTTTGCATGTATGTATATATAGGGTATTGCTGTGGTACTCTCTTTCTACTGCCTCCGTTCCAAAAAAGAAAGCCACCTGACCAAATTTACATTGAATGATATTCACATTTATAGCTTTAAATTAATTTATTATGAAAATACCATAAATATTGATGTTTTTTATGTATAATTGGTCAAACTAAAGGTACTAAAAACGTGATACTATGCTGAATTGCATTCTTTATGGGACAGAGTAATATCTTAAAGAAATTACAGCCCTTGATTTTTTAAAAACAAAATAATCTAAATTAAAAAAACCTAGAATCTCAGCATCACTGATGCAATAAATATTTTTGTCCCCTCCTTCCTTGTTTGCACCAACATGATGATCTGGTAGAGAGAAAAGAAATCCCGCTCCTTCCTTGTTTGGTCAACTTGAACGCACATGCACACGGATTTTTTTTTCTTTCTCTCTTTTTTTATTTCAGTTTTCATGAGTAAGTTTGAGTAGTAAAGCAAGAGCATAATAAAACTACAAAGCCAATTTCATTCCCACCGCCGAATCCACGATCAGAACTGTGAAGAACAAGAACTGCACCACTTAAACAACTTTCATGCATGATAGGGTTCTATGCATCTTATTTCTACATATAAAAGTTTGTCAAGTACTCACCCGTCGTGTAACATCGTGTATTCTAGCATTTAAAATTTGTCCTCAAATATAATACATTCTAGAGGACAAAACCCACTTTTGTATTAATTACTTTTTATTTATCAACCAATCACCATTAATCATATTGATGATAGCGTCTTATTAGGAAATAAAACGAATGTACATACGTCTTTTATGTTCTCTCTTAATTTGTCTTAAAATTTTTAAAATACACCATATTAGAGCACAGAGGGAGTATATGATAGAGCAGTTAAATACATGTTTTTTTTCAAAGTAGTCACACACCTGATGGAAGTTTTTCTTTCACGTAAAAACATAGTTGCTGGTCACCGTTTAAAAACGTTGTGGATCACGTTCTGTTTTCGTAAAAATTGCTACATCTCTAGATTTTTTTTACAAAATAAATAAGTTAGAAGAAAGACATTATCCGCATGTCACGTTACACTAAATATGAATGTTATATTATGCATGCATATTAGATCTAATAGGAAGATAGTTTCCCTATTTCTTCTTCTACCATCAAGGAAGTATATATGCTAACACTCTCTACCGAGCGTTCGTCTAGCCAGACGCACGCCTTCGCTAGGCCTGCCAACTAGATCTGACTGGCCCACCAGGACGGACCCTCCTCGAGCTGCGCGCCCCTACGCCTCACACCTCGCCAGACCTGCCTCGTGTCGCGCACCCCGCCTGCGCCTCATGCTACGCTCCCCCGTGCTGCGTCAACGAGCTTTTATTGGGCGGCAGCAAATAGATGAGCACATGTTGCAACCGTATGTTTCATGCTTTTCATATGTATGTTGTACATGTTTCATATGGATGTTGCAAAAGTAGATCGGTGTTGCATATGTTGCAATGGCTATACACGTATGTTGCAAGTGTATGTTTCAAATGTTTCAGTTGTTTCGAACATATGTTGCAAGTGTTTTATCTAGATGTTGCATATGTTAAACTGGCTATACGCGCATGTTGCGATTGTATGTTTCAAATGTTTTAGCTATTTCAAACGTACGTTGCAAGTGTTTTATCTGGATATTGCACATGTTGTAGTGACCATACACATATGTTGTAAGAGTATGTTGTAAATGTTTCATTTGTTTTGGATGAATGTTGCAGCAAATGCTTTATGTTGCAAGTGTTCCATGAGCAGGCGCGGGAAGTGGGCACAACCGAGGAGGTACCCTCAGGCGCAGCGGTCCCCGCGTGCACGAGAAGCGAATCACAGGCGCGGTGGCCCCCACGTGCATGCGTACCGCAACAGCAAGCAGGGCGGGGCCGGGACGGCAGCGCGCGGCAGCAGTAGCGCGCGGCAACAACAGCAGCAGCAGCGTGCGGGCAGCTGGGCAGGGGATGCATGTCTTTTTCTTTGATCTCCTTGTGATCACATGGTAAAACTCAAGCCCCACTAGCCTTTTCTGTCTGATTCAAGCAGCATGTGGGCGGGCAGCCAGCGCGTGCGTCCGGACGCTAGTCTCTCCCGTAACATTTAGATCTATGGTCTATAGTGTTTTGGGAGTACCATAGCAAAAAAATCCTTAAAAAAAATATTTGCTTCATAATGTACGCGTGAAACGCTTGAAAACTACTTGTCATTTAGTATTGCTTCAACTTCAGTTTGCATTGCGTGTTGTAGTGGGACATCATCGATCGACGACTCATGATGGCAACTATTTTTTTTTAGAAAAAGGTAGTGAAATAAATATCCGGAGGTGTACATCCGCTGAAAATAATTCAATGTTAAATAGTAGGAAAGGCAAGTACTGCTGTAGTTATTAATTGGAACGTACTGTGTATATATCCTTGAATCTTCACTCACTGTTGAGGTGCCGCTTCTTCAGGGAATCGCAGAACATGCCACACATGTACACATCCTTACTTGTCCAAGCTAACCAACCAGTACTTCTTATCAATCAATGAATACAATTCCATATAGTTTCCCTCTAATAAGTCTAAAAAATCAGTATAAACTAATCGTCTGTCTTACTCATGCATGAGGAGAACATATACTCAAGATAAATCATTAGTAGATCGGCTAGCACTCAAACGCAGCCCTGGAGAAACTTGAGGCATCCGTCGATGAGATCACATATTTCAAAGCTTCGGATAAGGGGTGCTGTGTCAAAGGACTCAGCGTGTGCCAGTGTTGGAGCCCGAGCGGGCACCCAGGTCGCTGGGCTCTGGGTTTGCCACTGAGATGAACACATTTAGATGTTTTTTGACAAGGTTTGTGTTGGGGCTTTTCTACCGGCATCAAAATCCCTGCCAAACTTGCTTACGAGAACGGCTCTGAAGACAAAGCAAATAAAATGAAGCACATGCCAATTTGCTCAGAAACCAAAGCCATCAAAACGTAACTTTATTTTTTTGGCTTTACAGTTTTTGGAGAAGTCCAAACCCTACCAAAGAGAACTTACAGTAGTTTATTAACTTAGAACATATTTAAGAGGCGGAACTTATATATATATACTTAACACTTACTGTTAAGGTGCCGCTTCGTCAGGTAACTGCAGAACACGCCACACGTACAGCTATCAAGTAATCAAGTTGGCAACAGCAAGAAAGCTCAGTTGCCGTCGTGAGCACTCCGGAGGCAGTTGTTTTGCCTTGAAGAGAGGGGAAATCAATCTCAAGAAAGAGATTCTCTTGCTACCTATCTGTTTTTGCATGCAGAAACGCCAACTTTTGTTAGTTAACAAATTTTGTGTGATATAAACATTTTCCACAGAGTTGGACTTGCAATTGGACTCTGCTGGACGGAGACCAATCGAGATCAGCTGGTAAACCTATTCTAATGAAGTGAAAATCACAGCACTTAACAGCAGTACAGGTCCACAGCTAGTCCAACTGCCAACGACCTGGCAGCGACGTTCTTGAATTCATCATTCAACGCATACATTCATGCGAGATGGAGCTAGCAATACTAGTCAGCCTGTTCGGTTGGCTGGTTCGTATCGTTGCTGATTCGTTTATATGAGAGAAGTACTGCTGGTTGGTTCATGTGAATAGTATCCATGTAAGGGGGCTGGCCAGCCAGCTCAGCCAGCCAGCCCCAGCCGATCGGGCTGACTGTATTTGTCATCGTCTCCATCGAGCTGATCGAACACCTCATAGTCATAGGTCCCTCGCTCGCTCTATTTAAACCCTCCAAACCCTGCTCATTCCGCAGCACGCACAGTCACCCACCACTCACTACACACTCACTCACACACGTCTCGGCGACTCTCGGTCAGGGCAGCGACGACGACGACGATGGCTGTGCTGATGACGAACAGCAGCAGGAAGACGGTTGTGGCACTGGCCGTGGTGGTGGTGGCGGCGGCGGCGCTGCTGGCGTCGTCCGTGTCGGCGGCGATCACGTGCGGGCAGGTGGGGTCGTCGCTGGCGCCGTGCATCCCGTACGCGACGGGGAAGGCCACAGCGCTCCCCGCGTCGTGCTGCACCGGCGTGCGCAACCTCAACAGCGCGGCGCGGACCAGCTCCGACCGCCAGGCGGCGTGCCGCTGCCTCAAGACCCTCGCCAACAGCGTCAAGAGCGTCAACATGGGCACCGTCGCCACCATCCCCGGCAAGTGCGGCGTCTCCGTGGGCTTCCCCATTAGCATGTCCACTGACTGCAACAAGTACGTAGTAATCTTGCCATCATCGTTCCTCCATCTCTGCTTTCATCAATAATCTTGCTTGCACAGATTCATATATGTTTTTTTTCTCAATTCTTTTGGCGCATGCAGGGTCAGCTAAATGATGAAATCTACGACGTAAGTACCAGTGCACGTGATGAAGCTAGCAAGCCAGGAAAATAAAATAAAGTTGTGGTAACAGGAGGAGCAGCATGCAGTATCTATATATACAGTATTATGTATGTAACCGTGTGCACTGTGTACACGTGCGCACATACATGGCTATATGTATGTGTGGCTTGCAGTGCTACCTAGCTAGCTTCTCATCATGTGCTCATGTATGCGGGTCTTGTGTTTGTGAACAGCCATGTATGTGCGCACATACATGGCTATATGTATGTGTGCTCATGTATGCTTCGATCGACCTACTTGTTCGGATAGTTAATGGTTTTGCTATATATACAGTGGTGCTTGTTATTAATCAATTTAAATGCTGGTGCACCTTAAAATATACTACTACCCTGCCTGGCAATCTACTTCACATAATCTGATTCACGTTAATAGGAGTGATTAACGGTTTAATGTAATTACATAGAGAAAACATGAAAAATTGTTTTTAAAAAACTACTGTAGAGAACGGAAATCAAGTGCCGGGATCTACACAAGACATACAATTTTCCCACATGCATATAAGGGCACATCAATTGGCCAGCTCCAAGATAGTGTCAGATGCCACGTGGGGAGAGATGCCACCCTTTGAGCTAGCGGGGAGAGAAGAGCTAAACTCTCTGAGAGACATAACTCCTCTAACTCTCTTGACAAGAGAGAAAAATATGAGACGACATTCAGGACGAGATGACATTTAAGGGTCGATACCTGCACTACCGGAGACTGTGTAGTCACCGAGTGCCCCGACAATTACCGAGTGTCAAAAGTCGGGGCACTCGGAAAAAAGTGATTACCGAGTGCCAACACTCGGAAAACATAAACACCGGAGTCAACCGCTTTACCGAGTCAGCACACTCGGTATACTATAACTCGGTAAAACCACAAGTTTACCGAAGGGTGCACTTTCGGTAAAAGCGGTCACTTTCGGTATTGGCGTGCCACGTCACCTAGGATAGCAACCGTGCCCAAACGGCGTCAAGGCATGACATGTTTACCGAGTGTTATGATCATACACTCGACAAACATGAAATTTTACCGAGTGTTGGGCCAATACACTCGGTAAATACTATCTTTACCGAGTGTATTTTCCCAACAGGTAAAATTCAACCAAATTTCTTGTTTTTCCCTTCATTCTTTTTCCTCTATCCACATATGATATTTAGTACTCCATTCCAAAATATGGTGTTTATTTTGATTTATTTACTATATTTCACAAAATTTTCATTCTTTATGAAAATTAGGAACATATCGTGTGAATTTAATTGTAATAATTAAAATCGAACTCGATAAATCACAAGATTGGAAGAATTTACATTGAAGCATACATCTATGTTATAGAAAAAAATTTAATAACGTTTTGGAAGTATTTTTACATTAAATCATTTGCCGCAAACCGGTACATCTCCCAAAGGGACGCTAAACATTCAAAATGACGAGTAGGATTTCTATTAAGAGTGAAATTCAACATTATGATTTGAACTTGGAATTTTTAGATAGTAAATAGATGACATGAAATAGTTCATGTGAAAGTTTGGTGAATTTTAGGATTAAATTGGCATTTTTTCTTTTTTGTTTTGCATGAAATAATGGATACTTTTACCGAGTGTGACCTCAAACACTCGGTAAAGGTTAGCCACTGCCCACCTGCCATGCTTATGTTTACCGAGTGCCAGTAGATCGGGGCACTTTCGGTGGTAAACATGTACTGAACTCTTGGTGCTTGAGTTTACCGAGTGCGCCGTACATCTAGGCACTTTCGAAATGTAAGCATTGAAACAAGCCGTTTCTCCCTCAAATCGTTTCCTACTTTCACACACACACCGCACACGCCCCCCACCGCCATGTGCGGCCGCCTCCCCCCTCCACCACCGCCCAGGCGGTCCCCACACCACCGCCAGCTGGAGAGACGGAGAGAGAGGCGGAGAGATTGGATGGCAAGCCTGGACGACGATCCCCTCCGCCGACGCCGCCTGTGCTCCCTCCTTCGCTCCCGTTCTCATGAGGTGGGGTGGGGGTGAGCCCAGCTGGCAGCGGCGACGGCGAGCACTCTCTCCCTCCCCGACCGCGGCCTCCCCTCCGTCGACGTGCTCTCGCCTTGCACCGGTGGCGACAAGGGACCCCCGCCTGCTCCCGTCGGCCTTGGTACACGCCGCCTGTGCCCACCTCTAAAATGCGGTTCTGTGATGCAACTAGTATTAGTAGATGGCTGCAAACATCATGGCGCTGTGATGCTTTTCATTTGATTGAGTGTCCTTTTTTTCTAAGTAGGTCATGATTTGTTCAACTGAATGTAAGGAACCTTTGTTTACAACTACATGACACAACCGATATATGTTCACCACTAAGGCCTGATTTGATCAAAACAAAGGATGTGGGGAAATTTTAGAGAGATTGGAACTATAGGAAAATTTCTTGAGAGAGGTGGACCACAAAGACCGGGGTTTCAATGTATATGGATGCCTGGTTATCAAGCACACTGTAGATTGATTCCCGGGACGGTATTTGTCCTAACAAATTGTTGTAAGACAAATTCAAGTGGTGAGTGCGCTTAGAGATGATACGCTCTTAGGGATTTCTCGAGAAAGCCCATTACGTGATAGATCCAAAGATTCCGGTAATCGTAAGGCACCGATATTCATTGGGATTGTCCCGCTTAGATCATTCCAAGAAAGGTTTAAGCTTGTCGGTGCGATAAGTGCACTAATTTCTTGAGGAATATGCCTGTTATTTGTTGCAAGACAGATCCAAATTTACCATAAACTGATTCAGTTGTAAATTCAAGTTGCTGCCCTTTAGTGACAACGATAAACTATCATTGTACAACGTGCTCATGTGAATGAACTCATTAGGCCCAAATCTCATCCCTCCAGAAAATGACAATCCATAGTAGGCGACAACATTTGAAAGTGACAATCCATAGTAGACGACATCCGAAAGTGAGCCATTGCCGGCAGGAATGTGGGACATGGCCTCCAAATTCACAAGTGACGTGGGGATCATCCACGAGAAATTGTTAGAAGCTAGGTCTAAAAAGCGAAGATCTTTCATCTTGCTAAGCTCGAAAGGGATGTCACGGTGAACATATTTGAACGTAACCTCGAGAAATGCTAAGGACGACAATTTCTCTCCTATCCATGTCGGTAAGCTCCCGGAAAATTGATTAAATGCAAGATCAAGAAATATTAAGCTGGCATTTTTTGGAAAAAGAGGAATGGTCTGAAAGACTGTTGTCATATAAGTTGAGCATAAAGATTTACGAAATCATCGGCAAGCTTGGGTTGGAACTTGAAGACCCATTCTTGGTAGATGTGTTCCCTTCTTTGAATTGTCCAAAGCAATTAGGAAATGGACCTTTGCATTAGATTTCTGATAGATCTACAAATTATAAGTACTTCAATTTGCAAAAGGAATTTGGGTGGCTTTTGTTTTCCTCGCAAAGTTGACATCTGCACAATATTGCAGGAATCCACATCCTCTGTTGATGTTGTATTCTTATTTTTCTTGGAGGAATTGATCTTATTCCAGTTTTATTGCTCTAAACCGCAATATCGTCTATATGTTAGGATGGATGACCGTCGATTGGATGTACACGGGCTATCGGAAGAGGGGTCAATACACAAATGAATGGATTGAGAAGGCCAATGATTTCATGACGAAGGCATTTGCAAGCAGACGGCGACATGCACGGGTGTCCTCAGAGGAAGTGTAAGAACAAGGCAATGAAAACATATGAGGAGATGAGTAAAGATCTTGTCAACAATGGATTTGTAGAGAACTATACCCGGTGGACCATGCATGGTGAAGCGCCATCGCGAGAGAAGAGGTCGTGAGACAACGGATCGAGGAGTTTGATTCAAGCCGGGTGGCGAAATGTTAAATGACCATGACATGGCTTTCGATGAAGGAAGTGCGAAGCAGGAGCGAGCAAAGCGCAAAGGCGTTTTACGCCATGTTGGATGCGAACACAACAACCCCTTCACAGGCGCACCAATGTTTCTAAACCTGGATGCCATTGCACGTCTAATGGTGTGAAGTCCCGATTTAATTGGAGTAGAGAATCTTTCGATCAATGTTGTGATGAGTTGGCACCCTACTTCCGGATGATCACGTTACGCCAAAGAACACATATGAGTCAAATAAAATCCTTCGTGCACTCAAGATGTCGTACGAGCGAGATACATGCTTGTCCGAACGGATGCATCTTATTGAGGGGAGAACATCTCGACGATAAAATCTCGTCCAAGTGTAAGGCATCTAGGTACATTGAGTTAGAATCTGGTGATGGTCGGAAGACGCAAACAAAAGTCGGCGCAAAGATCACGAGGTACCTTCCTTTCATACCGAGGATCCAACGGCTTTTCATGAGCGAGAATCCGCAAAGCAGATGACGTGGCACAAAGCGGGCCGCCGATACAGCGACAAGATGATACATCCGTCCGATGGTGAATCATGGAAAAAGCTTCGATCGGAAGCATACACAAACAAAGTCGATGAGGCTCGTAATGTACGCATTGCAATCGGCAAATGATGGGTTCAATCCTTATGGAATGGGTTCTTCACCATACACATGTTGGCCCGTATTCGTCATCCCTCTCAACCTCCCACTGGCGTGCCGCCTTTCAACGGCAAAATATTTTCTTGTCACTTATAATTCCAGGACACCGGGGGCTAATATGAGTGTGTACATGGAGCCTTTGATGATAGCGATTTGGTCCGTGCATGGGACGAAGGGGTAGTGACATACGACCGATTCACAAAGACAAACTTCAGAATGCATATTTGGTACCATTATTCCATGCATGACTTCACGGCTTATGGGTTATTTTGTGGTTGGTGTGTTCACACGAAGATGCCATGCCCGATATGCAAGTCATTTGTGGAGTTTTCGGTTGGAGAAGGGGGCAAGTTTTCTTCGTTTGACAAACATCAACAATTCCTCCTCTTGACCACCCATTCGGGAGAGACAAGAAGAACTTTCGAAAAAGGTGTCACAGTGGAAGACTACACCGGAAATGATGACAGTGCCTGGTTCTTGAGATGTTAGATGGTCTTGTGGTCGACAATGAAAAGGGGGGCTTCGTGGGATATGGAAAAGAGCATGCTGGACACACAAGTCGTGCTTGTGGAAGCTTCCTTACTTTAAGGACCTCCTTCTTCCACATAACATTGATGTAATGCACACTTGAAAAGAATTTCGCCGAGGCGGTCCTTCACACAATCATGGATGGGAAAAGTCAAAGGACAATGTCAAGGCTAGATTGGATCAAGCAACATTTGTGCGATAGACCAAAGCTAAACATGTTGCCTCCTTACGCGGGAAGTCATGGAAGAAGCCTAAGGCCGACTTTCGTCCCTAACGAGGGCCCAAAAGAAAGAAGTTCTTCAATGGTTCCAATCATTGATGTTCACAGACGGGTATGCGGTGAATTGGAGGAGGGTGTGAACTTAAGTACCATGCGAATCACAGGGCTGAAGAGTCATGATTACCACATATGGATTGAGCGCCTTCTTCAGGTGATGGTTCGTGGCTATTTCCCTGATCACATCTGGCGAGTGATGGCAGAGTTGAGCATGTTCTTCCGCAAGCTATGTGCTAAGGAGATATCTCGGACCGAGATTGAAGAAATGGAAAGAATGGCCCCGGTGTTGCTCTGCAAGTTGGAGAAGATCTTTCCCCCCGGCTTCTTCAATCCGATGCAACATTTGCTCTTGCACCTACCATATGAGGCAAAAATGGGGGCCTGCATGCATGCCCGTTGGTGCTATCCAATTGAGCGATGCCTAAAGGTTCTTAGAACAAAATGCAAAAATAAATGCAAAATTGAAGCTTCACAATGAGAGGCATCCATTGTGGAGGAGGTGTCATACTTCACAACAAGATACTATGCCGACAACCTTCCTAACGTGCATAATCCACCCCCTCGTTACAATGCTGCCGACAATCAGTCGACCCTCAGCCTTTTCCGAGGGCAACTCGGAAGTGCAAGTGAACCTACCTTAAAGATGTTGAGCCTAGAAGAGTGGCGCTCTATCCAAATTTGTATGTGTTGCGGAACCTTGAAGAGGTTGGCCCGTACATTATGTAAGTTTTACACAAACTTGTTTCTTTTCTTGTCGAGATTTCATGCACCCATCCAACCCTCTTCTTAACGGCCGTTCTAACAAATTTGTTCTCCTCTACCATCGTCCATCACGGAGGGAACCCACCAAGCGGAAGTTGAAACCCTTCTAAGACATGGCGGGAGAGCGAAATCCCACTTTTATTTGTTGGTTCAAGGAGGAGGTAGTGTTCAATTTCATTTGTTGTTTGTACTTAACTCTCAACTTGACAAATATATAACGAATCATCCTACTTGAACTAGCAGCCAAACCGGCGTGTCTATGAGTGCCGAGTTGAGGCAAGTTGCCAATGGATTTGAATTTAGGGTCAAGTCATTTCTCGTGTCACGATGTCAATGGATATCGCTTTCACACAACTTCGGCATGAGCAAGCGTCATTTACCGAATCGAAGAACCACAAATACCGGTGTGTTTTCACGCCAGCACAGATGGGTTGGACTACTATGGAATAATTGAAGAAATATACAAACTCAAGTTTCCTGGTTGTGTACCTCTTCATCCTGTCATATTCAAATGCCATTGGTTTGATCCCAAAGAAGTGATAAAGACCCCTGAGCTTGGGTTAGTCGAAGTTCTAAAGTCATCCGTCTCTTGTTGAGGCGGCGTGTACATTGTGGCCCAACAGGCCACGCAAGTTTATTATCTCTCATACCCGTGCCAAACCAAAGACCGTCTTAAGGCGTATGATGTTGTGTACAAGGTATCGCCGCATGGTAAAGTACCCGTCCCAAACGATGATGATTATAACATCGATGCAAACACATATGACGGAGAGTTCTTTCAAGAAGAAGGATTAGAAGGGAGTTTTGAGATTGTCTTAGATGTAGATCTCGCAATGGAAGTAGACAATGATACGGTCATTGTTGACGGGGATGATGGAGAGGAGGTTCACAACGCGAAGGACTTGTTATTACTTGAGCAACACCATTCAGGCAGTGTCGCTAGTGATGAGACTTTGAGAGACGATCATAATTACGTCGACAATAGCGATGATGAGATTTTTGGCCCACCTATCGATGATCTTGATGATTATTTCTAGTACATGTAAGATCTGTAGTACTTATGGCAATTTTATACATGTATGATACATTTACTTATTTTGCATCTCTTTTATACATGTATGATACATTTACTTATTTTGCATCTCTTTTATACATGTATGATACATTTACTTATTTTGCATCTCTTTTATACATGTATGATACATTTACTTTTGTATATGCGTACTGATAGTTTATTCCTTTTGTTGCAGGTGATTGATGGTGGGCGGTGGAATCAGAAGCTTAGGTCGGTTATGACCTTCTTGGTGGTGGCGAGGGGTCCAGCCAGGTGGAGGAGGCGGGCGTGCAGATCGAGAGGTGGGCGTGCCCAGGAGGAGGAGGAGGAGGACGGCGGCGAGGGCGTGCCTGAGGAGGTGGAGCCCAGATGGAGGAGGAGCCTAGGGTGGAGGAGGAGGACAGCGACAGCGAGGCGTCGAGAGCGACACCTCCTCCACGGGGACGGCGACCACGAGTTGATAGCGGCCACGGAGGAGGATGAGGAGGAGGAGGAGACCAGGAGGAGATAGCGGAGGCGGTGGAGGAGGCACGGAGGAGGATGCTTCCGAGCGGGTTGAGCGTGAGGAGGATGCCGACTTGGTGGCGAGAGGAAAATGGGGTGCCTACGGTTTGGATGCGAGGTCGTCGCGCCCCCGGACTTCTACCACATCTGAGAGACGGCCGGTGATTGACCATCCGGAACTAAGTAAGTAATTTTGCATGTTAACACTAATTCACAGGTTTTTAAGTTATAATGAAACTAATATTCAATCTCAATAACTTTGTGCGAGGATTGGGAAATGGTGATCCCAGGAGTCATTCTCGCCGAGTAAGCGGGATCCAGGTCTTTACATGCGAGGCAAACTACCCCGGGATGGTGAGGATCGATGGTGTTGTGCAGCCCGCCATGAAGTGGTCCCAGCAGCACGCCGCCAAATGATGATCGGTGATCGAGTGGCGGGTGTTATAACAACAAAGGCCGACCGGGTGATGAAAGAGGCGTAGGTACGTGTTCATCGCACTATGCCGATAATAACATCACATTAATTGTATATTCGATTGTATTTGCTTGTAGGATTACTACACCTTGGCGGAGGGAGTACGTAGGGAGGACGCGGATGGCGTGGTCAGCAGTCCTGTGTTCACCGAGTGCGGACCTCTTCTACGAGACAAAGCTCCTGTCGTGCGTAAGAATTTACCATGCCCTTGAGAGGAAGCAGAGTCACCAGAGCAGCAAAGGCATTCCGCCCTAACTAAGGAGCAATACTTGACGGTAAACATGAGATTACATCGTCATGATTAATTACTGAAATTGATTTATGATTTGTCATGTGCTCGTATGCGTGCAGGTGCCTCTGCTTGGTGTGCGGGGATGGACAAGCTGCTGGGAGGCCATTGTGGACACGTGGTTGAGTGAGGAATACGAGCAATATCACGCCGTCGCGCTCACGTTGCCGTGCGATGATGATGCAGGTTCCTCGCACAAACAAGGGCCCACTACCCTCAAGGAATATGCAGCCGGATATGTACGCGGATTTCATTTCGTTGTTGCTACGCTAACCACGAATGCATAATATCTTATTGTTGTGCTTCTTCCTGCAGACGCGGTTCCACCCCTAGTGCGCCTCATTCAAGGCATATGCCTTGGCACACAAGGGCAAGGCAAAGGACCCCGACCTGCGTCTACAACCCGGAGGACCCCCCGAGGCATCTGATAACTGGCGTGCCTGATCGCCTCGGCGAGTACACAGCGATGGCGAGAGAGATCCATGGGCCGAATTTGATCCGAGCACCGCTGACCTCTAGGGGTGACATCGTCATGAGGTTGGGACCGAGGTAAGCCACACGGGAGGTACTATATGGGCAACAGCACCATAGACACGGCCAACACTCGGACACTCGCCCAGATTAGAGCCCGGAGCACGAGTTCGAGCCCGGCCATACGCCCACGCTCCTGCCCCTGTGGTAGCACTCCTGAGTTAGTTCATTGCATTCGTTGTCCATTCATTTTCTACCCGTTCTTTATTTGCATTCTAACTATGTGATAAATAATTGTAGGCCCAGATTGAAGCCTGCAGAGTCACAGTGAGCCTCACAGAGCCGGGCCAGGGCCCTCCGGCTATCGCAGACTGAGCCGAGTTAGCACAGGAGAGGGCACAGTGCAGAGCCCGGCTTGAGGCCTTCCAGTGATCGCATGAAGGCTGGAAATACAGTACATGGCCGACTTTTCTCGAGCATGGGCCAGCCTCCACCGCCTCCACCACCGCCGATGATACTGCTGTTGGTGCCTCCACCTCCATGTGACAGCACTCACTGTGAGTCACTCTTCATCTTGAAAGGCTTTTTTCATTCAGATTGTGCTCTGATACCAACACTATCATGTTAGAACCTAGAAGAGAGTAGGATACATACATGTATAAGTTAGATTATTAGTAATATTGTTCAGACCTTGAAAGGCATCATGTTAGGTTCTACATGAGTACATAGGTGTTTGCCCAATTCATGTTTGGTCTACTCGACCATGTGTGACGATATCTTGCACATAGAGGAGACCTAAACAACAACTAACTTGATATGTGTTATCTATTATATGCCTATATATTGATGTGTCTTTGTTAACTGGTCTTTCGAAGGAATATTTGAATTTGGCATACTACCTTATGATTAATTGACAAATATGTTTATTTTCTTTGCTCCCTCATTCCAGGGGACCTTCTACAATTTGGATCGAACAACGATCAAGACTTGGACTTGTCTCCGTTTCTCGTAGAGGGCTCCCACCATGTGATGGACCATGTTTCACTTGTTTGTATGTTGAACTTAGAAGTGGGTTGAACTTTGTGGACTTTGGACATGTTGATGGTGTTTGTGGACTTTGCATTGTGCTTGTGACATTTGTTGTAGCTATATGTTGGTTATAATGAGTGGATGTGACATTTGTGGACATATATGTGATATATAATGTCTATCTGTTGGTAACTGTGATATTCTGATATAATTGTTGTTAATTGTGGCTGGATATGCACTGAAACAAAAAAAAAAATACTGTGGACAAATTTTACCGAGTGTTACACTCGGTAATGGTCATGTTTACCGAGTGTTACCCTCGGTAAAACAGAGAACAGAACCAAATTGTTTCTGATTCTGTTAATTTTGCCGAGTGGTGCCATTTTTTACCGAGTGCCACGACCCCACTCGGATATATGTGCCATTTTTTACCGAGTGGAACACTCGGTTAACGAGTTACATGTTTACCGAGTGTTACTGGTATACTCGGTAAACTATATTAGGGAAAAATATTTGCGGAATTGTTTTAATCATGAAAATGGTTATCTGTTTACCGAGTGCTATGTCTAACACTCGGTAAACGACGCCGTTAACGGCGAGCTTGGGGACTGACGACCGTCACGTCGTAGTTGTTTACCGAGTGCCGGCGTAGCACTCGGTAATATTTATTCTCCGAGTGCCCCGTTAGTTGACACTCGGTAAACTAACTTTACCGAGTCGTTGTTTACCGAGTCATGTTTACCGAGTGTGGCACTCGGTAAAAAATTTACCGAGTGTTTCTCCATATTTGCCGAGTGTTTATCACACTCGGTAATTAATCAGTATCCCGTAGTGCTGACTCTTACTGTTATGACACCCCTCAACAATAGAGTCAACCGCTAGCTCATATAACCTAAAAAAATCAAAAAATATATAATAAACTAACATGCTAGTATAGAAAGACGAGTGAGCATAGATATATGGATCATAGAAAAGTAAGTGAGCTTACCTCTTTAGAGCAAGGATAATAATAGAATGTAAACAGTCTGAATGCTGATGTGGAAGAGAAAGGAGAGGAGGGAGAGGAGAAGCAGGTCGTAAGCTCACAATCGGCTTAAACACAAGAACCGAGAAACTCTATGAGAGAGACAAGTGTGCCATGTATTAATGCTGAAGAGCTAACTACTATACAAGTGGACCTAGAGGTAGACTGTAAGAATCCTTGCCGCCAGCGGTCGGCTGTTTAGCCTTGCTCCTATGAAGAGCTGATTCATCATTCTCTCTCCTTACTCAATAAAATATTCTACAAGCTAACTTTTTATTAACAATTAATGTGTTGGAGCTGCTCTTTGAGATGCCTTAACAGTAGTGATCCTGTCCCACAACCCCTTCTGATGAATGAATGCACTCTTTTCATCATAAAAATAAGTAACCAAATTACATAACTTTTTTATTCATGTTAATAGGAGTTGATTAACTGTTTAATGTAATTATACAGTATTATATATGTAACCGTGGGCACTGTGTACGTGCGCACATATACATATATACATGGCTATATGTATGTGTGGCTTGCAGTGCTACCTCTAGCTAGCTTCTCATGTGTTCATGTATGCGAGTGTTGTGTGTGAACAGCTACTACACTCTGTTCAGTGGCTTTGATGTTCGATCGACCTACTTGTTCGGATAGTTAATGGTTTTAATTTGCTATATAGTGGTGCTTGTTATTAATCAATATCCTCCTTAAATGCTGGTGCATGCATCTTAAAATATCCTCCTTGGTATACTAAATGCTGTCTTAAACGACTTTTTTTTACCAGTATGGAGGGAGTACTACCCCTCTACCTGCCTACTCCCTCTGTCCTGTAATAAAGAGCATTTTAGGAATTTTAAGACATATTAAAAGAGAACATAAAAGACACATATACCCTCATTTTATTTCCTAATCAGACGCTATCATCAACATGATTAATGATGATTGGTCGATAAATAAAAAGTATTTAATGCAAAACTGATTTTTTTCCTATAGAATTCATTATATTTGAGGAAAAATTTTGAATGTTAAAATACACTATATTGCAGGAAGAAAGGAATATCTACCACTTCACATAACTTTCTCGTCTCTACTATCATGATCAATCAAAATTATACTAAGTCTTTCCAGAAAAACGTCCCCCCACTAGGATCCTCCGACCATTGTGTACTCAGAAAAATACACACATAAATTCATCTCCATTAAAATCAAGGGCTAATAAAACCCATCCGACGACCGATTTTGACATGTGATGCCAGGCTTCTCACCATCCACGCACACTCCGCGTCCTCCGGGCATAGTTGGCCAACGGGCCGGCCTGGCCCGGCCCGGGCCCGTGAAAGCACGGCCCGATGGGGGTCGGGCCGGCACGGCACGCCGGGCCTCTCAGACCGTGCTAGCCCACAGCCCATTACCCTAGCATTCACAGAATCAAAGTCCAATACATTCACAGTTTCATACTTTCATTTCATTCACAGAATCATATAAATACAAAATCAAAGTCCAATACATTCACAGTCCAACAGAGATATCAAACTCCAAAGCCAACAGATAACAGAAATAACCAAAACGAGCTATTAGTGTAATGCTGCCTCATTAAAAACCTTTGTAGGTAAAACTTACCCTTTTGAGAAACCCTAGAAAGGAAAAAAGAGTGCAGCCAGCTCTTAATTAAGTCTTACAAACCATTATTCAAATGATAGACATGTCTTAGAGACACTCTCTCACACTCTCACTCACTGTCTCAGTCCCACACTCACACTCACATACACTCTCAATCTCGCACAGCACAGATGACACTCACACTCACTGTCTCAGTCCCACACTCACATACACTCACTCTTTCACACTCACAGATCGCACTCACACTCTCAAGAGTCAAGTCTCAACCTCAATAAGTACCAGGAGCACCACCAGCAGCTTCATCTTCATCAAGGTATAAGTTCTTGAATGAGTCTTCCAGCTCTTGGTTGTCAACAACATGTTGTTCCCTTTTTTCTCCTAACTCCCAGTTCTTTATGCAGGTCAGCATTTCCATAGTCTCGGGTGATAAGTGCCGC
Organism: Miscanthus lutarioriparius; assembly: GCA_904845875.1. Lineage (NCBI taxonomy): Eukaryota > Viridiplantae > Streptophyta > Magnoliopsida > Poales > Poaceae > Miscanthus > Miscanthus lutarioriparius. Next base: position 53,167,373 of record CAJGYO010000015.1, read on the forward strand.
CGTCGTTCCTCAATTATCCTGCCTGTCAAACTGAAACAAGACTCTAAAGAGACAGTAGATACAGGAACTGATATGATATCTCTAGCCATTATAGACAGGATTAGAAAGGTTAGCTTGTGGTCACCCCACCACAGAAGTAGGTCAAAATCATCCTCATAAGAAGTGACATTGTCACTGTCTAAGTAAGCTGAGAGCTCACAAACAGCAGAAGTAGATGAAGATGAAGTGGCAGGGAGAGGGGAAGGACCAACAACACCTGATCCACGGCCAAAGATTTTTCCCTATGCCTGCTTTTTCTTACCTGTATGATTTGATGGTTGTGCAACCCTTTGAGACCTAGCTGCACCAAACATGCTCTCATATTTGTTAAACAGTTTATACAATTTAGTTTTGATATCAGCATAGTATGAACTGTACTCAGAACCAGTGCATTCACCAAGTAATTGCAGCACATTAAAGAAACCTCTCATCTTAGCTCTAGGATCAAGAATGAATGCATATGAATATAACAGAGGTATGTCCTGCCAATATTTAAGGAATTTAAGCTTCATAGGATATACAATAGCTCTTAGATTTTGATCTTTTTCACATGCATGCAAATAAGAAGCAATCTCTAGGATATGGTGCAGAACAAGTGGACTTGTAGGATAATAAACACCAGACAGAACAATAGTGGAGTCATAGAAGAGGTCCAGGAACTCCAATAACTTCTCAGCAACATACCAATGATTTATAGTCAACAATTGTGAACCATAATAGGAAATAGTGAACATAGAAAAGACATTCTTGTATGGAAGCAAGTGTTTAAGCATCAGGTAAGTAAAATTCCATCTAACATCCATATCCAAGCCAAACTTTCTAGGTCTAACACCCTTAGCATTACAGTATTCCTTGAACAATGTAATTCTTTGATTAGAGGAATTTAAGAAGTTAATTGCAGTTCTAAAATCTTCTGTGTAAGGTTTCAATCTCTTTAATCTAGATTTTACAATGAGATTAATGATATGACAAGCACAATGTTGATGTACAAGACTATACTTATGGTTACTAGGATCCAAAGGATCAGGTGAAGGATCATGACCCAAGTAACCAACAAATAGAGGTGTCAAAGTGTTCATAGCCTTAGCATTAGAAGAAGCATTGTCTAGAGTGGCAAACAAAATCTTGTCAATCAGACAATACTCCTCAACCACAACAGCAATGTTTTCACCAGAATGTTTAACCTCAATCAGCCTAAGACCAATAACCCTTTTCTGTAACTCCCAATCAGCATTCACATAGTGAGCAACAACACTAATATAGTCCTCCTTAACATTACCAGACCAAATGTCTAAAGTCAAAGCAACAGAAGAAGTAGCAGGCAACACAAAATTCTTAAGCATATCACGACGTTCAGTAAACAGCTTACCAAGATCTCTAGTGGTGGTCTGTCTAGAAACCTTGGCAAGCCTAGGGTTATGAGTAAGAACAATGTAATCCTCCCAGGCCTGTGTCTCACCTATACCTAATGGAAGGTCAAGTCTAGCAATCAACCGACACAACTCAGATCGAGCAACAATAGGATTGTAGTCCCAGTTTTGCACAGATCCATCAGGATTGAAAGAAAGCCTAGACTGAACCCTAGCAGTGTGATCAGCCTTTTTCCTACAAGATTTCTGGTGCCTAATCAAATGGCCAGTGCCAGCAAAAGATCTAGCAGACAATTTACTCTTACACATTTTACAAATAGCAGTAGTTCGAATCTGTGAACCATTCACAGTCTCATAGATCTCATCAAAATCAACCCAGACACCAGATTTACGCTTACCAACAGATGAGATACCATCTATGCTGTTGGAGCCGACCGGCGTCCCTGTCGTCGCCGCCGACGGCGCCGGCGCCGCCCCTCCACCACCATCGCCGTCGTCCAGATCGATTAGAGCAGAGCTGCTACCAACATCGATACCCAACAACGCAGCAGCGTCGTCACGGATGTCATCATCATCCTCGGGGACCAGCCCTGCCGTGGTCAGGTCATCGTTGCCGGTGAGTGGATAGACGACATCATCGTCATCCGCCATGGCGACCTTGACCGCAGACGGCTGATCTCTAGCACTGTTCCTCAACGGTGCACGCGGCCATCGTGCCCGGTCTATGCCACAGGAAGAGGACGAGGCATCGACAATCGATCTGTGCGGAGGAGAAAAATAGAGAGATAGAGATCCAGATCCAGGGTCAGTCACTCAGTCTTAGAGACACAAGATGACAGATCTAGGGTTAGGGTTAGAGTTAGGGTTCGTGGACTACCTGCGTAACCGAAGCCCAGTGCTGGCGATGACGAGGGCCACCCAGAGGAGAGACACCGATTAGAAACAACGGCGAACGGCGGAGGAGGGACGAAAGGGAACACGGTCATGAACTCACATAGTTCATCGACAGCGAGAGGTCAAGATGAGAAAGGGAGAAGGGAGGAGAGTGGAGACAGGGTCAGACAGGCGGATCGAGGTCACCGGAGTCGGGGACGACGGACGAGAGAGAGCTCAGATTCGCCAGATCGTGGATGCGGCCGATGTGGGTGAGAGAGAGAGAGAGCAGAGATTGCACCGCGACGAGCGAGAGAGACTGAGTGGGGATTAGGGCTAGGGTTGGGAGCGGGCGAGCGGCTCAGCCGGTGGATGCTCCCCACTTATATACTCGAGCGGGGCTATGGGGGCGCTAGGAGGGGGCCGGCCGGTGGTAGGCCGGGCCACCAGCGGGCCTGCCATTGAGGAGCGGGCCATGCCGTGCCGGCCCACGTGCCTGGGGTAAGGCCTAGGCATGGCCTGCTCCTCCGGGCCGTGCCAGCCCAGGCGCGCTCGCCGTCGGGCCGGGCCAGGCCATGCTTGGACCGGGCAAAAAAAATGGGCCTTGGGCCGGGCCGACGGGCTCAGGCTGCATGGCCATATATACCTCCAGGGCAGCCCCCTACGGCCATAGCCCACAGCCACGGTTCGATCCTCCTCTTCCTCAGAATTTTTTTTCCACAAAAAAACAAACATCGTCCGCGCATGGGATGCCTCTCCTTTCCCGTGTCGAGCTCCCTTCTCATCGCCCTCATCTCTCTTTCAGATCGGCGGCTATGCGGGCGGATCACCACCGCGCGGGCGAGCGCGAGAGCTCCACTCCGCCGCCGCCGCTCCCTCGCTGTAGATCTACCCCCTTCCCTCGATTTCTTCCTATGGCCGCTGCCGCAAAACAACGATTCGCATCCCTACCCATGCCCACACTGCCGCAGGACCCGCCACGCCTACCTCTGCCGCCGGCCCACAAAGGGCACCGTGGCCGTGCGGCCGCAATGCAGCCGGCCAAGGCAGTGGCCGCGGAGGCAGCGGCAGTGGAGATGGGTAACCGCATCGGGACTGTGGGGCTACCGAGGCCCGATGCGATGGGGAGGTTCAGGAGGTTCGACAGCAAGTACGTCCCCGAGTCACTGACCACGCTCGCCACCGAGTTCTAGGTAACGCTAATTTATCGGTGCTCGAGGATCTATTCGTTGCTTTTTCTCTCTCACTGCCGATTTGGGCACCGTCGTTCAATTGTTTTTTACTGGTACATGATTCAGAGCAACTAACGTCATGTAGTCTGTAGAGATGCAGAGACGGAATGCCATTTGTTAACTAGCGTCCAATACTGAGTAGTATATTGCTGCTTTCCTGAACCTAGGGTTCTTGAGCATTCTCACCATTCATATTGTGGACTTCAGTTAGGGTCTCAGACGTAGCTGGGCTTTGAGGTTGGACACTTTATAGTTAGCATATAGTAGACTAATAGTACATTACATTGCTTGCAGCTGCGTCCACTTGAATTAGACTGATGTATGTATAATTTTTATGCATAAAGAAACTGCATGATCAGATATTTATGAGATCACACAGGACTGTCTTGCTTTTAAGAACTGATACTTTGTTTCGGTAAGGTTGTGAAGACATACAACCATTGTTCAGTGCCATAATAATATAATTTGATAGATTAAAAAGGATAATTGGTCCTTAACCTTGTGATACATTGATCACTGTTTTGGTTTTGATCGCCTTAGTTATGTCTTCGTTAAGGTCGGTGATCTGTCCAAATCATATAAGCTGTCCGCTGCCATCAACAAAAAAATTACTATGTAGGTACTGCATGCCAATAAGGTTCTATATGGGCTATCAACTACTCAGCTCTCTTATTAATTTTGTTAATTTTATTTATTGCTACTTTTTCCATTCTGCCTTTGCTTCTAACCTTGATGAAGACACTGGTTTCCATTTTCATTCTCGTTCCTATATAAGATAGAGGTAAATTCAGAAAACCTGCTGCACTTAGCATGGAACTTCTCTGTTTTCACCAGAAAATCTAATGCATCTAGAAAATCTTTTGGCTCAAGGTCAGTTTCCAGAGGTCAGTTTCTATGTTGGCATACAAATTGATATGCTGCCAATCATAGCAGGGGTTGCTCAAGGTAAGACAGTTACATACATTTTTTTTGTTGTAACATGCTGAGATTTGAGATACTAGGGCATGCTCAAGGAATGGATTTTTATATTTTTACACAGGTCACTGTTTTAAGGACAGGAATATCTGCTATTATGTTTGTTGTGCTCATCTGCAAGCTAAATAGTAGAGTAGTACTTTTTCCAAAAATATAACTGATGGTCTAGGGCAGGAGATGCGGGCTTTGCAGAGAGGTTGCAAGGTGATGTCAAAAGAAAATGACAAGCTTGAGGTAGCATATATGGTCGATTTTCCTTTTCAAATGTATGTGTTAGAGGACTAGGTTGCAGATCTGAATTTTCTGAGCTGATTGTTATTTGAGTATTCATAGAAACTGATTTTTTTTATAAATGGAGAACAGTCACAGGCCACAACATGTGCTATGTTCCTCTAGACTGGATTATTGTTTTGATTTAACAGTTCTTTTTGAAGCATATTCTATCTAGAAATGTCAGGAAACTACAGAAAAGGAGCTGAAGATCGCATCAACTGCAACCTTATATAGGTAAAGGGCAACCAAGATCTTTGATTTAGAAACACAATATGGGAAAGTTCAACTGAAATTGGAGCAAATAATTTCTATACAGGTAGAAGGGAAGAAGAATGGCTGTGGCCAGAAGAGGAAAGCAAAGCCACAGTACAATGATGTGAGTGTGGGCTTCATACATTGTTCTCCGTCTTTTGTAGTTTGTTATATGTGTTGCTGCAGTTTTTGTTCATCAGGGTTTTATCATTGCTGCCCTAATAAATTACTACATGTTGTCTGCATTTTTGATTCCACTAATAGTAAGCATCTGATGCTGCTGGACTTTATATATGTTAAGTTCTTATTAGTTCTAACAACAAGAATAAAACACTATGCTGAAGAAGGCTAAGACAGCAGTGGATGCCATGCTTACAAGATCTCGCGAAGGTCGTCTCGTGGAAGACTGTACTCTCTCAGGAAGAAGAGAGGTGGGAAAAGAGCAGGCCAATCTTGTGCAACATGGGGCGGCATTGGGGCACCAGATATCTAACAGTTACAGTCTCAGTGCATTTTCTTTCCTTAAATGTTCAAATGCGCTTATATTAGGAAGTTCCTCATTCTCTAAAATTTGGCCATGTTTTGATATGCGTCATAATTTTTTTAGCTTTTCGATTCAATGTCATTTCGGAAGATTGTATGGTTGCATTTATATGTAGCAGTTTAATCCTGTGCAGTGATTAGTATCTTAGGTGGCTATTATAGTGACTATCAATCAAGAATTTGTAGTCTCCTTTGATTTCACATATTTATGTGTAAATAATTGGCTCACTAAAATGATGGTAGAATAAATGGTTTACATTGTTCTTTACATTAGCTTTTTTTAAATTTTTGAGAAAATTTGTGATATGCCAACCTCTTGGAATAATTTAGGGAAGGTAAATCTAACATGAGACCAAGGATGTGCGCGATCTAGAGGAACTGCAAGTTGTTGAAGCATTTAGACAAGTACTACTCTTGGATTGATATGCTTTAGTGGCGAAGATATATGGCACTGATGCGACTGTGGAGGTTAGTGGCACAGGGAGTATGGCACTGATATCGACAAAGCAAAGCAAATGTTTTTTCTTGCTCGGAATATATATTGGGTTAATTTATTGCATCTCCAAAGTTTTGTCGTCAATGCTTGTAAAAAAATGCATAGTGAGTGTCCGAAATTCATCGATGGCACTTGTACCTATCCTGAATACGGAGGCTGCCTTAAGGCTAAAAAGGGACCATGGCCTTAGTTTTATAATTTTTTAGTTTTATGCTTTACTTTAAATTTATGATTTATTTTTTTCTAGACGCCAAAACTAATTATGCCTTGTTATGCTTTTCAGATTATATACATGGTCATATACAATTGTGTGTACGGAAAAATATTTGGCTGTTTTTATATGCGTCTCTGGAATGAAGCTGTGGCATTAGCACGGGCACTATACTAGTTCACGTTAAGAGGAGTGATTAACTCGTTCAATGTAATTACATAGAAAAAACTAGAAAATTGTGTTAAATGAGTTACCGTAGAAAATGGAAATCAATCCAGTACAAGGATCTACACAATACATAAATTTTCCCACAATATATAAAGGGCACATCAATTGGCCAGCTCCAAGATAGCATTAGATGCCACCTGGAGGAGAGATATATCACTTTTGAGCTAGCCGGTAGAGAAGAGCTACTCTTTGCGCGTCTCAATACACGAGAGACAGAACTCCTCTCTCTCTTCTTGAAAGAAGAGAAAATATACGAATAAATAAACCTCAAATATAAAATATATATGATGATATGATATTTAAGGATTGATACCTCGCTCTCTCGCTATTAGAGGTGCCTTGACAGTATACACCGTGATGCTGACCCACAATCACCGAAAAATTATCGTTCTTCTCTGATTAATGAATGCATTCTTTTTCTGAGAAAAAAATAAATAACCAAATGTTGAGTGCTAGAGGCCAAGAAGACAACCGAGTGTGCCACAAATATATAGATATTCTCTGTTTCAATATATCCGGGCTTAAAAGTTATACCGTAAATCTAGTTGAACACGTATATAGTCTTGTAGTTCAATTTAGATTTATCCTAAATTAATATTTTCTAACTTTGATTCAGTTTTTATAAAATAATATCTACAAGTTCAAACAAATGCTCAGTCAACACATATCTCATAAAGAATAATTTAACGGAACCAATTTGATGTTCTAGATGTTGGTGTATTCGAAGTTAAAGAGATTTGACTTAGGATAAAATTAAAGTGAACTACAATTTGAAATAGAGGGAGTACCAAACAATTGTGGAAGCTATTAGTATTTTCCTCTTTTTCCTTTTTTCATTTGTTCACAAGGAAGAAAAAAGGAATTTTGAAGTGAGAGAAAGAAAGACAAAAGTCAAATACACTTTTTGAGAGAGTTTGGTCTTTGTATTAAATTCAAAACTCCTACGTAATTTCTTTCCACAATAGCGAGTACTTGTACCACAAGCACGATCTATGAAGAAGATTAACCCCATACCCAACCTTAACCAATCAGACAGGGGTGCGGGGGCTACACATGGTGTGCCCATGCGCCCTCGTTGGAAATGGACACTATCACACGGAGGATCCCCAAGACGACGACTAATAATTGGATGGCGCTCAAACTGAAGAGCTGCGCTTGGCCGGGGAGCTCACCTATATATTACTCCATTTACGAATGGGGGTGCTCCATTGGACCAGGCTTGAGGGTTGATCTATCTATCGCTGTTTTCTTTAAAGACCGGTAGGAAGTATATAAAGCATGTATTAGTGCACCTGTAGTGCTAAATCAAACAGTGAAAATCAAAGAAAGCAAGAGTTTGACAGCTCCAATGCATACATCGATCTGTGAGGTCTGCATGTCATAGAAATCTCTCTCTCTCTCTCTCTCTCTCTCTCTCTCTCTCTCGTCTCATAGCGAGGCAGAAGAGTTCGCATTCATCCTTTCCTCTCTCTCTTTGTCTGTCTCTCCCCATGTCGTACTGGATTTGTTATTTTACGTCCCTCAGTTAGACTCAGCTGCGGAGTTTGATTTCTGGTCTGACAGTGACCGTTCGTATGCTCTAGTGTGTTTATGGTTCGTTTGGACCTGCCCACAGTTTGATTTTGAACAATACTGGAGCTGCTCTTAATAGAGAAGACTGTTGCAGGTTGGTTTGGGGTTAGGGGCGAGTAGACACTGAAGTTCGATATCAAGGATCGGGTTTATCTAAACATGCATGTTCAACACATTACACATTATTCAACACATTACCTCTAGCTTACATATATGAGCGATACACCACCGTTTCTTACTTATTTCGGTGGCCATTAATTGTTAAAACATAGAGTGCTTGGATTAGAAAATTCGTAAACAGTAGATGGCATGTCGATCGTGCACTGTGCTTAGGCGTTGGCCGCCTTCTCACTGAACAACAGATCCGCGTACGGCATGAAGTGGCACACCGGAGCGCCGCCGGGCCGGAGGTTCAGCGTCTCGAACGCCCGGTGAGCCGGGCTCCAGCTGGCGGTGTCGAGGTGGCAGACGGCCACCATGTCCACCACCGCCGAGCCGCCGCTCATCCCATGCTGGAGTCCCCGGAGCGTGAGCACGTACGCCTCGTTGGACGCCTCCTTCTCCATGTGGCACCGGTAGACGGCGTATGGGAACGGGTCATCGTGGCAAGTCACATGGCGTCCGGCACCGAGGGGGGCCACCGCGACGACCTCGTACTCCTGCCGCGGCAGGCCGTCGCGCGGTGTCAGCGCGGACGCGGCCACCGACAACCTCGTCGTCGCACTCGTACCCAGCATGCGCGCGGCGGCGCCTGGCACGCTCGCACGGTTCCGCGAACCATGAGCTCCTCTGCAGAGCCCGGCGCGACGGCGAACGTGGACAGTACGTCGGTGACATTCGCGAAGGGGAACTTCTCGGCGTCGGCCCGCGGGAGGATGGCCGGCAGGTCGACGGGCGGGAAGTGCGCCGTCATGACGCTGCCGAGGGCCACGTTCTCCTGGCGGAAGAAGACGCCCGTCGCTGCTACGGCCGTGCTCGGGCTGCAGGTGATCCGGTAGCTGTAGCCGAGGCACCAGTCGGGCTGGTACACTTGTGGGGAGGACGACGGCTGCTTGAGCGGCGAGTGGTCGGTGCCTTTCTGGACGAGTTCCGCGATGGTCGGCGGCATTGGCATGCCCGGGAGGTTCTCCTCCCAGAACCTCGCCGCCGGAGTGGTAACGGCGGTGGTGGCGAAGGCTGGGGCGGCGATGGCGGCCACCATGATAAGAAGAAGCGCTGGCGGGTGCATAATGCGTGATGCGTCGTCGACCTCGGCGGCTCGACGTGGTGACCAGAGCAGAGCGTGGGAGGAGAAGCGAGCTCGAGCTCGTGCAGGGAATGAAAAGGAATCTTAGGGCGCTAGACGGCTGCTACGGTGCTACCTCTTGCTGTCTTGCATGCATGCTCTGAGAAGAAGATGGCTCCCGCAGGTCCACAATATATAGGCTTCGACTTCGAGCCTCCGACGAGCTAGCTACTGCATGAGCTCCTCCCAAACAAAGCGCACATGTTTGCCCTGCAGCTAGTTGCACTGCATGTGCGTGGGTGTGGTCGATCCTGCCGACTGCCGTCCCGTGGTCAGCTCGCTTTGACCGTGTACCGTCCGTGGAAATTTCTCCGGTCATGCATTGAAGAAGTAATAATATAATATATGGGATGTACATCAGTCGTCTGAAAACAGGCTTCGTCTAATGCGATGGATTCACACTGTAGGATGAACATCCCGATGGTCATTATGTTACATCTACCTTAGGCCAATAACCGTTCTTCTTCCCAGAAGTGGGAAGCACCTTGCTGTCGTGCGAGCGTGCGACTCCTCGCCGCCGCCGCCCACTGTCCCGCCACGGTGAGACCCTACTATGCCCGTGGCGGCCTCTTTCTTCCCCTATCTTCCTCCCGCCACTGCTATGGCCATCGTTGCCTGTTCCGACCTAGCCTGGCCACCTTCTCTGTCAGCAGAACCATAATCGTCGCCCTCCCACCGTCTCAACCATCTGGCCGGCCTGCCTCCCTCGAGCCTGTTCTAAGCCCGCCGAAGTTGGAAAAGAAGAGACGGAGAGTCAGAGATAGAGAGGGTGCTGAATCCTAGCCTTCGCCGTCTTCTTCTTCGTCAGCGCGGGCTAGTGGGGCGTGGGCGTGGGCACAGGAGAGCACATGAATTGTGAATTTTATTTTGGAAGCATATACTAATCTAATCTAATATTACGATCGAGAGCGCTACTACTTTGTACGCAGGCGATGTTTTCAACAAGCATGTGCATGCAGATGGAGTGCAGGCAAGTTTGAGGGGCCAGTCGGATGGCTGGCGACGACAGTACTGATGATTACTGAAGGCGACGAGCCGAGGAGCACCAGCACCACTACAATGCAAGTTGATGAATAGTACTCCATGTTTCCTTAAATAAATCAATTTCTAGAATCCATGAAGTTTGACAAACTTTATACAAAAGAGTAACAACATTTATGATATAAAATAAGCACATTATAAAAATATATTCTATGGTACATCTAATGATCCTACTTTGATATCATAAAATTTGATGTTTTTTCTTAGAAATTCGGTTAAAGTTTAAAAAGTTTGACTTAAGACAACTATAGACATCTAGCACATGTGTTACTGTAGCACCACATTGTCAAATCATAAACTAATTAGGCTTAAAAGATTCGTCTCGTAAATTAGTCGCAAATTGTATAATTAGTTATTTTTTCGTCTATATTTAATCCTCCATGCATGTGTCCAAACATTAAGTAAACTTTAGGAAAAAAAAATTTAAACAAGGCCATAATCTCCTCTTCCCTATATCGTCACCAAGGCTCGTTTGGAGTGCTTCCGAGGGCTCCTGCTGTTCTCCACTGCATAAAAAAAATGAACAGAGTCGATGAAGTTTACAAAAATTGGCTTTGGCCTCCGTTTGGCACAATTCTATTTGACTGGTGGAGTAGTTTTTTTCTTTGGCTTCACAGTAGTTCTACTGGTGAAGCTAAAGCTGTTTTTAGTAAAACGTTTGCTTAAACAGCTTCTCCTAACAGGAGTGAAATATCTATAATATGTTTCTCTCTCTTCTTTCTTTTCTTTTCTTTTTCTTCCTGTAAGGAGCGAGCGAAAATTCTCTGCACGTCGGTTGGTTGGTGGACACTGCCGATCAACTTGTATTGGCGGCGCCGCAGCTCGATCTATCGACCAAAAAATACTACAGTTCTCACTTATTTATTCTGGGCATGCAACTGGAGTACGTACGTACAGGCAGCCCTCCTAGAATCTTGTGTGTGAACGCGTGTGCGTACGCGCCGACATGCACGAACGCTGATGCCTGGGCCTGACGCTGATCGATCATCAACTTGGGCCTTGTTTAGTTAACCTCAAAATTCCCAAGTTTTTTCACTCTCTCTCCATCACATTAATTTTTAGCCGTTTGCATAGAGCATTAAATGTAGGTAAAAAAAATAACTAATTGCACAGTTTAGTTGAAAATCACGAGATGAATTTTTTGAGCTTAGTTAGTCCACGGTTGGATAATATTTACCAAATAAGACGAAAGTGTTACTATTCATCGGGTTGAAATTTCTTTCAATCTAAACAAGCCCTTGCATTGTGCGCTGACAGTGTGTGTGTACGGATTATCGACTCGATGAGCAGCAGAATGCTCGATCGGAAGGAACCTCCGCCGCAGCCCGGGCTTAATTTAGTTTGTGCGCACAGTGCCACAGTCGTCCACAATGGCGTCGCACCTTTTGCGCCGCCGGCCGGCTCGCCGGAGGTGGATCAATATAGGCCTCGTTGAAATATAGGGTGTAAAGTTTTTGTGTCGTATAAGGTGTTTGGATACTAATAATAAAATAAATTATAGAATTCATCAGTAATCCGCGAGACGAATTTATTAAGTCTAATTAATCCATCATTAGCACATGTGTTGCTGTAGCACCACATTATCAAATCATGAACTAATTAGGCTTAAAAGATTCATCTCGTAAATTAGTCGCAAACTATATAATTAGTTATTTTTAGTCTATATTTAATACTCCATATATGTGTCCAAACATTAAGTAAACTTTAGAGAAAGAAACTAAACAAGACATAATCTCCTCTTCCCTATATGGTCACCAAGGCTCGTTTGGAGTGCTTCCGAGGGCTCCTGCTGTTCTCTACTGCATAAAAAAAATGAACAGAGTCGATGAAGTTTACAAAAATTGGCTTTGGTCTCCGTTTGGCACAATTCTATTTGACTGGTGTAGTTTTTTTTCTTTGGCTTCACAGTAGTTCTACCGGTGAAGCTAAAGCTGTTTTTAGTAAACCGTTTGCTTAAACAGCTTCTTCTAACAAGAGTGAAATATCTATAATATGTTTCTCTCTCTTCTTTCTTTTTTTTTTTTCTTCCTGTATTTATCTATTTCCCCCTTATCCTCTTCTTCGTCCAGCTCTCTCGGTGGGATCTCTCCTAGCTCCAACCTAGCAATTGAGAGGTTGTTGTAGGTCTCGGGATCTCCTCCTTGGCCTCCACCCATCTTTCTCCAGCCTGTTCGGCTGGGGCTGAAACGATCGTATACGATCGTGGATTATTACTGCTGGCTAGTTTGATGTGAGAGAAAAATACTGTTCTGGCTGAAAATTTACGATCGTTTACGACCAAGCGAACAGGCCGCTCTTCCCTTCTCTTCCCTCCTTCGGTTCTCCTAGCTAGAGAGAGGAGAGGTGTGGTGGTATGTAAGGCAGGGAGTGAGACAGAACGAGTGGTGTCGTCCTTACCAAAGCACAACTCTGACTGAGCAACAAAACATCTGTAGGACTATCTGACTGCTCAACCAGACCATCCGTTAATGCACATAATTGCTAGTTTCAACTACACACATATAAAAACACATAGATTTTGCATATATCAATTTTCATGATACAATGTTAAAGGTGATAATGCTTATGGACACAATATAATGCACACTAGGTCATTACACTAGCAATAGCATCTCAAATGTGCTCATCCAGAACACTCTAGACTCAATACTAGGACAAGCTACTAACTCTAAAAAATTAAATGCAAACAGCCTATCCTATGCCATTCTACTCACCCACTTGCACGGTTAGCTCCTAGGAATAAAAAGATCACGCTATTGAGGAGTCCTTAGGGCCATCAAGCTAATGTCCTTAGGAAAGTTTATACTAAGAAAAAGATCCTTAATTACGGAAAGTCAACCTATAGTCAAGTACACTCTAGCAAGGAGAACAAAACCTAGTTGTCACACAAATTCATGCACACAAACAGGAGCAAAGTATAGTGCTAAGCTAAGAAAAGAGAGTAATTCAAGAACGAAAGAAATGCAAAGAGAGAGACAACACCAAATTGTGACTTGTAGTTGTTACTACCCTCTCATCCATGTTGGAGCACCGAAGAGTCACTAAGACTCGGTTTTCTTCCCTTGATCAAGACTCAGGTACCACTATTGAGTACCCCTTCTCCACTTCGGATCGACGGGTCTCAAACCGAGCACACTGAAAGCATCTAGGCCCCTAATTCAGTTTTGGTGATTAATGACGACACCATCATTGTGACTAACGGGTGTTTTGCAGCGATGTTACTTTAGTGAGGTCACAATGATGATTGGTTGATGGGCAATCATGGTTTTCATGCCCCTTATTAATGGTATTCATTTTGGTTTTCAAAGGATGAGTGCAAAGATTAAGGATTGACTAGTTCTGAGTGTCAATGGTGCCAAGGGACACTTAAAGTAGTGATAAGGTCTTTGTTTTTCCTTTGGCTATACTATAAAGGTGGTATATATGAACGGGTAGCTTGACATAGTTGAGTATAGTGAGTGGTTGTGGTGCACAATTGTGAAAACTAGTGCTAGGTAGCTTAGATGAAGCCCAATGATGATTGGAATCTAAACCAAACTCAAAGGTGTTTAATATGGAAGAGTTTGTGGAGTTTCTGCAGTCACTAGACCGGACATGTCCGTGGTGCACCGGACTGCAAGGGTGTGGAGGATGCTCAAAGCTCATGATAATGAATTCTATTATAACCTTTTGAAGAGGAAGTATCTTAGAAGGAAACATTTCTCACCGTTCGAGCTTTGCAATGGGTCTCAATTCTAGAAGGGATCTATGAGAAGTCTAGGGTATACTGAACCAGATCTATGTACAAAAATAGAATGTTTAGAGGTGCTATGAACAAGAGGATGATCAAAATCTTGAAAAAAGCTCCAATGAAAATCCAAGTTTTTATGTCGATGCTCATTCAATATAAGACGCAAACTGGGGTAAATCTAAAGAAAAAGATGTGGAAAGGTGATAGAAATTATTCTATATGTAGGGTACCAGAAACTAATGAACATATATTGTTCAACTGTATCCTGGCTAAAAGTGTTTGAATGTGTTTCGAAGAGGCTTTGGGTTGGGATAAATGCCTAACACATATTCAGGAAGTCTTTGATCGATGGATTGCTTTGCATTCTCATAACTATCATATTAAGCTGTTCATCTTTTATGTTATAGAATAACCGAAAAAATGAGTATATAGAAAGTCTTTTTGGGATCATCGAATGAAGAATTAGACAAGTTTTTTTGCTCTGTTATAGAAATGTTGTATACTTTTGAAGGGGGAAGATGCCAAGTTCCTGGAAGACATGCTCAGGACAATGAAGACGTGGCTATAGGATTTCTAGTGGCAAACTGAGAATTTAGAAGTTTTTGAATCATCAGCAGGGGAGCCCCTTACCCATTTTTTGTTTCTTTAATAACCCAGCCTAGAGATTCATCCCTATGGGGATTCAAGAGAATTTAGAAGTTGAAGGACTCATTTGACTGGAAGCATAGTTTTATCTTGTCTTAGAGTTGTAGACTCCATCAGTTATCTGTGCTGGCTTACTGTTGTTAGCTTAGTTGGCTCTTTTTATTTTTAGCTGGGTGCTGCTTGTTTTCTCTCACTAGCTGTTTGTGTTGCAAGTGTGGTTGGATTTGGTAGGATCTTTCTGGCTTGTGTAGTGCTGTGGAGTTATTGAGTAGTAGTTGGTGCTTGCCTGTAAGCTGGCATCCAATCCCCAGCACACTTAATGTTTTGTGATGCTTTATAAAAGAAGGGTTTTCCTTCATAAAAAATCTCATCAGCCATTGATTTCTTTACAGCTAAGATTTTTCTCTGTCTACTACTTCAAATGGAGTAGCTATATACGACAAAATGTATTGGGATCCCAAAAATTGTGCAGCCAAACTTGTCTAACTTTGACTAAAAATAATAATGGTGGTCTACAATGTCTACCGAAGGCTGATAGTATAAAATATTTCTTTGACTAAAATTAAGATGATACCTTACCAAACTTCCAACTAAGGGATGCAACCACCCCCACGCAGGCATTGATTTTGATGATGAGCATATTAAATGCTAGTGAATAACTTCATTGACGACTTCCTCCTTGACCCTCCATATAAGATGCCCTAGCACCCCGCAAAAGCCCCACAATGAAAAAATTATCAAAGGGGCAAGGCACAAGTCTTTCGTCTTTTAAATCTTCAAGTAATCGATTGACATATGATCTTCCATAGCCTAATGTGATAAATATCTATTTTTGTTCTTTCTCCTGCATAGTTGCATGTCTTGTTTCACCAAACAGGATATATCTGATGGCGCCTATATATCAATCTTGGTCTTGTTGTGTGTGCTCAGCCATGAGCTGGTGGAGGAACCATAACAATGGCGGCTCCGGTGGCAAAGGTGCGAGGAGCACACAATTGGACCTACAACTACGCCTGACACTACCCACAGGGAGGATAGAGGTTGACCGTGGCAATGACAATGAATTGTCGTCATCTAGCTCATGTGTGTCATCAGACATTTCCTCGGATGAAAGCTTGGTGCTAGTGCTTGGTGGCTGTAGATGGTGCTGGAGCTACTGCATGGTAAGCAAGAAGGAGTTCCCCACGTGCATCAACTGCAAGCAGCCCTGCCTTATCGGCTTCAGCAGTAACGAGAAGCATGACTAGAGCAAGTAAAGGGAAGTCCAGCATGCTAGAGGTCCTGACCCCTAGGAATGCTCATGTGGATGGACGTTGTGCTTGATCGTGAGGCATGATAAGAATGACCTTCAGTTGATCATTATTCATTGGGCATGGTCTATTTAGTTCAGTAGTAGGCTAGCTTGTAGAGTCTAAGCTTAGTTTCCTATATGCTGTAATTTTTTATGTTCTTGTATGGGGTGTGGACTAGGTGGTTCTTAGTGTTATGGTAATAATGATTGCGGTTGTCACAATGCTTTGATTATTGAGTTCTTTTAAAGATTTGCTTCAAACGTATTACTCTACATTTGAATAGATTGTTGGGTTCTTCTACATTTATTTGGTGATGCCAACCTGTCAAACCAGTCCATTTTTTGTGTCGGTGCAGCTTTGAGCATCTTCAAAAGTGTTTTAGGCAGGAAAAATCAGCACTAGCACATTGGTATTCAGTGTTCACAGGACATGGTGCACCGAACAGCCTACTTTGGGAATGGGTGTGGCCGGGCATAGTGCAGTTGCACTCACTAGATGTGTCCAATGGTGCACCGGACTGGCACACAACACCATTGTACTTGAGAGGGTTGCAAATGGGACTTGGCGGTAGCACCCACTGGTGCCATCCGGTGTGCACCGAACAGGTGCACCGAACATGCCGTACTGTTAACAGCAAGTTCTGACAACTAGCCATTGGAGCCTCACCAGACATGTCTAGTGCCCAGACCATGAATGCACTAGACAAGTCCGGTACTCACATTTTCTATGAGTGGAGGGGCAAGGGATAATTCCTTGGCTTGGGGCTATAAATACCCCTCCATCTCGTGCATTAAGGCTCTCTTGGCATTATGAAGTTTCACCTACACCCTTGTGTGTCTAAGGGAGAGGCTTGGCCTATTGGAGTGATTTGGATTTGCTAATTCAAGATTAAGGACACCATTAATGCTTGGAGAGTAGCAAGTGTGCATCCACTCTTCTCATTAGGCTTGATTAGGTCAAGTGAGAGTTTGTGCTTGTTACTCTTGGTGATCGACATCACCTAGCAGTACTGGAAAGACAAAATTCCCTGACGGTACGATTACCATCAGGAAAATTGTAAAAACCGTCAGGAAAATTGAAATCTAATTTCCCTGGCGGTGTACCGTTAGGGAATAACCGTTAGGGCTATCTCGACAGGGAAATTGCAAAATACCTGACGGTTAACCGTTAGGGAAATTCATCTTCTTTTGCCTGTCGGTGAAGAACCCGCAGGAAAATTCCAAAACCGTCAGGGAAAATACATTTTCTCTGTCAGTTAAAACCGCCAAAAAAATGTAGACTACCGACAGGGAAAATAATGTCCTTGGCAGTGTAAATCCGACAGGATATAAGGACATTTACCCTGTCGGTCGACAAACCGTCAAAAAAATGTATTTTCCCTGTCGGTGTTTGTTTTCGCTGTCGACTTCTAGCCATCAGGGTAATATATTTTTCCTGTCAGTGATATTTTCCCTGATGCCAGAAGACTATCAGGAGAATCTTTTCCCTGTCGGTGTTAAACCGCCAGGAAAAATACCATCCATAGAAAAATGACATAATAGCCTTTTCCATATAATTTAAAAGAAATATATTTAATATAATATACATAGAATCATGGAGATATGCCAACATAAATATAATGCACCATCATGTATATAGATAGATTAGTCTAGCATAAATCCATTACATACATAGATGTCTTGTTTGCATCAACATTGGTAAATACATAAGATGTCCAAATATTTAGCACCCATCTATCCAAAAAAAACTTCTCCAAACATTTGGCATCAACATAGTAGTCTCTTCCACACTACCAATACTAGCTAAAGGTTAGTACTAGCTCAACAACTACACCACTAAGTACTAGCTAAAGGTTAGTACCAACCTAAGTGTATGCAGAGGCAAACACTTCAAAAGAGTTCTAGCTAAAGGTTAGTACTAGCTCAACATTCACACCACTAAGAACTAGCTGAAGGTTAGTACCAATCTAAGTGTATGCAGAGGCAAACACTTCAAAATATGAAACAAGCAACATGCTACACAACCATTCAGTATTAAGTGAGACCAGCACCAGCCCCAACACCTGCACATGTGGCTTCATTATGATAGTTCCTGGTTTCCAATGCAACTCTACTTCCACCATGGAGTCCCTCGTTTGTTGCAACATCGTCGTTAGTCGATTCGGAACCCACATGGGATGTGAATAAGTTCAAGATTAATAGTCACCAGCTGCATGTGAATAAGTTCAAGATTATTAGTGACCGGCTGCATGTGAATAAGTTCAAGATTATTAATTCTAGCAATAGTGTTGGGTTATGTGTATGCAGAAGAAGAAGAAGAAGCAGAGGAGCAGATTGGGTACAGCAGCGGTGCTCAGATTGAGTCGTGATTGCTGCAGGAAGGTAATCTTTTGGGAAATTTGCCCCTCGATTTGTTTTGGGTGGAGAGAGTAGACCAGCAGTACTAGTTATGTTCCTGTAAAAAGGGCAGCTGCGTGTATTACCAAGTGGTGAAGGGAAAGTGCTCTCTACTGGGTTCTTTGTTGTGCAAGGTAGCAAAGGAGGAAGAGGAAATAGCTGTTGGGTTGATTGATGGGGAGAAGAAGCAAGGAAGGGCGGCTTCTTGGTGAGCAGCTGCTGGTTGGTTTGAATCTGAAGCCATTTGGATTTGAAAAGAGGAAGCCTACTTTACAGGGGGAGGTGCATTATAGCACAAGTCAGATTGGGTATAAGGGAAATTAGCAAAATTGTAGCTTCTAGAGAGGAGAAGAGAAAGTGCAGGTAGAGCTCCAGTGAAAACAAATAGTCTCCTACCTCTTGTTTGGATTTTAGAAAACATGCTGGAAATAAATGTTTTAACTGAAAACAAAAGATGTTCAGCTAACAATGTGTTACTGACCAAGGTAGATATGTTAATAGCTTACTAATTATTTTAATATCACTAGTCCAG
Source organism: Miscanthus lutarioriparius (assembly GCA_904845875.1). Taxonomy (NCBI): domain Eukaryota; kingdom Viridiplantae; phylum Streptophyta; class Magnoliopsida; order Poales; family Poaceae; genus Miscanthus; species Miscanthus lutarioriparius. Next base: position 53,186,358 of record CAJGYO010000015.1, read on the forward strand.
AATCTGTTCAACTAACAGAAAACCGTGTTGCTCTATTTGCATAACATACTAATTCTTCCCAGTTCTTCAAAACCAAAATAGTGTGAATGTCTACCTTACCACGAGAAGTGAACATTGGAGTCTCAGTGTTACATGATTCTGTGCAACTAAAGTCCATAGCTACAAAAGAATCAACATGAGGCCACTTCCACACTGGTGCACTGGGTACTGCCATGCTGAATACCATAAAGCTCTAGTTAGGCTAACTAAAACAATCTTACATAGGAGCCAAATGCCTAAATTGTATGCCACACAATAGAGAGTAAAATTCCCTTCACTTTTATTATTTTCCACCTATGGTTTACAGCTAATAGAATATTGTTTATATACTCACAGTTGGTTGTGTTGCCGATAGAATGCTTAGCGCTTCCTCTAGAACTTCCTCGCCTAGGCGTCGATAAAGTCGCTGTACACGAACATGTACCTCTTGTTAATGTGAACAAATGTTGTTCGAAACAACAAATTATAGGTTCAGATATTTGCACGTACCACTATCAAGCCTATTGCTACTTTGCCTGCACTGTCCTTTTCATGTTGTAGCCTTGTATTTTCACGTCATAGGTGTGCAGCTTCTCGTGCCATGCTTTGCAAAGAAACTGAATTTGATGGACGGATATTGTTTTCCTTCGTGGTTGCCCTGATATCAGCTGCCCTAACATCACCATTTGCAATGGCAAATCGTCCATGGGGTGTGCCACCAGAGAGGTCATACAAGACCTTGCCATTCAATTCTTGCTCATGCACTTGCTGGCTTTCCTCTTCCACATCCCCTTCCCCTTCCATGTGCTCATGCTCTCCATCCACTTCATTTGGATGTGCAACCCTCCTAACAGCTGGCATATAGTCATCCTAGAAACAATGTTCATACTTAAAGTAGTCACTTGCACTATAAAAGGAGAATCCAAAAAGTAAATGGTTTCCATACATCAAAGTAGAGCGTGCTTACAATGAGCTTTTGTGTTTTTTGACTACTAATTGGACCACTACTGCCAGTGCTATCCACACTTTTGAAACCAGATTTCATCATAGCAAATGTGTTCATAGGTGTTGCCTTTGCTGGACCAAAGTTCTTTTCCTATAAATATAGAATAGGTTTCCAATGTAAACATCAGCAAAGAAATAGAAAAAATATTAATCTGTACTTGTTCAGAACATGCAGATTTGGCATACAGAAACACAAAACTTGCTGACTACTTAGCACAAGTGGCCAAATACCTATTTTCAGATCATTCATAAGCTGATTTCTAGTAGACATGCAGATTTCTAGTAAAAACAGCTGATTATGGCATACAGAAATACAATCAGCACCTCGACTACTTAGCACAAGTGGCCAAATACCCATTTTCAGATCATTCATAAGCTAGTAACTCTAGTCAACACCACATGGCCATGCCTATATTTCTAGCATATAATATAATAACAAGACACTCATTAGCAAGGGTAGCATACAAGAACTTGTGTCTTCGTAAATGGGCTAGATCCTCCATGATTTTGAGCAATATCTTGTGATTTGAAGCGACATTCCTGTGCTCTCGCTTGTTTTACCTTGAAATCATCTGTGCACCAATAAGCACACAGCTTAGGCCACACCTCATCATTACACAACTTCAGCCTACCAGCCAAGTATTGTTCATATTGCAGCTCTGTTGGATGAGCATGTGCATCATCAATTGTGTTGCCATTGGGATCCCTGTAGTACTCCTTCACACAATCAACAAGGGCTTGATACATCAGGTCCTTCACCCTTTTCTTCAAATATTTGTCAAGAACATGGTCAGCCTCTCCTTGGACTTCTATACTGACTTTAAACAAGCGTTGCATGTGTACAAGACAAGCTAGATCAACAAAAGCAACTTATTTATGCAAGTTCTACTCCTAACTTGAAAAATAATGTGTTGCTTACCCAAAATTCAGAAAGCACATGATCTGCACTTGACACTCCCAATTGATTCGCAGGATCTAGAAAAAAATAATCGACCTAGTCCAGTGCTGCACGCTTCCTAATGAGTGCATCATTCTCATCTCTGTCCTCAACCACACCAGGGTATTCTCTCTTAAGAATGACTCTAAGTTGAGTCGTGTATTTGTAAGGGGGATTCTTGTTCTCATAGTTAGCATAGCTAAACTGCTTGCGGTCACAAATATTTATTGTATTGAGGTGTTCAAATATTTATAATAACATGAACCATCAATTAGTAATGTACTCACTCGTCACCACTTGGTTTAAGAGCCACCTTGGTACCAGGCTTGGCTTCCTTCCTCTTTTTTTAGGTGGTTCTTCTTGGGGAGGAGCACCTCTAGTCCTTTGGGTGGCATCACTAGCAGAGGTTGTACCAGTACCATGAGATGCACTGCCATGGGAGCCACGATTGCTAGTAGCACGATTGGTTCGAACATGACGAATGGCACAAGTCATTTGCACAAAAAGTATAGTAAGTTAGCATAGGAAATAAATAACCAGGACAAAAGTTAAGTCTACACAGGAAATAAATAGCCAGTATAGTAAGTCTGAACAAAAGGTAAATGGATGAAATGAATAACTAGCAAGTAAATAAACAACAAATAAATTGAAAAAGTGAACAACAAGCTAAAAATAAATAGTCCACATAGGTAATAATAGTAGATTGAACAATAGAAGAAGTGTCCTAACAACATTTTTTGTTGCCAGACATAGCAAACTGCATTACATCACATTGCTTTTACTAGGACTATATATTGGAACAAGTTTTTCCAAATTGCAGTTTATGACTAGATCAGAAATCATTTGGATCATAAGTCTCCTCAGCCTCTTCATCCATTAGTTCCTCCTCTTCTTCTGTGCTTTCGTACTCTTCCTCGATATCTTCTTCATTATATCCTTCATCTTCAACAGCAGCTTTCTCTATTGTTTCTAAGTCTTTTGGGTTAGCTATCTCGTCAGAGCCCAATGAGATTATGGTGTCCAATGCATCCCCCAAATCAATAACAAAGGTACCATCTAATCCTTCCTCTTGATAGACATCATGTATTGGCCCTTCAGAACTCATTGACTCAATATTATCGGTATTTAGGGGTACACATCCATGTGGAGCAACCTGATACACAACCCACCATGGTGACAACTCCTTGTTCTTGCATGGGTACGACAAATAGTAAACTTGAGTAACTTGACTAGCCATCACAAATGGGTCAAAACTTTTTAATCTTGCTGCATGCTTTATCTCTACCAAACCTAGGTCTTCTATGCGCCTCAATCCATTAGGTGTTGGATCATCTATGACAGCATAATACTAAAGAGCGTTATTAGATTCATCATATAAAGTAACACAAAAACCAGTATTAATGGTTGTTAACCCTGGTCTTCCTTTCTCATATTTCTCAGAGCGAAATCTATATCCATTGATATCATAACACCCATATGAGGTAACTTGAGTGCGAAAACCATAAGACATTTGGCACAGCACATTGTGAATGCTAGCTGATTTCTGGCACTGAAAAAGAATAATTTATATGTTAACTTTATTTCAGTTTTCTTATAATTTAAGTAAGCATAATGTGACTTTTTAGAACAAGGGAAGAACATTACTTTCTTTTTGAACCATTCAAAAAAATTTGGCCCTGATTCTATGCCACGGCCATGTTTCCAACCATTTAACCTTAAATCACGGAGTTGCTGTTCTATGGGAGGAAGACGACTCTTCCATTGCTCTTTCTCAAATTGTCTACATGAGCAGATTTATTGTTATCTCCTATATGTACAAATTCTACTAAAGAAACCTCATATTTTTAGGTTATTTTTAGAACTTACATGAAGAAATCTTCTATCTTAGGCATGTTTGTTAATATGTACAGGAAAGCAACCTTGTATTACTCATTTGAGAGATCACGGATACCCCTTGGACTAATGCATCGACCTGAGCATTTAAAAATTTCAAGGTCACATGTACCTAGAAATGTAGATGCACCATCATCATAGCGAGGTATCTTGTTTCTTATTGAAGGAGCAGTGGATTTAAAATACAAGCTAAGATTATTTGTAACCTCTTCAACTAGGAATGCATCAACCATGGTAGCTTCAACTTGAGCCTTATTTCTGATTTTCTTCTTAAGTTTTTGGATACACCTATGAAGTAACAACATACCCAAGATCAATAAACTAAGGTCCTTTAATTTGGACAGCAGCTTACATAACTTATTTACATAATTGCCTCTCATATGGATAACTCCAACGAGGTAGGACTGGCCCTCCTAATCTTCCCTCATAAGGTAGATGGATGATCAAATGTTGCATAACATTGAAGAAACCAAGAGGGAATATCTTCTCTAATCTGCAAAGAAGCACTGCAACATTTTGTTCCAGAGAATGGACAAATCTTTGCTAAGCTCTTTCACACACAATTGGCGATAGAAGTAACTAAGCTCAGCCAAAGAGCGGCATACATTGTCAGGCAAGAAGCTTTAGAACACCACAGGAAGCAACTATTCAATAAAGATGTGGTAGTCATGACTTTTTAGGCCTAAAATCCTCTTTTGCACAAGGTTCACACCACGCCTTATGTTTGCAGCATATGCATCAGGAAACTTTCAATCTTGGATCCATTGGAGAATGATTGGCTTGTCATCTTTACCAATGCGGAATGGACCTCTTGGCCTATCCCACTTCCCATTCTTACTTTGCACCAAATTGAGCGAAGGATGATTAGAAATGAGAGCTAAATCTAGCCTAGCCTTCACATTATCTTTGGTCTTATCTCGTATATCGAAGCATGTGTTCCATATGGCTTTAGCCATATTCTTTTCATTGTGAATCACATCAATATTGTGAGGTAGAAGAAGCTTCTGGAAATATGGAAGCTGCCTAAAGCAAAGTACATGTGTCCAATTATGCAATTTTCCATAGGTTGCTGAATCACCTACAAATCTATCCAAATGGCATTGCATTTCCTCTCCTGTTAAGCGACTAGGAGGCTCATCAAAAACCCTAGTGTTCTTACAGAATGCATTTGCTTGTTGTCTAAATTCATGATCAATAGGCAGGAACCTCCTATGGCAATCAAACCAGCAAGCCTTATGACCATTACGTAGTGTGAAACCTTTGCACCCATATCCGTATGGGCATGCCAATCTACCATGCGTGCTCCATCCAGCAAAGTCACCATATGCCATGAAGTCATGTACAGACCAAAGGTAGGCTACCCTTAATTTAAATTCTTTCTTTACCGAAGTATCCCAAGAATTAACCCCTACACATAGTTCCTGAAGTTCATTGACTAAGGGCTGCATTAGAATGTTCAACTTTTTACTAGGGTGCTCAGGACCAGAAACAATAAGGGAGAGGAAAATATACTCATGCCTTGAGAGTGTGCCAAGAGGCAAGTTTAGTGGGGTCATAAAGACTGGCCAACATGAATAAGGAGCAGCATTTAGATTAAATGGTGTGAAACCATTAGTTGCTACAGCTAGTCGCACATTTCTTCTATCCGATGCAAAGTCAGGGTAGTCTTTATCAAATTGCTGCCAAGCTTCTCCATCACAAGGGTGCACCATGCATTTTACCACTCGTTGAGGGACTAGGTGCATGCATTGGTTTGGCTGTTTCAGTGTGTAGATACAACCTTTGCAGCCTATCTTTGATGGGAAGATAATGCAAAACTTTGCGTGGAACTTTCTTCCCACCATCCTCGTATCGATTGGCACCACAAAAATTACATTTCTCTTTATTCTTATTATCTTTGTACAAAAGCATGCAATTGTTGTAGCAAACATCAATTTTCACATATGGCATACCAAGACCCTCTAATAGTTTCCTTGATTGGTAGAAGTCATTAGGTAGCTTAGAATCTGGAGGAAGAAGTTCATGTACAAATCTAAGACGTCATCATATTCTGCAATAGACATGTTGTATCTTGACTTTACAACAAACAATCGAGCAACCGCGGACATGCATGAGTGTTTGGTTTTCTCATGCACCAACTCATCTGCACTAGCGACCATCCTATAGAAAGCTTTAGCATATGGTGTTGGTTCATCTAGTGCAGGTGGATGGGCCCCAGCTAGATCAACTAACATTTCATCCATATGGTCGGTCTCATCAAAACCCTCTCTATTTGCTGCATTGTCCAATTCAGCATGACTAACAATCCCCTCTCCATGCTCTGTCCATGTTGCATAGTCTTCCTTAAAACCATGCCTACATAGGTGCAATTCTATAGTATTTCTAGGGTGTCTAAAATAATTCTGGCACTTGGCACAAGGACACTTGATGGTACCATTTTGAGCTACACTCGGAAATGCTAATGCATGATTCAAGAACTCAGTGCTTTGATTAATCCATACATTAGAGGGAGCTTTACCATGCTGCCAACCACTATACATCCATGTACGGTTCGACATGTTAATAAGTTATGTATTGAAAGATTAATATATTAGATATCATATTTTCTGTGTACTATTATTTTAGATAACAAAACAAGCACATAATACAATGTACACCGCATGAAAATCAAGCATACACTATCTTTAAGATACACTATGATAGATCGAGAAGCAACCAAAGTTTTTTTTATTAGTATAAAACTAAACTAAAGTTTTCTCTAAAATGAACTGGATTAACCTTCTTTAACGTTGTTTAAGTCAAGTTCTCACTAAACTGAAGCATAGCCAAATGCCACAAGTAGGCTAACCTTGATTCTAGAAGCAGGAAGCTCCTCACGGGCCCTTCACCTCCAGTGTGGTTCCTCAGTCACGGCCTTCTCCAGATCTAGTGTCGCTGCCTTCACCGCTAGACCTCTGATGCTCCCAGGCGTGGAGTAGGGGCAGCAGAAGTGTGTTTCTCGGTGGAGACTGAATGTAACACCATAAAATTTTGACCTGGTTTAAAAACCACTAAAAATTTGAACTTTTTAAAACTTTGCCTAATAACCTAATCACCTAAGTAAATAACCTAGTAATTAGTAATGAATAGGCCAATATAGAAATAAAACTATAGTGTAGAAATGTGTGCTTGAGTGTTTGCTTGTTTGCTTGAGCATATGGTGGCATACCTTGCATACATGCATGTTCAAATTTGAATTCAAATTGCATTTAAACATAGAATTGGAAACCTGGGAAAAAGAAAAAGGAAAGGAAAATGGAAAATGAGCAATGGGCTCATTCCTCCCCCTCGGCCCACGGCAGCAGCGGCAGCAGCCCAACCCTTCTCCCTCTTCCCCCTCTCCCCTCCGCAACTGGGCCAGCCCGTCACCGCACCATGGCCCACGCCGCGCCCGGCTCCTCTCTCCCCCTCTCTCGCCCGCTGACATGTGGGACCTGACTATTAGGCCCGTTGTCTACCTCGGGCCAGCGATGCGAATACCACGTCACCGCCCGAGCTAGCTGGCCCCGCTGCCACCACCTCGCCTCGACGATGCAACAAGGCTCGCGAAGATCTTTTTGCGACCCCACACCACCTCTCCTCCCTCCACTCCCTCCTCACTGCTCCTCCCTCGACACGCGGCGGCGAGCTCACCTCGTCGTACTGTCATGGATGAGCCCGAGCTCTCCTAGCTGCATGCGTGGGAAAGCCCGCACTATGGTGAACGGACCTAGTGGAATTAGGCACATGTGCGTGCCCCGTTGATCTCGGCGGGCGAGAAAATATCTCGCCACCGGAACTGACATGGCCGGCCTATAAATAGGCCCAACCATTGCCGCTTCGACCTCATGCTCCTCCCCACTAGCTCTGCCTTGAGCTAGAACACCTCATCTCCCCCTCCCCTCCCCTTTCCTCTCCTCCTTCTTCCTCTGTTTTGGTCTTCCCCGAATCGGGCGCCGCCGGCGCCATTGATGTCGCCTTCCTCCTTCTCCCTCTCCGCTGCTCCATTGTTCGATTGGGTAAGCAGGTGAGTCCCCGAGCTCCTCCACCTTCTTTTCCTCTAACTGGTTAGTAGTCTAGGCCCCTATGTAGTGCTACCGCCATGCACCACGCTCCGCCATGCAGCCGTACCCACCGGCTAGCCGATGGCAAGGCTCGATCAAGCTCTAGAGTACCCTGTCGCACTCACCTTTCACCCCCGATCACGCACGTGTAGTTAGCTAGGTTAGTTAAGGCCACTTGAGCTATTTCTGTGGAGTGGCGCTGCCACAGAACTTCTGGCGAGCCGCCGCCACCACCTCGGGCACCCGCTGTCGCCGATAGGGCCACCACCGGCCACAACGTGGTCACCCGAGCCCCGTCCACCCTTCACCCATCACCACCGAGGCCCAATGTCTCCGGCATAACCAACTCCAGCGAGCTCAGCGCCTCTCTCCCCTATTCCATCACTGGCGTGGCCATCCTAGCCGTTGTTGTCTCCCCTCACCCCTTCTCTCTCTCTCTGTATCGTGGGTCCAGACGGCAACGACGTTGCGTCACTGTCCCGTCCTGTCCTGTCCTCTCCCTCTCTCTTTCTCCCTTTGTCACACGGGCCCATGACCGTAACACCGCTGGCGCTGTCACCGCTGATGTGGCGGCCTGGCCCACCTATCATACACATGCACACACGTAACACGCACACAGAGCTGGGTACAGTTAGGAAAATACTAGGTGCACCCGGTTAGTGTACACAGAAGGCTATAAAACCACTTTCCTAGCTTAGAAAAATTCCTAGAAAATTTATAAATAAACTAGATGCATTAAGGAATTTAACCATATAGTTTGCACACATTTTCATGCATCAGAAACACATATAAAATTCCATCTAGATAATTAGCTATGAAATGAACTTATAAAATGCATATCTTTTGCATCATAACTACATTTCAGGTGAAACCACTTCTATGTTTGCTTTTCCCCTTTTCTTTTGCTTTGGCGGTAGTCTTATGCGATAGCTACGACGACAGATGACAGTGACTATTGGGAAAGTGAGGACCCTGACTACGATATTGTGCTAGAAGAAGTCAACAGTGAAGGCAGGTCCTAGCTCCCCTCTCCCTCTACCATCTTGCTTAACCATTAATTAATAAATAACTTGCTATCATGAAAAATAAGCTCAAATAGTGATAAATGTTGGAATAAGATAAATGTTTATCTAGTTATTTTATGAGCTCCATTACACTAAAGAACTTAAGGATAAAAATGACTAGAACTTAAAACTTGGTAAACCTCAAAACTAAACACCGATAGGGGGGCGAGCGGGGATAGCTTATGTGGGATAAGTTATCTTGGCGGGAATGCCTGGATAGGGTTCCCGGGGAGATGCTTGTCTTGGTCACATAAGGACCGGTTCGTAGTCCCTCTCGTCTAGTGAGATGTTACGTACAGCCACATGTCTATATGGGTAGACTGGATCTCACACCCCGTTGGGCGGAAGTATAATACCTACTAGGAGGCCGGTGTAGGCAACGGAATATTAGGAGCAAACATGGATGCTATGTGATATTCCATGGTCCGATTGGCGTGGATGCTAGGTGATCTTCCACGTTAAGCCCCTTGACTTTGGCCGCGTTCAAGCCCGTGACTATTATTGATTTTGTGGTGATTTGGTATCATCATGTTGGGATGATTAGGTATCATCCTGGTTTTGTGTTTTCCAACCCCTGAGAAGCTGTGGTAGGGTTATATGGAAGTCTAGGGTAGCACCCAAGCGGGTACGGGGCATCGTTAGGTCTATTTCAACCACTGATCATGGAAGGGTTAGTGCCTATCATGTGGGAAAATGTGTACACCTCTGCAGAGTCACTTAAATCTATTCGAATAACCACGTCCTTGGAATGAGCAGATGCTAGGTCGGGTAAGGCCCCATTAGGATCAAACCCTTAATTATAACCACCACCACACCTCTATTTCCACCCTATGGTTAGGGCTTGCTGAGTACGTAAGTACTCACCCATTGTTGACACACATAGACTTTGGCACCGAAGACGACCAAGGTTACGACGAGGAAGCGCATCATGAAGACTAGGAGTTACGCGAAGAGTCCAAACGTAGGAGATGACATCGAAGCTAGGGTTTCAGCCCCGCTCGAGCTTGCCTATGGAATAGGTTATCGCTACGTTGTAGAGTACCATCGTATTAGAAACCACCATGAATAAGTGCCGCCATGCGGCAATAATTTTTCGCTGGCTCTGTAAGCCTACAACTATGCCATTCAGGCTACGGTTGTAAGACTCTTATTAGATATTAATAAAGCTCAAAACCTTTCTTTTTAGCTGTGTACCAATTCTGTTGATTTTGTGTGTACTTGTGCGTGATCCTGGCACAAGTACAGATGCACCTAGGACTCTCAGAAATGAGGGGCCGACAGAGTGGTATCAGAGCCGAGCTTGACCATAGGATGAAGCCCTAGGTTTGGAACGCGTTTTATAACAATAGTTTTAGTAGGAATGATAGCACACCTGTTGGTAATGCTATAACAACGAACCTTTCCTACTATCGCTTCAATTTTTGTTGCAAAATGTTTCTCACCCATGTGGTGAAATTTTGCAGCCCTGGTGGACACGTGGATTCGTTCGGACTGCTTGACTGTTGGAGGCTTCCCACCACTCCTCTGGGAGACGCTTCAGCACCTTGGAGTTATCGAGCGCCCCTTGTACTATGGTCGTGAGTACGAGGAGGACGGAATGTCCATGTGTGAAGTGCACCTGCATATTACTAAGCATCCATTAAGTACTGGTTCCAGGGTCAGATGCATCCCAGCAAAAGGAAAAGAATTAAGTGACACATGTCAGATTGTAGCAAGACGAGCTCTCATGGATATCTGTCAGAAATATGAAGTGGAGATCGACAACACCCATGCAAGACTTTTCCAGTGATGAATCAGACCTCTCTTATTTGGCGTAAGAAGATCAAGGCCATGGAAAAGGCGGAACCCCGGTCACCTATATACCCATTAATGACCACTGCCAAGTACCTACAAGCCCTTGACACTCTCTACATACATCAAGAGCAGGAATTTAAGATACAAACCATTAGACTTAAGGAAGCAGAAATAGAAGCATGAGCCCTGAGGACGGAGCTACTCCTGATAAACTCACAGCTGTCAGCCATGAGGGAGGAAAAGGAATAGTATAGGCAGGAACTACAGAAGGCCCTCGAGCGTCCACAGCAGAAGAAATGTTCGAGGAAGAGAAGAAAGAGAGCTTATTAAGGAACCAAGACCAAGAAGAAAACTGTTGGGGATGCAAATGCAATTGAACCACCTTAAGATGCGAAAGGACGTGCAAGTGAATCTAGTGATGGAACCTCTACGAGATTGCAGCTCTTGTAAAATAAATAATCCGAGCTGTAGCACCTAGTAGTTATGCCTAGTACCCTAGTAGTAGTACGCTTAGTAGTGCTTCGATGTCACTAGAGTACGAGTAGTCACGAAGCACCATCCTAGCAGTTAATGTGTATGATGCACCCTTGTGTCATATATATGTAACTATCCTGTGATGTAGTATGTTGTGTGTTTATGCTTGTTTTGCTTGTTTGTTTTCTTTCCCTAACGAAAACCTAGAGGATGTCTTCTCATCCTTGTTGTTCCACAGTAATAGATGGAAAGAAGATCTGACAGGATTTGTGAACGCCGCGGAAGGGCCGCTGAAAGGCAGGTTCTAGAAACAGAGGAACAAGCTGCACCACCTAGAGGCAGGCAAACTAGAGGCAATCATGGCCATCATAATTAGAGGCATGGGCAACCTCAGGAAAATAATATACCAGTTATAGAAGAAGTACAAGAAGAAGGCGAAGATGAAGTAGAGCAGACTGTTGGAAATGATTCAGTGCAAGGAGAAGAACCACCGCCACCTCCACCCACTATTGGATAGACATACACGACTATTGGAAGATATTTCAAGAAGACCAGACAATGGAAATGGACAAGGCAAAATGGCAGCTTTTATGAGACTTCACTCGCTGACTTTCGACAGTGCAGAAGAAGACCCACTTGCAGCAGATGATTGGTTGCGCCACATTACCAAAAAGTTAAACGCGGTAAGAGCCACTGATGAAAAGAAGGTCAACTTAGCTACCCATCAACTAGTAGGAGCAGCTGGTGAATGGTGGAAAAACTATCAAGATGCTGCTATGAACCGGACGCTATCACATGGCAATATTTTGTAGAAGCATTTCATGAATATCATCGAAGCTAGGGTTTCGGCCGCGCTCGAGCTTGCCTGTGGAATAGGTTATCGCTACGCTATAGAGTACCATCGTTTAGAAACCACCATGAATAAGTGCCACCCCGCGGCAATAGTTTTCCGCTAGCTCTGTAAGCCTACAACTACGCCATTCATGCTACGGTTGTAAGACTCTTATTAGATATTAATAAAGCTCGGAACCTTTCTTTTTAGCGGTGTACCAATTCTGTTGATTTTGTGCATACTTGTGCGTGATCCTAACGCAAGTACAGATGCACCTAGGACTCTCAAAAATAAGGGGCCGACAATGAAGAGGATCCGAGTGGTGTCTGGGGAGCCGTGGCGTCCTGTCCGGTGTCTGGGGCGGCGTCCCGTCTGTCAGTGTGGGGTGGAGGAACCACATGGGAGCCGCGGCGGTGTGGAGTCGAGGAGGGGCGGCTTGGGGGCGTACAGGGCGGCGTCGGGGAGGGCGTAGAGGAGTGGCATGGGGAGGGCACGGAGGAGCGGCGGCGTTGGGAGGGAGCGGTGTGGGGGAGGGCGCGGAGGAGCGGCGGCATTGGGAGGGAGCGGCGTGGGGAGGGCGCAGTGTGGGAGAGCGGCGACGTGGGGGAGGAGTCACGACCCGCGACAAAAATGCGGCGCCTGGGGAGGGTCTGTCCGGGTGCGGCAGCTGAAGGGATAGGGTTTGGCTTTTTTTCTTTTTTTTCCCAGCCTGAATGGGCCTCTTGACATGAAGGCGGGAGGAAAATTTTTGGCGGGCCGAAAGCCCACCTCTCAATCTTTAGAGGGACGGTAGGAAAGTTATGGCAGGCTTTTTCTTTTAATGTAACGTTTTCGTGCCCAAGATAATTTCCCTGTGAGTAATTTTAATAACCGTGAGGGAAAATACACAAATCGCCAGGGTAATTAATTATCCTGATGGTTTCTTAAACTCACAGGTTAATAAGATTTTCACCTGATGGTTACACATTTTCCATGTGTGTTTTACGAAAACCGTAAAAAAATACATTTACCCTGACGGTTTTCTCAATAACCGTCAAAAAATTGAAACCGTCAGGAAATTTGGACTTTCCAGTAGTGTAGACACCTTGGTGTTGATTGGAAGCTTGGTGATTGTGGGAGGCCCAAGTGATGTTGTGAGCGGTTGATTGTGGGTGATTCACCGAGCCAAAGTGACAAAGAATCAGCATGTAGAGAGCACTCGGTCCTTGCATGGATCACAGGAGAGCTATACCCTTTCATGGGTGCTCCAACGAGGACTAGTGGGGAGTGCTGACTCTCCTATACCTCAGGAAAATATTGCCATGCCTAACCCTCTCTTTATGTTAAGCATTTACATTTGTGCAATTATATTCATGTCTTTACATTATTAGAATTATCATGCTAGTGTAGGATTGGAACTAGGTTGCAAAACTCTTGTGCGTAGGATAGAAACACTATTAGGCACAAGAGGCAAACATGCTGTTAAACTGTGAGGGAATAGAAGATGGCCAAATGGGCAACACGGCTCAAAACGGCCCGAGCCCATTTAGGCATGAGCCCAATAGGCATGGATGACTAAATGAGCCGTGCACGTGTCATGCCGCCCGACGAACTCAACACGGGCCGTAGCACGACATTAGGTGCGATTAAGCGTACTGTGTTGGCCCATTAATCCCAATGGATCGTGCTGACCCATTAAATCAAAACATGTCAGATAGAATCAATAAGAAACATAAGACTACAAAATCTTTTACATATTCACAGATCCATCATGAAATTCATGTGCATGTCACAAATCAATCGGATACAATCACAAATCAGAGAATGGATGAAGAGAGGAGATCAAAGAGGTCAGCCGCCACCTTCGACGAAGCTGACGGGAATGACACGTCGCCGCCTCTAAGCGAGCTAGCTAGGCCACCGGTCCGCTGCCAGGGCCGATGCGTGAGCTAGCCTCAAGGGCTGGTTGCCGCGTGAGATGACCGCCATGCGAGCTGCATGTTTCCTGGATGGTGGCGGCTGGGGGAATGGAAAGGGGAAGAAACAAAGAAAGATAGGAGACTAGGATAGAGAGCGATTCTTATATATCTAGGGCTTCTATTTGATGGAATGGTCAGCAAAATAAAGTGGGCTATGCTCGTGCTGGCACTATGGGCCGAGGTAGCAGCCCAATTAAGCACAACACTAGCCATCAGGCCATGCTCAATTAGGTCGTGCCGTGCCATCTGTTAGGCCCAGCCCATATATATCTAGCCATCTATACCTGCATATATATAATATCTAGAAGATGCCCTGCTCGTTGCCACGGGAATTGCAAAGAATTTGGAATGAAATTGAGCGGAGATGATGTATGTGCATAGCTTGCAATTAATAGGTTAGAAATTAGTGGAATAACATGGTGATTAGTGGGAGATGATGTGGATAGTTAGTGGAGGATGATGTGGATGTCTTGCATGTTGAGATAGACTTGTAGTGGGATTAGCTTTATAAGAGATAGAGATATAAATTGCTGGAAGTGCATCAAAAGATTAAGAGAGAAAATGGAGGAATTGTATGAGTAGCTAGGAAAGTGTTTGCAACTGCTTCCATGTTTTGTTGGGTGTTTTGGGGAAGAGGTGCCCTCTCTTTCAGTAGCACGAACGATCGATCCAATAGCCTTTTGTTGGGCAAGTAGTACAACCAACGACAGTAGCCAGTTGTGTGACTGCCGACCGGCCACGCTTCCTTAGCGTTGCTTACACGGAAGGCACAAAGCTCCTCCTAATACGAGAGAGAGAGAGAGAGAGAGAGAGAGAGAGAGAGAGAGAGAGATGCAGCTCCACTCTCCAGACGCTTTCGATGAAACTTTCGCAACTGCATGCGATGCAAGGCAAAAAACGACGTGACACGCATAGATAGACCCTGCTGCAAAAGCAGACAGACGCCTGCAACGTAACGTGTTTCAGTCGATTGCCATGAAAAACAGACAAACAAAAAAAGAATGAAAACACCCTCTGCTCCTGTTCCTCCTCACAAATACGATCCAATATGATCCGTGCAAAACCTCAGGTGCAGAGCGAGTCCTAGCGAGACCACCACGCGTGCATCACACAGAGGCGGGCGCGCGCCATCTTCGCCATGCGCGTGCTGAACGACAGCCGCGCCACCGTCGGCGCCGACGCATCATCGGCGCCGCCGCTGCTCGTCACGCCAGCGGCTGCGGCGGGAATGGTCGGCGAGGCCCAGCTGCAGCCGGCCGCGGCCGGAGCAGGGAGCGACGCTGGGTTCGACTCCGACATGGTCATCATCCTCGCCGCGCTGCTCTGCGTCCTCGTCTGCGCCCTCGGCCTCAACTCCCTCATCCATTACTGCCTCGTGCTCGACTACGGCCGCACCACCCTCACCGTGGCTCCACCTGCACCTGCCGCCACCGCTACGGCTGCCGGTGCAGCCACTGGTACCGGGCTGAAGAAGAGGGAGCTGAGGAGGATACCCGTGGTGGTGTACGAGGCAAAGCCCGGCGCGTCGGCGACCGACTGTGCCATCTGCCTTAGCGAGTTCGACGACGGCGAGAGGGTGCGCGTGCTCCCGAGGTGCCACCACGGATTCCACGTGCAGTGCATCGATTTGTGGCTGGCCACGCACCCGTCTTGCCCGACTTGCCGGAACTCGCTCCGGATCCAGCAGGGCCTTCAAACTGGCAACGGCGACGGCGAGGCAACAACGGTGGAAGGGGAAGAGACATAGTGCCGCGCGGCGCGCGCAAAGGGTCGTTTATGGTTTGCAGTTTCTTGTATTTTCGTAGGGGCTAAAGTACAAAACACTTCACTTTGTTCTAAAAGGAAAAGGTCCAAATTACTCCTCTCAAATTTGGTCTATGTCTAGATAACCCCTGCACTAACATTTTTAGTTCAATTTACTCCCTCCAACTATTTCAATTGGTCCAATTTACACCTTGAAAAGATTTTTATTTTTGTTTCTCTATGTACAAATTGTGTTTTAATTTTAAATTTTGTGAGTGATAGAGGAAATCATATTTTGTGTTAGAAAGATACATTATGAATTTTTCATCATTATATTTTCTATGACATCGTATATAGTGTTAATTTATTATTAAATTTCCTAAGCTATCAAAATAGTGGTGAAAATTAAGATATATTTTTCTAACATAACTTATGATGTGCAAAAATAACAAATCATCCTATTAAGGGGTAAACTAGACCAACTAAAATAGTTGGAGGGTGTAAATTGAACCAAATGTTAGTTTTAAGGGGGTTATCTGGACATATACCAAACTTGGAGGGAGTAGTTTGGAGCTTTTCCTTCCTAAAATGTTTTGATATGTTTTTTCAGGTCTTATTACATATGTAAGATATAGGATTGACATTTTTTGTGAAAGAGAAAGGAGCTGGTGCAATGTGCCAACGTCTTTGTCACTTCGATTTGTTATTTGTTTGTTTCCTTGACTTTTGCAGATTTTTTTCCCGGCCATTCCTTGGCTCAGAATTCCACATTAATTGATAGCCCTTCTCTTGCCAGGATGAGCATGGACCAGTAATCTAGATTCTTTTTTTGTTTAATTTAGTAAAGATGTCCACCTCTCCCTAGGCCCTACTAGTTACAAATTGAAATTATCTAAGTTGTCAAGAAATTCTAAGTTATATCATGCCCCGGGAAAAGGTCCACCCTACACCCGATTTTCATGAGCATGTTATTATAAGAAAAATTCAGGTGTTTTAGAGGAGTTCCACGATCGTGTTGTAAAAATCAGATAAAATATTCCTTCCTCATATCCGAATTTTACTTACACCAACTGTGCTAAAAAAACTACACCAAAATAATCACCATAGCTCTACAAATCTGAGTGTAAATTCTAGCATATATTGACAGTTATTAAACCTGAGCTGTGTGGGAGACAAGATTTTCACCCGAATTTTCCCTTCTATGCATGCTTATTCCCTTCTATACATACTATTTAGTAGGAAGAAGAAAGGAAAAGAAAGAGAAAAAAACCAAGTGTGGAGGTCTTGGCTCTTCCAGTTGATGCTCTTCCTTCATTCTCAGATGGTTCCACTTTTCACTTCTCACGCAAAACTTGAAAGTTTTTAAGAAAGCACACCCATTAACACAAGCCAACAAAAAGGCCCAAGGTGATAAAATCGTAGAAAAAGTCCACTACTCTCTCCTCAGACCACAACTACCTCAACAATAACCTTTGCCAAGGTATAATGGAAATTAAATGCTATATTAGGATATCCATACGTCAAATAGCTAGCTTGCTAGCACAATAAGGATTTTGACATGTGGTTTACACGAGTGGTCTGATAGGTCGTCCACTTGCATTGTCCAGATAGAGCGATGCAGGCATGACAGTTAACACTAGTTACCATCCTAACTTTGTAATAAGAGTGCTCTCAGAATATCCTCTCTCTCCTGAGATAACAAGTGTATTTTGAATGGGAGAAATCGACGGGATGACAGCTCCGGCGCCCGCGCCCCATCCTGCCCAATCTGCCACGCCCGTTACCATTCAGCCCTTGGCTGAGCCCGTGAGATCCCATCCCCGTCACGCCCGTGTCACCCGCGGCCTCCATCTTCGCCATCGGCCCATACACTAGGGAGCCACGGCATCCGACCTTCTCCGTGTCCGCGGGCGTCGCCAAGGCATCTACCACGCCTCTCACGCCCCCGCGGAGTCCAACCTCCACCTATTGGCGACCACGCCGTCGCCACCGGAGGTCCCCTTCGCCCGCTTCCTATGGTCGTCCGTCACGGCATACTAGCAGCCGCCACACTGCTCGGGCAACAGCATGACCACTGAGGGCTTGGGCTTCCTCCATGCCTACATCCAGAACTATTTTTGCAACACCAAGATTAAACAATTGAAACATACGTCTGAACAGATGAAACATTTAGAACATACACTTGCAACATAGCCATTGCAACATCCAGATTTGCTTTTGCAACCACCCAGATGAAACAATTGCAACATATGTCTGAAATATATGAAACATTTGGAACATACACTTGCAACATATACTACGTGTGTAGCCATTGCAACAAATGCAACATCCAGATCTACTTTTGCAACACCAAAATAAAACACATGAAACATATGTTTGCAGCATACACTTTCAGCGCAACATCTCCTCGCTGCTTGGGCGAATGGAGGCTCGTAGATGTGTTGAGTTCACCGGTGGCGTGGAGCTGGGCGGCAGCGCACAGAGGTAAAGGTGGGGGCGGCGTGATGGATGACGCAGTGGGCGGGTGGGATGACCGGGGGTGCCCGGATGCCGTGGAGAACACCGAGGTGGCACGGTCGCGGTGTAGCCCAGTCGCGGCGTGGTCGTGGAGCTAGGTGCCGGCGCACAGAGGCGGGGGTGCTGCACGGCGGCGGTGAGCCGGTGATGACACAGAGGGCGGGTGGGACGGCCAGCGAGCGCCAGACGCTATGGAGAACGCCAAATAAGCGACACGGTCGCGGTGAATCCATGGAGGCAGTGGTGGCGCGGTCATGGTGGAGCGTGGACGTAGCGCTGCAGATGTGGCGGGCTGGACGAGCGGATTCGATTAGGGCATGTGGACGAGCGTATCCGAGTGTTGGGCCATAGGGCGTCACAGCCCACCAACGGGAGCGTCCGCAGGCCCGAGAAGCAGGGCGTCACATCCCACCAACGGGAGCGTCCGCAGGCCCGAGAAGCCGGCGTCCAGACGGACGAACGCCCTACAGGAAGCATTTCCGAAAATAAATATGCGTCTCATTTTTTAGGAATCAAACTATTTTAGGTTTAGTCAAATATATACTAGTAATATTTGTAATGCGTAATAAATACTATTAGATTAATAGTGGAATATATTTCCTAATAAACGTATTAGGATACAAATATTGATAATGTTTTCTATAAATCTAATCAAACATAAAAGAAAAAGTTTTGTTCCCTAAAAAAATGAGATGTGCAGTTATTTTGGGATATGGGAGGAGAGGCATGTGTAAAAATAGGAGTATCCTTTTAGAATTTTCCCCGTTCAATTTAGTAAGAGGAGGATAGCCTAAATTCTGCCTACTACTAGGTACATTTGGTCCATGGTAAAACAACAAAAAATACTATTGAATTTTGGATCCGATGATATAGCAATGGCAGATCCGCATGAATTATTGATCCACATTTGTTCCGTATGAATTATTGATCCGATGATATAGCTCGATCACACTCATCATACCTTGCATGCATTTGCAGCCAGATTAACTACCCCACCATATCTACACGTTCCACACATGGTAGATAACGACTCCATTGACAGTTTTACAGTGGAGGAATAAAAAATAATTAACACCGTACAGTCCATCACCTATGTTTGATTGCGTTTGGTTTCATAGGAATTGCCATGTATGTTTCCCATCCTTGACTCTTTGTTAAAGGGAGTTCTTGCAAAATTTGCTACCGCTTTCAACAACCATCATTGCAATAATATCTTGCTTTTACGAAATTGCAAAGACAAAATCAGAACTGAAATTCCAGTGGCATTCTTACAAACAATTGGAATTTTTAGCAAATGATCCTTATCAAAGCATTCAAAGTGATCTTTGAGCGATGTGTGTTCGCCGTGCTTTGGGTTACAACACTGTGAATAGATTTAATCATTTTTGCACACTGGGCCGAGCCGAAAAAAGTGACGGGTAGACATTACCCATTGTCCAAGGTTGGGCCTTCCTTTTCGAGACAGGCCTATTTTTGGTTGGGCTGGTCGCTTAATATTGCATAACAATTGAAGTAATAGCTTGAGACTGGGCAAAAGAAATGGTTGGGCCAGACTTGCTCATGTCTTTGTCTTGTGTTATATATAGCCTATTGCCGTACTCTTGAGAGGATAGATTAATTCTAACGTTGCTCATTTGATGCCTGAAGACTATACAGAAGAAAGTTAAAATTGCATATAGAAGCAAAGTGATGAAAAGCGTTTATTCAGAAGTGTAGAGCATCCAAGGACTTGAGATCGTTCAATTCGAAATTAAAACCAGTCTTTGCTATTATTACTCTCAAATTTGCTGCAAACGACACACGATCGAGACACACGGACATTCAAGAACTCAACGCACTGCACTTCCATCAGCCGGCCGGATCGGAAAAAAGCAGAGCAACATATCACGCTCACGCGGCGACGGCGAGCAGCGCGGCGAAACGGTCGGCGAGGCTGCGGACGGTGGTGGGAGACACGGCGTTCTCGCCGCCGAGGTACCACTTCTGGATCATGCCGGCGACGTGCTCGTTCTCCACGGTGGTCCTCGCGTCGCCCTTGCCCTCCGTGACGAAGGTGATCTCGGCGGGCCCCGGGGTGGCCGGGAAGTGGAAGGTGATGACGGAGCCCGGCTTCAAGTACTTGGACTGGAAGAACTCGGCGACCTTCTCGAGCGCCTCCTCCTCCTCGTCCTCGTAGAGGTCGGCGGCGGCGAGGCGGTCGCGGACGGAGCTCTCCAGCTGCACGCCGTACTGCGAGCCCTTGATCTCCTTGATGACCACCACGCGGAGCAGCTTCTCGACGGGGGACGAGACGAGGGCGGACCAGAAGGCGGCGTCCGCCAGCAGCTCCTCCGCCGTCTTGCCCTTCCACGCGCCGAGGTGGGACAGCAGCGCGCCGTTGGTGTGGTGGAGGTAGACCCCTATGGCGTTGTACTTGATCTGCAGGAAGTGGATCTCGATGTCCGTGATACCGTTGGCTAGGAGGGAGAGAGGCTCACCGCCGGCGCCGGCGGTGATCTCCGCCGGGAACGGGATGCCTTCAAAGGTGATCGTCTCCGTCTCCAAGCCCACTGCGCATGTAAGGTACGTACGAACGTTGCTCTTGGTCACACGATGTCTCCATACGACGAAACAAGAAATAAAATGGAAAGACGACGATGTACTTACTTTTCACGTTGGTGTGGACGACGTAAGGCAAGCAGGGATGCGAGTGAGGAACTGAGGTAGGTAGATAGAAGTAGAACGCAGCAAGGAAGAAGAAGGGTTAAGCTCCTGTGGTGACGCTGCTGCTCCGAGGAGAGGAGAGGTAGCTGGGTAGGTAAGTGCAGGGAGGAAGAGAGGGGATGAAATAAAAAGAGTGTGGGATGGAGCTACTAGTACGTGCTCGTGTGCGTTGTTGTTGTTGCAAGTTGAGCCAGTTATAGGTAGGAGGAGAGGCAGGGAAGTGAGCGAGGGAGGTGGCTAGGGGTTGGATAGGATACGACCGGAGAGAGAGACCAGACGGGACGGGCGTGGTAGGTGCATGCTGCGGCCTGCAGCCAACAACGACTGTTCAACTTGCAGCGACGACTAACCTTTTTAATTTTGATTTTTCTTCCGAACAACCAATTAAATGTCAAGCTCTCATATGTACACCCCACACGCGCATGCGTACAGGTTTGTTTCAAATACGGAGCGACTATTTATTTGACTGGAAGGTGCACGGATGGGCTCTATTTTTTTTTTTACCACACCTTCGTCCTAAAAAAAATCATGCTTCCTGTACTGCAGGCACCATGAAAATAGAGAAATTTTCAGGCGACGAAGCAGTGCCACCATAGTAGGTAGCCTTAGGGGAAGGCCGGGTACAGTCGGGTGAGCAAAGGAGGGTTTCGGAAGTAAGTATGCTCGGCGGTAGTGGCGGGAGAGGGAGAGAGACGGCGGGCGGCGGTTAGGCAATGGATCAGCGCTAGCGGCCGCGGGAAGCGTCGGACGATAGTCAGTGGGTAAGGAGAGAGCGGGTGCGTTAATGAGCAAGCAGACCAGACAAAGGAAGAAGAAGATCCCAGAGTCATCGGATTTTTCGATCCAATGGATGAAATCGTTGCCTAATCAAATGCAAATTTTCAGGCACCTCTCGTAATATTAGGTGGGTTCAAATGAAACTATCTCATGAATAACTTCATGTTACTCTGAATAAATATACTATAAAAGTATATATCATGATGAATCTAACCAGTGGTACACGAATGGGGGGAGGGGCAAATACCCCCTAAGCTTGCAATTTTATTTAAGTGAATTGATCTGATTTTTTTTAGTGCAAGACATATATACGTTCAAATTAATAATAGAATATTACAAGTATTGTTGTTTCGCTAAAGTGGAGCTGATGTGTGCATACAATTCTCATTTTTTGTTGTTGATGTTGACAATGCAAAAAAATTTATGTAGCACGATAAATATTTATTATTATTTATATAAATTTGATTAAATTTGAAAACGTTTAGCGAGGTAAGAGCGGAGAGTAGAGAACCAATGGCAAGTGATAATGGACAGATGATGACGTTACTGAGATGGAACAGGGCAACAGATCGATAAAGATTCCCTTGGTTAGTTGGTTGGTAGTATGATGGAACGGACCAACAGATTCAGGTGAAGAGAAATTATTAGACAATTCTGTATATTTGTAACTGGTACTGGTAGCAGCACCAGCACAGCAGCACTACGTATGGGGATGTTTTTTTTTGAAACGGTATGGGGATGTTTATATACATATACTAGTTACTAGTTACTGCTACACGGTTCCTCTACTTAATGAAATACGTGCCAACGCATGTTTTTGAGAGAAACAAAAGTTACTACTACACAGTGGTAAGTAGAGCAGGCAGGGACAAAAGCATGCCGTGCAGGTACCGTCAGCAGGTCCGATCCTTTGTTGAATTGAAATTGAAACGCTGGGCTGTCCTAATCACCCCAGTCCTAGTGCGTGATTGATTGTTATAAAAAACTAACGTCGTCTTCGACCCTCTTCTCTACCTGAAGCCGGCGCTCTCTAATTTTCATTTGTATTCAAAGGCGGCCGCGGAAATAAAACAAACAAATATTTGTTTCTGCCAAAAATATGATCCTTCGCAAAAAAAAATATCCTAACTAGCTAGAATATAGATAAATTAGTGTAAAACAACTGCAAAGCATGGACTGCACTTATTTTTGTTTGTATCAGTGTATGGATGGAATATGGATAACATTAGTGTATAGTATACGTGTATAAGGTATCCTCTGTATCATCCCAAGACGAGAAATCACAAGTCACGCCAAAGCGGTTGGTGTTCGACAACCCCACGGGCGTTGATGCGCCAACGGTGGGCGAAGAAGGCTACCCACCAGGCTTCGGTCCGGTGCACACGGACCCAAGTACGCCACCGGGGGACATCCACCAGACAGTTGACGATGACGCCTCCTTCAAGCGCCGCCTCGACAACTTCATTAAGGCAGTGGTGTGTAAAAGGGACTCTCCGCTGGTTCATGAGCCTCCCAAGCAGCTGCCTGCTAAGCCAGTGTTGCCGTGGCGGAGCAGGCGATTGGCGGCTCAGAACCTGTCCCGAGTACTTGCTTCTAAGTGAGGTGAGGTGCTGATCATGTAGCGTATGGGGTACGTCAAGGGTCCATCAGCGCCATCAGCGTCGGAGGTGGAGGCCTTTGACAAGCTCTTTGACGGCAACTTGACCGCGTCGGAGGCCGAGGCGATGAACGCGCTCTTCCCAGCCGTTGGAAAGGGCCCGTCCAGACAGTTGCGAAGACGTAAGGCCACCTCCTAGGTCGCACCGCTGTGTTGGTTTTGGTTGTTTCTTTTATGTAATATCGAAACAAAATGTATTTTGCTAGGATGGTCCAGCTACGGCTGTGTTAGGTCGATCTCCTTCGGCGCTCGATAGAAGCTTGTTGTATGTCTGTTTAAACTCTTCTACTTAATACAATGGTACGTAAATCTTTTGTGTATTCGAGAAAAAAATAATTAGCTAACTATAATAGCTAGCTACTGTCTCTATTCTAAACTGCAAGTTGTTCTAGGTTTTAGGTGTATAGTTTTTGCGGCGCACCTACCTGATATATACATTGTACTATATCTAGATATATAGCAAAAATGATATATCTATAAAAGTCATAACGACTTACCATTTAGACTGAAGGGAGTACTAACTACATGCTAGCTAATTATTCATGCGGATTGTTTTGATCCACGTAATAATATGATTAGTAGGTTTGTTTAGATCACTGATACTAACTTTAGCTGCTAACTGTTAGCACCAGTGGATCTAATAAACAGATTCTAAGATGGTTTATTGGCCGGCAAGACCAGACCAGGCCAGGCCACCAACTTGCAAGTTGCTAGTTGCGTCACCGGATCAAAACTCCTTGGTCTCAAGGTCGCCGGGATAACAGAATTGTCAAGGATTCCCAGGAGAAAGAGATCGTAGTCAGGGGCGGCTCCACGCATAAACAGACACGGGGAGGGAGTCGTCGAGTCAAATGGCACGAGCACACGTGGTGGAATTTCTGGACCAGGGCTTCCCGCGAGTCTATCCACACGTGGAAGAAAGTGGTAACCACCTTTCACTTGCCCGTGGACGTGGAATCGGCGACCAGGGGCCATGGACGTGGTGGCGACGGCCGCCAAAACGGCAGCGTGGCGGCTTAATAAGTCCATCGATTTAAGTTTACGATTTATCTTTCATAAATAAATTAAATGAATGGTAATTAAAATTCAAAAAGAAAAGTAACTAAAAGTACCAACCAAAAGAGCTGTCCAAATTATAACCCCCTATAGTTATTTTGTGTTCAGCTTTACCTCTTGATTTTTAGTTAGTCAAATCCAATCCACCCCTTAATAAGAATTTTCTTTTTTTCTCTCTCTATATACGAGGAATTAGCAAGGAAGTGTCAAATGTTGCCTCTATAGTGCAGTTGAAACTATCCCACATTTGTTCTTTGACTGTCACTTTGCAAGCTTTGTTTAAAATAATGTAAATATCACTTTTGAAATTCAACCACCTACTAGCTTTGCCAATTGGTTTGGTTCTTGGATACATGGATTAAGTCCTAAACTCATAAACCAAATATAGTTTGGAGCTACCGCACTTTTGTTGGGCAATATGGTTGACCGAAAATGATATAGTATTTAACAAAGGATAAATCTAATATTTTTATATAGGTAATTTTCAGCGCGACGTTTTGGATCCGCTAGTGGTCGATTCTACATAGAGAAGAGGAGCGACCACTGTTTTAGCAGGGGTATGGTGCAGAAGCTAGAAGACGTTGATTTTGGCCGTCTTTGCGAAGTTTGGATGAAACTTTAGGAATCGTGATTAGATCCTTTTCTTTGTTTGCTATGCTCGTTAGATGGGCCAAACCACGTTTTCTTAGGGTTTAGGGTGTGTATTGTGACTATCAGTTGTGTATCATCTGAGGATGGTAGAGGCTGGAACTTTGCTCTATTATCTAAAAAAATGTACAAGTTGAGGTTTAAGACTTTAAGCTCTAATAGTTTTGTAGTGTGACAGCGAACATAAATTATGTTAGAAAATACATTATGAACTTTTTGTCATTATCTTGTGTATATTTTTTATTTTAGTGTTACTTTATTATTAAATGCCTAAACTATAAAAAAACAATAGTGAAAAATGCACAGTGTATTTTTCTAGCCCAAATTATGATATTCTCTATCACCCTATAAAATTTAAACTTAAAACTCAACTTATTATACATGAAAAAAAAAAAAATGTTGCTAACTGAAAGATTGGGCCAACTGAAAAAAGACGGACAAATTGAACATCAAATCAGTTTAGCCCGAATACTATTCATATATAACTGGGAGTAAACTGGACCTTTTGTTTTCCTAAATTGTTCTAACCCATCATCACTATGAGCCCTAATACAACTTTGGGCCTCACGATGATGGGCTACAAGCGTAACGGGCTCGTCACAGGCTGGCCCAGCCCAATCCTCGATCTGCCTGCGAACACTTGTCTCTATACTCTGTTCCTCCTCTTCCAAACCTCCTTATCGCAACGCGAGCAGCAGTTGCAGGGGAGCCACGCTCGGGCTGCGGAGGACGCAGCAAGGAAGGAATGGCCGCGCTCCGCCACCTCGCCGCCGGCCCCACCTACCACCACCACGGCGTCGCGGCAGCCACCGCCTCCCTCCAGCTCCATCGCCTCCCCCTTCCCTCCCGCCCCCTCCGCTCCCGCTCCTTCACCAGTAAGTAACTCCTCTCCCCCTTCTCTCCTCGTCGGCCTCCTTTCTTCCTTCCGCTCCCAATTTCTTCTGCTACAGGTTGAGTGTGGGAGCCCAATGTCTTGCTTCAGTGCCTTTGGTGGTGGCCGGCTGATTTCTTTGCTTGCAGGGGTTTATGCAATCTCCAGCAATGACATCAGGGTCGGCACCAACGTCGAGGTCGACGGCGCGCCATGGAAAGTTCTAGGTGACAAGCATTCCCCACCCTTCGTATTTCCCTTCCTTCTTTTATCTGAAGGCTATCCCTTTACCTGCAATTGCTCAAGGATATGCAACACTGTAGTAGCATAAAGTTGTGGAGACTACTTATCAAGTCCAATGTCCATGTACCTGTCTTATCAACGATCACTGATTTAGGAGTATTTGCTTAGCTCTATTCTTGAATGAAAACAAAAGGAATTCACTGCACAAAATGTACATCATTGTTATGCAAAATACGCCAGTTAATTTCTCCTCTCCATCCAACAACAGAGTTCCTCCACGTCAAGCCAGGAAAAGGTGCTGCTTTTGTCAGGACAAAATTGCGTAACTATGTAACCGGCAACACAGTTGAGAAAACCTTCCGGGCTGGAAGTACGGTAATCACCCCTCTAACTCACATCTTCTGAATCTGACAATATTCAGCACTTGTTCTTTTTCCCTTCCCCACTCTGTGCCTGTTCTAGTAGTAAATGTTTTTTTTTCTTGCAATAAATTACTTGTACACGATGTAGCTTAGTTAGCGAAACTCTTGCTTTTCTTGTTATTTTCTCTGATGATTTATGTATGACGTATCATTGGCCTATGGTGGATTGCCTTTGCTTCACCAATATATGTTTTATGTTCACTGTATATCCCCTTTCAGTTATGCAACGACTAATAGTCACTTCTTCATTGAAACTTTCAGCTGCAGGAACCATCCCTTTCAAAGGAGACCAAGCAATTTACATACAAGGATGGCGCCCAGTTCGTGTTCATGGATCTGGTAATTAGTCAAAATTATTGTCAATGTAAACAATTATATTTTATGTTTTTTGTATTTTACCATGGTCCCACTTCAACACCCTGAGGCACCTGTTTCTTAGATCACCTTTTGTAGCATTATACTTGCTTCAAAACACAGTGCAAATTGGCAATAGGAATTGTTGAAGGAATTCAGCATCATTTGTTTTATCAAAGGCAATTTAGAGTTGTAATGTAAGAAATTTTGAATGAAGGAAAAGAACCAGAAAACTTTCAGTTTCCACCACCACCGCAATAGCCACTTCCAGTTTCCTTTTTCAGAAAATAAAAATATATTCTGTTTTTGTCTTCCCAGAAAGCTTGATATCTGGACGTAAACTAGCCACTTTCTGAATTCGTGGAGAAATTTGAACTTAGGAATTAGGATCCTGATATAGGTAAACAATTCCATGATTTTTTCTGTCTAACAATGCTCTTCTTAATTTCTCCGTCTAGACAACATTTGAAGAAAGTCGGTTAAATGAAGCAGATGTCGGTGACAAGCAAAAATGGCTGAAAGAGGGGATGGACTGCAATTTGTTGTACTGGAATGGGAAGGTATTTCCTAGTTTTGTTTTTCAGATTCTTTGCTATTCAATTCTTTAATGAATTAAAATTCTAATAATTTCCTATAAATTCAGGGCGAATAGTTTTCTTACACAGCAAATAAATACTGGACACTGATTGTGATAATTTTGTAGATCATTGATTTCGAGCTCCCAATCACTGTGAGGCTGACTGTAACTGATACTGACCCAGGGGCAAGTGATAGTGCGCAAGGTACAAAGCTCTCTTAAAATATAGTATGCTTCTGTTGTAAGTACCTGCAATTGGTTAAACATGCATGTTGCTAAACAAATTAATCACTTATACTGGGATCATACTGTTACTGTATTTTGTAGGAGGAACAAAGCCTGCAACCCTGGAAACTGGAGCTGTTGTCACTGTGCCCTCTTTTGTGAACATAGGCGATGATATTCTGGTTGATTCAAGAACTGGGCAGTATATGAATCGAGCATAGCGAATTGAAGAGGATTTCAGATTTGAGGAGAGTACTGGTTTTTTGTTTGACCATTTTAGTCCCGTTCACTTGTATGAATGCTCTGCGTCTTTGGCCCCAGGAACTTTTCATTTCCGCTGCATGTGAATCCTCACTCTGATCTCAAACTCTGATTATAACCATGTACATCTTCGGCTTCCAGATAAAAGGAAAATTGTGTTCAGAATTTTGCAGCTCATATCTCAAACTCTGATTATAATCATGTAGTAGATAGAATGTACAGACCAAAGAACATGAGTAAATAATCTGAGTTGTGATTAGCAGAATAACCGGATCAAATTTATTTATAAGAACCAGCTGACCAGGTTACCACTTACAAGGCATGTGGCCACAACAAATTGAAGAAATATCTGAAGTCAGATTAGTAGCTTACAAAATGGTACACTGGTAATTAAGGATGAAAACGGAACGGAAATATCCTGAACCGAACCGTATCGTTTTCTATATTTAATCCGATCGAATCCGCATTTTCTTGTCCGACTTTACCGTTTTCGCTTTCGCATTTGAGATGTTTCGTATTTCAAATATAAAAGTAGAAAAACGGTTTACACATTTTTTTGACCGTTTTCTACTTTTCTACTTTTAATTTGAAATATTCCGAATTCAAAATTCGATTTAAACCGAATTTGGCCAACTGCACAGGTCATACAGCCCAATTACAGGCTGCTCGCCACGCAGCTACGTTCTTTCTACTGGTGACTAGCTGCCCTCTCTTATAGACGGCGCCCAGCCTCATCTCTCTTATTATGTATTTGATCGTGCACTTGTTTAATGCTATGCACTTGAACTAGATCATGCACTTGTTAGTTGTGAACTTGTTATGTATTTGGTCGTGCACTTGTTTAATGCTATGCACTGTGGGTCGGTATTTCATATTGAATTTTCGCATACCGACCGTGTTCGACATAATTTCGCTCGAATTGGTTCGTTTCCGAAATTCTAGATATTCCGTAAGTTCATATTCGTTTTCGTGTCCGGCTTGTCCGCTTTCGCTTTCGCTTTCGTATTTTAAATGTAAAAGTAGAAAACGGTTGAGGAGTTTTTCAACCGAGTTCGACCGTTTTCATCCTTACTGGTAATGAAGCTTGGGGTACAGTGGCTGTCAAGCCTGACACATTGTCTGAAAATTGATGATGAACAAACCTTGCTGACTACGACTGCAGTCTGGAAGGTACATTAGAGTAAGGGTGTATTGATCCTGCAATAGAGAGGCTCCGGATACTCCTGATCTGGGGACCGGAAGCCACTGCAAACTGGCCCTCTCAGCTGCTCCCAGGCCAGAACAGAGGATATGGCTTTGCGAGTCTGGCTATCCATTTATACACACCAGTGTTCCCTGAGATCCCTGAGCTGCCTGATCTAGAGTTCTGGACAATATGCCGTTGTTGCCAGAATCCATTTTGGTTAGGACACAGGACTGGTAAAAAGGCAGTGCGGCTGCTGCTCAAATGCTTGTCAAATGGATTCCATTTCAGCCAGAGATTGATATGGAAGGACTACAAATGTCGTTAAGCAGTGCCCTACCACACAAGCTACAACAGGCACGTGCACAGTCATCAGACACCTCTGTAGCATATCTGGCATACAACTTGAGGCTGGGAAACAAAGTCAGCATACACTACGGGTTGGTCAGTGTGAGGGAGAGGATAACTGATTAGAACCTAAGCCAAGTGGAGAATGAGAATTATTCTCCTACCTATCTGATCTTGTTCTCTAAGCTACTTACCTATTTGTCTATCCCTCCCTCTCTGCTGCCTCTGTTCTCTGCAGATCACAACTCCAATGACCGGGAAGCCAGCACCAAACATTACAGTGAACATAATGGACAAATTAACGTGTGCTGTTGGGATTAACAGCCGCTGTTCAGCAATGAGCCAAAAATAGCCAAATTGAATTGCAGAGGTTTCCATTTTTTATGTCTGTGTTGGAATGTCATGAACCACTCATCATGTCAAGTATAGGTGGCGATGTATGTCCATAGCCTTCCACTTGAAGCAAATCTGTATTTCCAGTTTAATCTCCCAGATGGCTGTAAAATTTCTACTCAACAACCAGGCTTTAAAACTTCTACTCAACAACCCTATTTGTACTATGCAAGCTGCAGCGATACACAAGACTGATCGAGTATGCCATTCAGTCACTTGGGTATTCTTATTCCAAAAGAATGACTGCTCGTGTACTACATTTTCATTTGATTAAGTCTGCTGTCAATGTTAATCCTAGTTCTCCACAAGAAGTCTCTTCAAAGAATTTTACAAACTCAACATCATTATCGATTTAAAGTTACTTCTAGAACACATCCAACTTTTAGCAAGCATTACCAATCAATGACCAAAGGAAAGCCTGCAGCAACAGGGACTCACAAAACAAGTCCTTCATGCTGCAAATTACAGTATTATTGTTCCTTGAAGATGTATGATCCAATCCACATATTGCTGTATCAGAAAACAACTAGTCCTTCATATGCTCTTACCAAATGTGAATCATCCATCCAACTGCTTAAGCAACTGGGAACAACAGCCATAACAAAAGTAAACCAAAAAAGCTAACTGATCTATTCCACTGCTCCTAGTGTAAGGTGTTCTTCCCACTGGTTCCAGTGCGCTTAAGTATCCAGCAACAAGAGAAACAGTGCCTCGCATGTTATGCCAAGTCCAAATTTATTTCATAAACTGTGTGCATGAGCACATCCCAGCAAATGGAGTATTTTTTGTCTTGGGCAACGAAGTGTAACCAGATACAATTTGGAAGCAGATGCACAATCAAACACCAATACTAGAGTAGACTTTCAATAGAGATCCATGTTATCACCCAAACAGTTCCTGTTAGAACCATCAACCAGAGGCTGCCGCATACTCCGAATCTGTTCACTTGCGATAAAGAATGGCAGTAGTGTGGGCAGCCGTCATGAATATGGTCACTAGAGGCATGCGATCAGACACAAATAAGTTTCCAGCTGGCAAGACTGGATGTTTATCAGTTGCACTGGATAGATAGTACTGGCTGATTGAACTGAGAGATCCTGATGTTCTGCTTACTCCTGATTCTGATTGAGGAACGAAGTCAAGGCACTGCACTTGCACAGCTCCATCTTTCATAGCACCGTCCACAAATGCTACGTGCACTGGGATGCCAAGAGCCTGTGATAGAGCCCTTGTTTGTAGAATTTCGATGCCAGCGCCAAATGGACGCACATATTGTATGCAAAACTGTTACAAAGCCACAAATGCAGAATGGTAAGAGCAATTTGTAAATGGCATAGTATTGGTTAGCTTGGTTCTTCCTTATTAACCAAAAAAAGTTGCCCGCATTTCATTTCTACGGTTTGCATATTTCCATTGAGAGAAGGCTAACTTGGAAAGCAAGCACATCGTTAATGATATATAATTGTTACAGAAGCATAAAAGGAAAACAATCAATTACTTGTAATGATGGTATACTCAATAATCTGTTGTAGTCCACTTCATGTGTACGGATATGAACCTCTGTCAGCAATCTGAGCAAAGAAAGAACTAACCAAAGAAAAATGTTAAATAGAGAACAAATAAACAAACAACACATCCCAAAAAGCATCGTATCCTCACTCCTAGATGATGAAATTTCCTGTAGGCTTATCGCGTAAAGCTCATCAGAATTTAGCCTAGAAAAAAAAAAAAGAATTTTCCATAAACATAAGTGTAATGGAAAGAATTGATTACTGAATGAATTGGATCACTGAAGTAAGGAACTAAACATACCCATTTGCAACTGAATTGACCAAGTGCTCAAACTCCTGAAAGAACATAAAGACATTTGTAGTGATTAATATAATTACTTTGAAGTATAATCTCAGGAAAAGACACTCCTAAGTGATGCATAATGAGGTATTGCAGTGCCATTCTTTTTTATATAAAAAAGAAGTGCCATTTCATAAACCAAAATTTTCTTTCTTAGATGTGAAAATGCAAGAAAAATGGAAAAAAAACTGCATACCAGATAGTAAAGTGGAGTTTTTAGTGCAGAAGTATGAATGTGATATACGTGATTACTCATGAGCTCTTAAGTTGTTTTGTTCATGTACTCCATGTCATATATGTGTCTGTGCACTCCATCTTGTTATTGTTTTAAAACAAAGTTACCTCATTTCCCATGTATAGGGAATGAGAGCACATGTTTCTATAACTGCAAAATGTAAATTATACCGTACTACTGTAAATTATGCTGTACTACTGTTTTTACTGTCTCTATAGAACTGTAAGTTCTGTGCACATTACATTTTTAATATGCAGGAGAGTCAGTGTACCATTGCATTAAGAAGAGAAATTTGTATTAAAAGACACAACCTATGAAGTTACATACACCCCACTGGAACAAAAGAACAATAAAAAATGAATACCAGAAAACTAAGATGAAGTCAAAGCAAGCAGCAGAAAACCACTAGCCCCGGCCATAAAACAGAGTCTTATCCCCAGAAGTACTTAAGATTCCTTGAACAGAATACAGATACACATTACGTAATCTCTATGATTCAGGCCATGGGGCACAATAAGTATTTTGGCAACTAATAGATGTCCCGCATGATTCTTCGCAAGGAAAAAGAAGTCCTGCATGATTGTTTTGTGCATAGCCAACTGAACAAATCACTAGGAAAAAATTAGGATAAAACGATCAGGCAATACAAATTCATGCTTCTGTAAGCTGGAATAATACTTACAGAAACAACACTTGAGAAAAATGCTTCCGGATTTGAGAAGTACGCATTATTCCATTGTAAACGACAGAAATTCTCTCTGGACCTTGCCACGCATTCCATTAAGCGAGTGACCTCAGCTTGACTACATTGCATTTTCCCAAGGTTTTCCTGATTACAAGACTAGCATGTTAAGATTTTGTGCAGAAGAAGAAAGCAACAACATCATCATGAACAAGATAACTGAGATCGTTACCAAGTAAGAGAAAAGGAAAGCTCTGTAAAACTGTGACCCATCGTTTCGTATTGGTCTGAAGCACACATAATGTTCACTAAGTATCTGCACAAAGAATGATTTTCAGGTATGCCAAAGCTCTTAATAATGGCAGTGCTTCTAGAGTCAAATTTACAGTGTACAAACAAACCTTGTACTGCTGCTGGAAGGTAGGTATTCCAGCAGCTGCACCAACCAAATACGATAGTGGCCCCTATGATTGTAAAAGTTAGCATCACACTAGGCATAATAGTTAATTCATAAGATTATAAAACTTAGAGTTATCCAGATAAGTCATGCTGAGGCAATGCTTGGAGCACAAGAGTTCACTTCTTTTTACAGGAAATGCTTGAGAACCATATGTCAAAATGCCTTTGCACGTAAAGGCTAGCTAGCTATTGCTTGCAGCAAAATCATGAATCTGTAAGATCTCTGGTAGCCAACTAGCCAAGCTTTCAACATCGTTTAAAACACAATGAACTTATGGTTGACATTCGTGATACTTTTACTGTACAAACACTTATGTTTACTGCATGGCGCATTGTATCTGTTGATGGCAATATTTAAGTTACATTTTTTCCAGGACATGAAAATAAGAATTGTTTTAGGGGGAAAGACTAAATCTGTTTTTGGGGTAACAATTTTTTTAGATCATGGAACAGAAACATCCAGGACAGCGAGAGACGCTTCGGCCGTATTCTTCATGTATTTAAGAAATCATAACTCGACTATTTAAGCCAAAAGACTTAGGACACACTCAAGGAATGGGTAACTATCCATGTTGATTCTCTATGATATAAGCTAACAAAGCCCAGACATTATCTATCAGTTTCAAAATACAACAATCTTCAAACAGTTCAAAGAAAGTTTAGTGTATATCATCATCACATATTTTATTGTCATTAAAGAGCAAAGCTTATCTAGAAACACAATGGACAGGGTATGATCAGAGCATCACAGGTGTTCAATGGAGAAAATTTTACAATGGTATAAATACTTAGTGATAATTGATGATGGTACGAAATTACAGATGTCAGACCATTTCATTGAGCACCAAAAAAAAAGCAACTTCCCTATGAAGGAGAAACAATTCATGACTAAGGAATAAACAAGTAAATTCAGTTAAGTAGCTTGTGAGACTACAATATTTATACCTGACGATGTAGTGCCAACTCAGGAGGTTCTGGGGTTACAAAGACGCTGTCGTCATAATTGTCCTTGGCAACACGGTTGTTCTTTGGAGGACGGAGGTATGTCTTCTTGCCATCTAGCAGCTGTTGCCAATTGTGGTGAAGTGAAAGAAACTTCTGTCTGGTGAGCGGCTCACAATTTTGCCGGCCAATATAATGAGGGGGGTTTTGTGGATCACTCGAGTACATAGAAAGAACTTGAGGATCACTCATGAACAGAGAACCCCATCCATTTTTTGTTTGAAATTCGTTCGGCTTTTCATCATCCGAGTCCTTAGGATCCTAGTGAGTTACAATCATTAGGTAATTCATATTTTCCAAATGGAAGCAGGCAGAACCCAATGACATAATCCCAATAAATATAAATCCACCTATTTTGTTCTGGTCAACTGACGGCCACATAATCTAAAAAAAAATACTTTCCAGAAGATATGCACATCACGTCATGCTCTCTGGACATTTACACCCAAGAACGCACGAAAAAGAATCTAAGTAATGTGCTCAACATAGAGCGAGTTTTCTTTTCAGGAAATGCCAAGGGAAAAAGAAAAGCAAGCAAGCCTGCAATTGGATCAAATCCCTGAAGGAAACCCAAATTACGACACAGTCATCTAAACGGGATAAGCATTTCGCAAGAAACCCCCATTCGATGTTGCCGTGGCACACGATTCCGCGATAATTCAAGAACCGGCATTGCCTTTTTTTTATCCGTCACTTCATTCTTTTCTGTGTTCCCCCAAAATCAAGAACCCGACAATCAAATTGGGAACATGTTCAAACCAAAATTAGCCTACAACCAACCAGCCCAATTGAGGAATCCCGCTCCCTATATCAGAACGCAAGAAAGAATCCCCAAGAAATCAAGCGCAGCAACTCAAGAACATGCCAACGCACCGAACCCCAAGACACCCCGGATGAAGCTGGAACAAAGCCTAACCTCGTCATCGGAGGACGACCATGAAAGCGGCGGCGGAGAATAAGAGAGTTCCCGTCCCGCCGCGCCGGGGACCTCGTCACCGGGGGACGATGGTGAAAGCGGCGGCGGCGAATAAGAGAGTTCCTGTCCCGCCGCGCCACCGCCTCCGCCACCTGCACTGCTTCCCGCGCCGGGGTTGCACGTGAACGGTTTGGGTCGCGACGGCGAACGTGGCGGCGAAGAAGAGGGCTCCCGTCGCGGTGCGGGGGGCCGTCCTGCTGCGCTGTCGCCGTCGCCGCCTCCGCCTCCGCCACCTGCGCTTCTTCCCGCGCTGAGGTTGGACGTGAACCTGAACCGCAGTCTCTTTTTTGGAGGTAGCTTTTCTGCCATTTGGGCAAGTTTGTTTTTGCAGTTTCTCCCCTGGGTTTCTACGGAATGTTGACCCGCTACTTCTTGAGGGGTCAGAACTCAGAAGATATAGGGCGCGTTCGGCTGGTCTGAAAGTTTTAGACCAGCCGGCTGGTTTGGCTTGTTCCCCTCACGTGCTATAGTGCATCTTTCAGCCGCTACAGTATTTCTCTCTCACAAAACCAGTCGCTACAGTGTGTTTTAGCTTCTTTTTTTCGACAAGCGAACGGGGCCATAGCCCCCTGTTTATTTATAGCCACAGGGATCCAATGGGAAATTTACAAGAGGAGAGGTATTTTCTGGAAGTTTTGCGCCTATATCGTTTATGTGCTGCATAGTAATTTTTTTTTCTCTTTTCTACTCCCTTTCTTTCAAATTATAAGAGGATTTAGATTTTCTAGATTTTATTATATAGTTAGACATAGTATATATTTAAGTGTATAGACAAATTACGTATCTAAAAAGTGAAAACATCTTATAATTTGAATTGATGGAGTACTTAAAAAATGAAATTCTAAGTTCGAGCAACATCATGTAGTTCATGGAGCCCTACTTCATCCGTCCAAAAAATATCATACTCATTTTTTGAGGAGTCAATGCATATTAAGTTTGACAATATATATACAACAACGTACTAATCTTTATAATGAATAATAAGTATCAGATGAAATAGTAACCATGTTCGGAGGTACAAATGTTGATAATATTCTTTATAAACCCAGTTTATAAGCTTAAGAACCTTAACTTAGTCTAACCTAGGATGATACTCCCTACATTTCAAATTATAAAGTCGTTTTTGGTTTTTTTAGATTCATAGCTTTTGCTATGTATGTAGATGTAGGGTATATCAAGATACATAATAAAAGCTAAGAACTAAAAAGCCAAAACAACTTATAATTTGAAATAAAGGGATTTTTTTTGTTTTGAGACGAGTGAGGCACCACAATTTGACCAAGCTCTCCCAGGCCCTAATTCAAACTATTTATCTAGCAAAAAATAAGCATCTCATCTCAAATTGAAGTGCTTATATTCTATAATTTGTAGTTAGGATTTGTTTTGAGATGGATTGAGGCACCACAATTTGAACAAGCTCTCCCGGGCCCTCATTCAAACTATTTATTGTTTTGAGACGGATTGAGGCACCACAATTTGAACAAGCTCTCCCAGGCCCTCATTCAAACTATTTATCTAGCAAAAAATAAACATCTCATCTTAAATTGAAGTGCTTATTCTATAATTTGTAGTTAGGAGGAGCAAAATCCTTTGAAATGCTTCCAATATATGTTTTTTCCAAGAGATTTAACAAATGTAGGTACATTGGTCTATTCATTGGAGCCTCAGCTACATTATGGTATCATGGAACAATTTTTTCGCTTTAATAACTTTTGAGAAGAATAATTTCATATATATATATATATATACACACACACACATTGTCATGGTCATGTTCAATGCTTCCAAACTATGCCACAAGTACATCATTCCAATAGTTCCCTGAGCTATAAGAAGCGCAGCTAAATTTGATCTCAAGAATGAACTGAGTTGGGTTCCGAACAAAATGAAGATGCAAACTTATAAGCATCGTTCTCCAAACCAATTTCAGGTCGGTTATGCTCAAACGCGCCAACCATGTCAGATGCTCCCTCCAAAAGTACTTTGGCTCATTTGGAGTACTAAAGCACAAGGATTCAACAGGATATTGCTTAGCTCTACCAGAACAATGTATGATTCACCTTGTGTTTAATGTCTCACAACTAATGACCGTACATTGTACCCATTTGTACACACCAGTGTTCCCTGAGATCCCTGAGCTACAGCTGCCTGATCTGGAGTTCTGGACAATATGCCACTGTTGCCTGAATCCATTTTGGTTAGGACACAGGAGTGGTAAAAAGGCAGTGCTTCTGCTGCTGCTCAAGTGCTTGTCAAATGGACTCCATTTCAGCCAGAAATAGATATGGAACCACTACAAATGTCGTCAATCAGTGCTTTTGCCTACCACACAAGCTACAACAGGCATGTGTGCAGTCATCAAGCACGTCTGTAGCATATCCGGCATACAACTTGAGGCCAGGAAACAAAGTCAGTGTACACTGTGTGTTGGTCAGTGCGAGGGAGAGGATAACTGACGAGAACCTAAGCTAAGTGGAGAAATGGGAATTATCCTCCTACCTATCTGATCTTGTTCTCAAAGCTACCTTCCTATTTGTCTATCCCTCCCTCTCTGCTGTCTCTGTTCTCTGCAGATCACAACTCCAATGACCGGGAAGCCAGCACCAAACATTACAGTGAACATAATGGACAAATTAACTTGTGCTATTGGGGTTAACTGCCACTACTCAGCACTGAGTAAAAAAAAAGGCAAATTAAATTGCAGAGATTTCCATTTTTTATGTCTGTGTTGGAATGTCACGAACCATCCATCATGTCAAGTATAGGTTGCACTATATGTCCATAGCCTTCCACTTGAAACAAATCTGTATTTCCAGTTTAATCTCCCAGATGGCTGTAAAATTTCTACTCAACAACCAGGCTTTAAAACTTCTACTCAACAACCCTATCTGTACTATGCAAGATGCAGCAATACACAAGACTGACCGAGTACGTCATTCACAGTCACGTGGTATTCTTATCCAAAAAGAATGACCGCTCGCATACTACATTTTCATTTGATTAAGTCTGCTATCAATGTTAATCCTAGTTCTCCACAAGTGTCTTAAAAGAATTTTACAAACTCCACATCATTATTGATCTAACTTCTAGAACACATCCAACTTTTAGCAAGCATTACCAATCACTGACCAAAGGAAAGCCTGTAATAACAGGGACTCACAAAACAATTCCTTCATGCTGCAAATTACGGTATTATTGTTCCTTGAAGATGGATGATCCAAACCACATATTGATGTATCAGAAAACAACTAATCCTTCATATGCTCATACCAAATGTGAATCATCCATCCAACTGCTTAAGCAACTGGGAACAACATCCATAAGAAAAGTAAACCAAAAAATCTAACTGATCTATCCACAGCTCCTAAGGTGTTCTTCCCACTGGGACCAGTGACCTTAAGTATCCAGCAACAAGAGAAATAGTGCCTCACATATTATGCCAAGTCCAAATTTATTTCATAAACTGCGCGCATCAGCACGTCCCAGCAAATGGAGTATTTTTTGTCTTGGGCAAAGAAGTGTAACCAGATACAATTTGGAAGCAGATGCACAATTAAACACCCATACTAGAGTAGACTATCAATAGAGATCCATGTTATCACCGAAACATTTTCTGTTAGAACCAACAACCAGAGGCTGCTGCATACTCAGAATCTGTTCACTTGCGATAAAGAATTGCGGTAGCATTGGGAGTTATTAATATGGTCACTAGAGGCATGCGATCAGACGAAAATAAGTTTCCAGGTGGCAAGAATGATTGTTTATCAGTTGCACTGGATAGATAGTATCTTCTGGTTGAACTGAGAGGTCCTGATCGAGGAATGATGTCAATGAACTTTACTTGCACAGTTCCACCTATCTTGACGCCGTCCACAGCTGCTAGGTGCAAGGGGATACCAAGAGCTTGTGATAGAGCCTTCATTTGTAAAAGGGTGACATCAGCGTCAAAGGGACGCACAGATTCTTTGCAAAACTGTTACAAGGCCACAAATGCAGAATAGTGAGAGCAATTTGTAAATGGAATAGTATTGGTTAGCTTGGTTCTTCCTTATTAACCAAAAAAAGTTGCCCACATTTTCATTTATAGGGTTTGCATATTTCCATCATGAGAAGGCTAACATGGAAAGCGTGCACATCGTTAATGTTATAAAATTGTTACAGAAGCATAATTGGAAAACAATCAACTACTTGAAATGAATCAAGCATAAATTCTGAGATGATGGCATAGCAGCCAGAAACACTAACAAATAAACGATCATCAGTAGCAATCTGTGGACTCGAAAGAGAACGACGCAAACGGGGAATGGGTTTGGGGAACGGGGGTGATTTGAAATCGAGCGTACCCTTGACTGGGAGTGGAGTCAGAGACTCAAACTCCCGGTGACGTGGTTCGACGCGGTGCCAGACAACAGGACCTGTATTTGGGTGTCCAGCGGATGAAGTCGCCGCGGTCACCACCGGTTGCGCCAGGATGCCGGCGGTCATGGCCGGTGCGGCTTCGAGCACCACCCGGCTGACGGACTTGCGCAACGCCGTCATCTCTTCGCGCATCTTCTCGATCGCACCCTCCTGCTTGCGCAGGGTGCTGACCTCGGATCGGAGTTCCTCCACAGACGCATCCACGGAAGGCCGTCAATCGTCAAACACCCGGACGGCATCCTCCACGCGCCCGAACCGATCAGAGATAGAACGATCCATGGCGGAGATCCGGCTGCCCAGGGAAGTCTCCACGGCACCGACACGGCTCTCGACACAGTTCACCGCGGCCTTCACGGACTTGATCTCATCGAGCAGGAGCTGGAAGTTGGGATCCATGGCGCCCAATTGCTTGCGAAATCGAGTAAAGTATTCGTGGTCGATTTGGTGCGGCTCCAGGGTGGGAAGGGGAAATTGCGGTGGATAGAGATGGTAGGTTGAGGAATTCGTAGGCTCTGGTACCAATTTTGTTAACAACAGATTAGGAAGGAACATAGGAATTGGAATCTAGGCAGGGAAGCACAGCAAAGAGGCTGGAATAGACGACAAGTTCTTAGTAGCAGATGGTTTGTTCGTTACAATC
Source organism: Miscanthus lutarioriparius (assembly GCA_904845875.1). Lineage (NCBI taxonomy): Eukaryota > Viridiplantae > Streptophyta > Magnoliopsida > Poales > Poaceae > Miscanthus > Miscanthus lutarioriparius. The sequence continues at coordinate 53,226,657 of CAJGYO010000015.1, forward strand.
GATGATGATCCCTTCCACAAGAAGGTAGTAGCCTATATAGCAAAACACACCACACGGCTTCAGAAGCAGCGGCGCGCACGCCCTCTGTTGCTAGGTCACTTGGATATCCATTCCGGCCCCGTGTAGCGTGGATTGCCAGTCCTGGGCCTCTTCGGCCTGTCTTCCTGTGGCCCATCTGAAGCCAGCGCTCCAGCTGTCGGACCATGGTCAGGTTCTGCTGAAGCCGAGCTCTGCGCCTGATCAGCTGGTGTTGTGCTGACAGTTTCCTCCACTCGTAGCCGTCCTCGTACGGCACGGTGGTGAAGTCCACCCACGACGATGATGGCTTAGCTCTCCCTTCCATCACCGATGATGATGATCTGCAAGTAGGTACATATATTTGTACGCAGCTCATTATAATTAGCTGATTTCATAAACAAAGTGTTAGATGACGATGATGTGGATCGAGAAGTTGGCTGGCTAGGTCAGCTCAGCTCACCTTCGTCTTTTGCCTCTGGTCGCTGTTGCTTCTTGGGAATTGGCAGGGAGTAGTAGTCGAGGTCGAGGCTCAGCTTTGACCTCGGTTGGTGGTGGTGTCACTGGTGGACCTTGCTGCTGCTTCATGACGGAGAGGGCGACGTTGAGGGCTCGCAGCTAGCGCCTGGTTGAGGAGGTTGTGCGCCAGCCGGCTGGTCGTCGTCGTGGACGGCGACGGCGACTGCGAGGAGGATGAGGAGCAGTGGAGGAGGACAGGCTGCTGGAGCTTGATGTGCTCGTACACCTGCGCCACCTCCCTCACCGCGCCATCACGCGATCCATCTTCGTATTAGCTTCTCTTGCTGGATATATATGGAACAGTGTGAGTGTATGTGTGTGTGTGTGTGTGGTGTGTGGTGCGGTGATGCTATCTGTGTCAAGCTAGTTCATTGTCGTGCTAGCTCATATATATGCAGCCCCCACCCCGAATATATATGTGGCCGTGGACCGAGACCAGACTAGCTACCAGAGCGCGTGGAATTCACTAGGAGCAGGTGATGATAGTCCAGTGTACGTAGTTTTGGAGAGAGAGAATCTCCACCTGAATATGTATTAATTTTGCTCAGAGCCGAATGGCTACAAGTTCTGGTGTACGTAGTTTACCGATGGTACGTGTGGGAGCCACACGCAAATCCAATTAACACCAGTAGAGAAACCACTTTTGATCCACTTTGAAATTTGGCTTTAGTCCGGTATTTTTCGTGCCGGGGACTAGAGAGACCTTTAGTCCCGGTTTATAGCTCCAACCGGGACTAAAGGTCCTTGCCCAACGGCTATTGCGACATGTTTTTGCTGCAGGGGACCTTTAGTCCCGGTTGGAGCTACAAACCGGGACTAAAGGTTAACTTTTACTCCTGATTGGTCCCTCCAACCGGGAGTAAAAGTCTACTCCCGGCTGGAGGCTCCGTTCGGGACTAGAAACGGACCTTTTGTCAACCGGGACTAAAAGTCCCCTCACCTCGGTTAATAGTGGACGGGCAACTCACATCCATCTCGGCCAATCTCAGCCTGACAAAAACACTCACCCGTCAGCCTCCCTCCCCCCATCTCCTCTCCCTCAATCGCGCAGCGCATCCCTCCTCTTCCTCCGTCTCTCCCTCCCTCTCTCACTCCTCTCCCTCCCTCACTCCTCTCCCTCCAGAGCGAGCAGCGGCCCCCTCCTCCCTCTCCTTTGGCGCGGCGGCGGTGGTGGCACGCCAGGTGTGGGGCGACCCCCAGCCCCCTCCTCCCTCTCCAGTGGATCTGGGCGCCGTGCGGCCCTAGGCCCCCTCCTCCCTTTCTACCGATGCGGCGGCGGAGGCACGCCGGGCGCGGGGCAAACCCCGGCCCCTTCCTCCCTCTCCACCGGATCTGGGCTACCTCACGGTGTCCCTCTCTCCCACGGCTCCTCAACAGCGCGCGGCTCCACCTAGGAGGGCGAGATCCAGTGGAGGACGGAGCCATCGGCGCAGGAGCTACGGACCTGCGAGCTGCGGGGATGCCGGATCCAGTGGCCATGAGGCCAAATCCGGTGGCGGGGAGGCCGGATCCGGTGGTCGTAAGGTCTGATCTGGTGGTGGGGAGACCGGACCCGGCGGCGAGCGACTGCAGCGGCGGTGCCCCGTGGATGGACTCGCTGGGAAATAGGTTTCTATATTCACTGTCTAGATTGGCACAATGTTCCCTAAATCTTATCCGAACTCTCAACGGTAAGACTTGATAGTACAATAGCTGTGTTTGGTTGGTGTGTTCTAGTTATGCTTGTCAGAAACTGCTTAGTCGTTGTATAACTCAAATATTTTGTGCCAATTTCTGAATCACTCCATCTGATTTGTCACTTTCGGTTCTTTCTGCAATTGTCATGTGCATTCACAGCAAGGTCTGAGAATTGACCCATCTGATGGTGGTAGTGGCTTTTCACTCTGCCTGAAACAATTTGATCTATCTGAAGATTGTAGATACCAAGGAGTGAAATCAGATAGGTTGATGCCATACAAGGACATCATGAAACACCGTTGAGAGTTCGCAAGTTTCACGGCATATTCGAAAACCTATTCGAAAACCAAAACGAATTGATATCAATTGAAAATAGAAACAAAAAAAAGAAAAAAAAACCTTTAGTCCCTGTTGGTAATACCAACCGGGACTAAAGGGCCGGCCCACGTGGCCAGGCCGGGAGGCCTCTTTAGCCCCGGTTGGTATTATCAACCGAAAATAAAGGTGGACCTTTAGTCCCGGGCGAGAAACCGGAACTAAAAGAGGAGCCTTTTAGTCCCGGATTCGTGCTTCCGGTTGAAAAACCGGGACTGAAGGGGTTTCCCAACCGGGAGTATAGCTTGTTTCTGTACTAGTGTAATGGAAGGCGTGTGTGGAGCACTTTCTCCTACAGTGAGAACATATTACAGATGGTGAAGCAATGAGCTAGTGTTATGTCCGGGCACCTGTTTTGTAACTGGGAGATGGTAGGTGAATTGGATGACAGAGAAGCAAGTAATTTGTAGGTAGGTGGATCCAATGGCTAATAAGAACACTGCCGGGTCAACTCAAAATCCGGTAGTGATGGTTCCATGCCGTCGTTGGATGGTGCACAAATGAACCAACAGTAAGATATCACTGCCAGGTCGAAAGTTGAGCTGGCAGTGATTCCTCAACTATCACTGTTGGTTAGAACCACCAACGCGGCACTGAAATATCATTGCCGGCCGGTTCATAGCTTCACAGAGTGATATATGTCTCCACTGCCAGTTTAAAAGGATTCCCAATCATTGACTGGATCCTAGACTTACGACCCAGCAGTGAAGCGTAGTCATCGGCGGCTCCAACACAACCGACAATGATGGTCATGCGACAATTGCTTGTTCTGGCAGAGTGTTTGCAAATAACAAGATATGTATAAGTTAATAAGCCTCGCTATCATGAAGTTACAATTTGGTAGCTAGCAAAGTAGCAATTTGGTAGAGCTCTTCCTGCTTCAGATTCCATGTGGAAGCTGATTCTTTGTAAGAAGTGATTCTCTGACTAAAGTTGATTTTGATTCCCTATGATTCTTTTGGATAAACACTGTGCATACAGTGATTCTATGCGTCAAGTGAATCAGGAGCTACATTTTGAAGAATAATTTTAGAATCAACAAAGAATCACTTCTCGGAAAAAAAACTGTTTGACAGAGCTACTCCTGGATTCATCCTGGAAACTGCTCTGAGTACGTGCTCTGCCAAACTAGCCCTAAGCAACGACTGTTTTGAAGAAATTTGCTCTTGGCAAGAGCTGAACAAAAGTCCTAGCTAGGTTAACTCGACACTAAGCTAGAGAAGGGTTGTATACCTCCGGTAGTCAATTTATGCGATATGATGTACGTAATTGATTAAAGTGCAACATATTGTGTGAAACTTGCTTGGCAGCAACGACGAGTAGCTGGATCGGTGGGTCTCTGAAGGAATGCAACATTCTGTCTACGTAAGTCTAATCCGTCATGCATGCCAATTGCCAACGTAATTAGTAGTAGTAAAGAGAGAAAGAGAGCGGTCAATACAGTTGACTGTGTGAGCTACTCCTACGACCTACCAAAACGTTAGCGCTAGCGTTCGAACGCCCACGCTGTATTCCCCCACGCGTGCCGCACTCTACACCACGCTCGCGCCAGCATGCCTCTGTCCGCGTGCCCACGCGGGGCTCGCGCCGCCAGACTATGCGCAGGGACCCCTCACGCCCCTCCCATTTCCCACGTGCATCCCATGTGTAACAATCGATCTACTTTTAAAACGTCCAGATGTAACACTTGCAACATACATCTGAAGACAGATGAAACACTTGAAACATACTTCTAAAACACTTAAAAAAACCCATGAAAAACCCTTGAAAACCATTGCAAAACATACGCAACATTAAGATAAAACACTTGCAACATATGTATGAAAACATATGCAACATCCAGATAAACACACTTGCAACATTCAGATAAACACTTTTGCAACATACGTCTGAAAACACAGATAAAACACTGGGAACAGACATTTGCAATATACATGTACAACCATTGCAACATATGAAACATTCTGATCTACTTTTACGATATCCATCTGAAACACTTGCAACATACCTCTAAAACATCTGAAACACTTGAAATATACCGATCTACTTTTGCAACATCCATCTAAAATACTTGCAACATACATCTAAAACATCTGAAACACTTGAAACATACGCTTGCAACATGCGTTTTCAACCTTTTTCTTCCGTACGACGTAGAGCAGAGCGAGGAACGACCGGTTCCGACCAGCCGGTGGCCGTGGATGATATCAAACTTAAAAAAGTTTATCAACACGAGTCCCATGGCGTCTTTTTTTTATAGGACGATGATCACTCTCCTCATTTGTCACTGCAATAATCCACACGCATATATGTTCGCTTGATTTGCGCCGTACCACCCTTTTTGCTCATTCTTTTTCATCTCATGTTGCCTTGTTTGTCTCTTTTTCATGGAGTACTACTTATTTGTGCACTTCTTTTCCACACGCAGACGATGGATTATTCACTTTCTACTAGTTTCTCTAAAGAGAGGGTGCATGCGAGGCTGATGAGCACTAGTACAGCACTCTCCCCTGTTCTGTGTATCTTCCGGCCGGGCATTAACTGCATATATGCGTGTGGATTATTGCATTGACAAATGAGGAGAGCGAGACGACTCGATGGAAATTCCAATTCAAAGTTCATGTGGACATACAGGACACACATAATGATGAATTGATGAAAGCAAATATACAAAACTGCAGGGTTCATTTAATTTGTTATAGTTTATGTCGTCGTTCCAGGCACTTGCATTGTGTGCGTCATCTGCCCTTCAATCGTGGCGCAGCGTGCGTTCACACGTGAAAGTGATGCACGGGATCGGAGACCTCCAAGGGTACCGCTATACTACTAGCTAGCTTAGCTAGGAACCAGCCCCTCGCCGCGTCCCCTCCTAGGTTAAGGGTGATGAAGGTGATCGACTCCGATGCGGATGATGATCTCGTGCCCAGGCGTAACGCTCATCTAGCGGTTAAAAATAAGTTCAGGCCACCGAAAGCCGGAAGTTCAGGCGAGGAAGGTTATGATGAAGAGGTTAGGCTTTGAAACCACCACAAAGATCCCCGATGAGGCATCATTTGAAGAATTTCAGCAGGCCTTCGCTCTGCCGCTATCGCCCACGAAGGAGGCAATGCATGCGCTCTTACCCGGTAGGCGGCACAGAAAGGGTGCGGCTACGACTCACGCGTAGGTTTAGGGTTGGCCGCCTTAGTCACTAAATTCTACAACTGTATAGTACAATATTAAATATTTAATGGCCTTACTTGTTTACTGTTTCGGTCTTGTAATTTTTTAAAATTTCCTATTTGCTTAATGAAAAACGGGCATAGACCCGATCGAGAAAAAAAGTAGGATGCATGCTCGTTGATGACTGGCTGATGTTATTTGTGGTTTGGCCTCCGATCAGCGGTGACTGCCATACCTTGAATCTGTCGGAGTCTTCCCCATCCTGGCTTCGTCGTCCTGTGTTTTTCCTACCACCCTATGCTATAACTCTTGTAATAAAATAATTGTCCTCTAATAATCTCTTCTTGACACTGAAACCGGCTTTTTTCTCTCTCGATGATGATGATGTAAAAACATTGCCATCATTTAATTTCACGACCGGATTTCTTCAATTTCTTCTGCCAATTTTACATGTTATTAATCCAAGCGTGTCGTCGGGCTCTTGGGATGAAGTCAATGCATATTTCCCATTCCACGGATGGCTGCTCAATGTTGAATTGAGAAATTTTTTGTTTGTTTTTTGGCTGTGTTTGAGTTGAGGATGCTCCATCTTCTAAGAGCAACTCCAGGTGTGTTTGCTATAATTAACTTGCTTAACCAATAAATGTAGCGAGTTAACAAAATAAGTAGCAACCTCAATTTGTTGCCCTCTCCAATAGTTTCCTCTATTAGCTCCCTAAACGATTTTGCATTGAGAACATGAACTATTTCTAACCAACCGAACTGTTTTTATTAGTTCCTTTGTCCTTTCGCATTTTCTCACATAAAATTCTTTATTTTTTTAAAAAAATATTTATGCGTCCATTTTACTTTGATCCCCCGAGAAAAACACCGAATGGGGAGCGGAATGGAGTTCCCCTTGACTGCGAAAACTTACAAGTTGGATAGGATATTTGGTAACTTTTTTATTTTTAAGAAGCTCTTTTACCAAATTGTTGGAGGATATTTTCCCCCTTTTTGCTAAAAAGTCAAAATAGGGAGTTGTTTTACAAAAGTTCTGGAGATGCTCTAATAATAATTTGTGGACTCATCTCTCCATTTCTTTTTCAAACCGACTGATCTCTTTTTTTGAAGAGGGTGAGGCCGGAGATACTGCCATTATCTAAAAAAACAGTAACAGTCTGCAAGGAAAGAAAAAAGCAAGAGAAAATAGCACATCATCACTAGCCAGTTCACGAGAGAACTCCACTAACTGTAGCACGCCCACTAGACAAGCCCACAGCGGTACAATACAGCCCAAACAGGCTCCACGCACCGAACAACTGAGCCCACGTGCTTGGATGTCGAGGCCCAACATCACAACACAACGACTAGCTAGTAGCATTTGCGTTTCGGCCTAAACGGTCACAATCCACATGATTAAAAACATGATTACAATGAAATTCTTCTGGTCCATGTGCCAACTCTAGACATCCTATTGAGCTAAGATTGTCATCTTTTGTCTCCAAAACTGAACTGTTTATTTAGAGAGTGTATACTCCCTTTGTCTCTGCCCTTTTTCATTCGTTCGACTATTCGTCCTTTTTCTATAAATATTTGTGCAATTTTTTTAAACGCAAATATTTGTGCAAAACATACAGGAATGTTTAAAGTACATTTGTTGACAGAGATGAGCAGTGATTTTTAGTTCTGAATCATTAGATTTGAATAGGTTGGCTTGTGATGCCCAGGACATATTATGTTCAAATTTGGCTAGTATTTCAGTAGTAGAGCTAGCGGAATGACCAGGCAAACCTTCTGTCAGGAATTCCATACATACTACTATCATCCCTAAACAAACAAATGGTGCTAGATAAAAGAAACTCCAATGCCATTCCTCACGTCATATTCAATCACGAAACTGTGGCCTCAGTCTACCAGATAAAAGAAACTCCAATGCCAATGCCATTCTTCACATCATATTCAAGCACCAAAATGTGGCTTCAATCTGACAGTAAATAAGTAAGCAACAGGGCAGGAACATCTCTATGGCGACCTGTAGGTTGGGTCCCTGTGGTTCATGCCCGGGACGGCACAGCAGTGTTACAAGCGGCCACCTTCTTCTCATCACAAGAAATGGAAGTACTCGATGCATCTGGACTGACCGATCGGCACCAACGTCCTCTTCCCCGGCAGAGAACCCATGCTGCTGGAGCTGGCCGAAGCGCTTGCTCATAATAATGTGTCAACCTCCATCTTAACCGGACTGTCGTTACTGGTAGGAGACGGAGACGATGCGGCGGTCCACTGAAACCGGCTTGTTGCATAGGCGCTCCACTCAGCTGGCTGTTGGTTGCCTCTGAAAGAATGTGCTACCGCTGACTGTGGCTCATCTCTGAAAGAATAATGCGGGCTGAAGCAGATCGACACTGCTTTACTCGAGGCCGATTGCGCAGCAGTGTCTCTCTTGCTTTCTATGGGATTTGAGATGCTGCTTCTGCAGGTGTGATGGTTGAAGTAAGTGACAGAGAACAATGGTGGATCGCTTGTGTCCTTCTGTTGGACTTGCTTTGTAGCCGGGCACTTCATGTCGTTCTTGTAGGTGCATCTGTAATAGAACCTGAAAACAGGATGACATGTACTGAAATCTCACTTGGAAGGGAAAGAGGTGAATTATTGGCCAAAAATGCTGAGGCCAATCTAAATACTTTTACCGACTGCTTAGTGCTCAATAGGATAACTTACTCCTTACTAACCAAAACAGTCTATACCCACTTTTCATTTCTTGGTTTTGTGATAATAAGTGCCTCCAGGTCTTCCACTAATGATATCAGTCATGTCCTTTCCCCCTCTATTAACACTTAATCTAAACACCTTTGAGACATCTTCTACCTGCACTGCCTTTTAGGAAAATAAACAAAAGTTCTGATCTGTCAACGTGCTCTTAATGGGCTAACAAGAAACCGCATTCCAATCACTCTCCAGGAAAATTAAAAGAAAGGGTAGCAGAGACTGTCAGCATTCACACTAGTAATAGTTGAAAATTGAGTTAGAGAACACAAGGGAGCTAAGCAAATGATGGAACTTTTAGTTGCTAGTGAAGTATAAGATTTGATTATTTGAACAAGTTGCAAATGGCAGGTAATAAAGGTGGCATGTGGATCGTATATTACTATATTTATATGGGAAGTAACACTTTACAAGTTTTATTTGTCTAGTTGAGTTGTCAATAATTAAGAACGATTGCTACTGTAAAGGTTATTTTCCTAGTCCAGTGATCGTTACATAAAACAATTTGTTTCTTTCATCAATCAAGCCATTGTCAAATTTTGCAGTTCTTTATTTGCCACCAATGTCTCAATGGCATATGGGGACCACCTATGCCACTAACAGTGGCAGATAGAGGATTATGCAAAACAGTAATGACAAGAAAAGGATTTCTTGTCGTCTTAGAAGTGACTAGTAGACAAACACACAATTTGATATATCCTCCATCAGAGGTAAACAAAAACAGTGGAATGGTCAAGATTTGTGCCTACAAAACCACCATAACACGCTTCATTTAAGAAGAAAATTACAGCGTTAGAGATAGGAAAAACATGTATAGTTCATGTTTACTTATTATACTACTGGAAGCCATTATAGAACAAATTAAAGGTATTAAAAACTAGGAATTCTTCCAGTAAAACAAGGCATGCAAAGCTTGTTCCTGAATTAATTCCAAAGATTAGAGGTAACCCCCCTCAGTATGCAGTTCACCCAGTAACAGGTCCTACAAACTCATTACATTCAATATTACATTACAGATATAGTAATAACTAAATTGACGATTCGTAGTAGTAAAGAGAGGTTTTTGCACACAAAGGGGATGCATGCATGGACTGAAACAACAAACTTATTTGGAGAATAAAACTCTATTGGCAAGGGGATGAAGAACCCAAGAGGGACTAAAAACCTTGGGAAGTTGGAGTTGGAGAGCTTCTTCTCGCCGTACTTCCTCCACTGGTGCCCATCGTCGTAGGGTGCATATGTGTCTGAGGTTCAGACGCATTCATCTTTCCTGGTGAGTTTTTTTTTACAGAACAGAAATTGAAGAGAAGGCATCAGAATGAAACAGATGAAGCCGAACAAATTTCGCAGCAGAATTTAGGAACGAACCTACGATGAAGCGTACCTGATTCTTTGCTGCTGGGCTCTGGCAGCCTGGTGGGATCCCAAATCACTGAGATAGGTAGGAACAGACTCAAGAGCCATGGCGAGGATGATGGAGGAGGGAGGAGAGCAGGAGGCGTTTCTTGGCAGAACGGAGCTAGGCAGCTAGTGCCTGGGACTTGGAAGAGCTGACCACCTTTATTTATAGCATTAAACAACGACGGTGTAGGAGCATTCTTCAACGTTAGCACGTGTCACAGCCTATGTCTGGCTGGAATTCCACTTAGCGGCACTACAGTGCTTTTTTTTAATTATTTTGTCATCCTCTCCTTCATTTTGTTCTCAGTGGCAAGAAAAAAGCCACGTCCTGTTTATTGGATTATTGCAACCAATAAAGTTTACAAGCACTAATATCCACTAATATCAAAAGCTGTTCGCTTGAGCTTATTCAGAACTACTTTTCAGCCATGGAACAGTGTTTTCCTCTCACAACATTTCAGCATAAGCCAAATTTCAGCATCAGCGAACAGGGAGTATCCAAGAGCATATGTCACACTTTGTTTCGTCGTCGATGCAAAGCAATATTGGATAGAAAAAACTGAAGACTAATCAGGCTGAGAGAAACAAAGTTGCGCAAGCACATTGAGAAAATATCATGAGAAATGTCCTATAAGAAATAAGAGTTTCTACATATTCCCTTTTTTTTATCTCTAGATGTCAGTCAAATAGTTTCAGGAATAATATTAGTATCTGTAAGCACGCAGTAGCGGAGAAGAGCCCGCCACATCTAACTAACTAAATGCCATTATCAACACAAACCCATGTGCAGGAGGACAGCTAGCTCAAAGCCCTGACTCTGCATTTCTTTACATTTCTCAAGACTCTCATCTTGGTCTTATATTACTTGTTAAATGAAAAGGAGGCACAACTTTATAACAAAATCTTGGGTTTGGTGGGTCGATCCCCACCGGCACAGGCTAGCATAGGGAGGAAATAAAGAACTTATAATAGTACATCCCTTTGAACAAATTTTCACCAACTAGTCATTTTTCAATGCAGTCCCAAGAGGCAAGAGAGAAGCATAGATAATTAACCCTGTCAGCATCTCCTGATTAAGTAGTATTAGTTATCATGCTAAATTGCTAATGACCTTATGGACAGAAAACAAATGCTCTAGGATATGTTGAAAATGACATGCTTTACATATTTCTTTCCAACTTTGAATAATGATAAATCACTTGGCTAGTTGCGAGGTGCTTCTATGCTCTTTCAAAACTTAAATACACAAATCCTAAAGCAACTACACTGCTAGCAGAGCAGTGAGCGATATTCACTTTTCAGTAGGGCTTTCCTTTTAGTGTAACTTGTAATTAGTTTATAATTATCACCTGTTGATGGGTTTCCCTTTTTATTATAATTACCTATAATGAGTTTATTATTGTCACTTCCTTTTTGTGCGCGAATAACTCTGCTTGAACATGACATTGGAAACAAAACTATTGATATACTAATGTGCGAACTCCTGCTTAGTGTGCCTATGCTTTTTAGGTAATTAAAAAAATGATATCTTATGAAACATGAAAATTTTCTCTATTTTTTATTATTTCATCATCTAGCAGTTTAACTTCATGCACTACATGTGATATTACGTTGTCGATCAGCACAGATTAATATAAATATAAACACTTTGTACTTTCATAATATTTCTTCTATTAGTTAATACATTTTAACCAGTAGGGGGCTACCCTTTCCTCGAAAAAAAAATTACACGATGCTAATATTGTAGTCGTTGAGATAGTGGCTATAGAAGTAGCCGCATCATCTCGCGGATTATTTTTTGCCGAATCAACCGACCAAGTGGACTTTCTGGTCACCAGGTTCAAACTGTCAAGCCTAGTTTATTTGCTACAAACACATCCAATATATAATACACAGAGAAACAGCTCACCCAACTACACTTTATTTCCTTTCTTCTCATATGCTATAAAGAAGAGGGTCTCTTGTATTAATACCAAACCGTTGTAAAAATTTATATATGTAATGCAGTAGTACATACCTAGTCTCAATCAAGACTGAGGGGAGGTACAAATGGGCGAATTCTGAACCCCGAATACTTCCTTCTTCAGAAAACGAAAAATACGGCCTGTTCAAAAGATTGGACGACACTCCCTTAAAAAAATGAATGTTCCCCGAATATGCATGGTTTCATTTTTTTTTCGAAAACCTAGCAGGAACTCTGCCTCTCAATTAAGGAAGTAAAGAGGTTTTATGTACAGGAAAGTCCGAAGTCCGCTAGCCCCACCGGACACGCACAGAAAATAAGGAAACACCCAGCTCCTACCCCACTTGGGGGGTTACACAGTGGAGGCTAAGTCGGGAATATGCATGGTTTCATCAGAAGTGGCATATATTTGGAAACTGGGAGAACAGAGAACTCTTGGAATATAATTCTCTACTCTACACTAAACCTTCAGAAGTTGTTAAATTACCCTTTGCATCTAAATTGCGGCGACCGACTGTTTACATAAGTAATGTTCAGGAATGGGTAATCCATGAAGGTTGAATGGCAAAACTGGCCTTTATAGCTGACTGTTTTTTTCTCGAAAACGCAAGAGAGCTGCGCATCATTGTATTAAAAGATAGAACAGTCCGAATACAAAGCCAGTTCCATGGCTCGGGTTAGTTTTTTGTTAAATTCGCGCCCTTTGCAAAGACTGAACAGCCTAACCTGAGACTACTGATGTGTTAGCTGCCCCAAAGCAAAGCACCAGCCCTCAACCAAACATGACCCTGGTCTACAACCTCCTGGCTGCTAGAAGGGTCATAAACAAAGGGAGGGATGCTCTGGAAGGACTGAGCATCCCTTGATTGGATAATTAGAGATTAATGGGGGACATAAAACAAAGACGATCAACAACCTAGTTGATCCAGTATATCTGCAAATTGATGCTGGTACAACGTGCTCCCATGTGCAATGTTGCACTGTTTGCGAAGAATCTCGCTGCTTATGTAAACGATTTTCTGTAATATATACTTGGGGCGGTGGGATGGTTCCTGGAAGCTAAGATCAATGGAGAGTAGCCTGGGACTGAAATTGAACAGTGCTATCTTTTGACAGCTGATTGATCTGCGTAGCTAATCTTTCTTTTCTGATATTTTTGACAGCACGTTAAAGCTAAAATAACAAAAAATAAAGCCAAGGAATATATTATACCATTCCTCCCCCCTGGTAGTCTGGTACCATATATTAGCGCCGGAAACATCACAATTGGATGTCATGTAATGTAATACCGCAGGTTCTAATTCTAACTGCGCACACTGAATTTAACCCTTCTTTCTTAGCAAACAGTATCTTGCACCTGACTCCGCGTAAGGAAAAAGAATTTGTGCTCAAAGGCGGTGAACGCCGCTCTCGAATAATATTACTTTGATTGATAATATATACCACCACCCCCATGTGTAGGAAGGAGTCAAGTAGTGTTTGATGGGAAGACAATTTCGCTGTCATCAGATCAGATGTTGAATTCGTTGATGATTCCTAGTTAATTAGTTTATACAAGGAGCAGCAGCATGTAGAGAAGCAGCTTAATTATAATTAGGTACTAGTAATAATCTAATGTACCCTGCAGGCTGCTGCAGCAGCAATATTATATTTGTAGACTTGTGGCAGCAATAGTGTAGTGCTGGAATGACTTGGGTGTTGTCGGTGAGAAAAAGAGAGATGGATGGGGATGGATTGTTAGCATCAAATCAAACGAGATAAGTTTAAGCGAAGATCAAGAAACGTGCTAATTCGAATGAAACGGTTTTGGGTAGATGTACAGGCCACCGTACTAGATTAGGACTCAACAACATGAACACCTGCAACTAGAGATGAGTGGCACTTTTATATAATGAAAGCTTGCGTCTGTGATGAAAAAGAATAATCGATAGATGGAAACTAGCAGAAACAAAGCACATGCGTGCATATGGAAAATCTAGAAAGTTGCCAAATTATGCAGTAAAAACAAGTCCAAATTACCGGTTGCCGGCTGCAGGCATCTCGAAAGCCATCCGTCGGATCAAAAGGGGGAAAGCAAGAAGGCGTTCGCGCGCGCGCGCGCACACGCAATACGCCATCGGGCCCCGCTCACGTCGGCAGCCGGAGTTGGTCGGCCATTACGGCCTACGGGGGAGACCGACCAGTGGCTGGCGGCTGGCCGGAGTTGGGGAAGGAGGCGGGATAGGAGATGCAGTTGCAGTCCTCGGCTAGGGCCGCCTCCGGATGGGCATCAACCATTTGTTGGGCTTGGGCCTCACTTGGGCTGCTGGACGAAATCGGCACTCATGGGCTGGAATAAGGCTTGGCTGTGATGAACCAGCGACGATGCGCATGAGGCCTGCGCCCTGCCTGATTAGTTTTCCAGGCCAGTCCCAACCAGGGATGACGCCCACATCAAAAAAAAAAAATCATCTTACATGACACAATATTTTTTTTCTTTATCTACCATATATATGGGATGACATGCAAATTCAGGTTTTATGATTTTTTTTACATCTTAATCAACAGAAACTATGATACACAGGCGCATGGAATGGTACACTATGACTGCCCACTGTTATTCTCGCTTGCGCCCGCGGCAACGCGTGGGGTACCGACTAGTTCAACTGATATTTACAAAGGGCAAAATCTGGCGAGAACAAGCCTAAAAGGGGACCCCACTCTCATGCTTTGTTGTTGTTGGCCTCAAGTGCCTGGAATACGTCCGAGCGAGTCACAATTCCTGTTAACATCATGAAAGGTAAAGGTTATCATGTGGGCATCATTTGCAGAATCACAGTAAGAAACTAGTACGTACTTAGTTTATGTACCGAGAATGTGTCCTCATAAAATTCGCAGGGAGTCAAGCCAGGGGTGTCAGGAGCAGGGTGGGTAATTTCTACTAGGTATATTTTCAGCAAAAAAAAATAAAATAAAAAATAAAATCTGGATAAACAGGTTCCTGAATCCAGATCAACTATGTTTAGCTTCCACCTAAGTTAACTAGACCACTGGCATTGTATTGCATCTTGATTGCTTTAGTGAAACCTTATTGTCACAGACTCACAGCTTGCAGTTAATTTGTCAAGGGCGTGTTTTAAAAAGTTTACCAAGTCCAAACCCTAAACAGGGCTCTTAATAACAACGTAAAACAGTATTATTCAAGGCAGCTAAGTAAACCTGCACTGCTGAAAAGTTTCGTTGCTCCATTTAGATATAGACTTTATTGATGTACTCCTAGTACAAAAAAAAGCAAGCAATCTGGAAATAAAACCTTACCGATCACTTGCTGCTGTTCATTCACAACCGGTATCCTGTGAACCTTCTCCTTAAGCATTAGTGCTGCAGCCTCTGCTCCCATATCCAGCAGAAACCTGTTAGCAAGTTGTTGTAACGACTTCAAGTGTTATTAGGGTAGAGGGGAGTAAAGGTTTACCCAAGACCGTCTTCTGGGGCGTCAGGGTTATCGCAGGAGATGACATCACTTCACCTACAGTTGACTCCATCTGCATCTTGACAGCAAGCTTGAAAAATTAGTTGATAGTTTGCAAACCAAAGATATCGGAAATGGACGCATCTTCTTTAACATGCTCTGAGCACATGTTTCATTAAAAAAATATTTATTTATCCCACTAGGAAATGTTTCTCAACCACTAGGCCCATACACGGCCTGGGGCTGAGCTGTTTATAAATGTAACTATAGATACCGGCCAAAGAACTGAGTGCGCTAAACCCCACAAAAAAAAAATTATTCCAAATGGGAGAGCTCTTGTGTCTTATGCATGATCATCAACAAAACTATAGATTCTTTAGGTGAAAGTTACAATATGTGATGAACGAAACAGCCAGTACCAAGCCTCTCTTCAGTCCAAAATGCATCAAACAAACTAAGAATAAAATTCAATTGGATTCTGAGCATCTGACTGCAAACGGGCTAACATCTAAATTACCTTTACATTTATGCTTTTTAGAAAATACTTTAAATGTTTCAGGACTGAGCAACTTTTGAAGAAGGTAAGCTAATTTGTAAAGTATATCACTAAAACCACTGACCGAATCATTGCAAAGTCTCTTGTTGAAGGAACAATCATAATATACCCATTTAAGTTAATCCTACTAGAGACCAGAAATTTTCACTAAGCTCTAATTTTTAGGATTGGACCACTTGTTTATCTTTTCTGTATATTGCTCACTTTAGCATGTCTGACACAGCAAGCATCAGACATGCTACAACCCTTGGTCTTGAATTTGATCATATCCCCAAGGATTCCTTTCTGGTTCAGCCCAGATTCTCTCAACAGGTGACACAGATAACTGAGTAGGGTTGTTTTTTATAACAAACAGAGTGGAAACTAAATCAGGGGTTCAGATCCTAACAGTAGTGCTGTATTTCAGCAGTCATGCTTACATACTATACTACTCCCTCTGTTTTAAATTGTAAGCCCGTTCTAGCATTTCTAAGATATATTTAGGTTTGTTACGCACTTAGATATACATTATTATGTCTAGATACATGAACGACTTCAATTTAAAATGGAGGAAGTACAACTAAGAGTAGCATACTGTACATGTTAAAAACGAAATTCTAATTATTTTAACTAAATGAATGTCGAGCAAGGGAACGACAGCAAGCGATCGAGATGAACATGTGGCCAAACTAAACTGAAAAGAGCCAATTGAGGATATGCTTAAAGAACACACTGAAAGGGTGAAAAACATTTTCATTTACAAAATTGATCCACAGTGTGCTAAATGCGGGTCATGCAGTTTCCTGGGTTTAAAAAAAACATTGCGGTCCTCCAATTAGTGATTGGTATGGTTCTCCATCCCCATTTTTAATGATTTGATAACTCATCTGTAGGAACATCCCAATTAAGCACTTAACAGGCATAACAAAGTGACAGGCAACAAGGAGGAGGAGCAGTTAGTGAACCGACCCCATTAGGCGCCTTGGTCTTGTCCTTCTTGGAGATCACACCAACGCACCTGCCATCCTCGTCGACCACGGGCAGGCCCGAGTACTGCTGCGCGGCGAAGAAGGCATCGACCTCCGCGAGCCGCTGCCCCGGCGTGGCCACCTGCACGGGGCGCGACATCACGTCCTCGAGCTTTGCCGCCGGGCTCATCTGCCAGCCAAGAACAACCAATTCATATCGAATCGGAGAGAGAGGGAGGGAAAAGGGGAGAGGAGTCGGCGGGTGTGGAGTGGACGGACGTACCTGGTCGGAGGAGGCGATCTGGGACTCCAGGTAGGCTCGGAGGTCGGCGTAGCTGAGGAGGGAGAAGTTGCCAGGCCACTCCCCGGACAGGATGCCCTCGGGGTACTCGTCGATGGCCGGGCGCAGGTCATCGAACGCGGCGGACGCCACCAGCGCCGCGCCACGGCCACGCCCGCCCAGGGCTCGCAGGGCGGCCGGCACCGGCGCGCGTCGCGCCACTACTGCCACGGCGGACGGCGGCTGGACCGAGATGGGGAGGACCGCGGCCTTGACGGCGGCGGAGGCGGGGGCGGAAGGCGCGGACGCCATGGGTGGTGGGGACGAGCGCAGAGCGCGGAAGGTGACCGCTGACCGGACGTCCGGACCTGCTGCCGTCTACCGCTGGAGCGTCGTCTGTTGCGTGCACGCTTGCTGCGTCGGACGCTGCTCTGCCTCTGCTCGTGCTTTGCTGCGGCCTGCCGTACGCCGGTGCCGGTGCGGTGTCAAGTAGGGAGTGGAGGTGGAGTGGAGTGGAGAGTGCGGTGGAAATTTCTAGAAGGGCGCGGGGCCCACTCGCAGGAGGCCACGCGGCTCTCTCTCGGCTCAGGTGTGTGCGGGTCTTTGTCGTCTTGCGCGGTCTGGTGACCAGTAGAGTGACTTATGGTGATGTTGCTTATTCTTTGGCTTTTCTCATTTATTAATATGAAAAATAATCAAATTATATCATCTTAATCGTTTTTTTCTAATTACATATTGTTTTAGCTTTTCTAAACACATATGGTCTGATCGGCTGCGCTAAAGAAGCGGTTGCTGCAGCCATACATTGTTGGTGCTAGGCTTGCAGACACTACTTTAGCTAAAGCGAATGAAGCCATATTATTTACTATTATTTAGATATAGTGTATATTTAATGTATAATACAAAGGCAAAATGACATATTTGGAGATGGAAGCGGTAAAATTTGGTTAGAAACTTTTACAAACACCTAAATCCATAGAAGTGTAAGTTAAACCTCATGTTGCTATATGTCGAGTGAAGGATATATGAACATTAAACTGAAGGAGGCTTTATCTTCAACCTCCGGTCTCCAACCCCTCTTTCTCTTTTATAATTATATGCATAAAAAATAGGGCAGCGGCTGAAGGAGAGCTTATGGGGCTTGCAGCGTGTAGGAGAGAACAAACATTAGATTGCAGTTTAGAACAAAAAATTGCCAAATTAAGAAATATTGTATCTTCTGCTTAAATAAACATCCAAATAGGAACAGCTCATTCATGGAAGTGCTCATACCAGTAACCATGACAAATTTAACTTTTCATCTTGTGCGGTTGGTGACTAGTGTTAGTTTTGTCTCGCGTGGTGATGGCACTTCTCCTTCCGCTGGACGTTTATATTCTTTGGTTTTTCTCAAGATTAACGCCAAACTCTACCATATTTTGAAACACAACATTTGGACAGAGATTCCTTATAAAATATCTAAACCCAAACATGAGTTGGTTAAACCTCATGTCTTGTGGTAAAAAAAAATAAATATGCTCCTTCTCATCTGCTTTATAGAATCAATAACCATGTTTTAAGAATTTAGGGACTAAGATATCATTGTTTGAGTTAGGACAATAGTTCAATGAGGTAGCATGAACTTTTTTTCCAGGGGTGTGTGGCAATAGTTTTTTTTTTTTTGAACTTTCAAAGCTTTTCATTACTCATCAGTCTCAGCTGAATCGTTGGACACCAACTCCTCAGCACCCTGAGGTACATCATCCCAAGTGATTTTAGTCCCACTAGGACTTGTGCAAACCAATAGAGGCAATGGCATACACTACCTTATTATAAACTCGAAAGCAAACACTAATAATACAAGGAAAAAAAAATCTAAAGACATGCATCAAATGCTTGATTTCAGTTATCACTCCTCCCATCTCTGACAGGCAGTATTCATCCCCCTCCACTACTGACTTCACCAACACAGTGTCCGTTTGTATGGAAATCCGAGAGATCCCAAAGTTCACAGCCTCCTTAAGTCCTGCCAAGAACCCCGTCAATTCTGAATGAGAGGTAGAATGGATTTTGTTCGGAGGGGTTGTGTTGCCTCTTCGAGCCCGACACAGATTAGCCTGATCTGCTGGGTAGCTAAGCCCATTAACTGGTCGCAGCTCGTTTTTACTATTATTAAACGCGCGTTGCAACGGGATTGGTGAGAGGGTAATGGGAAAAAAGAATAAGGCCTTTACTATGCTGATCTTGAATGGCGGATTGAGATTTGAAGAGAGGTGCACTTAAAATCTTTTACAATCTTTTAAAATCACAGTAGAAATATAATGTTTTGTTATACAAGGTAACCTCATGCTATCTACGCTAATAGTTTCTTAACCTTACTTCCAAAATAAATCAACGAGGTTCACCAGAATTGGATCTCTAAAACCACTATTTTTATGTATGAGAATATTGAACAGACAACGAAGATTCTATTTTGAAGGTTTCAGATGACATGAATGGCCAGCCAAGACATGCCATTTTCTTCTTCACCCCTACCACCACTGTCACTGTCTGGTTGTTTATTGGAATTGAATGGCAAGCCACTATTTTCAGATGTCAAAATACTAGACGTATTGAGTAGACAAATTAAAGTAGGCAATAGAGATTTCTTTTTGGAAGTGCGAGGTGCCTGGATAGCTGGCCACGATAGCAAGGTATTTCGTCCATATTGGACGGCTCGCCGTCCAAATTGTTACAAAATAAGGTATTTTTATGGTCAATTTAATTCAGAAATAAAATATCAGCAAGTTCATGAAAACATATATATGTATGTGTATATCACTAATAAAAGCTACAGCATGCAAATATGACATACCGATCGATACAGTAAGTATGTAAAGTACGGTAATAAGAGAGTTTAGATTGTACCAAGCGGAGGATCCTATGCCGAGGGCATCGGAGGCTCCATTCGCACCAGACATAGTGCGTTGCTCGAAGTCGTGGACCACAGTCGATGCAGGAAGGTGTTCGCAGTGCAGTCCCATGAACAGTCACTGAGAAGAAGACACCTTGCTGTTCCGTGAGCGATCACCAGGAAGAAGACGTCTTGGACGAGCAGTCGCGGAATCACTCCCCAAAAACCTAATCGCCGCACACCCCGTGCAAGGTTCGCAGGCGGACGAGGGTTCCGGAGGCACCTGCTCTCTCGTTGCTCCGTGCACGCAGAGGTATGGGATGGAGATGCGAAAGTAGCAGCGGGCAGCAGCAGAAAGGGAGAGTGAGTGGTTTTTCAGCACGCGTTAATCAGAGTACGAGCACCTTTTTTATAGAAGCAAGAGAAAGGAGATTCAACGAACTTGGACACTGTCACATGTGATTGATAGCCATTAACCAGCCATCAGTTACCAGTAACCTCCAGGCGTTACTAGTCATTGCCTCATTGGTGTCGGCCTTTTAAAACACGTCAGTTGCTAGTCACTAAACACAGTGTCAGTTACTAGTCATCAACTCTTCTAAACCACTTCAGTTGCTAGTCACTAAACATAGTGTCAGTTACTAGTCATCAACTTGTGATTAAAAACTGCAAAACCAGACCAAACCCAGCTCACACATCACGTCGCCGCGCCGCGCCGCGCCTCGGCACGGCTCGGCGAGCGAGCGTGCGTGCACGCGTGTGGCACCCTCTCTCTCTTCCTCAACTTCTCAATTAGTGCACAGATAGTCCATCAATTTAAGTTGGTTAAGATACTCTTTAACTAACCATTTGGGATTAACCACTTTAACCACCTAGCATTAATCATGGGCCTTGAGATTAAATGAAATAAATGGGCCTAGCCCAAATATTTCAACAATCCCCACCAAATTTTGAGGCACACTAGAAATGCTCTCATTTCCACTGCTGCTTTTATATACCAGTTTTCGATGGAGACTGTTAAGTTGAACATTCACCTAGAGAAGAGGCTACACTTATTCACAACTGATCAATGGACGATGCCTTGAATTGACAGTCTTGTGCAAACAAGCTTTACCAAAACTCTTTTCTGGTACTAGGCTGCTTAAAAGCATCCCCGCGGTTTGGAGCGTATAAGTCATACTCCAGGCCTTTCATGAGTATTTAGAGATTACCCAAATCTCATAGACTGTGACCAGCAGTCTGACTCATATAGGTGCGTTCCTTAAAAGATGTTATGTAGAACAACATCTTTGCTTTAGCAAGCCACTTGGAACACATTAAGGTAAAAACCAACATTCCTTACAGAAAGGAAAGATATGCATCAGAAATGAGTCTTACTAAGGATCTTTTCTCATAATTTACTACTAGCTTTTTCACTATCCTACTTCATGGGATCTCCGATCACATAGAATAGGTTACCACTATAGTAAATTTCATGTGGGTCTCAAACCCATCTCTCTCGATGCACTTTCTATCACATTGCGTGACAGACCCTTAGTGAATTGATCTGCCAGATTGTTAGACGTGTGAACATAGTCCAACGCTATTACTCTGGAGTTTCTTAATTTTTTGACAGATTTTAGTCGTCTCTTAACATGCCTTGTAGACTTCATGTTATTCTTAGAACTGTTAACCTTCGTAATCACAGTCTGGTCATCGCAGTTCATAGAAATAGCTGATATGGGTTTTTCAACAACCGGTAAATTCATAAGGAGATCACAAAGCCACTCGGCCTGTGAGTTCTACTTCCATTGTAGACTTCGTTAAGATAGTCTGCTTACAAGACTTCTAGGAAACAGCACCACCTTCAAGTGAAAATACATATCCACTCGTGGCATAAAGCTCATCAGCATCAGAGATCCAGTTGGCATCACAATAGCCTTCCAGCACCTTCGGGTGTCCGATATAACGAATACCATAGCTCATAGTGCCTTTTAGATAGCGCATCACTCTCTCAAGAGCACGCCAGTGATCATTTCCCGGGTTTAACACAAACCGGCTCAGATTGCACACATCAAATGAGATGCCAGGCCTTGTTGCACAAGCAAGATACATGAGCGAACCAATGATCTGGGAATATATCAACTGATCCCTTGCTATTCTCCGATTTTTCCTCAATAGCACACTCGGGTCATAAAGTGTAGGAGCAGGTTCACAGTCACTAAACCTAAAATGACTCAGCACCTTTTCCACATAGTGGGATTATAACAGAGTTACCCCACCATCACCTTCTCTTAGAAGCTTGATATTAAGAATAACATCAGCATCTCCCAAAAAATTTATTTCAAAATTATTAGATAAGAATTCCTTCACCTCCTCAATCATTTTGAGGTTGGATCCAAAGATCAGTATGTCATCAACATATAAGCATAAAATAACTCCTTCACCCACACCATACCGATAGTACACACATTTGTCAGCTTCATTCACAACAAAGCCAGTAGATGTTAGAGTTCTGTCGAACTTCTCATGCCACTGCTTAGGAGCTTGTTTTAGGCCATATAATGACTTTAATAATTTACAAACCTTGCCTTCTTGACCATTTGCTACAAACCCATCCGGTTGATCCATATAAACCTCCTCCTCTAACTCTCCGTTTAGGAAAGCTGTCTTAACGTCCATTTGATGAACGATAAGACCATCGGAGGCTGCCAGGAAAAGCAAATCTCAAATTGTAGTCAATCGGGCAACCGGTGAATAAGTATCAAAGAAATCCTCACCTTCCTTTTGAGTATAACCCTTGGCCACAAGTCTTGCCTTGTACCTCTCGATAGTACCATCAGGCCTAAGTTTTTTCCTGAACACTCATTTGCGCCCTATAGGCTTGCACCCATAGAGACGATCAACAATTTTCCAAGTTCCATTAGACAAAATAGAATCCATCTCACTCCATATTGTTTCCTTCCATAAGTCAGCATCAGGAGAGGAATACGCCTCTTCAATGGTCGTTGGTGTGTCATCCACAACGTACACAATATAGTCATCACCAAAAGACTTTGCAATCCTCTGTCTCTTAATTTTTCTAGTGACTATAGTGTCATCCTCCTCAGGATTTTACATATAGGGTTCCTCAATTTGTTTTATCAGAGTAAAAGTTTCATGCTCATGGGGAATTATAAATTCATGACCAGTCGTGCTAGGTGCATTTTTCATGGGAAATTCATTCTAAAAAAATGTAGTATTTCTAGATTCCATGATTGTATCAATAGCATCTCAGGAACACTAGAATTTATAATTAAAAATCTATAACTCACGCTGTGAATAGCATAACCAAGAAAAACACAATCAACAGTCTTTGGTCCAAGTTTTTGCTTTTTGTTTATTAGCACATTCACCTTTGCCAAACAACCCCAAGTTCGTAGGTAAGAGATATTTAATCTCTTGTTCTCCCATTTCTCGAATGGTATAATTTTTTTGTTCTTTGTGGGCACCCTATTCAGGACATGACACGCTGTCAATATAGCCTCACCCCACCATTTCTTAGATAGTCCCGTAGTCTCTAACATGGCTTTAACCAAATCAGTTAGAGTACGATTCTTTCTCTCTACAATCCCATTGGACTGTGGTGAGTATGGTGACGTCCTCTCATGAATAATTCCATGCACCGCACAAAACTCAGAAAATTCATTTGAGAAATATTCTCCCTCGCGATCGGACCGCAAACGCTTGATTTTCTTCTCAAGTTGATTTTCTACCTCAGCTTTATAGACTTTAAAATAATACAACGCTTCATCTTTAGTTTTCAATAAATACACGTAGCAAAATCTAGTACAATCATCTATAAATGTCATGAAGTATCGTTTACCACCTTTAGTCAATTCGCCACTCATTTCGCATAAATCAGAATGAACGAGTTATAATGGTGCCAAGTTCCTCGCCTCAGCAGCCTTATGAGGCTTGCACGGTTGCTTCGATTGCACACACACCTGGCACTTAGAATCTTTGACTAAGTTAAATTTTGGGATTAAATTTAGATTTGCAAGCCGCGTGAGAGCAAAAATTAATGTGACAAAGTCGTGAATGCCATATATTCGACTCATCCAAAACATTAACATTGTTCACTATTTTATTACACACATCATCAAGCAAAGATAAGCGGAACAAGCCTCCGCAATCATAACATTTTCCAACAAATGTTCCATGTCTCGACACAACACACTTATTGGACTCAAGCACAATTTTAAAGCCATCGCGACACATTTGAGAACCGCTAACAAGATTCTTCTTAATGGAGGGGACATACTGCACGTTCTTTAATAGCACCGTCTTTCTCGAAATAAACTTCAGAACAACCGTACCAACACCAAGAACATGCGCATGCGAACCGTTTCCCATTAGCAAGGCTCCAGTCCAGCCGGCCTGATAGGAAGTAATCAAAGAAACATCAGCACACACATGGATATTAGCACCGTTGTCCATCCACCACTCAGGTGAAAGACAAACTGAAAGAACAAAAGGTAAAGAATTACCATACCTAGATGTTCCTCCTCCAGTCTCGCTAATCACCACGTTTGCTGATTTTTTTTCTTGCTTATATTTGCGGTGTGAGCACACACTTGCCCAATTCTCGTCACTCCCGCAAACAAAGCAACCTCCACCTTTCTTGTTGCTTTTCTTCTTAAATTGAACAGTTTGCTTAGGCTTTGTATTATTGTTCCCTTGCATGTTCTTCTTCTTTTTATTACGGGATGCAAATGAGTTTTTCTTCTGCACCATATTGGCAGCGGAAGACTCAACTCCTTTTCCACGGTTGTCTTTTGCTCTCGCCCTCTCTTCAACATCAAGAGATCCAATAAGCTCAGCCACGCTAAACTCTTGTCTCTTGTATTTTAGAGAAGTAGCAAAATCCCTCCAAGAAGGTGGCAGCTTAGCGATTATACCGCCAGGCACAAATTTGTCGGGCAACAGACATGGAAAATGTTCTAGTTCCTTTGCTAGCGCCTGTATCTCATGAGCCTGTTCCACTATAGAATTATTTTCAACCATTTTGTAGTCATACAGCTGCTCCATAAGGTACAGCTCACTACCAGCATCAGAAACTCTAAACTTTGCCTCAAGAGTATCCCATAACTCTTTGCCTGATGTGCAAGATATGTAGTTTTTCTCATACTTAGGATGAAGTGCACTAATCACGGCGTCTCGAAACAGGTTATCGGCAGCCAAGAACTTTTGTTCCTCCTTAGGAGTAAATTGTTCAGGCTTCCCCTGTGCGGCGTGATAGCAATTCATAGTAGTCAACCACAACACCATCTTTGCACACCATATCATAAAATTCTTGCCATTAAAATTATTCGGCTTTAAAGCAGCAGCAAAACCACTGACAGAAAATTTCCTAATATTAGGTTTTTGGATTGTTAGAAAATTAGGCATTTTCATGATCAATTTAATCTAGAAATAAAACATCAGCAAGTTCGTGACAACATATATGTGCATGTGTATATCACTAACAAAAGCTACAGCATGTAAGTATGACATACCGATCGATACAGTAAGTACGCAAAGTACGGTAATCAGAGAGTTTAGATTGTACCCAGTGAAGGGTCCCATGCCGAGGGCATCGGAGGTTCCATTCGCACCAGATATAGTGTGTTGCTCGAAGTCGTGGACCACAGTCGATGTAGGAAGGCGTTCGCAGTGTAGTCCCACAAACGGTCACCGGGAAGAAGACACCTTGCTGTTCCGCGAGCGATCACCAGGAAGAAGACGTCTTGGACGAGCAGTCGCGGAATCGCTCCCCAAAAACCTAATCACCGCACACCCCATGCAAGGTTCGCAGGCGGACGAGGGTTCTGAAGGCACCTGCTCTCCTGTTGCTCTGTGCGCGTAGAGGTACGGGATGGAGATGCGAAAGTAGAAGCGGGCAGTAGCAGAAAGGGAGAGTGAGTGGTTTTTCAGCGCGCGTTAATCAGAGTACGAGCACCTTTTTTATAGAAGCAAGAGAAAGGAGATTCAACGAACTTGGACACTGTCACATGTGATTGATAGCCATTAACCGGCCATCAGTTACCAGTAACCTCCAGGCGTTACTAGTCATTGGTGTCAGCCTCTTAAAACACGTCAGTTGCTTGTCACTAAACACAGTGTCAGTTACTAGTCATCAACTCTTTTAAACCACTTCAGTTGCTAGTCACTAAAGACAGTGTCAGTTACTAGTCATCAACTCGTGATTAAAAACTGCAAAACCAGACCAAACCCAGTTCACACATCACGTCGCCGCGCCGCGCCTCGGCACGGCTCGGCGAGCGAGCGTGCACGCGTGTGGCACCCTCTCTCTCTTCCTCAAGTTCTCAATTAGTGCACAGATAGTCCACCAATTTAAGTTGGTTAAGATACTCTTTAACTAACCATTTGGGATTAACCACTTTAACCACCTAGCATTAATCGTGGGCCTTGAGATTAAATGAAATAAATGGGCCTAGCCCAAATATTTCAACACAGATTACTCACAAATGAAGAGTGTGGAAAATAATTGGAATGGCTTAAACCTTTAGACCGTCGGCAATTATATTTATTACATAGTCGGCATAATTGATACATATGTGATTATGTGGTAGGTGGACTTTGATACATGACCAAGTAGGAATCTAATGGGTCGTTTGGATCCTTTCATTTTAGAGGAATTTGGAATCGAAACTCTAAACTCTATACTTCTAACATTCTATCTTAATTGCAGCGACAGCAAAACAAAAGACTGACTAGATTTAAAGTCTTGTAGTACCGCCATATTCTATACCTCACCATCATCAAATGCATCTTTGAAATATGGTCCGGCATCTAGAGCCACGCCTCTCTCCATTGGGAAATTTTCAAATAGATAGATTCGGGCCGGATTTCCCTTGAATGGTGTTGGTTGGTCATCGTTTTTTTCCTTCCACACACACCCATAGCAGATGCCAACAAAAACGCCTCATTTTCCTAGATAGGGACTATAGTTCATATTAGGCTACATGCAGCATGTCAGGACCGCCCATTTTGCTACCTTTGAAATCGGTCAAGAGTCATCTAGCATTTCCGATCCTCCGGTTCACCAGTTATTCAATCAGATGTTTTATTTATTTTCTGTACCTTTCTTTTTTTATTCCAGAGTTCAGTTCAACTGCACAATTAAAGTGGTCCAAGTCAAGGAGCCAGGGGACAGCATAGCCATTCAGATAGCTAGGGTGTGGTGTGTATTTTTAATTACTCCTTTTTCTAAATCATAGTGCACTTTTTTGGGAAGTGTGCATTATTAATCACTCATTTTCTAAATTATAGTGCATTTTTTAAATCCAAAAATAAATGCAGAAAAGTATGAGTATCAGCATCAAGTCGATGACTTAAACCCTGGTGGACAAGTTCCACCACAAGGAACCTACCCAACCAAGAGTTCTCAAATTATAATGCACATTACTTCACCATGCCTCTTATACCGCCCCCCCCCCCATCCATTAAATAGGAAATGTAACAATTGCCATAGATCTTCTATTCACATCTTTTATCCCGGCCATCTCTTCTAAAAAAGGGGAGATCTCTCATCTCCTAAATCAGGATGAGGTTTTTGCAATCTGCTAGAGCAAATGTATCTCATATCTTAAAGTTATTTTTGAGAGATGTCCCACAACTGGTCATAGGAGAGAATAGGAGATCTGGTGAAGATGCTCTTAGGTGTTCTTGTTGAGATGGAAAGCACTACAACAAATTTGTTAATCCATGATGTATTTTGGATTTTGTATTGGAAACCTCGGTAGCAGTCTAGCAGCCCATTTGATGTTCAAATGGGATGTTTTTTTATGACGAACTATGAGAGGTTGTCCTCAAATTAGAGCAACGGTGACGAGGGATTTTATTTGTTTTCTCATTTAAAATAATTAATTACTACAATGACCATTGTAAATAAGATTTTTACATTGAATCATACATGAATACATGGATGTAGTATAAAATGTAACCTTTACTTACTTCATATATTTGTTTAGGGAAAATTTTAATTTTTACTTTTAGGCAATAATATAGTTTAATGATAATTTAAATGTATTTCTTCCTGTTCAATATAATTACTTCGAGCCTGAGCTACATGTAAATGGATCTTTATATTTCAAAAAACATATATAATTACATGGCTATATTTAAGATTGTATTCAAGTTCAAATACTTAGAAACTACTTTTCTTAGTTACTAAATGAAGTCATTTGCCACATTTAGGGTGTTTTATTTATGGAATGAAGTAGTCCGTCATCATCTCACTCTGTTTTTTGTTTGGTTTGACGAATAAAATGAGTTAATCCATCACCACCTCATTTCTCACAAGCTAATAATTAGTGCTAGTATGAGCCACTAAATCTTCAAACCAAAGACTAGTGTTTATTCAACAACACATTTTCATTTTTTTCTTCACGAACGAGACTTCACGCATTTTGACAACACATTTTCATAGTGTCCTAGCAAGGTCCAAGGTGATTGGTAGTTTACTTTTGTTTGGTGAAGATCTTATAAATCATATTCAACATACGAATAGGTCTGTACTGTTGGGACCTTATTGGCATCTTTAATCTTTGGGAGAAGGGTGATGATTCCATAATTGAATTTCTAACTTCAAATCATGAAAATCCTGAAAGACTCTCAGAAGGTCCTCTTTGATGATTTCCTAGCAATGTTGGTAGAATTCAACAGGGAAATTAAGTACATATATATGTTCTTTATATATGTGGTCCATCAAGGCCCTTTCCGCTACCTTGGTTTACCGATGCACACTAGGAAGTTGAGTAATAAAGATTGGTAGGCAATTGAAAATAGAATTGAGAAGAAACTTAGTAGATGGAAAGGTAAATTGCCCTCGGTAGGAGGTCACTTGGTCTTAATAAACTCGGTGCTCTCTAGCTTACCGATGTTTATGATGTCATTCTTTGAATTACCTAAAGGTGTATTAGAAAAGATTGACCGCTTTAGATCAAGATTCTACTGGCAAAATGATCAACACAAACACAAATATAGATTGGCCAAATGGGAGATCTTGTGCCAACCAAAAGGCCAAGGAGGCCTAGGTATACACAATCTAGACCTACAAAACAAATGCTTGCTGAGTAAGTGGCTTTTTAAACTTTTGAATGAAGATGGCATGTGGCAAGAATTGTTGAGGAATAAATATATAAAAGACAAGACTCTAGGGGATGCACTAAAAAGCCCACATATTCTCATTTCTGGAAAGTCTGATGAATGTTAAAGATTCATTCATGAGCTTTGGTTCATTCAAAGTGAAAGACGGGTCACAGACTCATTTTTGGATGGACACTTGGTTGGGAAATCAGCCATTGAAGGATAGATTCCCTTCGTTGTTCAATATTGTGAGAAGAAAACAAGATTTGGTGGCAACAATAATTGCTTCAGTTCCACTAAACATTTCCTTCCGCCGCAACCTGGTGGGTACGAACCTAAGGGATTGGCATAGAATTGTAGCCTCGTTACAAGATGTGAATTTATATGGGGAAATGGATGCTTTTGTTTGGGGACTACATTCATCAGGCAGATATTCTGTAAAATCTATGTATGCTGCGTTAATCAACAATGGGGTCAAAGTGTCACAAGATTTATGGCAGATTAAAATACCTACAAGAATAAAAATATTTTTGTGGTACCTAAAAAGAGGTGTGGTCCTTACCAAAGATAACCTCGCCCGACGTAACTGGAATGGTGACACAAGGTGTAGCTTTTGTCACTCTCCAGAATCTATTCGTCACCTTTTTTCGAATGCTTTTATGCCAAATTCCTATGGCGCGTTGTACACTTAGTGTTTGGGATATCACCTCCCCTCAGCATAGATGATTTATTTGTTAACTGGTCTAAAGTTGGTGGTACTATTCACAATTCATTGTTACTAACAACAGCATCGGCTTTATGTTGGACAATTTGGATAACAAGAAATGAAGTGGTTTTTGACAAATGTAGACCGAAATTTTTTTTGCAGGTACTCTTCAGAGGAACCCATTGGCTACGGCAATGGGTAAGACTGCAGCGGCGTGATGATCTACGGGACCAGCTGACATCTGCTGGGCGGCTTTTGGAGACATCAGCCTTGTATTTCTTTAGTTCCAATGGGTGGTTCTCAGATAGATTTATCGGTCCTTCTTAGTTAAGACTTTACTTTACGCTTTGTGTTTCCAAAGTCTGGCTGTAACCTTGTGAACTGTGTAAGTTGTGTGCTCACCGTTAAGTCGAACCTCGTAATAATTGGCCTGATTCTACCTCATGGTAGATGAAACCGGATATAAACTATCATTTCTCTAAAAAAAATGTGGTCCATCAAGGACAGATAGAGATAAGATTGAGAAGTAGTTAATTAATTAAGTATATGTACGTAGTATTGTACAGCCAACCCAAACAGGACTGTTACAACAGACATAAAGTTGCTGAGTGGTTACCAATTTGGAGGATGCAACAAGAGAAATGGCAACAAAAACAGTCATGGAGTTTAATTTGTTGGTCTCATTCTCGTCGCTCTTCTTTAGTTCTTTTACATATATGTTGATTGATTCCCCTATCAGAATATTTACGGGAAAAAGAAAGAAGTAGATTTGTGGACACACCGTCCACTGCCGTCCAGATTCTAGAGTCGGCACCGGACTTGTCAGGTACGCAGCCATGCATTATAATCTGTAAATTAAACCAGTGTATTATCAGGGACCAACAATATGATAAACGAGATCAATACTCAGTCTGAGGATTTATTAAAGCCCTTTCCGGCCGTGTGATCATATTCCTGGCCTGCTCTTAATTAGTTTGAAGCACAGAGTACTGGCCAATCGAGATGCTAGCAATTGGATTGGATCGATCGCGACACACAACTAGAGTGGAGAGGCAGCAGGAATTTTCAAAGATGCATCTAATCGATAGTTTTTTATTCATATTTGAATCCATATTCGTATTTGAATGACGTATTCATATCTGGGAAAAAATCGATATTGAACTAGAGCATCTCCAAGAGTTCCCAATAATTTTTTTTTCAAATCCATGGAGTTTTCCAACTCGCCAAAAATTATTAGAAGGAATAAATAATACCATCTCTAACAGTTTTTTATAATTCACTCTTAAAATCTAGGAGACAATTCTACATCAAGAATTCTATACTATTTCTAAATTATCCTAACCACTTTTATGTATTGTTTCTCTCTTGTATATTTGTATCAGGAACATTTTTCCACTCTTTGGCCCCGTTCGCTGGTCTGAAATTTGGCTGAAAACACTGTTCCGGCTGGTTTGTTGTGAGAGAAAAATACTGTTTGGCTGGTTGATGAATAGTAACGTTTGAGGGGGGTTCAGCTGGCTGGCTGGTCTGATAAGACCAGCGAACGCAGCCTTTATTCTTTCCCACGTTCTTCTACCATTGGCAATACGCACGTCTCCAGCGCGCGCGGATATATCCGTGCGACTAGTCTATTTTTCCAAATGCGGAAAAATTAGGAGGTGGAATCGAGAACTATTGGAAATAATTTTTTTTCATTCTTGCTAAAAATCCTAAATTAGAAGGTTTTATTGGGAACTTTGAGTATACCTGAAATCTATCCGTAACCGTACCACTTCCATCCCTGCTATCCTGGATGCAGGTTCCAGGCTGCATAGATTGCCGCAGCATCTACACAGCAGCATTGTTCCTCAGAGAGAGAGGAGACACCAGTAATGCACAAACAGCTCGAGTTACTATTACTAACAATCTATATTAATGGAATTAATGCCCAGAGAAACCGTTTTTCACAAGCAAAGACATGTTTAATTATTAGCTTCGGCGACAGGGGCCCTCCCGAAGAACCAGCAACCTATATTAAGTTCTGAACTCCCATGCAACGGATGTTATATACATGGGCCCAAAAAATGAATAACCTATCATAGAAGTGCCAAACCAAATGGATTTTCATCACAGGGCTCGAGAGTCCAGGGAGCAAAGAGCATCTCTGCAGTTTTCACTTTTCCTAACTTCTAATTCTAAACCACGCAATATACTAAACGCTTTTTACAAGGTGGGAAACAGGGGTGGAACTAGCACGAATTTTAAGTGGCTGACTTGTTACTGATGGACCTCTATAGCTATATGAAATAAGGTATATTTTCTTTAGAAACCCAGAATTTGAGGGGGGCACGTCCCCCCTATCCTTGTGTATTGGATCCACCCCTTCTCTGAGCTGACGATGTCAAGAAACTTTTGTGCTCTTTTGCCTCCTCTCTTCTAGTTGTGATGCCTCGTTCAACATGTCCATGGCGTCACTTCGCATGTTTAGCTTGGATAATGCAACTGCCTGCATGTACAATAATGTTGTCAGCCAATCAGGGTAGATGATATGTGCCTGCATCACGGAGGGCAGCATCAAGTTGGTCACACATAAGGTAGCACAGGCTTCTGGCGAATACAGTCAGTGATACCATTGTCCCCACATCGACAAACTGTGAAACAAACATAGGCAAAGAAGAATCAACTACATTGGAGTGTTCCTTTTGTTTTAGACAGATGGAATAAACTAGACTATCCCGGTCTCTACAGCTACATTTGAGTGATATATCTGGGGGCTATTAAGGGCTTTTCATGAACAAGAAACACATGCCCACCTGACTGTAACAATTGATTGCTGCCCTAAAATCTGTCTTTGAAGGCAGTCACCACGTTTCCTTGCATCCAACATATCCCTCGTCTAGCGGCGGATCCTGGAAAAAATTTAGGGGGGCTGAACAAAAGTGCGACAGTAACATACCTCCGACTGCTACTCGATCTTAAGTCTCAGCCCCACCTACACGATAGAACTTTGCCTAAAAAATCATGGGGCTCCAGGGGGGCTCTAGGGCTCCGATATCGGTAGGGGGGCTCGAGCCCCCCCCCCGCCCCCCCCACCGTTGAATCCGCCCCTGCCATTGTCTGCTATGTCCATTCCTGAAAAGATAGCTGCAGAATGGAGAATGATGTCGGTTTCACAGATCCTACAAGACAGAAAGATTGGAACCAGAATGCACTCATTTGTTTTACCTCATTGCTCCCTTCATCATCTCTTCTATAATTACTGTGTTGTAAATAGGATCTGATGGATCGCAGTTAGGTCCATTCTGGAATAGACTTATCCCATGGGAGTAAGAGGGTGTTGTGGAGCAGTGGTGGAGCTAGGGGCCATGCCCCACTAACATATCTGTTGACGTCGAAAGTGATCCGAATCACACACCAAAAGGGCCTTGGACGCCCAAGCCGCTATGGACTGAAGAACGCAGCGAGGATGTCACTCTTTCGTGGTGAAAAAGGGAGAGGTTTACAAGCAAACCACCAAAGGATAGCCAACGTACTTGCGTGACGAAGAACCGGCTAGTTTCCAGGCAAACTAGCAAAGAAACCATCGAAACTCTCTCCCAGGAGGGACCCTGTCAGGGCAAGGACATTGCCGGGTTGTCCTAGGTCGGCTGGCAAGCCTAGGACGCCATCCTTGGTCGTCGGATCAGGGGATGAACAACATGTGGGTTGGAGAAGAGGGTAAAAGGGTTGGAGTAGAGGTAGTAGATTGATTTGTTTGACGATTGGATAGATGTGAACTTAATTGGCCATGATCCTCTCATATATATAGAGGGGGGTGGTCTTATCCCAGTAGGAAACCTCTCCAAGACTTAATCTCCAAGTTTTTCACGAGTTTCGAAGAGTTGGGATCAAGTTTGGACTCTCCCTGATTCAGACTGTGAAAATCAGAAGTTCTGACAGGGGGTCAGAAGTTCTGATTTTCGCGTAAAGCCAACACTTCCAAGCGAACATCAAAAGTTCTGATGGGGTTCAGAAGTTCTGATTTCCGCACAAAGCCAGCACTTCTAGGAGAAAATCAAAAGTTCTAATAGGGGGTCAGAAGTTCTGATTTTCGCACAAACTCAAAACCTCCAAGCGAAAATCAGAGGCTCTGATAGGGGGTCAGAAGTTCTAGTAGCGTGAGATTTTCTTGAGGGAACAACTCCTTCATCCAGACACCGAATTAGACGTTTCATATATGTTTTTTGACCGTCTCGACAAGAGGAACGCAATGGTAAAGCCCGTTCCACATTTTGACAACTTCACAAAATGGACAATTTTAGTTGTCAACATATGCCCCCCTATTTTCAAGTGAATGATGCATAAACCTGAAAACACTTAATGAAACAAAACAAAGCCAAGCAGCGACGATACCCATCTCATTAGCTGCTCAGCGACTAAGGCCGATGTATACATCGACCATTTTTATTCTAAGGGCGATACATGTGTCGGCCATTGTTCGGAGAGCACTTAGGCTTCTTGCCAAACACTTGGAAAGTACCTTTTCAAATACCTCCCATTGATTGCTCTTGTGAGACGTTCACCTTGTAATGTCTCTAGCAAATAAGAATTACCGAATATGACTTTGATCACTTTGTAAGGACCCTCCCAATTTGGTGACCACTTGCCAAACTGATTGCTCTTCGATCCAATTGGTAGTATGATTTTTCATACTAATTCTCCCACTTGGAAGGATTTGCTCTTGACTTTCTTGTTGTATGCTTTGGCAACTCGAGCTTCATCTTTCTCTATTTCCTTGAGAGCTTTTAATCTCATATCAGTCACCTCATCGATGTTATCCATCATCAAATCATGATACACAACAGCTGATAGATCATTTTGCTTAGCAAGACTATGCATCCAAATTCACCTTGACAGGCAACATGGCCTCTTGACCATATACTAACTCAAAAGGAGTAACCTTTGTAGCACCATACCTTGAAATGCGATGTGCCCATAGAGCCTCAGACAAAACTTTATGCCACCTCCTTGGATTCTCCTCAATCTTCTTTTTGATGAGCTTGATCAAAGTCTTATTACTAGACTCAGCTTGGCCATTGGTTTGAGCATAGTATGGAGATAAATTACGCAACTTGATCTTATATAATTCGACAAATTCCCTCACCTCTTTGGACACAAACGAGATCCCTTGATCTGTAGTTAACGTTTGAGTGATGCCGAATCTATCAATAATATGCTCAGTGATGAACTCAATTACCTCCTTATGAGTCATATTCTTCAAAGGAACTGCTTCGGTCCACTTAGTAAAGTAATCCGTAGCAACCAACACAAATCGGTGTCCCTTTGAAGATGGGGAATGTATTTGGCCAATGAAGTCAAGCCTCCAACCACGAAAAGGCCATGGTTTAATGATAGGATGAAGCATAGCAGCAGACACAAGCTGAATATTTTCAAACTTCTGGCACTCTTCACAACCTTTGTAGTAACGAAAGCAATCAACCATCATAGTAGGCCAATAAAAACCGGCTCTACGCAATAACCACTTCATCTTTGGGACCAATTGATGCGTACCACAAATGCCTTCATGGACTTCTCCCATAGCCACTCTTACTTGATCAGATCCCAAACACTTAAGCAACAAGTCTTCGGCGGTTCTCCGATAGAGCTCACCATTACGCAATACATACTTGAAAGCGCTCCACCGAACACCCTTATCAATTTTAGCACTTGGATCACATAAATATTTTAGTAAGGAAGTCCTCCAATCTTCTCGGGCGAATTGACTGGGCTGGTAACAGGGGAGTCGGCTTAGCCGACTTGAAGGAGTCGGCCTAGCCGATCTGGCTATGGCAGAGATGGAGTCGGCTGAGCTGACTAGGTTAGTCGGCTTAGCCAATTGGTCTGTACCTGTACGAATTTTTTTAAAACTTTCATGCATCGATGGTTCTTGAATATGAAAATTATGCCCACCGATGTCATAGCCATATGCTTGTTAAGCTAACATGTTGGCCTTTTGATTTCATGCCTCGGAATATGCCGAATTCGGAATTCGGCAAAATAGTCAATAATACCAAGGCAAGCATTAAGACAAGCTCTTAGAGACCCTCTAAGCATTGAAATTCACCAGCAACTTGCTGCACCACTAGCAAATAATCACCATAGGCTTTAACATGTTTTACCTCCATGGAACGCAACATAATCAACCCGAATAAGAGAGCTTCGTATTCGGTTTGATTGTTGGTACAATAGAAATTTAATCGGCTTGACATCTCAATTTCAGCACCATTAGTAGAAACAATAACAATGCCAACTTAGCCTCATTTGCAAGCCGATTAATCATATTGTCACATCCATGAAGTAAATCCAAAATGCATAGATCATACCCCCAGGCTTTAAAGCCATCAAAGTAAATTCCATGGGGCTTTCTAATAGCACGATGGTCGCAAGCATTCATTGGCTATATTTTTACACTAAGGGCAATATCAAAATATCGGCCATATGAATTCATCTACATGAGTATGCCTAGCCGAAACAAAATATTTTAGCTCTTCATCATTGGTAAGCATAATTATTTGGCAACCCTCCATCACATAAAGATCCACACCAAGGATCAAAATAAGGAGCTAAGGGATAACCATACATACCATAGGATGAATTCCATATAGGCATAGGCAGAGAATATGGATGATGCCATGACCAAAGATTTTGATGATTCAGCGCAAACCTCCAACTTGATAATCATTTCTTGAATCTCCTTCTTTCCTTTGCCTTTGTTGCACCACTTGCTTGAGCATCATTCTTCTAAGCTTGAATACTTCCTTTAGGAACCTATGCCAAGCCCTTTTCTTTTAGCTTCTCCGCACTAAGCTTTTGTAACTTCTTTTCTTGCCACTTTGGTAAACCGATTGAGCATATCGCTTTTATTTCTGTTTTGGACAGCAGCAAATCTTTCTTAATTTTGGACACTCTCACCTTCTTTTGTTCAGATTTGGCACCTAGAATATCAATAGATGATTTCCATATTTCTTTGCCATCAATAGCCAGATTTTTTAGCAATGTAATCGGCTTTTTTATAGTTAAATTCAGATCCAAACTCTTCGTCTTTCGGCCATCATACTTCACGCGGTAAACTTGCTTTACCACTTTCTTTTTTGGTTGAGCTCTGGACCAACTTTGATCAAAACGGTCTTTATAAGATGATGATCTCTCTAAATATCTAGGAGCTGCATACTATACATATTGTGGCCTAAAATATGGTGCAACATGTGCCTCTTGATCAAACCAGCTCCAAGATGAATAAGGATGAAAATATGCGGGCTGTGGTCCATATGACATGGGAATTGGCTGCTCAAAAGGAAAATATGTTGCTGCTGCGTGCGATCTATCTCCTTGCCAATTCCACTCTTGAGACTTGTGTTTTTTAGGCAATTTTGATGATTAGACTTTCTTTGGCTGATTAGTGACATTTGCTTTTGCTACCTTCTTGTATTTAGCTAGAAGTTCCTCGAAGATGAGCTTCAGCCTTCTACTCTTCTGCTTGTCATGGCCTTTGCCTCCAATAGCTTTGTGAGCATCCTCCTCTTCATCATCTTGAAGACATGCTCCAAAAGAGGATCCTTAGCCGATTCCCCTTCTCAACGGGATCAATCGGCATTTGCTTTGGCTGGAGAGATTTCACCGCCCCCCAGTGTGTTTTGGAACTATGATAACTTTGTTGTCCTCTAGAATATCTTTTATTTGCAATTTATGGACAACAACCTTGTCTTCACTTGAGGGCTCCACATCTCTCTCTCGGCATTCAAGCCTTAATATTTGAGCGAATTGGCTAATGCAAGCCGATTCGAAACCTGTTTGCCATCAAGACCAATTGAATCCAATTGATCCATTTGTTGAGCTTCAGAAAATCTCAATCGTCCTTTATCAATTGCCAATTGGATCACTCGACGAAACATATTGTAATTATAAGTATTATGATCAAAAGAATTATGCCATTTGCAATATGTAAGCTCTTCTAAATTTTGAATTTATGGTAAAGCATTGTGATCAATGATTCTAATAAAATTATTCTTGAGCAAGATATCAAAGACATGATCACAAAAAGTAAAGTCAAAAGTATAATTTGATTTCCTTAGCCGATTCTTTTGTGGAGTCAGCTTTAAAGCTAGGCAAACGAATGGATCAGATTTGACATCAATCCATTCGGCCACACCTTTGTAATTGCTTTTAAGGAGCTTTGTTTTGACGAACTACCACTATCGGCCTTGCCATATGGAACAGTGTGTTGGCCAATAGAATCTGATTTTATGTTATCCTCTACAAATAAAATGCCTTTCTCGATCGATCTTTTACAACTATTAGCAAGGATATCTCTAACAGATGTAGAAATTGAAATAGTATGACCGGATTGGAATTTGAGCAAAATATTTGTGTTCTCTACCTTGTTGATCATGTTGGAGAAGTTCATGTCCTTAATTTGAATGATGTTGCTCTTCATCTCCAGAGAACGATCAATAATAGATGCTGAATCATTTGAAGATGCATCGACGGCTGTCGGAACCGAGAAAAGAAAGACTGGAAGTCGGCTAGGCCGACTTGGGCACTAGCGGGGGTAGTCGGCCTAGCCGACTAGGAAGTCAGCCTAGCTGACTTAGGGCGGGCGGTAAAGGTAGTCATCTTGGCCAACTAGGAAGTCGGCCTAGGTGACTCAGTGTAACACCCCCGGTGTTACGATCTTGTTTAGCACCGCGATTTAGGCCTAAGTAAAATTTCCGAAATGAGTTTCTCGGGTTTTTAATTTAAAACGTACTTGAGGCGATAAGCGAATCCTGTGTGACTTAGTTTCGCGGACTCAAATAAACGCCCAAATTAAATTACTCAGTGCGTAAAGATATTTAGGAATATCAAACGACGATTCTAGCGAATGGTTTGTTCTGTTAGATTAAGCACGAAAAGCAACTTTTATAAATAAAATAAAATCCATTAATAAATAGAACGACATATATATATACTCACGGGTTTATTTTGATAAGCATGAACTGACGAGAGAGAGAGAGAGCAGCAGCTTCATTTATTTTTTCTGGCGTGGCGTGCAGCGTACTCGCCTAGCTTTGCTATTGATCACTGTCTCATTCTCATCGTGGCTCTGCATTTCTCTGCATTGCAAAGTCTCCTTATCCATCCGCATCCATGCTCCCTGGCCTTTGTTTTTGCTTCTCTCTCTGGCTTGGTGGCTTCTGGCTGCATTTGCCGAGCCGCTCCTTGTTTTCCCTCCCTCACTGTTTGCCTCGTTGTTTACTGTCGTTTTTCATGTTGCCACACGTGGTTCTGCCCCTGCCCTCGCCATGCCCCTTCACATTCCATGTGCGTGTAGGCGCGCAGCTGATGGCCACGCTGCGCCGTCCTTCCCTGTCCCCAATGTCGCGTCTATGAATTGGTGGAGAACCCGCACGCATCTCCCTGCTTTGCCTCTGTCTACTGTCTGCCTCTGTTTGCGCTGCCCTACTAGCACGCCAGGTCTGCAACCATCGTCACCGGCCCTATATGTTCCTGTGCCGGCCATTATGGCGGGGACAGCCAGGTGGCCATGCCGTGTCGGTGCCTGTGCTATGCTGTCTCTTCCGCAGTCGCGTCGCGTAATGTCATGGAGGCCGAGCCTTGCGCTATTTCCCCCTCCCTCTCTTTTTCTACTACCGAGGATGAAGCGCCCCAGCTCCAGTCCACTATAGATCATGCCCGTTGCACTCCCCTACGCTGCTCATCTGCGCGTTGCACCGGCGCCCTTCTTTTTCCCCACCTCACGCGCGCGTGAGTTTCGCAGTCCACGCTGGACCAACTGCTCCACGGCGCTGTAATTCCCTACGCCCTGCTGGCCGTGACCCGCCCATGTCCCACAACGCCTCCGCCATGGCCGTGAGCCTCAAGTGCGAGCACCGCCGTCGCCTAGGCGCCCTCGTGCGTGCACTGCTCACCCGCTGTCGTGCCTCCACCACAGGGCCATCCGGCCATAGCACCAAGCTGCTCTCCTTCCACTCACCAGAGCCACGCATGGCTTCGCTCGACTCGCTCCCCCGAGCCCCATTGTCATGGCCACTTCCATCGCCGCCACCGTGTGCACGAGCGCGCCAGGCCGTCGGAGCCGTGGAGCCACCCTACAGCTGCGCCTTCCCTTTCTCTACCCTTTCCAACCATTGTCTACGCCTGTTGCCACCCAAGCCTCCATCACTGGCCTCGCCACCTTCACGTGCACGTGAGCCCGCTCGGTTCCATGCTGGGACGACAGTTTCCACGGCGCTGCCCCTCCTCTTCCTCCCCACGGCGCCTCCCCACGCACGTTCTACCGCGTCGAGCCATCCGATTGCCATCGTCCTCGCCGGCACCGCCCACTGTCGTCTGCGCATAGCTCCGCATCGTCTTGCCGTGGCCAGCCCTGAGGCCGCGCGTGTCCCTGTGCAGCTCCCCAACGAGTTGTCCGCCACCGCCGTACCTTCCCCGGCCTCGCAGCGCCATTGCTGCCACCGTCGACCGGTGCGTCCGATCTATGCTCTGCTTTTGGGAAGAGAGAGCAAGGTGAGAATATGGAAATAGAGAGTTTTTAGGGTTCCCAACGCTAGGACTGTGACTCTTATAAACAGTAACGTACTGATTAGACAAAAATAGGGGGACAATTTTGCAAAAATGCGCGCCCGTGCCTGGGCCACACCACGTGGGTTGGCCTGTTGGGCCGACTTGCCCTGCGCCTCTATGGTCGTGGCCTATTTGGCGCTCTGGTGGGCCGGTCTTTTCACCACCGCAGCTGGGCCGCTCTCACCGCACGCGCCCCGCCCCTGCTTGGGCTGCGGCTTATCTGTCTCATGGGCTGTCCGTGCTGCCTGACCGCATCTGGGCTGCGCGCGTGCCTACGGGCCGAGCCGGCTCGCCGGCTGTGGGCCACGCTAAGGCCACGCTCGCCATGGGCCGATTGGTGGCCGCTGGCTTTTAAGTTCTAAGCAATTGTCAAATTAGTTGTGGAAATTAACTTGTAAAATTCATAGTAAATCATAGAAAAAAACATAAAAATGCCAAGCCAATTTTGTTAGTCTCCTAAAATCATGATCTACCTGTTAGTATATTTTGTTCACATAGTTTAATAATATTCTTGGAAGCTATATAATTAATTTAAGGTATTTAATATTGTAAAAATATAAACTTGTAGGAATTGTTGTGATAAATTGGTAGTAGTGTTGGATCTAAAATTTTTCCAGTAGGCTCCTAGCAATATTAGGTACTCACTGTAATTTTTGTAGCTCCAGAATAATTAGTCTGCTAAATAGATAATGATGTCCTATTGCGAATAAAGATTAAATTGATAGAATAGAATAAAGAAACAACCTTGGTTTATATAACTAAAATGGTTGTTGGGAAATAACACCTTATCTGACAATGTGTATATGTAGCCTAAGTACGGTCATCGTTAGAACTAGCCCGTTAACTTGAGAGACGTAAGTCGTATTTTATGAGTCACGATTGCAGTCGATTAATTATATCTTTGCATTGCATCGCATTGCATATCATATAGGTACGATGATGGATCAACAGATCAAGTGAAGGATGAGTGAGAATCTACAGATGGTGTGATGGTATTCTCTCCAGGAGATGATGCGATGGGCTTTCTATTCAGATGATGTGGATGATATGAAGATGCAAATACTAACTTCTGGTTATATTTTACCCAGTCAAGCCCCGGTGCATAACCCCTACTTTTCTGCAGTTTAAATTATAATTGTGCATTAAGTTTTTAAGGAGTTGAATGAAACCCACTTGCATATATAAATTTTTATCCTATGAGTCTTACTAGTATGACAGGATCATGTAGATTGCTATGCTATAAGACTCCGGTAGAAGTCGAGTGATTGCCTGTCACTCGCGAGATATAGGAAATATATTACAATATTTTTATCACTTGGAAAATATAAATGGTGGAAAGGAAAAATGGTGACCGGGTAGGGATATGGTTTGGGTATTAGTGGGTGTAAGAGGTTGTGTCGCCGTGGACGCGGGGCATAGCTTGGTTACACCGCTTTCCCTGTCTATGTCAGTTAAGGACCGGTCGTTGCAATGGACGCGAGGCAAGTCACAGATCTATTGTCCCGAGCACATACTTGGGTATGGGCACTTGGAAGACTTGTTGCTCTCTTGTCGTGTATCTGGCTCTTTTCGGACCGACTGTCAGGGTGGTTTTTGGGTATTGGAGGTCCTTGCACTGCACTGAGTCTGGGACTCAGGAGCGGGGGCTTGGAGTCCCAGTTTGGATTAGGACCTAGACACCCAGGACAGGAGGGTGATGGGTTGGTCCTGCTTGTGCCTGGGGTATAAGCGGGGCGTGTGTTTTTGGGGCACCCAGCTAGGCACATTGGTTCGTGAATCACCGCCGAGTCAGTACGACTTGTCTTACCTCTAGCATCGTAGTAAGAACTAAAAGATGAAAGATGAAATAGGAAAAGGAACTCTGTTTGCTTACCACCTGCTTGAAATTAGCATAGGTGTTTACATAGAATGGTTAGTTAATGAACTAATGCGGCTTACTAACAAAAATCCAATATAAGGACGCACGCTTAGTAATGCTTCTTGCAAATGCAATAAACCCACAAGCCAGATAGCCTTACATATCCTTGGAGTCTTTTCTTTCCTCCTGTTGGGTAAGTTTTGCTGAGTACAATTGAGTACTTAGGGTTTTATTCCCCATGTTGCAGGTGATAGGTGGAGGCTAAAGCTGACCTTTGTGTGTGGATTCCTCCTAGTGGGCTCAGAGAGGATTTCCTTTACACTGCGATCGTAGTTTTTATTTATAACTCTCATCAGATGTTTTTATAAATAAAAGCTTTATAATATGTTGTCATAGCTTATATATCAATGCTTCATCATGCCATGAATATCTATTCGTTTCCGCCGTAATTCTGATCACATGTTTATATTCTGCTGTTATATTAAATTATTCATAACTCTAATAATATGATTACATTATGTTGTTATAATAATAACAAATATTATACTCTGATGTTGTACTAAAAGTGATGTAAGAACTGGTTAAGAATGATGCAAGCTTTATTCTCTCATTTGTGATCCTGATGGAAAATGTGGATTTTCGGGTTCTCCCCTGAGGTGTGCCCGATGGAACCGAGTAATTTAGTGTTCTCCTTTGGGTGCTTAGGGTCTAATAGAAGACAAGCACCCCTGGGAGCCATTAGATTAGGCGATTCTACCACACTCAAGGAAGGCAGCAATCGACTCAGCTAACTTTAAAGTTGGCTCAGCCGATTCTGAGCAGCCAAGCAACCTCCTTTGTTGCTTGTAGGGGCTTGATCTCCATCAATGATGCGGTAATCACTAGATAAGTGTACAACCCCTTTATCTCCTGAAAAATCAAGTCTAGCTATTTTCTTGCGCTTCTCATTCTTTTCTGTAGCAAGACTTGTTTCTTGATATGTGGTTGATTTGGAAAGGATATTGCGTTGGTCGGCTTTTGTAGTCAAACCTTTACTTCTATCCGAATCAATTCTTTCATTCATGCCCACTAGCAGTTCTCTTTCAGCCGATGACTCAATTGTGATCGGCCTTTTCTCATTGGTCTTTCCAAAAAATTCATAGAATTGCTCTTCTAAATGAGACCATGAACTAACAGTGCACCAAGGCAAAGATGTAAACCATGTAAAGGCAATACTAGTAAGAGATAAAGGAAAATTTCACACTCTCATATAGTCTTCTTTATAGGCAAAACCTAGTTGTGAGAGATATATACTAATGTGTTCCACAACGGTCTTATCATCTTCACCACTAAATTCATAAAAATCCGGTACCCACCATCCATCAGAAGTTTTTATTTAATCAATGCATAATGGGTACGTTCTATGATACGCGGGCACCTTCCATTTAGAGGAGCCATATGGATTTCTAGTCTGGGCTAAATCTTCATCGATTCGGCTTGATTTGAGAGCATCATATAAAGCTGAATCATGACTGTTTGCATGTGCACACATTACTGAATTTTCATTGATTTGGCTATAATTATTAGCAATATGTGGAGCCGAATCATGAGAGTTAACACTCGAATGCCTTGCTAAAATTTCACTAATTTGGCTATGGTCATGAGTAAAATACAAAGCCAAATTATGGGCATTGATCTTTGCATAAGGTGCTAAATTTTCATTAATTCGGCTATGGTTACTAGTAACACGTGAAGCCAAATCATGAGTATTAGCACTTAAATACCTTGCTGAATTTTCATTAATTCGTTTCGAGTTGGGAGTAACATGTGAAGACAAATTATGAATATTAGCATTGGCATATGGTGCTGAATTTTGAGAGCAATTGGCTAAATAATTAGCATTATCATATCCAATTCTCTCATTCATCGGCATGTCATGTGGTGGAACCACATATTATGAACTTATAGCCGATGAATAAGGATTTACATGTTGTATGTTGCTAGTAGCATCAAAACTCAAAGAATTTACAATTGACATCGGCTCTTGACCATAATATTCATAATCATGATGTGTATTATGAGGAGCATTAATAAAAGTATTAGCCGATGTAACATATCTAGTATCATTAAAGCTAGCAATACCAACATGAGAGCTCATAAAACTTGCAAAATAACTATTGGAATCATAAGATGCATTTGCAAGTTGTACCTCGGGGTGATTGTAGT
Source organism: Miscanthus lutarioriparius (assembly GCA_904845875.1). Lineage (NCBI taxonomy): Eukaryota > Viridiplantae > Streptophyta > Magnoliopsida > Poales > Poaceae > Miscanthus > Miscanthus lutarioriparius. The sequence continues at coordinate 53,271,084 of CAJGYO010000015.1, forward strand.
AATATTGTGATGCAACACCTTGTTACTGCATGGTTTATAACTTGACCGCCTTGTTGAATTTTCCAATAAGCAGCGCAACTTGTTGCAAAGTCACAAACAAAGATCACAAGGGGTCAAAACAAGATGTGATTGACCTTTTGGGCCAGATGCAATGTTAATGGCAAGCACGAGAAGACAGATCAACAAGGAGTATGGCTAGGTTAGAGATATCGGCAATAAGAGATAGCCGAACCAATCGTCCCTAGTGGAGTCATCAAAAAGTGTGTTTACGTCGGAGGTGATCCGAATCAAACACCAACAGGGCCTTATACCCCTAGGCCGCTATAGACCGAAGAACACAGCGAGGATGTCACTCTTTCACGGTGAAGAATGGAGATATTTACAAGCAAACCACCAAAAGATAATCAACGTGCTTACATGACGAAGAATTGGCTACTTTCCAGGCAAACTAGCAAAGAAACCGCCGAAGCTCTCGCCCAGGAGGGACCCCATCAGGGCAAGGACATCGCCAGGTTGCCCTAGGTCGATCGGTAAGCCTAGGGCACCATCCTTGGTCATCGAATCAAGGGATGAACAGCATGGGGATTGGAGAAGAGGGTAAAAGGGTTGGAGTAGAGGTAGTAGATTGATTTGTTTGACGATTGAATAGATGGGAACTTAATCAGCTGAAAGGATCAAGATGCTCAAGAGGGAGGGTGAATTGGGCTTATTCTAATTTTTTTTGCAATAATTAAGTCCTACACTTAGCCCATTTCACCCTCTTGTGCCTAGAGGTGTTTCTATTGTTCTACCGCACAAAAGTTTTGCACATTAGGTTCCAATTCTACTCTAGCTTGGCAATTCTAAGAATATAAAGACATGAATTGAATTGCTCAAATGTAAATGCTCAAAGTAAAGAGAAGGAGAAGAACACAGCGATGTTTTTTCGAGGTATCGAAGAGTTGCCACTCCCCACTAGTCCTCGTTGGAGCATCCGTGCAAGGGTGTAGCTCCTTCTTGATCCGTGCAAGGATCAAGTGCTCTCTACGGGCTGATTCTTCGACACTCCGTCCTGGTGAATCACCCACAACCACTCACAACATGACTTGGGTCATCCACAAGCTCCACCGAATGATCACCAAGCTTCCATTCACCACCAAGACATCTAGGTGATGTCGATCACCAAGAGTAACAAGCACAAACTCTCACTTGACCAAGACAAGCCTAATGAGAAAGGTAGATACACACTTGCTACTCCCTATGCACTAATGAGGTCCTTCATCTTGGATTATCAAATCTCAATCACCCCACTAGGCTCTTGCTCTCCCTTGCACTCCAAAGGTGTTTCTCAGCTGAACAAATGGTCAAGAGAGCTAAGTTGGATGAGTGGGGAAAGTATTTATACTCCCCACTTCAAAACATAACCATTAGGGACCAACTCAGCACATTTCGAGGTGACCAGACGCTCAGGTCAAAGGGACCAGATGCGTCCAGTTAGTAGCCAACGGCTACATGACGCTAGCATAGTAATTAGAGATCAGACTCTGACCAGCATCCGATCACCACTCATCTGACATGTCCGGTCAGCAATTTCCTTCTCTAGATGCTTATGTTGTTGACTGGACGTGGCCTCTAGTGTGTCAGGTCATAGCATCTGGTCCTTTGTGAGTGCTGCTTGCTCTACAGTTGCGCACACCTGTGCGTCCGATCCTGACTAGGAGCCAGCGTCCGGTCGATGAGCAAGCCCTAGCTGCGCGAGCTAACGCTGACCGGACGCGGCACCTATGCGTCCGGTCATCATCCAAGTCTCTATTCACCTCGAATTCTACCAACTTTGTGAACGACATCGACTTCAATTGATCTATGGGCTGTCCTTGAGCTACCTAGTGCTAAGTTTGACAAGTGTGCACCACACCTAAACCATTAGATTCACCTAGGTCAAGCTACTAGTTCACGCCCCTTAATAGTACGGCCAAAAGAAAAACAAAGTCATAAACTACTCTAAGTGTCTCTCCAATGTCAAACGACAATTAGAACTAGTCCGTCCTTAACCTTGTCGTCCATCCTTTGAAAACCGAAATGATTTCCATCGACAAGGGCATGAAAACCATAATTTCCCGATCAATCACCATTACCATGACCTAACTCAAGTTGCCTCTGCAAAAGACACATTAGTCACAGTAATCTTGTGTCATCATTAATCACCAAAACCAAACTGGGGGCCTAGATGCTTTCAATCTCCCCATTTTTGGTGATTGATGACAACACAAGTTCGAGTATGTATAAAAGATGAGTGAGGTTCTCAACATGCCTGGCTCATATAAGAAATTGACAATAAGAACAAAGGAGAGTTAGACATGCTTATATGATCCAAGCCAACACAATGTACTCACGAGGTATGAAATAAGCATAAGTACACAAAGTAAAACTCATTTGTATCGGAGTGAAACGCGGAAGCAAAGCAAATGAGCATAATCAAGTGACATGACATATATATCAAGGTAGAGAGCACACATGTCACATAAGTCTCACAATCACACATAATTAACATATAACATAATGCATGAGAGTAAACATGAATGCATGAAGTATCACACACAAAAGAACGAGTCCAAAATGACACTTAGAACTAGTCCGTCCTTAACCTTGTCGTCCATCCTTTGAAAACCGAAACGATTTCTATCGACAGGGGCATGAAAACCATAATTGCCCAATCAATCACCATTATCATGACCTAACTCAAGTTGCCTCTGCAAAACACACATTAGTCACAGTAATCTTGTGTCGTCATTAATCACCAAAATCAAACTAGGGGCCTAGATGCTTTCATCGGCTATGATACTCTCATATACATAGAGGGGGTGGTCTTATCCCAGTAGGAAACCTCTCCAAGACTTAATCTCAAAGTTTTCCATGAGTTTAGAAGAGTTGGGATCGAGTTTGAACTCTCCCTAATTTGGAATGCGGAAATCAAAAGTTCTGATAGGGGGTTAGAAGTTCTAATTTTCGCGCAAAGCCAGCACCTCCAAGCGAACATCAGAAGTTTTGACAGGGGTTCAGAAGGTTTGATTTCCACACAAAGCTAGCACTTCTAAGTGAAAATCAGAAGTTCTGATAGGGGGTCAGAAGTTCTGATCTTCGCACAAACTCAGAACCTCCAAGTGAAAATCAGAGGTTCTGACAGGGGGTCAGAAGTTCTGGTAGCGTGAGATTTTCTTGAGGGAACAACTCCTTCATCCAAACTCCGAATTAGACGTTCCATATATGTTTTTGACCGTCTCGACAAGAGGAACGCAATGGTAAAGCCCGTTCCACATTTCGACAACTTCACAAAATGGACAATTTTGGTTGTCAACATATGCCCCCCTATTTTCAAGTGAATGATGCATAAACCTGAAAACACTTAATGAAACAAAACAAAGCCAAGCAGCGACGATACCCATCTCATTGGCTGCTCAGTGACTAAGGGCGATGTATACATCGACCATTTTTATTCTAAGGGCGATACATGTCTCGGCCATTGTTCGGAGAGCACTTAGGCTTCTTGCCAAACACTTGGAAAGTACCTTTTCAAATACCTTCCGTTGATTGCTCTTGTGAGACGTTCACCTTGTAATGTCTCTAGCAAATAAGAATTACCGAATATGACTTTGATCGCTTTGTAAGGACCCTCCCAATTTGGTGACCACTTGCCAAACTGATTGCTCTTCGATCCAATTGGTAGTATGATTTTCCATACTAATTCTCCCACTTGAAAGGATTTGCTCTTGACTTTCTTGTTGTATGCTTTGGCAACTCGAGCTTTATCTTTCTCTATTTCCTTGAGAGCTTTTAATCTCATATCAGTCACCTCATCGATGTTATCCATCATCAAATCATGATACACAATAGCGGATAGATCATTTTGCTTAGCAAGACTATATGCATCCAAATTCACCTTGACAGGCAACACGGCCTCTTGACCATATACTAACTCAAAAGGAGTAACCTTTGTAGCACCATGCCTTGAAATGCGATGTGCCCATAGAGCCTCAGACAAAACTTCATGCCACCTCTTTGGATTCTCCTCAATCTTCTTTTTGATGAGCTTGATCAAAGTCTTATTACTAGGCTCAGCTTGGCCATTGGCTTGAGCATAGTATGGAGATGAATTAAGCAACTTGATCTTATATAATTCGATAAATTCCCTTACCTCTTTAGACACAAACGAGGTCCCTTGATCTGTAGTTAACATTTGAGTGATGCCAAATCTATGAGTAATATGCTCAGTGATGAACTCAATTACCTCCTTATGAGTCATATTCTTCAAAGGAACTGCTTCGGTCCACTTAGTAAAGTAATCCGTAGCAACCAACACAAATTTGTGTCCCATTGAAGATGGGGGATATATTTGGCCAATGAAGTCTAGCCCCCAACCATGAAAAGGCCGTGGTTTAATGATAGGATGAAGCATAGCAGCAGACACAAGCTGAATATTTCCAAACTTTTGGCACTCTTCGCAACCTTTGTAGTAACGAAAGCAATCGGCCATCATAGTAGGCCAATAAAAACTGGCTCTACGCAATAACCACTTCATCTTTGGGACCGATTGATGCGTACCACAAATGCCTTCATGGACTTCTCCCATAGCCACTCTTACTTGATCAGATCCAAACACTTAAGCAGCAAGTCTTCGGTGGTTCTTCGATAGAGCTCACCATTACGCAATACATACTTGAAAGCGCTCTGTCGAACACCCTTATCAATTTTAGCACTTGGATTACGTAAATATTTTTGTAAGGAAGTCCTCCAATCTTCTCAGGCGAATTGACCGGGCTGATAACAGGGGAGTCGGCTGAGCCGACTGGGACAGTTGGCTTAGCCGACTTGAAGGAGTCGGCCTAGCCGATCTGGCTATGGCTGAGATGGAGTTGGCTGAGCTGACTAGGTTAGTCGGCTTAGCCAATTGGTCTGTACCTGTATGAAAAAAATTTAAACTTTCATGCATCGATAGTTCTTGAATGTGAAAATTACACCCACCGACGTCATAGCCATATGCTTGTTGAGCTAACATGTTGGCCTTTTGATTTCATGCCTTGGAATATGCCAAATTCAGAATTTGGCAAAATAGTCAATAATACTGAGGCAAGCATTAAGACAAGCTCTTAGTGACCCTCTAAGTATTGAAATTCACCAGCAACTTGCTGAACCACTAGCAAATAATCACCATAGGCTTTAACATGTTTTACTTCCATGGAACGCAACATAATCAACCTGAATAAGAGAGCTTCGTATTCGGTTTGATTGTTGGTACAATAGAAATTTAATCGGCTTGACATCTCAATTTTAGCACCGTTAGGAGAAACAATAACAATGCCAACTTAGCCTCATTTGCAAGCCGATTAATCATATTGTCACATCCATGAAGTAAATCCAAAATGCATATATCATGCCCCCAGGCTTAAAGCCATCAAAGTAAATTCCATGGGGCTTTCTAATAGCACAATGGTCGTAAGCATTCATTGGCTATATTTTTATACTAAGGGCAATATCAAAATATTGGCCATATGAATTCATCCACATGAGTATGCATACATACTAAGGGCAATATCAAAATATCGGCCATATGAATTCATCCACATGAGTATGCATAGCCGAAACAAAATATTCGACGTTCCATATATGTTTTTTTACCGTCTCGACAAGAGGAACGCAATGGTGAAGTCCGTTCCACATTTTGGCAACTTCACAAAATGGACAATTTTGGTTGTCAACAATATCACAACAAAAAAATTTACTAGTATAATTTATAATTTTTATTTAATTAAGAGGAAGAATATAACAAAATTATTGTCATATATACCTATTAATATCTTCTACTCCCTCCATCCAATAAAAATTGTCATTCTCACTTCTCGAGAAGTCAAATATTACAGGATATATCACTCAAATGGAGTCACCTTAAGAAAGTTTGATCAGCACGAGTCCCATAGCGACTCTTTTTATGAGACAAAGGGAGTAGGCAATAGAGATTCTTTTTGGAAGTTTAAGGTGCCAGGATGGCTGGCCATGATGGCAAGGTATTTCGTCCATATTGGATGGCTCATCGTGTACCGAGACAGTTGCGCTACGTATGATGTAGCTCTGATGCTAAGGCCAATCTCAATGCCCATTTCACAGGAGTTTCATACACATTAAATGAGATGACAACTCAGCAAAAAGGAAATCTTTGCATGTTTTGAGGAGAGAGAGGGGAAACATTTCATCCCCATGAAACGAGAGTGCACTGTTTCCAACTCCTTGGAAACCGCATGAAACCAGCATTGAGAGGCAAAGTTTCACCCCTTCCGATCCATTATGGCATGTTGCTGGTGCACTCGACGCCTTTGCTCCGCCTTCTTCCCTCTATTCTCACCTCATCCGCTCATCTCTTGCAGTCCTGCCATCTCTATTCCTCTCCGACCCCGTCCCCTTCCCTTCAGCCATCTCCTCAGGCTCCGGCAATGGTGAAAGCCCTAGTTTGGTTTTGGATAATTGATAAAACCTAAGCACTAACCTTTGTCATGAGTGATGATATGAGCTAGGTTGGTACAATCTAGGTGAGGAGCATGGTGGCACTCAAATGGTGATGATTGATCACATGAAATGATGAGATGGCCGCATGTGATGATGATCAAGTGCTCAACTTGGAAAAGAAGAAAGAGAAAAATAAAACCCTATGGAGATCAAGGCAAAGGTATATTTAGGGATTTTGTTTTAGTGATCAAGACACTATAGAGAGTGTGATCACATTTATGATAGATGGCCATACTATTAAGAGGGTTCTTAACTAGACAATTTGGTCATCTAGTGCCACTAGGTGTTGGACTTCATGTATTGCATTTAGGCCTAGTGCACTTCGGAGAGCAAGCGAAAATAATTATCAAAAATGTTTTGAGAAATGCTAACTTGGCTCTAACATGTTTTGGGAAAACACTTTGAGGGTTAGCAACGCTTGTAAAGGAGTGTTAGACTACATATGGATCGAATTGAGAATCGAAATCATAGTTAACAGAGGTTTTTGCCTCGGGGTGGTCACCGCCATGGCAGGGGCGGTGCACCGCCCTAGCCTATCCGATGATCGGCTGGCTAAGGCCAAGAGCAGCTAGTTCTGGTTGGTCACCACCCTGGGTGTGGCGGTGCACCGCCCAGGCTTGTTCGGTGACCAGCTAACCATGGCCAAGAGCAATAACTTCGAGGGTGGTCAGTGCCCCTACCGGTGTACATCGCCACTGGCACGGCGGTGCACCACCGTAGGGTGTTTGGTGCCATCGTCACTTTTGGCAGAGAGCTGAGGCAACCAAGGGGGGCACCACCATGGTCACCACCATGGTGTCGGTGGTGCATCGCCCTATTTTTCCAGAGAGCAGGGATATCGGGGGCTCGGCTGCGTGGTCATCGCCACCCCCATGGCGGTGCCACCGTCACCCTGTTCGGTGCCGCAAGGGCTAGTTTGTGACCGTTAAAATTTGACCATTGGGTAGGTCACCGCCATGTTCGGTGCCAGGCACCACTCTGTCCGGTGACCTTGCAGAAACAGCTCCAAGGGGTATAACGACTCTATTTGCTTGTGTGGCTATAAATAGAGGATGTGGCCGGCTTTGGCCACTCTCTTGGCACCTTATACACTTGTGCACACCCTTTGAAAGCTGAGCAACACACTTCACACACTTATTCACTTGATTCCATCATCTCGAGTGAGATTGGAGGGCCTCTAGTGTATTGCATTGCTGAGCAACACACTTCACACACTTATTCACTTGATTCCATCATCTCGAGTGAGATTGGAGGGCCTCTAGTGTATTGCATTGAGTTGCATCATCTTGTGACACTAGTTGGGTGATTTGGGCTGGTTGTGAGCTTGTTACTCTTGGTGTTTACCGACACCTAGACGGCCCCGTGATTGGAGGATCGTTGAGCGGAGTTGGTGATTGTCTCCAGCCTCGATCGGTTGCTTGTGAGGGGTCTTGTGCCTTTCCCAGCGGAGCGCCAAAGGCAACTCAAGTAAATTGCTCATGTCATTGAGCTACCTCACTTGTGGGTAGATTTGAGTGGACGAGGTTTGTGAAACACCTATTAGCCGTTGAACCACCAATTGTTGGTTGACATAATGGGGACTAGTGTGCCGGCAAGCACGTGAACCTCGGGAGAAAAATTGCTTGTCTCTTGCCATTGACATTCTCCCGGTGATTGTATTGATGATCATATTGTGATTGGTTCATCTCTCTACATGGTGATATAAACATCCCACTCACTCCTTTAATTACCTGCAAAGTAGTTGTAACAAGCTCTTTAGTGTAACTAGTTTTGAGAGCTTGTTTGCTTGCTAGTTTAGTATAACCTAGTGGAGCTCTTTAGTGTAGACTTGTTGAGAGCTCTTAGTGAGTAGTGACATAACCATTGTTTGTGCTTAGTGATCATAACAACTAGAATTATTGAATAGATGGCTTGCAACCTTTATAGAGCTAGAGCAAAATTGCATTTAGCTATTTAGTGTTCTAACTTCTTGTTTTAATGTATTTGTAGAATTTTTTATAGGCTATTCACCTTCTTTTAGCCATCTAGAACCTTTCAAATGGCATCTCGCAGTCTTCCGTTTAGCCTGGTGAAGATGGATCCACTCGATCTGGGGGAGGCACGTGAGTTGATTCTCTTGTGTTCTTCTGTGTTGGAGGAAAGCTCTCGTGGCGCGGCTCCGGGTGCGGAGAAAGAGTGCGTAGCGGTAGCCACCGCAAGCGCAAGGTTCCTCGCCTACACCGCTGCTGTCAAGTGCTTCTCCTAGGCTGCCAGCACCATCGCACCGACTGCCTCGTCTACGCCGCAGCCAGCGAGTGCTTCGCCTGCGCTGTAGCCACCGCCGGCCTCTACTGCATCACTACCGCAACAGGCACCGGCCACCATCATAGCGAGACGCAAGATGTTGCCCCGTATCAATTTTTCTCCAAATCCATGTTTAGTTTATTTGCTATTTTAATTATGCTCCAATATTCTAATACTTAAAGCAATACAAAGTGGCTACATAGTTCACAAGCCACATTTGATCATAACATAGTGAAACAATTAAATGCTAAAACTTGCTAAAACTAGTCTATGAAATATTAAAATGAAACTTTGCATTGAGAGACTATGTTTCATTCTCAGTTTCCAAAACTATTTCATCTTGGAAACTGGGACATGAAACCTTACACTGAAACTAGCCTAATAAGACTCACTCACTAATGAAGAGTGTGGAAAATAATTAGAAATGGCTTAAACCTTTAGACCATCGGCAATTATATTTATTATATAGTTGGCATAATTGATACATACCCCTGTCCCTAAATAACTGCCGCTTTTGGTTCTGTGCCATAAATTTGACTGAATTTGTAGAAAAATACGTGCAATATTTGTACCTCCAAATAAATTTATTATGAAACTAGACTCAATGATCTATCTAATGATATTAATTTTGTACCATAAATATTAATATTGTTTATATATAGTTAGTCAAAGTTGTTTTTTGGGAAGCGAAAACGATAATTATTTAGGGACGAAGAGAGTATGTCCTAGGAGGACTTTTGATACAGAGATGATGAATTTCCTCATCTCTACTCTTTTGTAAGGAAACCAAAATGCTCTATCAGCTTCTTCCTAGAAAAAGAGGTTCATACAATCTTTTTCCTCCCTCTCTCCATGCAAGCATCTAACCAACTGAATAGTTTTCAGGATATTCTGCAAGAAAGACAATTTGAAACACAAAGGGAGAACCAATGGATCTATAAATGGGGCTCTACTAACTATTCATCAAGAAAGACATACAAGGAAAATTGTTGGACCACAGCAAGCATCACCACTTTTCAAATGGTTCTTGTCTGGTGGTGACCTGGGCAAACACAAGTTCTTCTTCTGGCTCCTACTCAGAGATAGACTTAACACAAGGAATCTTCTCAAAAGGAAAAATATGTTCTTAGAGGATTACTCTTGTGTTATCTGTAATGCTAATGTTGAGGAAAGTAGTTTTCATTTATTTTTCTAATGTCCTTTAAGTATAGCCTGCTGGAATCTTCTTGCCATCTCCTGGAACTATAATCTAGATCCCTTGGATATGATGTTACAAGCTAGAGCTAATTTTGGAAGCAGCATTTTCAGAGAATTGGTCATCACAGCCTGCTGGATACTCTGGAAATGTCGTAATGACATCATCTTTGACAGAAAAAAGTTGCAACCTCATGAGTTGGAAAGCTGCTTTCAAGGAAGAGCTTGGGTTGGTTTGCATCAAATCCAAGCAGAAGATCAGGGCTACTCTTACTAGTTGGTGTGAGAATTTCCCTTAATGTATTTACTTTTGTGCTTTGGCTCTGAGAGCCTTGTAACCTGTACATATTATATATTTTTACACAATTAATGAAAATACAAAAAAATAGGTGGGGAACTTGCCAACCCTTTCAAAAACAAATATTATATTTCTAATCGTAAGTACATATACTTCTAACATTCTATCTTAATAGCAGCGAGAGCAAAACAAAAGATTGTGTGACTAGATTTAAAGTCTTGTAGTACCGCCATATATTATTCTATACCTCGCCATCATCAAATGCATGTTTGAAATATGGTCCGGCATCTAGAGCCACGCCTCTCTCCATTGGGAAATTTTCAAATAATAGATTCGGGAGGATTTCCTTGAATGCTTGGTCACCGTTTTCTTCCATGCACACACACCCAGTTATTCAATCAGATGTTTTATTTATTTTCTGTGGCTTTTTTTTTTCAGAGATCAGTACGTTCAACTACACAATTAAACTGGACCAAGTCAATATAACCATCCCGATAGCTACGATGTGGTGTGTATTATTAATTACTCATTTTCTAACTTATAGTGAACTTTTTTTTGCGAAGCGTGTAAATTAGAAGGATACGTTGCTATGAAACTTTCTTAGAAATAAAATCCTTGCATGTATGAGTGAACCTACATGTTCTTACATCAATTCTTATCAAAATTGGGCAAGGCATTGAAAAAACTAACAGAATTAGATCAAATTATAATATGATGGAACAACAAGACAAATAGCAATATGTTTATACCTTCTATATATTTTTTTAATATATTGAAATTAGTAATTGCACTTGTGATGATGTGGATAGCTTGTATTAAAGGGTTGAAAGTTAGTGGAATGACATAACTATTAGTGAGAGATGATGTGGATAGTTAGTGTGAGATGATGTAGATGTCTTGCATATGGAAATAAAACTTGTAGTGAGGATTAGTTTATAAGAGATATATAATTATAGTGCATTTTTTTTTTTTTGCAAATCACAGTGCAACACTCGTACACATACGTACACTTACCCCTATAAAGACAGAATAATGCCATTAAATTCTAGAATAAATACACTAAAATACGAGCACATGCGTCAAATCGAGGACTTGAGCCCTTTGATTATTGGTAGGTTCCACCAAAAGGAGCCTAGCCAACTGATCATTCATAAACTATAATGCACTTTACTTTTGTTACAAGTAATTTTTTCTCATTTAGAGATTTTTAAAAATACATTAATAACAAAATAATATCTACAAGTCCAAATAAAATTCACTATTAAAATATACTTTATGAAGAATTTAATAAAATTAAATTGATGTTTATAGATGTTAGTGCACTTTTCTATAAACTTATCTAAAGTTAGAAAAAATGACTTAGGATAAAGCCAAAAGAATTATAATTTGAAAAATATGCATTGTAAATGAGATATTTAAGTTAAGAAAGAGTTAAATATGAATATATGTACATATTTTTAATAAAATATGCAAATTTGGAAGAAAAATGCAAATTTTCTTGGTATACTTTAGAATCCAAGTTTATATGTGAGCGAATAGTTACTAACTTTTGATGATACCAAAATTTTATCAGGAAAATACAACATAATAAGCCATGGATTAATGGGTTTGTTGTAGTGAAGAGAGATGGATGGGGATTGATTATTAGTATCAAACAGCCGTCAATGTCATGAAATGGCGTTGAGTAGACTTGTGGAGTGCAGCGACGAAAGCTAGCTAGCTTGGTCATACATGTCAATGTCATGCCATATATAGAGAGAAATATATGTACGGTTAAGCTAAGTAGCCATGAAACTTTTAGAAGGTTTCTGCACCGTGGGAATGTGGAACGAGAAACAAGACCACGTTCTTCTATGTTTACAGCTGTTAAAGGACTCAGCAAGAAAAAAACACAACTATATACATACGAGTGGCAAAATTTATAATGAAGCTTTACGTTTGCAGAATTTCCTTACGTTTGCGTGTGTGATGAATTGATCGACAAAAAACTCATTTGTTGAATCTTCTGTTTTAAATTTAAACTTTTTATCTTTGACCAACGATTACTCTAATTTTATGAGAAGTTTATAGTAACAAAGTGCTACAAATATCTTCCTTCGGCAAGGATGGGGATTCCAATTCAATAAAACCAAGAGGGACAGACAGAGTAACCCACAAAATCCCAAATTTTGTACAAAGATTCAACCGAGCCTATACCTTGCACTTTTATGGATCCTGAGTTTTTTCATATTCATGAGCGATTGTTGTATGAATTGATCGGGTAACAGGAAACCTCATTTGTTGGGCTTGGGCCTTGGTTAGGGCCAGTTCGAAAGGACATAAACCAAATTGTTAGGCCAGAGCCTCACTAGGCTGTAATGGGCCTCATTTACGTATGATGCACAACACGCATAGGGCCTGCCCGATTAACTTTTCAGCCCAGCTATGTATCTCTGTTCCAATGACGACGTCGAGGGCTTTTCGGCTCCGGCGACGGCGGCCGTGGCTTCCTTCTTCGGCGACCAGCAGCAGCAGCTCCACCAAACGCCCCAGGTCAAGTCACCCCTCTCCGTCTCCCCTTTTTGGTTTTCCTGTCTCAGTGTCAAAATCCGGGGGCTATGAACTGTCCTCCAAGACCGTACTGATTGGTCATCGTTTTCTCCGTTCCACACACACGCACATCGGCTGGCCATAGCAGAGGCGAACAAAAACGCCGCATTCCTCCGGCATAGCAACGGCATATACTCCGGTGTGGTGTGAAGTGTGAACCTTTCGTCACCTTTCAGTGAGACCAATGGCCAACCTACCTACCTTGGGGCTGGGGCCTCTAGTGTTCGTAGGACATTTCAGCCCACATAGCAGAACCACCCAATTTTAAGTAGCTTCCAAAATCGACCAGGATGTTTATGTTTCTTCCGGTCCACCAATTATATTAAGTCAGATGTTTACTTATTCTTGTGGGTTTTTTTTTTTTTGTAATAAGTTCATTCAGTTCAACTACAGACACATATACTGGATCAAGTCAACGACGCATGGGATGGGTGATGGGAGAATATAATTAACCATCCTGATAGCTAGGCTGCAGCATGTATGCATGGAGGATGTAGCAAAGTTTGACAGGTGTCATATCAATATGTGAAATTGTGAATAACTATCGAGTTTTTTCTTGACTGGAATGCCATTTGTCATGCTAATTATTACTATTTCCCATGTTTCTGATGCTCTCCATCAAATGTTAACAAGTTAGTATAAGCTACTAGTCCAGGACACTTTACCTGTTATGAAGACTTTGCAGGATGTGTTTTACAGAGGCTGGGAATGGGATGGTTACAATTACACTCAAAGGAAAGTCTAGATATTAGTACATCATTCTAGCATGTGGGACAGCATTTACAACTTTTAAGACATAATTTCTGTCCACTATTTACTTTCTGCATATCCATTTTCTTTGCTTATCACACATATTATAACTCTACAGGTAACATACTTGTGTCCCTTTCTTGTCACAACTCATGAAGCAATGGCTATCTGCATGTGAGCCAACTGATGTACACCTTCACAGGAGTTCCTTCTCATCACTTCTTTATTACGCCCATATATCTTCAGAGATCATCATAGAGGTAACCTCAAGTGCCCCTGCCATTTCAACATCTGTGAAATCTATCAAATATTCTGGCGTGCTTGGCACCATGAATAAGTTTTCAAAGCTTTCATCCTGAACTCCATGGACATCATTATGAACAACCGTTGATCCGCTAATGCTTTGGTTATGATTGACAATTGGTGCACTATATTGTGTTGTCTCAACAACATATGGATGGATTATGTCATCCTTCTTGCAAATGTGCTGGCCGTAATAGTCAACATCGAACAACCTCACTGTTCCAGAGCTTCCATCTGATTCCTTCTGTTGAACTGTCTTAGTTGCAAGACACCCTTGGTCTTTACTATTGGCACATCTATAGTAGCTCCTGATTAAGCATGACATCATTATATATTTTTTTATTATACACAAAAGGCAAAATATGCAAAGTATGATTCATCCACATAGATGAGAATATGTATGGCTGCAATTTTGAGCTACAATATATGTGCACAAAGCTAATCATCCACACCCATTTTATTTTGAAAGGACGGCAAAAGCTTTGCCGCAAATTTTATTAGAAGAAAACATAAAAAAAAGGTGTCAGTGTAGTTTTTTGAGTGGAAACCGGGCCAAAAAACCACCCGACTAGAATACAACATGAGAATCCAAATTCAGTATAGAAAATATTATATATATGAAGTACATCAATACATATGTTTTATTACATACCTAGAATGCTTTGCTTTGGAGATCCACTTCTGCCCATACTTCCTCCATTGATATCCATCAAAGTGTGGTGCTTGTGTCACAACTGAACCTGTGTGTTGTGCATTCTTCCTAAGAGAAGGGATAAATATTTTAAGCGCCACAGTAAATGATATATAAGTAAACATATATATGCTCTTTTGCTACATACCTTCTCTTGTTTCCATTTTCTTTAGCTTCCTCCCCCAACATGTGACTCTCCACGTTATTCTTACCACCTTTTCTTCTATATTTGATAAGATTGGCCTGTTTGTTACTGTTATCACCAAGTTCGAGAAAGGAGATAACCTTACTTGAGGAACTGAATATATCTTGAAAGAGTTGCTGCGCAAGCTTCTCCTGCCTACTACAGGGATCAAGTATTGGTAGGATAAGGTCATGTAGCTCCATCACTAGAGCCCTTTGGTGTTCAATCTCGTTGATCACCACTTGGCAGCCACTATGAGTGGAAGATTCAAGGATGCTCATTTGATGCTTTCTCAAATATATGTGGCTATAATAGTTGGACTTTGGAGCTCAAGGTGCTAGGTATATGCAGCTTTAGGCATCTATTTATATACAAGCAAGTAACATCACACAGTATGAGCATGGTGGAGGGAATGGATCATTTTTCAAATTTTCTCACTGGAAAAGACCAGGGAGAGTACTGTGTCCCTATCCATAGATCCTGATTGTTACATAATTGTCATTCGATGAATGTGTTTAATTACATTATGTGTGATGGGCCTAGGAGACACATTTGAAGTATAGTACATAGTAATGTTTTTATAAGGTCAGACGATGATTATTAAATGTCACACTAGTGGTACTAGTGTTTTAAATTGTTGGAGGAAGATAAATTAGTATGAACTTAATTGTTGATCATCGGATGATAAGGATTATTGACATATCTAATGCATAAAAAACGTAACTGATTTATTCATGTATAGAATATAACAGAGGCGATGCATAAAAATTACATTTGTAAGAAAATTGCTGTCTCCATAAGTTATTTTTGATGTGTGAATAAGCATTTCTGTTAGGTCACTTGTTTAGCTTGAAAATCGCCCACTAGATTGTCATTAGTTTTTTGTGGTCGACAGTTCTGACAACCAAAGACTTGGCTAATCATGCAGGATCTTCGGTAGTGTCTTCATCGCTCAAATGGCATAGACATTCATGAAAGGAAGCATGTACATAGGCAATAATTCTAGAGGCTGTTATAGGGAGCAACGTTGCTGTAACTACACCAGCCGTAGGACAGGGACATGCTTGGTTGGAGTCTAATAATGGTAAATGACACCTAGTTATTTGGAAATGAATGCAAAATAAACTAGCTAGTTAATTTCATCTTTTACATAACAGATGTGCTATGATGAAGTAGGTTATCATCATTTATCATCGGTTCAAACTTTAAACTTTGCGTAAGATAAATCATTATATGAAATTCAATTTATGTTAATCCTCATACATGCATGAGAAAAGTACTGCTGGTACACATGAAGCCTGTTGAATAATTAAATTAAACATTACGTGATTGTCAAAAACATGTTGAGAACCATGAAAATTGCATGTTATGTGTTCAAAGATCATAGATACTTCATAATATGAACATGTACTGATAGTTCCACTCAGACTAACCATAGCCTTGAACTAGTTTGGTTGACCGCCATGCATCATTATCAACCAAAACAAGAGAACAAAATTAAGGGATATGTGGTGAATCCTTCAGGATTCCTGAGCACCACATGAATACCATACGTTTCAGCCAAACATACCAATTGATTGCGACAAAAGATAAGGGAATTGGTAGTTATAAGGATATTTCCCTACATGCAGAATAGTGTCCAACAGTTCTTTCTCACATTTGCCACATTTGGTGCACGCACACACAAAAAAAAAAACTTCTGCCAGCCTGCCATAGCTTTGAGACTCAAATCTCAAAATTAAACATTGAAACAGTTCCAACTCTTCACTTAAGGTATAGCTTTTGATAGCATCAACTTAGCAGGTGGGTAGATAAGCTTGACTAATAGATAACAGTTGGCGCCAAAAGCCTGAGGCCACTTGGTCCACTATCAGGTCCAGCAGGCATGGGAGTGATGATGAGTGGATGACAATGAGCGGAAGAAAACTTTGTACTGTGTTTCCAAAGATTCTAGTAGCACAGCAGGAAGGACAATAGGAGGTCGGCCCTTCTTCCTGGCCCAACCTTGAGGGAGGAAGCCTTTTGTAGGATTCTAGGTTAGAGCCCTAATATGTGATCTTTACGTATATTAGCTTGCTTACCTACCCGCACAGGTAACTCAAGCACTTGTAACTTTTACATACACAAATTTATATACTAACTCCATCTTGAAATATAAGATAACCAAGCATTCAAAATATATCTCAAATTATAAGGGATTCTAGGTGAATTAACTCTCCTAGGCTCCAATCACATGCTACCTAGTTGCCATTAGTGTTTATTATTTATTGTCAACCCAACCACTGAACCACCAGGCTCAAATATGGTAAACATAATATCTCCCTACTTTTAAGGGAGAGTCACATGCGTCTTTTGCTTTCTTCTAGAATTCCTTGGATACCTTATATTTTAGGATGGAGTGAGTATTAACTAGTAATAAAATATAATATTCCTAAAAAAACAAAATATTCCAACTTATGGATCATTGGCTTTTTGTCATTATATCTCATATTTGTGTCACAGTGTGGCATATGCATGCATGGTTATTCTTTTGTTTGCAGACTTCCAGTTAGTTTAACTGTATTTTGGACAAGGATGATGCCCACAACGCCCCTTTCTTCAATGGTCACAGCTCAAGATTCAGAATGACTTTGTCCATTAGCCTTTGTGCCATTTATTTAGAAAGTAACATGTGCCATTACAAATGAATAACTCCTTACTCTCAATGACATGTTAGAGCTTAATTAAAACACAAGTAGCATATACCTTAGTTTACTATAGCTACTTCCCATTTGCAGGATAGCTAGACATATGTATATGCTAGTTGATGCAGTTTACAGAGTCATTGTCTTGCTTGGATTCCGTCAGGTGTTTGGTGAAGCGATGCAGGCATATTACTAATTCATACCATTGGTTATCTAACCTTATAGTATTAGCAAGTCTGATGCAAGTAACAGCTATACTTGTGCACTGAACTCCCTACTCCCAAGAGATAAGCCAGCTTGTGCACTGAACTCTATACTACCACTTCATACATACATATCCCTTTACTAATTAAATTCTGGTTGAAACATCAATTCCATCTACAACTGATCTGGTATGCACGTGCATTGAGAGCATACACGACAAGCTTGTGGCGGCTGGGGGCCTGGGGGTGTCAACATACCCAGTTTATAAAATACTTCAATGATCATCATCGGCTACCTACTTGTGGTTAGTTTACATAATTATGTGTATAGTTGCTTGCTATTGCAATGCATGACTCTGAACATATGATTTCCATATTAAGGCTGCGCTGATATTCCAGAATGCGGCAATCACAAGGATACTGTATTGTGAGAATCCAATACCTTCAGACTGGTATCTGATTCTAACAAGATCAGACAAATTGAGTCTGTTTAATCTACTCCCTAACTTTCACAAAGACTTGTCACCCTATATATATTCTACCAGTATACTTTTCACTTGTTTTTTTAATGGATGGCCATGAGACTGTCTATTTCATTGATAAAGAAGAAGTTTTTACATATCAGCGAGAACCAGAATAAAAATAAAGAAATATTCTCATGCTATAGAGCCACTAAATGTTTTGTCCTTGCTACCATTCAAAGCCATGTTTTCTTCTTTATGTTCGCTACCAACGCACTAGTTGGGGACTCGCTGTGCTGGAACTCTCTCAAGTTTACTTCCTTTCCTGCCAACCATGATCCCTCCCTCCCCGATCCTGCCGCCACCCTTGCACCTGTTCTTCCTAGCTGCCCCCACTCCTACCACGTCGTTCTCCTGTCAAAATCCAGGTACCCATACTTATCAGTTTTCGGCACTATTTCTCTTTTTCTTTCTTTTATTATCTCTCTCCTTCCCACACTGTTCCTAAGATTTATTTCATATCATGCAGGTCAATCACTATTTCATTCATCGATATACCAATTATGAGGCATCAAATCATAGGTTTGAACCCGCAAGTTGATGTAGTTAAAGATCATAAAAGTAAAAGCTGGTGTAATAATGCAATATACATTTTGTTGCTTGGGTCCCTTCAAGTGTTCGATGAAACGGAATCTATTCAACCAATGGTAAGCACGCCACCTCTTACACAAGCATTATAAGTGCTACATTCAGTGTTTTTCCCACATATATATTTAGAGATTGAGTTTATGATGCAAGTTATAGCAGACATATGCTCTCATATGTGAAACCAAGAACGTGACTATATTAGTAATATAAGAAGGTGGAGATCCCATGCATTCCAAATGCCAGCTGATTCCTAGCAGGGCAACATCTCTCAGTTATTCTGTTCACAGTTATAGTTGAGAAAGGCCGATTAGTTTCAACCTGCAATTCATAAACTAATACTCTTCACACCCTCCCTCTGTCAACACTACTATGAGTTTACGTCCCAATCAGCTACAATTAATAAAATTGGCAAATTAGGAAAAACAAAAATAGGACACCACAAATCAACATGCAGCATTGTTTTCCTGCTGATTTATATGGAACATTATATTGTTGAGAGAAAGAGTCATATACATTCGGCCCAAGTTAGTGGGGTCATAGAGTTCCTCTTAGTTTGTCTATCCACATGATGCCATGCCATGCATATGAAAATTGTGCATTCATGCTGGAATGGATCGTGGGCTTCATGAATCATGCATGGGACCTGCTTTTATTCTAGTAAGGGGCTCTGTTTTCATAACTTTCCCAATGAAATTAGAACCACCCCACTGTTCAAGTTCAAAACGGCCACAGCAGCACAGGGGATTCTGTGACTGTTTCTATCACCAGATAACACTCAATACTACAAGTTGAAATCCAAAGCTAGGTTCTATTTTTGAGTCCTCAGGGAAAAAAGTGGCTCTTTTTTTCTTTTACAAGTTGAGAATTGCACCCGTACTATACAGTTGAAGGAATACTCTCTCTCTCTCCCCCGATCTGTATATATTATCCTCTGTTTATTATCACTTTTCATTCATACCATATCAGCTTATCAATTGATCACTAGCTTTTCATTTTTTTGAAAGTAAGCTTTTCATCGATATATATGTGAATTATCAGGCTCCAAACCTTAAGAATGCATCCAACTCCCAACTGTCTAAATCCAAAGGTTCAAACACAGTCATGTCGAATGGCTCATACATGCTGTTCCTTGTGATCAAATCTGCAGATTTGTTGAATGGCTTATTGCCCTCTGGGGATTTCTCAGGCCCATAGGGATCTGTACAAATTGTCGATATGCTGGATTGGCTGTTTGTTTCAGAGTCATCGGTGCCTGAGCTGATGCCATTGTTGTCCTTGCAAGTATGCTGGCCGTGGTAGACGACTGTGAACATCACGGGATGATCAGTGCCTGTGCTGTCAATCTTGCTGTTGCACCGTCTTTGTTGCTTTACAGCCCTGTTCCTGCCTGTAGGCGCATCTGTAGTAGTTTCTGCATATATGTATAGTCGATTTAGTGATTGTACAATCTATTATAGATTTGCAGCATTAATGGCCATGTTCGCTTGTCTTATAATCTGTACTTTTCAGCTTGTTTTTTCAGCTGGATCAGTGTTTTTCTCTCACAACAAATCAGCCGGAACAGTATTTCGGCTTGTTTTTTCAGCGAAGCGAATGGGGCCTTAGTGATTAGTTTTTTTTCGCATGGCTGATGAACTTCATTCGCTGCTAACTCTGGTAACGAGTGAGCGCATAATAAGAGTCCAAGATCTGGTTTTGATATTATTCGTCACATGCATATGATTTTGTGGTGATTTCTTTCTTTCTGACGAACCTTGTTAATTCATCGACAATGATATGCCACAGACGTCTGTCCCATCCGGACGAACCTCTTCGCTCCCCCCGCCCGCGTCGACCGCACCTGCTCCGCGTACCCCGCCCGCGCTCTCATCCACCTCGCCCGTCGCACAAGAGGAGGCAGGGGTGGCCTGCGCCTGCTCCCCCATCCACCTCGCGCCGTCGACAGGAAAGGGAGGTCTGCGCCACTGCAGTTCCCCGCCAGGTAGGCCGTGACTGTCGGCGACGCTGTGTTTTCAAGTGTTTAAGACGTTTTTAGACATATTGCAAGCCTATGTTTCTAAGTGTTTCGGTTGTTTCAGACGTCTGTTTCAAGTATTTTATCTGGAATGTTGCATATGTTGTTATGGCTATACATGCATGTTTCAAGCATGTGTTTCAAATGTTTCATATGTTTTGCAGACTTATGTTGCAAATATTTCATCGGGATGTTGCAAAAGTAGATTTGGATGTTGCATATGTTGCTATGGCTATACACGCATGTGTTTAAGAGTATGTTTCAAGTGTTTCATCTGTTTTCAGACGTATGTTGCAAGTATTTTATCTGGATGTATGTTCCGAATGTTTCATCTGTTTCAGACATATGTTGCAATTGTTTTATCCGAGTATTGTAAAACTAGATCTGGATGTAGGTATGGAGGAATCCTAAGCCCTTGGTGGTCCAGCTGCTACCTCCCTGGTGTGGCGAAGATGGAGGCCATGTACACAAGAGCGCGCAGGGGGGGTGGGATGCCTCGGCGGATTGGCCTGGATGTGGAGCGGGATGGCCGTAGACGCGGCGCATCGGGTGGGATGGGACACAAGCCTCCATGCTGCGTGTGTCGATCGCAGGCGCAGGAAGCTCCGTCCAAACCGACAATGCGTTTCGGAGCAGGGATGGGCGCGCGGGGCGTGCGTCGGGTGCAGGGCATGCATTGGGCGCGGGTCTGGTCGGGCGCAAGCACGGGAGCAGCGTCCGGACGGACGCCAAGTCCGAACATCCGGGCGCTAGTCGCTCCGTTAATTCATACACCCCCGGGTGTGTTAAAAGAGAAAGAAATCAAAGAGTCTCAGAAGTACACCACCAAGGAGAGCTGGATGTCCCTTCAATTAATAAGGAAAAATTTACCTTGGGTGTTTTGATTTGTTGATGTGCTTCTGCCCGTATTTCCTCCACTGCCGTCCGTCATAGTGTGGAACGGGCGTTTCAAGTGACATCGACTTATCAAATCTCCTGCTCGAAATTTAATTTGTTTGCAAACAAAAGAATCAAAATCAATAGAAAGCTTAATCCCATGCTCACATAATACATATACAGAAGCACTATGAACAAAAAGAAAAGCAGTAGTTTTACTCATCAATTGATGTTGGAAAATGCATGCATACCCTCTCTTGAGCTGCTGATGACTCGGCTTAACAGCATCATCCTCCTTCCTGATGCTGTCAACAGAGATACCCCTCTTCACTCTCTTCTTGTCATCAACCAGCACATCACCTGCTCGAGCATCATCATCAGACTGATGATGACGCTGCAGCTCGGCCATGGCCTTGCTGGAGCAATCCAGTATGCTCTGGAACATCTGGGCAACAAGCTCGTAGCGTTCGTCCGCCTGCTGCAGCGCAGGGAGGACGATGGCTCGCAGCTGTGTCACCAGAGACTGCTCCCTGGAGATCTCCTTCATCGCCGACCGGTGGTTGCTGTCGCAGGCAAGAGAGTGGTGACCAGAATAAGCTGAAGATTGAGGAAGACATCTGCAGTTGTCATGGTGGTAGTGGTGGTGCTTCATCTCTGCTAATTTCATTCTAGCTCAACTCGATCTGGTATTCTGCTATCTGATGAACTGCAGCTTGTTCTGTAAACTTCAGGTTCCTTCAATCCCTTGTGGAAGCAGCTTTCAGAGAAGGAATATGAAGGGAAGATTAAGCGATGAAGTTACTCCTAATCGGCTGTACTTATATATGGAGATGGCAACATAATTAACAACCAACTTGGGAGAATAGATTAAATTGGGCTGTGCCTGCCTGCATGCGTAGGCAAGAGCGGAGTTAGCACATGGAGATGGACAGGAAGGACTTTGACTTGGCAGCTACCGCGTGGTCGCCCTAATACGATTACGAGAGATGAGTATGCAATTAATTAAATGCTACGTACAGTCCTTGTCAATGGCATTCCTGGCACTTGGATTGGCTAATTTCGTCGTAGTCAAGTCGTCTGTGTTCACCAGCTACTGCCTTCTCCCAAAACAAACCAGTCTGGTCAGTTCTCACCTGACCTTTATTTTCACCTTTACTGTTCTGTTCTGTCCTGAAATGTCATTCTCAGTCCCTTGGAATCAAAAGAACAAGTGCTGAGGACCGAGCAAGGCTCGGTTGGCTAGCAGCGCCGGCGTGCGAGCAGCCCACCCGAGTTCAATCTCTGATCGACTCGCGTGCCTCACTGTTGCCAGGGATTTTCCTAGGATTTCTGCCTCTCGCGCGTGATACCACAATGGGATTGTGACGTGCTCGTCGCCTACGAAATCAGTGGATTTCGATGATCTCAAGAAGGACGCGATCTTCTGATCTGGATGTAGTTATAGGTTTGTTTGTACACGAGTGGTGTGAGTAGCGTATGTGTGTTGTGTGGACGTGCGTGTGTACAGGCAGATGCTACAGCTGTACCCAGATGAGAGACAATAAAAAAAAGAACAAGTGCTCGCTGGGGCATTGATCTGAGGTGTTTCTCCTTAAGAGCTAGTTTGAATAAGCAGGAATTGTTCATTTTAACTTCTGACCAGAAAAGTCTATTGTCTATGGGGTGTTTTTTGCATCAAGTTCAAATATGAAATGAACCACAAATAATTGCATCCAGCGGGATTTGCTATATTTCATGTGCCTGAAATATAGACTTTTTTCAGGCGACGCTACAGGCCCTGGGATGTGCATCCAAGGGTTTCTGTCGTTTCTGTCATCCAGGCAGCTATAACGGGTCCGCGAATGAACCCGCAATCAGCCCAGGCAACTATTGGGCCCGCCAAACCTTAACGGGCGCATGATCCGATACCCGCTATCTTCATCATCTGTCTTGTTTGTTCAGTTCTGGTTGGTTCTACTGTAGTCTGCTGCACGGACAGAGGTAGGTACGAATGAAAAACAGAAAAAAGGATTCCCTAAGTACTAATTGAAAATTAATAGGGACAGTGATAATCTAAAAATAGCAGAAAAACAGAAAAAAAATCTACAGAAAAAAAAACCAAGGAGGAGGTTACCTTTTGTATTTACACAAATTACAATATAACATAATCACAAATCACAAAATTAAATGTTCAGACCTACGATTGCATATGCTAAGAACTATAATTGCAGTGCCCAATAGCTACAATTTACATTGTTGGTGATTGCAATTGTGTAACTGAATATATTTGTTTGTTTTTCATCAAACAAATATAAAAACGAGTAAGAGATCTGCCCTTTTCAAACTGAGAGCAAACGTTGAGCCAAAAAAACTGTTGTTGACAGTCAAATTGCATACAGTCAGAGACTCAGAGATGAAGAAGCAACTACAAGCAAGCAAGCAACTGTAGCAAAAGCCTTGCTCTATTAATGGCCGACCAAGAGATCTCTTGCTCAATTAGGCATGATGGCTACTGAAGCTTAAGCAAAGATGGCCCTCTACTACAAGTTCATCATCAATAATCAACTCACTATAGACAGGAAAAAATGGAAGACATTAGTAAGCATGGCAGCAGAGTAGCATATTTCCAGGAAAATGATATGTAAGCACAGCACCAAAGCAATCACAACTCAAAAAAAACATCTGAGCTCACCCCTAAAAATAGATCACCATAGGAACATATTTGACATGTCGATCTGTATGTCAAAGCTACAAATAACAGAGAACCATTGCTTATAAAGCAAGAAAATAGCTATCACATCCGTAGGCCATAGCTATCAGTCCTATGGACTAATGAAAACCATCGCCATAGTCGAAACCTCGGGACTGAACGAGCGTCAATTTCAGACCAACTACAATCGGACATTCAGCTGGACTAGGCAATTCAGACCATAAACGAAAACTGAACTCTTTGATCCTGCCTGCCAGATTAATAATCAGTGTAGAGTTAAAAAAATCCAGTGCTCAGTTCTTGGAAACCTAGTTCAATTCGACAATGGAATCACACCTAAAACTGGAATGTTCACGGTAGCAGCATAGGCAGGACAGAGCAACAAAAAATACACTAAAGCAAATCGATGCACATAAGACAGGCAGTGTCTCATCTACTACTGGAGGACACATAGCTCAGATAGGCAACATTCCCTTCGGAATCATATGTACTGAATCCAATCAAACTAATTTCAAATAGTATAGACATAACACATGCCATTTATATGTCAGAACTAATATCAACACATGTACATAATTTTACCCGAAAATGTGGACGCCAAGCAGTCTGAAACTGGTGGAGGCTAGTAAGTGTGATCTAGGTAGGAGCTGTCTACACTAAACTCTGCACATATATGACATCAAAATAACTAAACAGAAAAGGAGAAGATAGATGGACAGAAAAAAGTTCACCTGAATTTCCTGCACATTGTGAGGCAAGATCGCTCATGTCGGATGATACAGATGCATTTTTCCAAAGCGAAGGTGTACTGCTAGAACCATCAGAGCATCTGAAGAAAACAAAGCATGGATGGGTAACATGGCATAAGCTACTGCTGTTCATCGCAGGCTTGATAACAGCACAGCAAGTACATTACCTTGCCCTTAAATCCGTGTGGCATGTCTGACGACGCTGTCATTCTGCCAAAAAAAAACTACTACATGAACAACATCATCCAAAACCAGATCTACAAAGCCACACCACACTCAAAAAAACATCTGAGCCAACACCTAAAATCAATTGAGCAAGCAGAAATGCCCAACTTAGCTTCGAATCCATTTCTAACAAGCAATCCAAACCGAAACCACTAACAAAGTCAAAGAGAAGTAAATCGAATCAACAGGGTCAGGGGATTTTCAACCAACAAACCACGACGAAGCGCGCGAAGGACGCAGCTAGCTGCCGACCTCAAGCTATGGCGGAGACGAGCGAGCCGCGGGCAGCATCTTGAGGCGGGGCGTGGGCGCAGCATCTGAATCTGGGGTGCTTGTCGTGGAGCTACGGAATCCGAGGCCGGGCGGGGCCTACGCGCGGCGCGCGTTCGTCCGAGTGACCGAGGGGGCGGCGGCGGCTTCCGAGTGAGAAGATGGGGAGGGGAGAGAGGGAGATGCCAGCGCGGGCGGCAGTGGGCGCTCGCGGCGGTGCCGTGGCGTGGGAAGGAGGAGGTCCGCGGCGAGCTCGATCGGTGTTAGCGGGTGCAGTCGAGCTCGATCGGACCCAATAAGAACCAAACACAGCCACGGACCCAATACCAGCGCACGGATCTGGAGCTCCATCCAACGGAGGCGGCGTCGCCTGAAGACAAGCCCAGAATTCAGGCGACTGAGAAATAGGAAACCCAGGGAGTTGTAACAAAAAAAGGACCAAGAACTGAATAGAAGAAACCACTTTCGAAAATTTTGTTTGTTTTTCCTCTTGTTCTTATTGTTCTTCCTCAGTTCGGATTCCTGAGCAGCAACTTACAAGCGGTTTCTTTCTCTTGTCTTGCTGATTTCTTGAATGGTTTGGAAGGAGAGGAACCATCGGGTATTCAAAAACACTCAGCTCCGGCCGACGCAGTTCGCTGAATTCATCCTTCAGGTGGCCAACAATTGGGTAGCAGCGGGCATGTCGGCCCTGTTGCTCGGGGAGCAAGCTAATACAGCTCCTGCGGTCGCGGATTGGTTTTCAAAATGTAGCACTACTTTGAGTCTTTATCTGTGTTGTGTTTTCCTCTTGTTCGGCATCCCTTAATGCGGGCATCTCGCTTGTATGACAGTGATGCTTTGTAATCCCTGCTACCCACTTAATGAAATACATGCATAAGCGTGTTCGTGAAAAAAAACTTACAAGCGGTTTACCGTTACTTCCTCAGTAGGAGTAGGAACATGACAATTGGTATCAGAGTTGTTTCACGCGGAGATTTTTTTGCGGACGTGGAGATCTTCATCCTTGCGCCTTCCCGATGGCCGACAAAGCTGCAGCAACAAATGGCAGCTTCCATGGAGGAATTGTCGAAGCAATTTGAGATCTTCGAGCTCATGATGTAGCAATCGCTCGATAAGCTTAGCAGTTTCGAAGTCTGGTGCTCGAAGGCGGATGACTCCTTCGGCATTCTTTTGTCCAAGACGTATGAGTCCGCGATGTGGATCCAACGGTTGGAGACGGTACCCCACCTCCACCACTTCTCCCTCATCAGCAGTTGACTGCTCCACCGCCTCTATCGCCGCGCTCCTGGCTCGACCTCAACTTAGCTTTGAACCGGCCGCGCTCAATTGCGGTTCTGGGATCACTGGGATCCCACTATGGCCACTGGGATGAGGGCAGTGGGATTCTGGGATCACCTTCACCTGTCCCGGTCATGGGTATGTGATCTGACCCTCCTTTCAATTTAACATGGGAACATACATGGGGGTAATCGGGACTCTGTGATTCGTCCTGCAACTATGCCTAAAATGGAGTTTCCATGTTTTGATGGCGAGAACCCTAGGCGATCTGTGTGAGATGTTCTTCAATGTTTATTCAATCAGGGATAATCTCAAGACCAAATTTGTTGCCCTCAGCTTTATAGAGCAAGCGACGACATAGCTGCAGACCTGATGAACGCCGCGACAGAGTTCTCAATTGGGAACTTGGGATCAATTTTGGACTGCTGTGTCTGAGCGCTTTCATTGTGATCAGTACTCTACTCAGTTGCGTCAATTGGATGCCCTCAGACATACAGGATCGGTCATAGAGTATTTGGACAAACTTGAACAACTATCTCATGGGATTCTCTATTGTACAACACGACCTATGATGACACTTATTTGTCACTCGTTTCTTGGGAGGGCTCAAGGAGGAGATTAGGTCTGCCATCCTCTTGCATCGCTCAAAGGATGTTCAGATTGCGGGTTCTTTAGCTCTTATACAAGAATAAGAGTTGGATATTCATAAGAACAGATCGTCCAAACAGTTTCAAAAGAGCAGTTTCAAGGCACATCAAGGAAATGAAGTGGTTGAGCCTGACAAGGGAGCATTTATGAAATCAAAAGCTAACAATACAGACTGTAAAGATAAATTTCAAGCCCTCAAAGGTTACAGAAGGAAGAATGGACTATTTTCAAATGTGGAGAGAAGTGAGGACATACCACAAATGACTAGCTCAAGTCTCTCTCTCTCTCCATGTTCTTGAAGAATCTCGGATGCTTTTGAAGATGTGGAGGATTTTGTAGCTTGTGATGACCCAGTGGAGACAGTTAGATGTAGGTGTTGTGCCACTGGCTGTGCACCTTAGGAAGAGGACAATGAGGCTTAAGGGCAAGATTCACAGTATTGGTTGATTCAGGGAGTGTGGGCACATTTATCAGTGAGCAGTGGCTGCACAAATGCCATACAAGCCAGTGGAAGGGGTGCATGCTCATTGCTCAATACATGATTGATGATGTAGCCCAACGACATGTAACAAGACTATTGAGGGGTTATAGTGGTGGACTTAGGGTCACACTTTCTTATTAGATGTGGGTATACTTCCATTGCAGTGTTATGATATGATTGTGGGTGAAGACTGGCTGGAATCTTGAAGTCCTACGTGGGTTCACTAGCAAAAGAAGATCATGAGGTTTACATATACTGGGAAGAGGATCACTCTAAAAGGAATCACTCCAACAGTGACCAAATGCACTGCCATATCCAACAAAGATAGTATTCGCAAGTCAAGTGTGGCAAGAGCTCTTCAGGTTGTCTGACACTAAACTTATTATGAGCTCTTCTTATCATCCTCAAACGGATGGACAAGTTGCATGACTCAATCAATGCCTCAAAGTATTTCTCAGATGTACAATTCACTCTTGCCCCCAAACAATGGAGTAAATGGCTTTCTTTAGCAAAGTATCGGTACAATACTACTTACCATTATGATCTTGAGTGAGCACCGTTCGAAGCATTCATAGTTCTTGCTTGCGTTGGGAATGTAGCATACGAGCTGGATTTGCCTCCTATTCATGTGTCTCAACTGACGCTCCATGTACCTTCTCGTACGTCGGTGATTTCAGAGTTAATGCTACAAACTGAAGCATCCATTATTCAACAGCTCCATGCAGTGGCAGTCCTGAACCACATATTGCTACTTCAAGGTACTTTAGCCCAGCCTCAAGTGTTGATGCAGTGGAATGCGTTGCCTAGGTATATGTCGGACATGGGAGTCAGCTTGCTGGGTGTATGAGTAGTTTCCAAAGGCGCCAGCTTGGGAACAAAGCAAGAACTCAAGGAGGAGGGCATGTTACAAGGCTCAGCCGTGGCTAGGTGGTCTGGGCCGTATATATGTGTGTGTTGGGCCGAGTGGGCTTGCCTAAATTGTGAGTCGGTAGGTGTGCCCGGTGAAGTATAAACCGGGAGAGTTGTAACTGAAAAGGACCATGAACTACATAGAAGAAACTACTTTCCCAAATTTCGCCCGTTCTTCCTCTTGTTCTTGATGTTCTTCCACAATTCCGATTCCCGAGCAACAATTTACCACCGATTTACTGTTACTTCCTTGGTACGAACGCAACATGAAGTTGTTATTGTGATGATGAGTGATTATCAAGCAAGATGAAATCCTTTCAATTGAGTTGTTTTTGGTTATGATGAACCGGAGGCCAAGTGGTGGCGCTGCACCGTGTCTCTTAGGTGTAGAGAAAACCTCATGTCAAGGCGAGGGAGAAGGTCAAACTGTGGTTCATGCAAATGTAACACTGGCGGTGAAGGGCGGACGAAAAGCATCAACATTTCCATTCGTAACAAAAATACCATATGGACGAAGCAAATTCCCAGTCTTTTCCCATTAAATAACGTCAAAGCAAGTTTTAGACAATATAGGAAGGGTCGACGCAAGCATCGCATCATTGTTTCGTCGCATTCATTTGCTCGGTGATGATTAAACCACGACTCATTTCACAACAAAATACAAGATGTAGAGTAGCTAACAACAGAACATCGAAGATTGCAGAAATCACAGACTCAAACGGACGGCACAATCGTCTCTTCTCCTTCCCCACTGACACTGACAGCCTGCGCGGGGAGCTGCAGATCAGTGCGAGCAGCGGGCGGCGGCGGGTCCTGCTCCGACACCGCCGGCGCCACCTCCTCCCCTGCTGCAGGCTCGGTGTGGTCGGAGGGGAGGCGGCAGCGGCAGATGGGGCAGGAGTTGTGCACCTCCAGCCACGGCACGATGCAGGAGGAGTGGTACAGGTGGCCGCACGGGAGCCTCCGCGCGGCGGCCGCGAGCGGGAGGTCGTCCTTGCAGATGGCGCAGACCGCGCCGGGCTCTGACACCTCCACCGTGGGCAGAGCCTCGATGGACGCCGCTGAGGCCGGCGCCTCGCCGCCGCCACCGCTGCCGAGGACGACCCAGGGCACGAACAACGCGGGGGCCGGTGGCATGGATATGATGATGGGACCACGACCACACGACGACGCTGCCCTTCCTCCCCTCCGGAGGTTTGGTGGTGGATTGCGATGACGAGGTCGTCGTCGACGACGACGTCGTCAACATCGTCGTCCGAGGACGAGGACCGGTCAGTCGGCAGCAATAACTCCTGCGCCGGCGGAGGCGACGACGAGTCGGACATGGCCGGTCCTCTCGGTTTCGCTCTCACTTTCTTGGGGCCTCCGGCCGCCTTGTGTGGCATCATTTATCTTTGTTGTGCACTTGTGCAAGGGAGCGCCTGCATGGTCTTTGCTCTCGTCGTCTCTCTCGTGTCGTCTGGCCTCTACGTGTGCAACCGGCGCCAAAAGTAATTTCCAAATTTCCTTTTCAGCTTAATTAATCACTTAATTTATTAGTAGCCTGATTGTTCATCGACGCAATCCTCTATCAATCGCCTGTTTTTTCAGAGAAGGGAAACCCTTTTCCTATATAAAACATATATATAGTTTCAGCCTCGGCAATGAGTCGATATACACGTAGTCATAAAAATAAAATAAAAAAAAACAAAAGGTGCATGGTAATTTACACAAGCTGGTAATCACCCTATAGCTGGATGTAAAGCTCGTAGCTCGGTAACTCGATCACTCAACTCGGCTTGGCTCGTTAGTAGCTCAGCTCGTTTATATTTTTCAACAAGCTGAGCCACCATTTCAGCTTGCATAGTTAACGAGCAAGCTCGCGATCAAGCTAGCTCACCCAGCCTAACGAGCCAAAACTATTAGCCTTAAACTTAATCTTCTAGGTGAAGAAGAGATGGAGATAGGCAAAAACTCTAAAGCTACTCTTGGTGGAAATTCCTCTGCTCCCACAGGTGAGCATAAGTCTTCTCAAGGTGGGTTTAATCAGCAGCCTAACAGTAACAAGCAAGTTACAGAGCAAAGTGACATACACATGTCCACTGCCTTGGATAGGCATTTGGAGCCTACTGTTGGTTTAGATACTGAGGATCTTGCATCCAGCCCATCTATTCTAAATGGGTTGAATGTACAAGTACCCAAGCAGTCTAAGCACATGGGCAATCAGGTTAACGTTACTGCAACCCAATGTGCTGATTTACCATCAGAGGCGTGGTACAGGAAGCAAGCAGAGTGTATTTTGGATAATGTAGTTGATGTTGTGCTAGATGAAATAGCTTCACAGGTGATGCAAGAGGATGATGCGGAGGTGAATACAAGACTTCCAGCAACCCCTTCCAAGAGAGTGTCGCCACAAACTCCAATTAAACGGAGCAAAAGGAGGGAAGCCACGGCTGATGAAGACTCATTGGAGAGAGTCGAACGCCTTGTGGCTACAAAGAACTTGGAGACTCCAGCAAAGAATGGTAATAATTTTAACAATTCAATTTTATCCATTTCTGATAATGCCATTTCTTCAAATCTTAATAATGTTGGGATCTCTCTTGGTTCAAATGAGAATGACATCTTTAGGTCTATTTCTGAAATTAAAAGTGGAGAGTTTGATAAAATTCATGCTAACCAGATAGATAGAAATGCACAGGATAATTGCTTAGATAGTTCTGATGAGGTAGAAGACAATGAGATAGAATACATTACGCTTGGCCACTTGTGTAGTGGTATAATCGACGAACTTGCAGATGAGGATGCCAATCATATTGGAGGTGAATGGCATACAGTGTCCAAAAAGAAAAATTCCTCACGGAAAAAGAAAGTACAGGTTCGGTCATGTCACTAATTTTAAAACACGAAGTTCAATATGAAAGGTTTGTTCTGGAATAACAGAGGTCTTAGGGACTTGGCTAAATATAAATTTCTGTTTGATACTTCATGTGACCACCAGCTTGATTTCATAGCAATTTTAGAAACCCGTAGAGATGATTTTACTACTTTTGACTTGAACCACTTTTGTGGTGGTAGAGACTTTTTTTGGCATTGGACTTCACCTAGAGGACAATATGGTGGAATTTTGCTTGGGATTAATCTTCAAGTTCTTGATATTGGTAATATAACCCTAGCAGATTTTCACATTAAATTCAATGTTCCAACCAAAGAAGATGGCTTTGAATGGGTTCTCATTGCTGCTTATGGAGCAGCACAAGATGAGTTAAAAGAAGCTTTCCTGACTGAGATGGTTCAAATTAGTAGTAGTGAAGATAAACCAACCCTCTTAGGTGAAGATTTCAATATTATTAGGAGACCCTCTGAAAAAATAATGATAGATGGCCTTTTCTTTTCAATGCTTGCATCGACAGTCTTAACTTGAGAGAATTAGATCTCTCTGGCCGACGTTTTACCTGGGCTAAGTCTCTTGATACGCCGACATTTGAAAGGCTAGATAGAGTTTTAGTAAGCACAGATTGGGAACAAAAATTTCCTTTAGCGGTGGTGCAAGCTTTAACTAGAGATATTTCAGATCACACGCTGTTGCTTTTGGATTGTGGAACTTCTACTACTCAAGGCAACCAACATCCTTTTCAATTTGAATTATGTTGTCTACTTACGAATGGTTTCTTTGAACAAGTAAGAGATGTGTGGAATAATGA
This sequence comes from Miscanthus lutarioriparius, assembly GCA_904845875.1. NCBI lineage: Eukaryota > Viridiplantae > Streptophyta > Magnoliopsida > Poales > Poaceae > Miscanthus > Miscanthus lutarioriparius. Next base: position 53,303,731 of record CAJGYO010000015.1, read on the forward strand.
AAATAGGGGTACAAATTCTTTACAGAGATGGCAATTCAAGATTAGGCGGACACACCAATATCTAAGAGGGCGGGGAAGACACGTTAGAGGGAAAAATAAGCAAGAAAAAGAGGATATTAAATCCATGATTGACTCTTTAGATAAGAAGGTAGAGTACTCTGATCTATCTCCAAACGAGTTAGATATGCTTCATCGTCTAAGAGATAGAATCTCTCATTTGTTGAGAGAAGAAGAGATAGCCTGGTTTCAAAGGTCGAAAACTAAAGACCTATTAGAAGGTGATAATAACACAAAATATTTCCATCTTGTTGCTAATGGTAAGTATAGAAAGAGTAGAATTTTTCAGTTGGAGGGAAACAATAATATCATAAAAGATGAGACAGAGTTAAAAGAGCACATAACCTCCTACTACCAAAATCTATTTGGCCCTCCCGAGGAAAACAAATTTACTATGTTGGAAAGTAGAATTGAGGACATTCCTCAGGTATCGGATTTTGAGAATGATATCCTTACTGCTAAGTTTGCTGAAGCAGAGGTAAAAGCGGCTACCTTTCAGATGGAACACAATAAGACACCGGGGCCGGATGGTTTTCCTACTGAATTCTATCAAGTTTTTTGGGAAGTCATAAAGGCTGATTTGATGGCCATATTCCATGACTTTCATAACGAAGATCTACGACTTTTTTCTCTCAACTTCAGAATCATAACACTGCTACCAAAATGCCAAGAGGCAATTAGGATTCAACGGTATAGACATATTTGCCTTTTTAAATGTGAGCTTCAAGATTTTCGCAAAGGTAGCAACAAATAGAATAAATTTTGTGGCTCAGAAGGTCATACAACCCTCGCAAATAGCTTTCCTTCCTGGTCGATATATTTTTAGAGGGAGTGATGATTTTACATGAAACAATCCATGAATTGCATAGAAAAAACTAAATGGGGTAATTTTTAAAGTTGATTTCGAGAAAGCATATGACAAAGTGAAATGGACTTTCCTCCAGTAAACACTAAGGATGAAAGGATTCGCGCCTTTGTGGTGCCGATGGGTCCAACAATTCATCTCTGGTAGCAGTGTTGTTGTGAAAGTAAACAATAATGTCGGGCGTTATTTTCAAACTAGAAAAGGCCTACGGCAAGGTGATCCACTTTCACCTATTCTCTTTAATCTAGTTGCGGATATGTTAGCCATATTCATTACTAGGGCCAAAGAGGATGGTCAAATTCAAGGCCTCATTCCCCATTTGGTGGATGGCGGCCTCTCAATTTTGCAATACGCCGATGACACTATACTTTTCATGGAGCATGATTTAGAACAAGCAAAGAACATGAAAATTATTTTATGTGCCTTTGAGCAACTGTCTGGTTTGAAAATTAACTTCCATAAGAGTGAACTTTTTTGCTATGGGGAGGCAAAGGAGCACATGGAACAATATTCACAAATCTTTGGATGTGAAATAGGTAATCTTCCTTTCAGATACTTGGGTATACCAATGAATCACAAAAGGCTCAATAATAAAGACTGAAAAATGGTTGAAGATCGCTTTCAAAAAAAGTTGAGTAGTTGGAAGGGTAAACTTTTATCTTATGGTGGTCGGTTAGTTTTGATAAACTCGGTGTTGAGTAGCTTGGCCATATTTATGATGTCTTTTTTTGAAGTACCCAAAGGCATTCTTAAGAAATTAGATTTCTATAGGTCAGCTTTTTTCTGGCAAGGTGACAACCATAATAAAAAGTACAAATTATTGAAATGGGAAATTCTTTATTTACCAAAGGATCAAGGAGGTCTTGGTATCATGAATCTTGAAATTCAGAATGTTTGCTTGCTTAGCAAATGGTTGTACAAACTAGTTAATGAAGATGGTGTCTGGCAGGATCTTCTTAGGAAGAAATATTTAAAAAATAAAACCATTAGTGAAGCTCATTGAAAACGGGGAGATTCACACTTCTGGTCAGGCCTTATGAAGGCAAAAGACTATTTCCTTGATCTCTCCGTTTTTAACATTCACAATGGTAGTCAAACTAGATTTTGGGAGGACAAGTGGCTTGGAAACTTCACTCTCAAAGAGCAATACCTGTCTTTATACAATATTACAAGGAAAGAACATATATCACTAGCCAATGCTTTTGCTTCCACACCCCTTAACATTTCTTTCAGAAGATCTCTAGTGGGGGAAAAGTTACTTAAATGGAATGAATTAGTGGCTAAAATTGCATTTGTGCAGTTGGATGATCAACAAGATTCCATTAAGTGGAGTCTTACAAGACAAGGATCTTTCACAGTGCAATCAATGTATAAACACTTAATTAATCAAATCGGCATGCCTTTAAACAAGCTGTTATGGAAGTCAAAATTACCACTTAAAATCAAGATATTTATTTGGTTCTTGATAAAAGGGGTAATTTTAACCAAAGACAGTTTAAAAAAAAGAAAATGGAAAGGAGACGATAGATGTTGTTTTTGTGACAATAAAGAAACTATCCAGCATTTGTTCTTTGATTGTCGTGTGGCTAGATTTGTTTGGAGAGTCTGCCAAGTGGTTTTTAATCTCAAACCACCAAAAGATGTAACCAACTTATTTAGGCTATGGGATGTACAAACAGACCAACACTTGCACTCTCTAGGCTATGGGATGTACAAACAGACCAACACTTGCACTCTAATTTGTATGGGGGCAGTGCAATCTTGTGGTCTATTTGGCTATTTAGAAACGAAGGGACTTTTGATAAAAAATCACTATACTCTTATTTGCAGGTTGTTTTCAGGACAACTTATTGGACCCGTTTTTGGAATGCCTTGCAAAAGAAGAACGACAAACCTTTTCTGAAGTGGGCATGTCACATGATGGAGGCTGTGGTTATGGAAATTTTTGCCAAGCATGGATGGCCGTCTCTGAAAAGGCTTAGCGCTTAGCGTTTAATCAATTTTCCCTTTGTTTGGTTTTTCTTTTTGAGAGCTTAAAAACAGCAAGAGGCTGGATTTGTAATAAGAATTGGTTGTGTGCAAAACTTTTGTAGAGACCGGAATAACATTTTCTTTTTCTAAAAAATATTAGTTTTGTATAACTTGTTGATGCCTTGCACTTTATAATTGGTTCACTGGTGGGTCGACCTAGACATGTAAACTTGGGATTACTATGACTCTATCACTTTGCTTTAAAATAGATGTAAAGATCATCAATAATGGCTAGAACCTTGTTCCATTATCTAAAAAAAGATCATCAATAATGAATTATTGATGACCATGGTCGTATGGTGTAGTACTGTAGTATATTGTTATACTTGTATATATGTCAACACATATTAATTTGTTTATTTGATTTAAGGCTTATGGATGGGTTACTTTTGTATTATTATTACTATTTTCAAGCTTTAAATAAATGCATAAATTATGTTTTTGTGTTTTTTCATAGCTCGCGAGCTAAACGAGCCAGCTCCAGCTGGCCTTCTGCCTCGTTAATAACAAGCTAGCTCGGTTCGTTATCTAGGCCTACCCGGTATAATGACCGTGTTTGGTACAGTTGTGGGGATAAGCGCGGCTTATCCCTAAGAAGCTACATAAACGTAAATATAGGGAAAACGATGTCAACATAAACGTGTCGTTTGACTTCTAGTTTTAGTTTTTATTTTAGCTATAACCAGCTTATAAGTTGTCCCAAACAGATCCAATGATACACGAAACACTATAAAACACACAAAACAAGAGTATCAGAAGTAGTACCCCTAAAATAGGCCTCATGCTTGTTTGAGTAGAGCCCTTTGATTTCTAAGGTCTGGTTTGAACTCTCAACTTTAACAGCAGGTCCTACATCTAAGTTCTAAAATTCATTCATATACACATTGACACAAGGGACCCACATTTTTTTTGTTTCTATTTATTTTTTTCTCTAATCCACCTTCTCTCTCCGAAGGCCTCCTGCTCGGTGGTGTTGGCCAAAAGGTGCACTAGCTAGGAGGCCAGCCTAGACAGGGATGGACCTAGGCAGAAGGGAGGGCTTGGCCAGGGAAGAGGAGCTAGGGGCCAAGCAAGCGCAGCCGGGGACGAAGACTGGCGGGAGGGAACTTGGGTGGGGAGGGTGATTAGCTAGGGAAGGAGCCGGCATGGGTGGTGACCTAGCGGGGGAGGAACCCGTTAGGGAGTCGAGAGCCCCACGGGCCATGACCCTAGCAGAAAGTTATCGACAAGGACACAACATCGTCCTCATTTCTTGGTGCTGACAAGGTCGACCATAGTGATGAATCAATTAGCCAAGGAGGGGAACGGATGGGAGAGCTTCGTGAAAGGACTTAATGACCTAAAAAGAGGGTGAAGTAGACTTAAAAAATTAATGCAAAGCAAAAACTACTCACCCTCACACTATTAAAACCTAGGACAAAAGATTACACTAAATCAGCCTTAGGGTAATAGAGCGAAACTTGTCCTTAGTCGTGATCACACTTATCCTAAATTGCAAAATTTGAATCCTATGACTAAGAACACTCTCTAGCATGGAGAAAACAAAATATTGGTTCCCACTCAAAGAACCGAAAAATACAAAATAAAAAAATTAAAAAAAAATTACAAAGATAAAAATGTTTTTTTTTCTAATGTCCTCATTGACCTCTTGAATTTGTGTGGCCCAAGCCCAATATCTTCATCCGCCAGCCCATCAAAGGTGCGTGCCAATATGTGGATTCAGTGGAAACTTGCTTGGCCGCCCACTGACAATCCCGTCTTTTCAGCCTTTTATCCTTCCTTTTATTTCTATATTAAAATTTAGAGCTTTATAATAATGCTTTGCTGCATGATTTATCGGGTGCTCCGAGCCGAGCGGCATCACGAGGCTTCCGGTAGCGGTGACCAAACGCAGAACACTGGTGTGTTTCCTGCAATGCCTGTTCCACCGGTAACAATGGTGTGGTTATATCCACGAGCTGGGATTGGCTATTCGTCTGGTCAAAATGGGGCACAGGGCGCATACTTGCAACATCAACATAGGTTGCATGTATATGAGCCAGAATGGGCAGATGTGCGGACCTTACCCACCTGAACAGCTGTATAAGGGGATATCCACTGGTGGGAAAACAGCTGATCCTGTGCAGTTGATCTTTCTGAAACAATTCTTTTCACAATGGAATATCGGTGCCATGGCTTCCACCTCAAATGCATCAACGGACACAGAGAAAGTGGCTTCCCATGCTAAAATGGTTCTTATGGCTTATTCGGATATTCTCGTACCTCAATCTATTTTTATGGGAGTTTCGGGTATAATTCGCGTCACCCACGTCGCCCCTCACGGGCGACTCGGGCGGAGCCCAAGGCCACCGCCGCCGCGCCTCCCTCTCCCTTCACACAACCTCCCTTCACAAGCGCGATTCCACTTCTTCCGCGCCAAAATCCACCTCATGCTCGATTACGGGGATTATGATGACACCAATGACCGTCCGCCCTCTTCCCCTTCTGCCTCGACATCATCGACCTCGGCATCCTCCTCCTCACCCACTGCCACCCACAACACCGACCTCAGCCGCATCAAGCTCGACTGGTCAGTGGGGGACGACGAGGGCCAGGCCGCTCTCAGCCTCCGGCCTAGCTCATGGTCATGCTACCCCTGCACCACGATGCCGTCTTCGTTGACCAGTCCTCCAGGGATGACGGGGAGGACAAAGGTCGCGGATCGGGATGCGTGAGTTCTTGCTTGCCTACCTTGCCTCTGATCCAAGCGGAAAAAGAACCCCATCAGTCTTCACTTCCATGTGCGCTAGATTGGTTGAGAATTGAAGTAATGTTGGAGCTGCTAGGCAATCTCGGTGTTAAACATAGAAGTAAATATCTATTCATAGAAGTGCATGGCTATTCTTAGAAGAGCATCATGTATATTTGGAGCTGTGTCTCCTTGTCTCTCGTGTGCTACAAGCCACGCATGTAACCTGCCATGTACTGCTTCATCTATAAATATGAGAGTATCTGCTCCTTTGAGGGCAGGCGGCGCCATTCATCTTAACATGGTATCAGAGCCATAATCTTTTCTTCCCAATGTCGACCACCACCAATTCTTCCTCCCCCTCCACCACCTCTGACGCCATGAACAGCACCATGTCATCTACCTTTGCCCCGATTCCTATACATCATGCTGTTACCATTCGTCTTAACAAGACCAACTACATGCTGTGGCACGCTCAACTTCTCCCTTATCTGCGAAGCACTAAAGTCATCGGGTTCATTGATGGATCCATCTCCGCGCCACCCAAGCTCGTCGCGTCTTCCACAGCCGAGGGCGCTGAACTGGTTCCCAACCCGGCATATGACCGGTGGTATGATCAGGACCAGCAACTCCTGAGTGGTCTTCTCTCCTCCATAACTGAGGACCTCCTTCTTAATGTGGTGTCTGCCTCCACCACCAAAGAAGCCTGGGACATGCTGAAACGCATGTTTTCTTCTACCGTGCGCGCTCGTGCTGTCCAAGTTCGCGTGGATCTTGCCACGACGAAGAAGCGGGATATGTCTGCTGCCGACTATTTCCGCAAGATCAAGGGTTATGCATCTGAACTTGCTGCTGCTGATGCTCCTCTTCGTGATGATGAAATCATCGCGTATCTCTTGGCTGGACTTGGCTCGGATTATGATCCGTTCGTCATGTCTATCACCACCAAGACTGAAGCCCTCTCCCTCGACGACGTCTACGCGTATCTCCTGGCGTTTGAGTCTCGTCAGCTGCAACACCACGCCGAGACGCGCCTCAACGTTGGTGCTTCGGCCAACTTTGCTGGTCGCGGGGGACAGGTGCCGCGTGGACGTGGTCGCGGTGCATCGCCTGGCCGTGGCCGCGGACGTGGGTCTGCACCGTTCCAGGGCCGTGGTGGCCGATCTACTCCAAGCAATGACAGGCCTAAGCACCCGCCGTGCCAGATCTGTGGCCGTGAGGGCCACACAGCGGTCAAATGTTGGTACCGCATGGATGAGTCCTATCAGGAGGAACAACCCTTCGCCGCTGCTGCTACCACTACTTTCTACAAGGTCGACCCTAACTGGTACACCGACACCGGGGCCACTGATCACATCACTAGTGATCTGGATCGCCTAGCTCTCCGCGAACAATACCATGGTGGTGAAACCATTCAAGTTGGCAATGGGGTAGGTTTGCACATTATGCATATTGGTTCTTGTTCAATTAATGCTGCTACTAGACCTCTTGCACTAGAAAATGTTCTCCACGTTCCTGATATTTCTAAACATCTTCTTTCCGTTCATAAATTAGCACGTGATAACCATGTCTTTTTTGAATTTCATCCATATCATTTTCTCATAAAGGACCTAGCAACGAGGCAAGTACTTCTGGAAGGAAAATGTGAAGCCGGCCTCTATCCTATCAAGCTCTCCAACATTGAGTCCTTCAAACAAGCCCTCATCCATGTCAAGGCGTCTACAGATCAGTGGCATGCTCGGTTCGGCCACCCCTCTACCCAAGTTGTTAGGTCTATCTTAAGTTTGAATAAACTCCCATGTTCTAAGGCATCGGCTCACACCATATGTAATGCTTGTCAATTAGGCAAGAGCCACCAACTACCATACAATAATGCTATTCATCGATCCACATCTCCTTTAGAACTTGTGTTTTCAGATGTTTGGGGTCCTGCCCCTAAATCTGTTGGTGGTTATCAATATTACTTAAGTTTCATTGATGACTACAGCAAATTCACTTGGGTTTACATGATGCAAGATAGAACTGAGGTCCAGCGTATTTTCTTGCAATTCCAAGCTCATGTAGAATGCCTCCTTGATGCTAAAATCAAATGTGTTCAATCCGATTGGGGTGGGGAGTATCAAAAACTTCATAATCAATTTTTTCGTTCGCTTGGCATTTCTCATCATATTTCTTGTCCTCACACCCACCAACAAAATGGCTCAGCTGAGCGCAAACACCGCCACATTGTTGAAACCGGGCTTGCCCTCTTAGCTCATGCCTCGATGCCAATAAAATTTTGGGATGAAGCTTTTGCTACTGCTGCGTATCTCATTAATCGAATGCCAACACGTGTTATTGATAACTTGTGCCCATTAGAACGCCTATTCAAAACCCCACCCAATTATAACATGCTCCGCATTTTTGGATGCACGTGTTGGCCCAATTTGAGACCGTATAATCAGCACAAACTCTCTTTTCGATCCAAAGCATGTGTTTTCCTTGGGTATAGCGCAAATCACAAAGGCTATAAGTGCCTTGACACGGACACCGGTCGCGTATATATTTCCCGTGATGTTGTTTTTGATGAGGCCAAGTTTCCCTTTGCCACGACCCCTTCATCCAACGTTGAGCAACCACATATTATCCCAACTCCACAGCCAGATCATAGCAGTTTTAATTTGAACACTAACCCCATGCATACATCACCTGTTAGTCCTGTGCCTGCAGATATTTCGGATGCAGCAAATCAGGGGAGCATGCCACCTGAATTGGCATTGGGATCAGTGCCGCGTATTCCTGCCACAACCGACGCAGGTGCTGCGCAATCAGCGCCCTGTGCGGACCAGGTGGCCTCGGGGTCTCCACCTCCTGCCTCACGCGCGCGATCTCTACACCCGGCGACATCTGTGCCCGTGTCCCCTGCGGGCCCGACATCGCCCACAGCTGGGCCGTCTCCTGTTGGCTCCCCGCCTACATCTTAGGCGCCTTCTCCAGTACAGCCCGTGCTGCCCGTCCAATCGGATGAGGCCGCGCCAGAAGCTCCCGCCCACCGGTACGGCACTCGCCTCAGCAACAATATTAAGCAATCTAAAGTCCGTACAGACGGCACTGTGACATATTCAGCAGTCCATACCTCTGATGAAGAACCGACTTGTTATACCAATGCCAAGTCTCATCCACTGTGGCGGTCAGCAATGAATGAGGAGTTTCAAGCTCTTCTCAAGAACAAGACTTGGCTTCTCGTCCCGCCACGTGCCGGCCTCAATGTCATTGATTGTAAGTGGATATTCAAGTTGAAGCGTAAGGCTGATGGTTCCATTGACCGCTATAAAGCCCGCTTGGTTGCTAAGGGCTTCAAACAACAGTATGGTGTTGACTATGATGATACATTCAGCCCTGTGGTCAAACCTACCACCATTCGAATACTGTTGTCTCTTGCTGTCTCTCGTGGTTGGTCACTTCGGCAAATTGATATTCAGAATGTATTTCTTCATGGTCATCTCCATGAAGATGTTTATATGAAACAGCCACCTGGTTTTGTTGACTCAGATCACCCTACTTATCTTTGCAAGGTGGCCAAGTCATATATGGCCTTAAACAGGCCCCAAGAGCATGGTTTTCTCGTCTCAGTGGCAAGCTATTAAAATTGGGGTTTTATGCTTCTAAAGCGGATGTTTCATTATTCATCTTTAAAAAAGGTGGCATTCAGATGTATATTCTCATCTATGTGGATGACATTATCATTGTGAGTTCCTCATCATCTGCCACAAATCGTCTCCTTGTCCAACTTGAAGCTGAATTTGCGGTCAAAGATCTTGGTCCACTGAGTTACTTTCTTGGCATTGAGGTGCATCATACTTCAACCGGCCTCATCTTGACACAACATAAATATATTCAAGATATTTTGAAGCGCACCAACATGGCCTCCTCAAATATTGTCTCAACTCCCATGCTCCCTACGGATAAGTTGATGTTAGCAAGTGGTGATCCTCTCTCAGCTGAAGATTCTACACGCTATCGAAGTGTAGTTGGTGCCCTCCAATACCTCTCATTGACTAGACCGGATATATCATTTTGTGTGAATCGTGTCTGTCAATTTCTTTCGGCGCCAACAACCACTCATTGGGCGGCAGTCAAACGCATCTTGCGTTATTTACATGCCACTTCACACTTGGGTCTATGCATCACAAAAACTGAGTCCTCATTACTCAGTGCTTTTTCGGATGCGGATTGGGCTGGCAATCCGGATGATAGGCGCAGCACCGGTGGTTATACCATCTTTTTTGGAGGCAATCTCATCTCGTGGAGCTCTCGCAAACAGCCCACTGTATCTTGCTCAAGTACGGAAGCCGAATACAAGGCGATTGCTGCTGCTACCGCTGAGGTTATATGGATTCAAGTGTTGCTGCGTGAACTTGGGATTTCTCAAAATCGACCCCCAAGTTTATGGTGTGACAACATTGGGGCTACTTATCTATCGGCAAATCCGATATTTCATCGGCGCACCAAACATGTTGAAGTGGATTATCATTTTGTCCGGGAGCGTGTGGCATCTCGACAATTAGAGGTTCGCTTTATCTCCTCCAAGGATCAAATAGCCGACATCATGACCAAGCCATTGCCAGTCACTGCCTTCTGCAATCTTAGGCGCAATCTGAACTTAGTTGCACACCGTCCAGATTGAGGGGTGTTAAACATAGAAGTAAATATCTATTCATAGAAGTGCATGGCTATTCTTAGAAGAGCATCATGTATATTTGGAGCTGTGTCTCCTTGTCTCTCGTGTGCTACAAGCCACGCATGTAACCTGCCATGTACTACTTCATCTATAAATATGAGAGTATCTGCTCCTTTGAGGGCAGGCAGCGCCATTCATCTTAACACTCGGATGTGGCATCGTGCTATTTTAGGTGTGTCTGTTACACTCGTCTACTGCCAGTTTTAGAGATCCTGATCAGCTTTAACAATGGATTGTGTTGGTAGAGGGATGGAACTTTGTTCTGTTATCTAAAAAAATGGATTGTGTTACTTAGTTAATGTTACTTGTTTGCAAAGCCCTTGGTTTGCTCTAAACTTCTGCAACCAAATCGAACCATTTTTAAATTGTAATTCATTTTTTAAAAAAAATTGAATGCCCTGCTGCCCATGATTTGAAGGTATCTCAAATATATGAACTCTTCTTCATCAAAAAAACTCAAATAGATGAAGGTATATAAATGTTGCAGTCATCAGGTTAGGTGTTATATATGTAGCTTAACTATTTTTTTCTAAAAACTGAATGGCAAATTGTGCAAGTTCTATGTGCTCTGTGCATTTTTGCTTGTCAGAAAATGGTTGATTACTAAATGATGGGATAATTTAGGCCCTGTTTGGTTAAGTTGTAGCTTTTTAAAAGCTGCATTGAGCTGTGGTCTTTAGAAAAGCAGTTATGGTTTGTGGGCTTTTGAACAAGCTCAAAGTTGTTTGGTTGCACAGTCGTAGCTTCTAGGAAAAGTAGCTGTCAAAGGGTCCCATGTGTTAGCCGACCCCACCCGTCAATCTCTTTCCCTCGTTTTCTCCAACTTGTTGTTCTCGTGCCTCCGCCGCCGAGGTCTTCTCTCCACCAACGTCGACACAAGGGCCCTAGCGGCTGCCGACGAGGTCTTCCCGGATGCGGATCTCATGCCTCCGCCGGTGAGGCCTTCCCGGCCACCAACATCAACGCAAGGGCCCTAGCAGCCGCTGGTGAGGTCTTCCCGATTGCGGATCTCGTGCCTCTGCAGGCGGCGCTTCATCCCGTGGTGCTGCGCGACCAGGCAGTGCCTAGAGACGACCCGCACCAGCAGGAGGCGCCCCAGGGTCGCGGTGGCCAGTGCGCCGGACCGGAGCTCGGTCTTTGCCTTCGAGGTCACAGGGTCGCTGTAGAGGGAGGGGTTGTGGGGTTGCTGGAGAGCTGCCACCGATCGGAGAGGGGGGAACGGTGTCGTCTAGACACTAGACGGGAAGACGCAGAAGGGATCGGAAGAGGCAGTGAAAAAGAAAATAAAAATGAAAAGTTACCTTTCATAACCAGTGGCAGGTGAGTAATTTCTTCGAAATTGCCCACCTCCACAGCAGGTGAAAGCAGGGGGAGATGCTGTGAGTTTTGTATTAGAGAAAAATAGCTTTTGGTCCAGGGTACCTATGGGTTGCCATCCCTTTGGTTGGATTTTTGTTGTTTGGAAAGCCAAAGCAGGTTGGGAAGCCCAACCAAGGCCTTAGCCTGGCATCATCTAACTTTTGATCACTTAGAATTGCTTTTCCTAATTTAGCTCCTCTTGAGAATTACAGTCTGAATATGCAAGTTGTCTTGCAGATAACCAATCAAATGGTTCATTCATAATAATGCCTTCTTCTGTAGTTAAGTCTGATATGGAATTAGATGGGGTTTCTGCTTCTGAATCTAGCACTAGCTGGTTCACTAGAATTTGCTATGGCTGCAATTTGGCTTATCTATCATGCAGTCAACTATCTGCTATCTGCAATTTTTAGAAATCTTATAAGGGAGCTTGGAGAGGAATTGAGACCTGTTGCTAGCAGAGGATGAAAACTTAGTTTATCTACTTTCTGTTATCTACTATGTGGTGTCGGTTCTCTTTTTCTGAAAACTTGTACCTGTTGCAGTTTGCTGTAGTATCTGGCCAATGGAGTTTGCTGTAGTAGATACCTATTTTGATGAATGCCATCGTATTTAAGCTTCACCGTTTTCTATCAAATAACAACAAAATTGTATCCAAAATGCTATTCATGATTGATCTTTGCTACATCCAAAGCATTGAACAGCTTGCAGACAGCGACAGACAGTTATTCAGGTCCTAAAAACATATAGACATGAAGTTGTATGTGGATTGAACATGCCCTTAGCGGTGGCGGGAGTAAGGATGGATTCGGATCAGATCCGCATGGAGTTGAATACGAATAGCACTATTTACCATATTTTAATTCGAATTCAGATACAAATACGAATGTTATCGGATACGAATGCAAAACGAATGTCTCGAATTCGGATACACATATAGATATCTGTTAGATTTTGACAATAACACATATCAATTTGTTTGTCGATAGTTTTAGCAGAACAAAACTATTATGTATATAGAGAATATAATAATTATATAACCACCGTAGATAACGATGACACATAAAACAACATATATATAATTATTTTAGTAATTAAATATATTAAAAAATCAATAAAACTAAATAATATTTATAAATAAATAGTTTAAAATATTAAAAACAATTTCATCAATATATGAATAATTAAAGTACTTAAAATTTATAGGATTAGCCATTTTAAAACTAACCTTTATATATTATTGTTAATAATAAAAAATATATAATGTTATTGGCCACATAATAGATAAGTTTAAAATAGTTTAAATGATGCATATCATTTGTTATATTAAAGTTGGTAGTACTTATCTATACTTAATAATAAAGAGGCAATTTTAGCCATTTTTTTGGTACCATTTTTTTTGTATGGCCTCCTCTAACTAACTCCGAGAATGTGAAAATTGTTTATGTTCATGTCTGTAAAACTCTTTCAACCTATTTTTTGCTACCATTTTTTTTGGTATGGCCTCCTCTCACGAGCTCTGAGAATGTGAAAATTATTTATGTTTGTCTCTCTAAAACTCTCCTGTTTTATATGTATAATAACATACTTAGGCCTTCTTAAGGTAACCTGAATAGGTACGAATCCAAATTCTAATCAAAATAGATTCTTTGTCCGGAGTAACCTGAATAGGTAAGAATCCTAATCCTATTCTACTCTCTATACATAACGAACTGTTTCTTCAAACCGTCTTTTTTTCTTCCTAAATAGGATACCTCCATTCCCTCACTAGAGTGAGTCCACATGATGCACGTCACCCAGTTTAATTTGAATATGATAGGCAAGCACACTTGAAATTGTATATGATAAGGCAAATTTCTCCGTGTTGGTTTTGTCTAGCCTACCCCCTCCCATATTCAGTTCTATCACATTCACCCAGAGTCCATAACCCGTGCGCCCGCTGTAACATTGTTTTTGGCATACACATACGATACGGACGGTCCTTAACCGACACGGACAGGAAAAACAGTGTAACCAAGCTATACCTCGCTGGCCGCGGAAAACAACCTATTACACCCATCAATACCCATACCATATCCCCGCCCGGTCTCCATTTCCTTTCACCATTTTATCAGGAGAGTAATAATAATCACCTATTATGAGCAACGGCAGGTTACTCATGCTACCGATAGTCTAAGCGTAGCAGCTACTCGACCTATGCTAATATGACTCATAGGTAGGTTTATCTATGCATGTAGTTTCAATATAAATCCTGTAACATAAATACACATTACATATATATATCCAGTGATCATTCAAAATAAGAGTTATGCACCGAGGCTTGCCTTGAGCAGGTGTGGTGTCAACTGAGTCAGTCAGTGACTGTGGGGCTTCCTCCTGTACGAAGACCTCCTCCTCGTACTCCTCGATCACCTCCTCGTACTCCTGCTCTCCAGCGGGTACGAACTCCACCAACTCGTTCTCTACATGCATGCAATGATAATGCAACACTTAGTATTTTAGCAACAACAACTCTTAAAATAAGAATACACATGCTAATCTACTAAGCTAGCTCTAATGACTAAGATACTAAGCTAATCATTATTTCTACCAAATAGATTCCAAGCTCACCCTACAAGTGCTTACTTTTTATAAACCAATATCATGCCATTATTCATCTAGCCTTAATGTGTATTTAGCTACCATATTAAATAGTCTATTTTAGGGCTACAAAAATTACAGCAAGCACATAATAATGCCATGAAGCTACTACAAAAATTTCAGAGTTAAAGCTATCACCAATCTACCACAAAAATTTTTACAATAATTAACTTAATAATACTGAGCATTCTCAAATGATTTAATAGCTCCTGGTATCAACAAGCACATATATGAACTAAATGCACTAACAGATAGAGCATAATTTTAGGAACCTAATAAAATTTGTTTCACAATTTTTGGATATCTAGATTATTTTATATTAATTACCAAAGTTCATCTCAGATATAAATAAAAAGCTATTTCTATTTTCCACGAAAAAAATAAACTGATTTCGGCCCAACGCGGCCCACGACGGGGAGCCCGTGCACGCGCTGGCACTATTGCAAAAATGCTCTCGTGTTATCAGACAATAGCGTGAACACTACACGTACTATTTCTATAGACAACGACTTTGCAACGGAGCCCTCGTATCTTTTCACCTTCGCACCGGAGAGGTCCCCGAGATGGCCCGCGCTCGCCGCCGCGGCGGGCGGTGGCACTAGGTGGTACGCCGGCCACCCGGGACCCTTGCAGACCTAGCTAGGGGACCGATGCTCACCTATGGGCCGACACGCGATGATGGGCGGTGGTTGCACGAACGGGGTGAAGCAGAGCGGGCTCTCCCCGGCGGCGGCGACCAGCAGCGGCGGCAACCGTGTTCCGGTGAACCACAGCATACAACAGATAATAGAGGTGACAGGTAAGCATCAGTGACGCACCACGAACCTACCCGTGGTGGTATACTGGCCGGAGATAGCCCGAGCATGTCTGGCCACGTGGGCGCGGCGAGCTCGACGGTGAACCGCAGCGACACGGCCATGACAGCGGTGTGGAGGCGGCACTAGGGCTGCGACTAGCGTGCGCACGACGAAGTGGGGTTCTAGGCAAGGCTAGTGGTTCGGTCGATTCGACGCGAGATGGCGAGGTTGGAGCTGGCCACGGCGGGGCGGGCTAGGCCTTAATGGCGTGGCAGCGGGAGCAAAGCTCCAAAAATTGGATCTCGGCCTGGCCATAATCAAGGCGGGGTGGGGCCGGTCGACAAGAGGACGTAAAGACGGAGACGCGTGCATGAGGAATTGATGAGAGGTGCTTGCTCTCTGACTCAGCGTGACCGCGACTTGACGGTAGCAGAAAACAGAGGGAGAAAAAGAGAAAGAGAGAGATGGGGCACGACAGTGGGCTCGGCTCGTCCTCGCCTTGGCGGGATGCGGTCGGCGAGATCGTGGAGGCCCATGCGCAGGTGCTAGCTGACAGGCACGGGAGCTCCCGACCGGTGTGGCCCGCGTGACCGTAGTGTCATTAATGACAAGGCGACGGCGAGCCCGACCACGTGCACGTGGTAGATGCGTTACGCACTAGGCCGGCAGCTGCTTAGAGATGCAGCGGATAGGCATGGACGCGACGATGATGTGATGGCAGCAGCAGCGTCGCGGTGCGAGGCGGGTCGGCGGTGCGGCGAGGCAGCAGTGGGCCAACACAACGGCGAGGTGATAGCGCCGGCAGTGGCTTCGTCATGGCGCGGTGGCGGCAGCAGCGCTGCGCGGCGGGGCCAGCGGTAGCCGAGCCATAGTCAGGCCAGAGGCAGCCACGGCTGGCCACGCGCGACAGTTCGCACATGCGCGACCAACGCTGCGACGCCGAGCGCGGTGATCACAGCCATGCGGCCAACCAGCTCAAAACCGTGTCGTGCATGAATTTTAAAGCGCCCATAAAAACTAAACGGTTGCTTCAGAATCTAAACCATCTTCACCATGCTCAAGATGGCACATGAGACTACCAAATCGAGCTATAACACTGCACCACTCCTTAACCCAATCTCTCACAATAAATTGCTAAACATAGCAATGTTTAGCTGTTGACAAACTTGGAAATTTTCTAAGTTTTGAGCTGAATTTGATTTCAATTTGCGATTTCTAAGCTAGTGGAAATATTAGCTAGTAATATCATTTTTCGACCGCAAGTATTTTACTGTCATCTACAAAGTTTGTACTTACATCTTTATTTTAGTATCACACACATGTTCTATAGTAGTTTTGCTTAATAAAAATTGGTTTTAAATCCTATTTGATATGTATGAACTATCGAATCAACTTTCGTTTCGCATTTTTGTTGATCGTTTCGAGTTACACGAATTGATCTACACACTTTATCACATGCATTAACATATAAACATGATGCTCATGATATGTTTTAGTAGATGATTTACTGTGTAACACCGAGGGTGTTACAAAAATCAAATTTGAGCCGAGGGCGGTGGGCAGCAGCGAGGCCGAGGACGAGGAGGAGGGCGCAGCCACCAGCGAGGCAGACGGGGGTGGGATGCAAGGACGAGGAGGACGCCGAGGAGGCGGTTGGGCGAGGTTGAAGGTGACTGACAATTATGTTTGTGTATTTGTTTTATTGTTTTATTTTCTAGATAATCTAGGTCTAGTATTGTTTTCTATTCTTTTTTCTTTCAAATGAGGGGTACTATGATGACTCAGTTTTTTAGTCCAAAAAAGTGTTTGGTATGAAGTTACGTGAGCGTGGCCTGCGGAGTTCAATCATAAGATGAATTAAAATACATGGTGTGTCATTGATAAATCTCCAATCTTTTCAAGTTTGTACAAGTAAGAGCAAAACACAGTCGATTTGAAGACGAATTGAAACACATGACATGTTAGTTAAATAAATTTCGAGCCACAAGTCATATAAGTGACCATGCAATAAACTGTATGTCCCATTGAAACACACGACATTTTTTGCTATTATTACTAACTAGCAAATATGCCCGTGCGTTACAATGGGAGATACAACTTGTTGCGTAGTTTGTGTTGATGATTTGCAGCTTAAAACTTTATATCCAACAAACACGTGGTGCTCTAAGTTGTATACATGAAGTTTTAAAAAATAACTTGTATACATGAGCACGAGACGCTTTGACATTTATGAAATGGTTGTCTGTGCATTTTAATTTGTCTTGAGAGTTTGGACTTAATAGTGTTTGAGATTGCATCATATGTTTAAATTCATCTTTAAATCGAACTGTATAACGTGCCTGTTTGGAGAAAAAAAAAATCACACCAGAGGAAGAGGATCTCTCTATGCATAGAAAATAGCATGAGCGTGCCATTGTATTAAAGTACATGAAAAGAAACAAAGAGAAGGGAAGACATACATGGGCCGGTATAGTGTAGAAAGAACCGCTACCTGCCCGTGCTGTTTGCCTCGTCGGTATCGAACGCCATGTAGTGGTGGTTACACAAGCATGGAGATGGTGTAGTCGAACCGTCTCGGACGTCCTCAGTCATCGCATCTTCGGGATACGCTAAAGAGCATGGTAGAGGTAGAAGTCGTTGAAGTAGAAGCCTCGTCAGCCCATTAGTTGGTGTTGCATCACTAGACTGCCAGCTTCACCTGCCTACATCAACCCCCTCGTCGGTGTCGAGCAAAGTGCGCTTGTCGATGTAGATGGAGTCAACAAGGCGTAGCTGGAATATCAACCCACCTGCCCTGTCGTCCACCTTGTCGGTGTCGATCAGTGGTGGGCGACATAGAGCTACAGCATCTGCCTCGTCTACCCGCAGCATCCGCCTCGTTGCCCGTCGTCTTCGTTGGTGTTGGCGGCATGTAACTCACTATCGGAATGCCCAGGTTTGCCGTGTGTCCACGGCACACGGTGAAACCTAAAAAACACTCGGGAAATCCTTTGTTGAGTGTTACACTCAGCAAACAGCACTCGGCGTACACAGAGGCAGCAAACGTTTCTTTGCCGAGTGACTTTGCTGAGTGCTAAAACCGACACTCGGCAAAGACTTTTCGAAAAATATAAAAAAACCACTGCCGCCCGCCCGCGGCTCCCCCCCCCCCCACGCCGCCGCCACCACCTGTGCAAAAAAAAAGAGGGAGAGGGAGGGAGATGGGGGGTTGGGACAGGGCCATAGCCGGCCGACAGCGGCACTTGACCTTGTAGCCAGCACTTGGAAGTCTGAGTCGAGCTCATGCGGGGGTGGCTCTCTGCAGACGGCGGTGACGTGGAGGGGTTAGGGACGTAGGGCGGGGCTAGGTTGCTCGCTGGCGGAACGAGCAAGGTGACGGGCGGCATTGCTCTGCAACCTGCAGATGGCTGCGGCATGGGCGCACCTGGTGGAGGCGCTGGCAGAGCTGGAGTGGGCGCAGGCACACACCGCCGAGCTGCAGCGGCGCCTCAAGCATGCCTACGACAAGCGCTGCCGCCTCGTCCAGGAAGCCCGCGGCCGAATCCTTGAGATCCACGTGCGCCTCCACAAGAAATAGGATCCTCGAGAGGGAGGGGAGGGGGCGGCGCCGGGAGAGGGAGGGGAGGGGGCAGCGCAGGTGGGAGAGGGAGGGGGCGCCGTGCGGGAGACAGAGGGAGGGCAGGGGGTGGCGTCGGGAGAGGGAGGGGAGGCCAGTGGGAGGGAGGGGGCGGCGGCCGACTGAGTTTATAAGGTTGCGAGTTTGCCGAGTGTCGGATCGGGACACTTTTGTTTTTTTCATTTTCAAACCCTAAACTACTGTGCGTGTGTGGGGCCGGGTGAGGGGGTTTGTCGAGTGTCCCAGGTCTGGCACTCGGCAAATGGCAGCTTTGCCGAGTGCCAGATAATGGGCACTCGACAAACCTATTTTTTTTATTTTCCTTCTCCTTCTTTTCCAGGACGTGTTTTTCTCAATTTGTTCCGGTGTACTTTGAAAATACATTGTCAAATTGACTCAACAATATATATTTGATTTTTTTAGGAATATTATTCCATTATTTTATGCAGTTACAGCTCAAATTTAATTTATATTAATTAAAATTCTATAATTGCACTTAATAAATTAAAATTATCAAACGAATCCAAAAAATTACTAAAATTTCACATGAAACAATCTATATTCTCTATTGCCTATGCAAAAAGTTTTGAAGCCAAACCCCAATTCGACCGTCACTTTGACTCCAAATCTTACCGAATCCTTCTCAACGCTACGATTCTTCTTCTGAGATGCTTCGGTTTGTAAACATCGTACGTGACAAAATATATGAAACCTTCTTAATTTTTTACCATAGCCTCCACGTATGATATCATCACATCATGACAAATCTCATGATTTTCAGACTTTGTTTGTTTTTTTAGAATTTAAAAACCATTCGGGCACACGTTCGTGATGGTGTTTCCTGAACAAGATGTTCGAAATTTCTTTTTATTTCCTGGGTAATGCCTCACACTGGACTCAATAACATGAATATCATTTTTCTACTCATTTTATTCTATTATTTGAATCACTTATAGTTCAAATTTGACTTATACCAAAAAATTCCTTGAAATGCAATAAATTAATTAAATATAGCAAACAGATCCATAAATATACCAAATCTTAACATGGAATACCACATGTTGTATGTGGAGAGAAAAAAAAGTTTCAAGGTCAGAAGAGAAAAAAATGAAATTATTTGCTGAGTGCTTAATAATTACACTCGACAAATATATTTCTTTACCGAGTGCCAGACAATTATACTCGGCAAACATATTTCTTTGCCAAGTGCCAAGTTTGCTGAGTATTTTTTTTTCTAGTTTGCCGAGTGTCGAACTTTGCCGAGTGTTTTTTTTTCTCGTTTGCCGAGTGCAATTATTTTGCCGAGTGTTTTTTTTCAGCACTTGGCAAAGAGCTTGTTTGCCGAGTGCCCGATGAATTGCACTTGGCAAACCCTCTTGCACTTGGCTTACCTGCTGATTCCGGCAGTGACTGGTCTAATAGGCAGGTCGTAGTAGCAGTAGTAGTAGATGGAGCTAGCGCGGCGTAGCTGAACATCAGCTTTGCTCGCCCGTGTCGCCCGCCTTGCTTGTGTCATAGTAGAACGACGATAAGGCGCGTAGCCGAACCGCTAAGACCTATAACATGTAGAAGTACTTTGAGCAACGATGGCCCCAAGCGAAAAAAACGAACCTCAGGATCTGCTTAATTAAGGGTCTCTGGGCTTGCTCACTTCTGGTGTATTACGTGATACACATGCATGTGCAAGACTGCAGACATGCATCCACACGTGAGCGGCCAAACACAGCTCGTATGTGTGACCCTGTGCATGCACTCGAACGTATTAAAATTCTATTTGGTTCAAAATTCCTATTCATATTAAGATATATTTGGATTATTAGGATTCATAGGTATCTAGGTTACCCATATCGCGCTAGACAAGAGCTAATGTAACTCATATGAGCACAGGTCATATAAGTCTAGGCAGAAAAAACTCTCGACTACCGGTAGGGGGGGAGGTGGACGAAAAAATGGATGGACGAAAAAATGGCCGGAAATTTTGCCTCTTTATTATTAGGTATAGATTAGTCATATATATAACTTTTAGATGGTCTTACAGGTATTTTGTTATTTGCGGATACGGATAGTGTCGGATGTTTCACATTTTTTCGAATACAAAAGTGGAATTAGAATGAGAAAAATCATAGAAAACGAATACGGATACATCCACTTAACACCCATATTAAAATCGAATACGAATATGCCATATTGACTCAAACGAATACGGAGATAGGATGTTTCGGATATTTTATCATCCGGATCCATCCTTAGGCGGGAGCAAAGCTAACAATTACGACTAGACTTAAAATCTTGTACTACCGTCATTTTCTACGCCTCACCATCATCTAGAACATCTTTGATTGGTCCAGCACTTAGAACCGCCTCTCTCCGTTGGGAAACTTTTTAGTAGATTCGAGTGGATTTCCCTTGAATGGTCGGTCATCCTTTTCTTCGCTCCACACACAACCATTAGCACATGCCATTCACCAAAAAAAAAACACATGCCAACACAGTTTCCTAGCTACGGCCTATAGTTCATAGTATTATGCTACATGCGGCATATCAGGCGGGTCCTCATGGCATGAAAGAAACTGCTGGCGACGGGCTCCCGAAACGATAAAAGAAAAGGACATTAAGTGCAAAGCTGAGCGTGATAGAGATTTTTTTTTGAAAACGTGCGGACATTGAATAAAGTGCAAAGCTGAGCGTGAAAGAGATTTTTTTGAAAGCGTGCGAGACTGGCTATTGTTTTCTCGCTAGCACTTCCCTATGTCTATGTTTTCCTTCCGTACAGAAGAATCTCTCCTAGACTATCTATTTGGTCAACGACGAGGATGCCCTCGGAACCAGCCATTGCTACCTTTGAACCGGAAGATCTATACGTAGCAAAACTTGTATCATAGATAGGCTGCATTGTTTTTCCCGACTAGCATGCCATTTTTCACGCTTAATTACTATATTTCAGATGTTTATAATAGCGTTCTTCATCAATATTAGTATTTCCTCTGTCTTAAAATAAATAAATTAACTTGTGGCTATAAACCTAGACAAGCGATTGTAAAGGTACATAGCCAGAAGTTAATTAATGCAAGTTGTCACGGGGACTTTGCCTGTAAGGAAGACTTTGAAGCGCGTGTTTCATGGACTCAAGGCTTATTTGGAATAAGGAATCTAAAACACCGAAAAGAAAAAAAAAACATAGCAAAAAAAATGTGAAGTGAGAAAATAAAGTATTGGAAAACATAGGAATTGGTGTTTGGAATGCAAAAATACTTAGAGCATCTCTAACATGAATTCTAAAATGGGCTAACGTGGCCTCAACTCAAGTCCCTATTTCATGGAGGTCCCTAAATTTTCTCGGTCAGCCCCATCTCCTAGGGGTGCATATAGAGCTCTCTACTTTTTCGTTAAAAATATTTTCCTACAACAACTCACTCCCGTGTGTCTTTTTTTTTTCTCTCGACTCTATTTGGCGCTGCCGCCCTATTTCCCTCCTCTGGCACGATCCCCTGGCGAAGCCCCTCGGCTCATCTCGACTCCCCTCCCGGCGCCCGTCCCCGGCTGCCAGTGCCCGCCTTGTCCCGCAAGGCCCATTTAATGCGGCTCCTCTCACCGTGGCTCCCCTCCCTGTGCTATTGATTGGACCTCCCTCATGCCATCTCTGGTGCTCCTCCCCCTGCTCTCCTCCACCCCTATAGCTCAATTGATTGGAACGGCGGTAGGTGTGGCCAAATGATAAGTGGGTCCAATATGCCTGATGGATTTGAGGTCCCTCATTTAAGTGCAGGTTAAAGTTGATGAAAAAAGACCCTCACGAAAAAGATGACTTCAAATCAAAAGTAAATGTCCCGATTTGATGTATGAAAGAAAATAGAATCCTAATTTGTTTTGACTTATGGGCTGGTGTGTGCATCTAATAATTATTATTATACAAGGACGATGACAATTTATTTACATGAGGCACTAACATATAGGATGTGTTTGGGACTGCTCCGCTCCCGTTTTTCTAGCTCTGCTTCAGCTCCGCGGTGCCAAACACCTCTAGCTCCAGGAACTCCGCTCTAAGGAAAACGTGGAGTTGAGGGCCAACTCCACCTTTTTTCTGGAGTACGTCAAGGGTACTCCAGTTTTTGGAGTTTTATACCCTCACATGGAGTTGGGGGAAAATTACCCACATTGCCGTCCATTACTCACCTTCCCATCTACCGATTCGACTCCTCGGACTCCCGTACGCGTCCGCAGCGTCGGTCTTTCTTCCAAAGCCGCCGCCCCTTCCCTCCCCTGCCGCTCCTCTTCCAGGTCCATCGCCGCTGCCCCTTCATCCCTCCCCTGCTGCTCCTCTTCCAGAGCTCCAGCGCCGGCGCCATGGATGCCTCAGAACCCCAAGACGATGGCCATATTCCGGACAAGGTCGTGTTTGGGCAGCACATGTTCCCCAACGCCGCACGTCCTACACCGGCGCCCAGAGTCGGGCTCTCCACCAGCCATGGCAGCGATAGCCCCCTACGGCGCGCCCCCGGCTCCGCCCCCCTTGGGCGTGCCCCCAGGTCCGGTGTCCTACGGCAACGCGTGCTCCGGGCAACGTGAACACTACAGGAACACGAATAGTGACCAGGATTAGGAGAAACGGATAATAAACAGTAAAAGTGGAATAAACAGTGTTGTACAGTAAAAGAAACTAGCAACACAATACGTGATTAACTTTTCAGCCCAACTATACATGTCTCTCTCTCTCGTCTCTGTCCCAACGACAGATCAGATATTGCGACCATCCAAACGAGGGCTTTTCGGCTCCGGCGAGGCGATAGCGGCCGTGGCGTGGCTTCTTTGGTGATCATCCTGCTGGCGCTGGGACAGCAGCTGCTCCGCCCAACACCCAAAGTCACCCCTTTCTCTGTCTTCCAAAACCGAATTGGTCGGTCATTGTTTTCACCCATAGCAGAGGCGAACAAAAGCGCCGCATTAATTCCACTGGCTTATCATATAGAGCGTGCTGTGATGTGAAACTTTCGTCACCTTTCAGTGAGACCAATTGCCAACCTACCTACCTAGGGCCTCCCGTTCGTAGTACACTTATATAATTTAGGGCTAACTGGATCTGTGCCATTATAATTTTACCGTTTCTGAAACACACCATTAGTATTCAAGAAACTATGTTACTGCCATAATAACTTTATAGATGTTTGAGATACGCCGTTACGTACGCTTGAAGGCGACTTGAGCCCACTCACTGTAGATTGCACCCCTTCCTCTTCTCTCTCACAATCACTGACACATGGGGCCCACTCGTCACCTTGCACACCTTCTCTCTATGTTGTCTCCTTCGTCTCCGATCGCCTGATGACAGCGGGGGCGCGACTCTGCCGCCCACACGCTCGCCTGGCTGCAGTGCAGCAGCGGTGTGATGGCCCACCTGCGCCCTCGCCCGCGGCGACCCACCCGCGCGCAGCAGCTCGCCCGCGCATGCGCTCGCTGGCGATTGCGTGGCTGCCTCCTCGTCTGGTGGCGTCACAGCAGCGCGCACGGCCTCGCCCGACGAGGCAGCCCCCCGCGCGCTCTCTCGGTGGCAGCGCGGCGGGCCGCCCGCGTGCGCTTGCCAGCCATGGTGCGGCCGCCTGCTCGTCGGTGGCGGCGTAGCAGAGTGCATGCGCTCGCCCAGCGGCGGCTCGGCTGGACCGCCGTGGCAGCCCGCCCACGCGCTCGCCCGGCGGTGGCTCGGCAAAGCCGGTCGCCTACTCGCCCGGTGGCGCGATAGGGGCGCGGCATCTCCTGGCGACCATGGACAGGGGCAGCCGAATCCGCAGCACGGCGATGCCGGCTCGAACAGGAGTGCACGAGGGAGAGGAAAGGGTTGCGGAGCTGCTGCTGGTGGCTGGGGCACTATGCCAGATTTGGACATCACTACCGGATTTGTGAGAACTGGCAGTGATGTACCTTCACTGCCGGTTATGAGCTTGAAAATGAGAAAATGATTGGGGCTGGGCTAAAACTGGCAGTGAAGCACCACATCACTACCGGTTTGTGGCTTGAACCGGTAGTGTTTTGGTGGCCACTCATCACTGCCGGTTCAAGCCACAAACCGGCAGTGATTTGGCCCTATCACTGTCGGTTCTAGCCAAGAACCGACGGTGATAAGCCTATAGCATAAAAAGGCTGCAACCGTCCTCTTCTTCCTCCTCTCTTCCATCCCAAGAACAGAGGCGTGCGTTTGGGCCCTTCCCTCCATTGTTGCGGCTGCTCTTCACCACAAAGCTAGCACTTGGATTTTGAAGAATGGCTTGATCTTTTTGCTTTAAGGTTAGTAACAAACATCCACTCCTTTGATTTTGTTGCTTAATTAGCTTCGTTTTGATGGTTATATTGCTTGATTCTCATTCTAGTTCTTTCTCCATTCTAGAGAACACTTTTCCAATTGGACATTTGTGCAAGGTTGGTGTCTATGAACACATTTAAATTCCTAGCTAATTATTCCATGGTGATCAAGATCATCATTGTTAGTATGTGATGCTATAATTAGTTCTTAGAAGTAGAGTAGAATAGATGATCTTCATTATTGTGCAATAATTGTTTTTTATTATGATTTTCAATTTACAGGGCCTGGGCTACCAATTTTAAATTTTCAATAATTAGTGTACAATAATGTTTTCCAAAAGTGGTACTTTCGAGCTACAATTGTTGTTCATGAAGCTCGATTTCTTATTAATTCTTTGTAATTACTGTCTCAGTATTTTTTTGTGCAGAGATGGATCGAGAGTGGATGCATCTGCCCTGAACGGACAAGCGGTACATGCATGGCGTCAGCCAGTTTATCACCGATGACAAAGCCCATGCTGGGAATGGGAACCCTGCCTTCTACCCATGCAAAGATTGCAAGAATCAAAGGAATTTTCGTCAAATTGAGTCTATACGATCACACTTGATTACCAGGGGATTCGTGCCAAACTATACGATATGGACTATGCATGGTGAGGTTGGTGTGAATGTTCTGCAGGAAAACGATGATGATGTGGACATGCCTAACGTAGCCATCCACGATGCTGACGAGGAACCTGGTGTCAACACGGAACCTATGGCCACATTTAATAATGTGTTTAGGAACACGCTAGCTGACGACACCGAGGATAACGATGGCATTTCTCAGTTGATATGTAATGTAGAGACCGGATGTCTTAGTAAAAGACAGCTGAGAAAGCTAGAGAAAATGAGACAAGACGGTAAAACACCATTGTATAGGAATTGTCCAATGAGCAAACTGTAAGCCGACATCATGCTGTTAAAGTTCAAATCGACAACGGATTGAGCGATAAAGGCTTCGATCAATTGTTAGGTATAATAAGGAAAATGCTCCCAGAAAAAACAAGTTGCCAGAAAAGACATACTTGGCCAAGTAAATGATCTGCCCCATCGGCCTCGAGGTTGAAAAAATCCACGCGTGTTCCAATGATTGCATATTGTACTGTGGACAAAAATACAAAGATTTGAACAAGTGCCCCAAGTGTGAAGCTCCACAGTACAAGGAAGAGCCGTCAGATGAGGGTACAAAGACCAGAGGAGGTCCCGTAAAGGTCGTTTGGTATTTTCCTATAGCTCTCCGGGTGCATAGGCTGTTTGCATGTGCAAAGTCAGCCAAGCTGTTGCGCTGGCATGGCGAAGAGCGTAAGAAAGATACAATGACGAGGCACCCCGCCGATGGGCATGACTGGAGGACTATCAATACTATGTTCTATAAGGACATCGATGGAGAGGTAAGGCATCTTTGGTTTGCTTTGAGCACAGATGGGATGAATCCTTTCGACCAGGTTTGAAGCAATCATAGCACCTGGCCAGTGATGCTCTATATATACAACCTTCCACCTTGAGTCTGTATGAAGCGATCGTACATCCAGATGCCACTACTGATCCAAGGGCCAAGACAACCTGGGAATGACATCGATGTGTTTATGGAACCAGTGATCGATGAACTAGTGGAGATGTTTGAAAAGGGTGTACCAGATGTTTGGGACGAGTACAAAAAGGAACATGTCACAATCAAGGGAGTACTTATCGCTACAATCACCGACCTGCCAGGTCAAGGTTCGTTGTTCGGAGAGAAGACAAAAGGCTATACTGGATGTGTCGAGTGCTTGGACGACACCGATACGGTAAATCTGTCAAATAACTCAAAGATGGTTTATATAGGACACCGTAGGTTCCTACCTAAGGATCACCCTTACCGCAGGAACATAAAAGATTTCAACGGTACAATTGAGAAACGCTTAGCTCCAAAATATCAAGACGGGCCTGTGATACTTCGAGAACTCAACAAACTAGAGGTTATCCTTAGGAAGGGGGACAATTCAGTAGCAGCGCCTGATGGGAGCGTTTGGAAGAAAAAATTGGTTTTTTGGAAACTACCTTATTAGCCATTTCTGAGTGTATACTACTATCTTGATCCCATGCACATCACTAAAAACGTGTGCGCTAACACTCTTAACACCTTGATGGACACCGAGGGGACATCGAAGGATTCACTAGCCACACGTCTGGACATACAACACTTGGGAATCAGGAAGGAGTTGCATCTCATGGAGCTAGAGAATGGCTAGTTTGAACTTCCGATTGCGTCATGGACATTGAAGAAGGAAGAAAAGCATGCGCTTATTTCTTTCTTCAATGAACTCAAAGTCTCGATGGGCTACTGTGCGAACCCGAAGAGGCTTGAGAACATAAGAGAACTCAAGTTCAACTATGGCCCAATGAAGTCCCATAACTGTCATGTCATTATGACACAGCTGCTCCCTATTGCCCTGCGTGGTATTCTCCCCCCAAAGGTCCATGCCCCAATCATAAAGCTTTGCTCATTCTTCAATGCGATCTCAAAAAAGGTCATTGATGTGTCCACGCTAGAGCAGCTACAGCGGGACATAGCCAAAACTCTCGTTAGGCTTGAGATGTATTTCCCGCTGACTTACTTTGATATCTCATTGCATCTGCTCATTCATCTTGTTGACCAAATTAAAGCCCCTGGCCCAATGTACCTGCATCAGATGTTCTCTTTCGAAAGATTGATTAAAGTTTTTAGGAGGTATGTTAGAAACAGATTCAGGCCAGAAGGGGGCATGGTTGAAGGATGGTCAACGGAGGAGGCCATTGAGTTCTGCACATATTATCTGGATATCAAAAGGGTCGGAGTTCTAGAATCTCATCACAAGGGAAGACTATGTGGCAAAGGAACGATCGGGGAGAAATCTGTTACAGTAGACGACCCTGTTTCTTTTAGACAGGCACAGTTCGCTATTCTCCAGCAAGCAAAGGGTGTGATGCCATACATTGACGAGCACAGGCAATCGCTGCAAACTCTGTATCTGAGCAGGTCATAGGCTTGGCTGGATAAAAAACATAAGGAGGAATTTATCAACTGGTTGCAATGTTGCTTGCTTGGAATAAAGTTGGGTAATCAACTGAATGCCTTAGCTAAGGGACATTCGAGTACATATCTTAAGTACCAAGGGTATGAGATAAATGGATTCATATTTTACACAAAAAAGCAAGATGAAAAGAGCACATACTAAAATTGTGGTGTTCGTTTTGATGCTCACGACGAAAATGGCAACGTGCAGGCGACATACTATGGTTTCATAGAGGAGATATGGGAGCTAGCCTATGGTCCATTCAAGGTAGCTCTTTTTCACTGCCAATGGATCTGGCTCAAGGAAATCAACACTGACAGCGAAGGGTTCAGTACCATTGATCTCACTAAGACCGCATACAGAGATGACCCCTTCGTCCTTGCAAGAGATGTTATGCAAGTCTTCTATGCAAGGGACAACAAGACAAAAGGAAGGCTAAAAGTGGTCCTAGAAGGGAAAAGGAAGATTGTCGGTGTCGATGTAGTGACGGACGAAGAAGACTACAGGGGCTATCAGGAAATGCCTCCATTCGGGGTGAACATACCCCTACATATCCTTCAAGAGGGTGATGAACCTACTTACATACGGCTTGATCACAATGAGGCCCTCATTGTTGATGCACCAAAAGATAGTTAGATTATTGTTAACTATGTAATTATTATGCAAACGTTGTATCTATAATTCACACTGAATATCTAATTTATATTTTGTGCGCATCTCTATAATTTAATTATTGACTATGTAATCAAATATTGAGATGATGTTCACAAACACTATTATTTGATAATTATAGACCATTAATTAATTATCATAGAATTAATTAATCAAGACAGAAATTTTTGTGTTATTTTAAAATATAAACTAACTGCATTATTTCTATTAATAAATAAATAAAGAAAAGCAAACTAACCGAACTCCCTATCCTAGCTCAGCGGTTAAGGCCGTGCACTCTGTACTCTGAGACCCGCGCTCGAATCTTAGGTGGGCCAAACTTTTTTGATTTTGCATTTATTATTTAGTAGTGCATTACGATGGGATAAAAGAAAAAAGAACAACTAATTCTAACGTAATCCCTATTCTAGCGTAGTGGTTAAGGCTCCAAACTAAGAACCCTGAGACCTGGGTTTGAATCCTAGGCTCAGGAATTTTTTTTATATTTTTTAGAAAAAGGCTGCGAGACAATGATTTTTTTATATTTTTTTACTAAAGGGCTGCAATGGCGGCAGGGCCCTTCACTGTCGGTTTTGGTTTTAAAACCGGCAGTGATAGCGTTGCGATGGTAGGCTCCAAACCGACAGTCATTTTTTAATATTTTTTACTAAAATGCTGCGATGGTGGCAGGGCCCTTCATCGCCGGTTTTGGTTTTAAAACCGGCCGTGATAGGTTCTATCACAGTCGATTGCTTGAACTGACACAAAAGGCCCCATTCGTTGTCGGTTTTTAAACTAAAACCGATAGTAATGTGTAGATGCTCCTCACATGCCAACAGTGCTCCTACTGACCACAACAGTAGGAAAACTGCTCCCACCTACCCTGACAATTTTAGTTCAGAAACAAAAATATACCACGAATGCTAGACCCCTATAAAATGGCCCTCGGCCAGGAGCTAGTCTCTCCATGCATGTTGGTTTCAGCCAGGCCTTATCAGTCATGATACAATGTTTTCCTCTCACAACAAACCACAGATATCGTTATGCGTCGTAGTCTACCAAAATAGTGCACATAAGAGGTACTAGGAGAATGCCACTGAAGATAGAGCAACGCCGAAGATTGGAGATGCCATGAGGTTCACAGAGTCATCTGCTGTGGTGCGTATCTGGAAAAAGGCCATGTATAGACAAGGCGGATTCATCGATGCCACCTTGTCATCTCCAACCTAGCTCGTAGACCACCTCGGTGTTGCTGTTTGCTCCTAGTTGGTGCTAAAAGAATGCTACTGAGGTGGTTATATTATAATGTGTTGATACACATTGATTGTAATATTGACCTGTACGCAAATAGGTCTTTGTTATCATATATGTAATTTTAATGAAAGGTCTTTGTTATCGTATATGTAATTTATTTCTAATATTTTTGTTATTTTTGGATGTATTTCATTACTATCTAAATAAATATATCATTGTTGTTAAAACTTTCCCACTATACTATCTAAATAAATATATCCTTTACATATATGCACCTTCACTGTCGGTTCTACTTACAAACAGGCAGTGATATTAACTTTCACTGTCAGTTCTATTTAAAAACCGATAGTGAAATTAACTTTCACTGTCGGTTCTACTTAAAAACCGACAGTGATGTCCATGCCCCCCTATATAAAATAAATCGCCTGCCACATACATCGATCCCACCCACCCACGAACTCTCACGTTTCACTCTCACTTCTCAAGAAATCCACTCTCTCTTTATGTGATTTGGACATGGCTCCTGCATTTTTCAATGGTATTGATATGTTGTCTTCTCCAATATTCTATCTATATTCATTTGATCTATATTTATATTCATGTTTCCTTGCATTCTATATTTATATATATTCTTATTCCTTGCATTCGATCTATATTTAATTATGTTGCCACATTTTACTTGGAAGAATTTTTTATGCACATATTTTATGTTCATATTTTTTGGCATTTTATCGATCAGGTGGTATGAACAACGAACCTCCCCGACCATAAGAACCAGGTTTCCACCCTAGCAATGAGCCATTCGCTCCTAATGTGGGCGTTCCACGGTTTCCCGTTCAAGCTATTGTATGAAATATTTTCTAATATCTTTTGTTTTTATGCTAACAAATAAGTGTAATTAGTTTAATATCATTGTTGCATACATATATGTCGCAGACTATATCCCCAATAGATTGGCTACGAACAGCACTTAGCTGGTTCTTTATCTCAGACATCGACGAGAACACGGCATCTAATGCAAGTGGTCGGCTATGGACATGTAAACTCAGTTTTTTCATCCCTTTGAGGGGTGCAAATCATCGAAACCATATCCACGAGATGGGAAGACAGAGCCCGAACGTGATAAGCGCCCAATTTAGTGCCGTGCGCATCTGTTTAGAGACACTTCGACGTGTTTGCTATGATGTGCCTGATTTCTCGCACTTCAAGGCACTTGCTTTGAATGCTGGTGATATCCCCGTCCCGCAAGCAAGCGAATGGTTTGCGAGCTACAACCGTGCGGATATGGTAAAATGGTCACTTATACCTAAGTCGTGGTTATTTGTTGTTTATTATTGTAATAACATTCTCCAATTTTTTTCTTTTTCTCCCCATGCAGATTGCGCTCTAGGACCTTACCTATGCTGCATGTGGCTTGTGGGCCGTTCTAGACCAAGCTACGGAGCAACTCGGGTACGATTGGGACTTCTACAATGGTAACCTCGGCCAGCTCACTGTAGAAGGACGCCAGTACTGCATAAGGATTACTAACAAGGGCAGTGGTCGTTCAGTAGATTACATCTATGGCCGACCATTCTTTCGGGATTGTGAGGCACGAGAGAGTGCACTCATACGGGCATTGAACTTCATCGATACAAGCGGATACATAATCCGTGACATCATATATGGCTATAGATACATGTTAGTGTGCGTGGCCCGATCGAACCCGACAGTGATTCCGATAGTAATTAATGTTTATTAGGTTGTTTTAAAGGTCGTAGTTTAATTGGGTTCTAATTTTAATTTGTATGGCTTTGTGTGTTTAATTATTGTCATGCATGTAATTTGTGTAATATTTGTTGGGCTACTAGAAATATACATTCCGGTATCGTGTTCATCTCAAAGTTTTTCTTAGGCTTGCATGTGCCACATGTGAAGGAAACACCAAGTTTGGGATTTTTCGGAGATGGGTCGCTACTTTCTAAGGTTTAATTGAATTTTCACGCGACGACACGGTTTAATTATAGGTTGAACTGAGTCTACCCACGAAAAGATCCAGAATGGTGCCAAACTTTTACACAGGCTCTAATGTGCCCTAGGGATAAGAATTTTATGGAGGTCAATAAAAAAATCCATTGGGTCCAAGATGAAATTCACCTTGTTTTGTCTCATTCGGCACAGAGAAAACTATAATAAATAAAAAAATAATTAGAAAAACCTCAGATTCTGTGTGGGGTCATAATTTGGGTGTACATGCTTGCAAAAAAATTTCAAGTCATTTCGACATAGGTGGAGTATACATGCTTCACAGAGGTACATGCGCCTTTTCATCAAACCATGACTATATACATAGGTTATTAAGGTTTCTGTGGTTCATAGGCATTCTGGTATCGTATTCATCTTAAACTTTTTCTTAGGCTTGCACGTGCCACGTGTGAAGGAAACACCAAGTTTGGGATTTTCCGGAGATGGTTTGCTACTTTCTGAGGTTTAATTGAATTTCCGCGCGACGACACCGTTTAATTATAGGTTGAACTGAGTCTACCCACGAAAAGATTGGAAATGGTGCTAAACTTTTACACATGCTCTAATGTGCCCTAGGGATAAGAATTTTGTGGAGGTGGATGACAAAATCTATTGGGTCCAAGATGAAATTCACCCTCTTTTGTCTCATTCGGCACAGAGAAAAATATAATCAATAAAAATGATTAGAAAAACCTCAGATCCTGTGTGGGGTCTTAATTTGGGTGTACAAGCTTGCCAAAAAAATTTCAAGTCATTTCGACATAGGAATACATATGCTTCTATTTATTCACTATATAAAAGAAATTTTTTAATATATATATAAGCATCATTGTCGGGTTCAAAAAACCGGCATTGATTAGAAGAAACCGACAGTGATGCTGGTTAGGACTGTCGATTTATTTTGAAAACCGGCAGTGATATATAAAAAATTAAAAAAATTTGTGCCAGCCCTCGGGTTCGAGCTCGGGTCTCGGGTTGTAGAGTTTAGAGACTTAACCGCTGCGCTAGTATAGGATGTGTGCCAACGGTTATTTATTTTTTCTTTTTGACCTTTAGGCCGCTTAATAAATTATAAAATTAAACTAAAAAAATTGGGCCTGGCAGTGATATTTCTTCATCACTGTCGGTTTATACTTACAACCGGCAGTGATGAGCCATTTCTCGAAGTAATTTAATAATTTATAAATTTGAACAAAAAAATTTGGGCCGCCAGGGACTCGAACACAGGTCTCGAGGGCTAAGTTGAGGGGTCTTAACCGTTTGAGCCGGTCAGAGAAGTTCGAAAGAAAATGAAAAGTTATCCTAGTTAACACCTAACTGCTTCATTTTTCAAAAAAAAAACTGCTACACCACATCACTGCTGGTTTGGGGAATGACCCGGCAGTGATGTACCCTATCACTGTTGGTTTATAATCAGAACCGGCAGTGATGAGCTATTTCCCAAAGTAATTTGATAATTTATTAAATTGAACAAAAAAATTTGGGTTGCTGGGACTCGAACACGGGTCTCGGGGGCAAAGTTGAGGGGTCTTAACCATTAAGCCAGTTAGAGGAGTTCGAAAGAAAATGAAAAGTTATCCTACTTAACACCTAACTGCTACATTTTTTACAAAAAAAACTGCTACACCACATCATTGCCAGTTTGGGGAATGACCCGGCAGTGATGTACCCCATCATTGTCGGTTTATAATGAGAACCGATAGTGATGAGCTATTTTCTAAAGTAATTAAATAATTTATAAAATTAAACAAAAAATTTTGGGCCGCCTGAGACTTGAACACGGGTCTTGAGGGCTAGGTTGAGGGGTCTTCACCATTGAGCCAGTCGGAGGAGTTTGAAAGAAAATGAAAAGTTATCCTACTTAACACCTAACTGTTACACCACATCACTGTCGGTTTGGGGAATGACCCGGTAATGATGTACCCCCATCACTGTCGGTTTATAATCAGAATCGGCAGTGATGAGCTACATATATAAAAGAGGCGTGGGTTAAAATTATCCCCGCGCCGCCAACCCCTCCCCCCGCGCCGCCGGAGCACCACCCCGCGTCAGAGCACCGCCCTACGCCGTCCACCGCCCCACGCCGGAGCACCACACCACGACAGAGCACCGCCCCACGCCGTCCACCGCCCAAGCCGGAGCACCGCGCCATCCGTGCCCTCGTTCCTCGTCCACGATGCCAGCCATGCCCCTCCTCCTCCACGCCTGCACTCCCACCGCCGAGGCCTTTAGGAGCGCATGGACAGCTGCTTTCCCACCCTCACGGTGAGTGCATGGCTCACTGCCCGCTATGTGTCTGATGAAATGTCCCACGGTGTTGATGCTTACTTGAATCAGTAGAGGTGTTGCTGTGAATCAGTAGAGGTGTTGTTGCTTACTTGAATCCAGTAATACTTATTTTGGGGGAACGTTTGTGTAACACATTTTTACCAATTCACTTCTAAGAAGAAAAAAGTTGACTTATGTCTACATTAAGTGACAGTATGTGATTATCTTTCTTGGCTATTCATGTACTGCTGGTTATGGACAAGGGTTTGCCTCCCTATTGTTAGAAATCTAAAGAAGTAAATTTTGAAAGGAGGCTATGTGCTATGTTTGTCAACACAACAATTCAGACCTAAATAGGGACACAAGTGAGGTTATAGTTATTCAAATATGTTTCAATTTATCTGGAGGATTTGTTCATGTTGAACACACATTAAATTATCTCATGCTTGCTGAGGATCTGGTCTAATAGAAGAACATGTGCTTTAGCAACCAACCTAATGTGAAGTTTGTGAATACTAAGGCAAAATCAATGGTTCTAATTTGTAAACAAGGAACAAGAGTAGTGTAGATTCGAATTAAGTGTCACTAGTAGAGATTTGCCATATAACTTGAATAATAACTCTTGTTTAGTGAGTTACCATTACCACTTACCACATGCCTAATTTACTTAAATGTATAGGCAACCATGGCATGGTATGTAGTGCATGTTGGTCACATGCCTAGGATTTATTGAACCTAGGAAGATTGCTATGCTCAAGTTAATCGCTACCCTTGTAATTTGCACAAAAAGTACAACACAGAAGCTAAAGCTTTGAGGGCCTACTATAGTCATACGGCCTACCTTGCAAACCATGGGCAACCAGCCTACTATGGTCCAATGAATGCAAACCATGGCCATCCGCTGGCACTGGAGATTGAAGAGAAGCCACCCGCCGGAGATGTGAAGATTGGGAGAATTGCTCCTTGGTCTTGGAAAGATGTCATGCTTTTCATTTATGGCTATGGTCATTGCTTTTCTTATTTGGAAGTTGATGTAGGCTTAGTTTCGTAGAACAGTAGGTGGACTTTGTTGTATGTGGTCAATCAAACAACGAATTTGTTCTAGGTGAACATATGCTATTATTTGACTTTATTGTATGTGGACTTATTATTAGACTTTGCATTAAACATATTATATATATATGAACATATGCTATTAGTAGTTCTCCACAGCCAAAACTAACCAGGTTTGTGTCACAGCCATGACTCGTCCTCACCTGTTACCCCGTCACCGAAGAACAGATCGGCAACAAGAAGCGGCTGATATCGCTGGGACGGGAGAGTCGCATGATCCGACAAACGGTGACGGTGTCAATCAGGATGGTGAAAACGAGCAACCATGGACCTCGTCTAGCCTACTCGATCTGGGTCAAAATGACCAAGATGGCTAGGTAACTTTGGTATCATGTGACTATGTAGCCACACACGCTAATCAATTGAGAGGGTCATAGCTTACTTGGTGTCTCCAGCAGGAGGCTCCACCGGCCGAGGAGCCAGAAAGTTTGGGTAGCAGGAAGGCCAGATCCAAGCGAGGCATGTCAAAGATTCCTATTGGTAGGAATGCACACTAGCACATCACTAAGTTCGATGAATTCGGGGATCCACTCTCATCGCTTATAGCTTTGACCAAATACAAGACTATCCTCGGGTTACTTGTTGGGGACTTCATCCCGATTAGGTACAGGAAGTGGATTGGGAAAGATGATGACCCGTGGAGGGTTCCCGAAATTGTGAAGGACTACATATGGGATATCAAGATCCCAGAGTATTTCACTTTCCCAATGGAGTATGACAAGGAGTTAGTCAAGAAAAAACAAAAGAAATCATGGGGACATGCTTTAAGAATTTTAAGGGGATATTATACAAGAATTTTGTCCTCCAAAATAAAGAGCCAGATTTTGATGGTGGATAGTTTAGCAAGCAGAAGAACTTCTGGTAGGATTTCAAGGATTACAAGTTATCTGAGGAGTACTTAGAACTGAGCAAGAAGAATAAGGAGAACTCGTAGAAAGCAACGAATCCTCATCATCTCGGCTCTCGTGGCTACGCCAACAAGATGCCAGAATTTGAAGCAGAACTTCAAAAGATGGATCACCTTGATGAGGAAGGCGTTCAGGTTGAGACCGCCGATTGGGAGCCAAGATCGGTAATATACTGTATGGGGAGGATTGTACGCCACGGAGAGGACGGGAGCTTTAGCTCCACAAATCAACCCATGAGCGAACTCATCCAGAGGATCTCCTAGGTAATTGAGGAGGTGAGGCAAGGGACTCGCACTTCTAATAGGGAGAAAGATGTGCTCACCCAAGCACTCAGAACCAAGGAGCACCCTGGTCGCACTAGAGGAACCGGTGTTGTTCCTTGGAAACTAGCATTCCCCCAAGAATCTAACACTTATCGGAGCCGCTCGAGGGGTAGAGCGGATCAGGAGGCAGAGTATTTGAGGTGACTAAAATAGATGGAAGAAAGAATGGATGCATAGATTGAGGCGACTGTTGAAGCATGAGTCCAACAAATTTTGCTGTCCAAGGGGTCAGGAGTACCACAAAACCCTACTCCTACTGCCTTTAGCCCACAGTTTAGGGGTCGTAGCAGCTGCGGATCGACCCCGCTCGATGAAGAAGATGCGAATGTGCCTCATCCGATGGACGGCATCACTAAACCCATCAATGTTAAGTTGTACATCCATCAGGAATGGACAAAGGACAAGGTGGCGCTCGGCCAGGCCTGGCCTGCGGGAGATGGGACCATTAATGGCCGCCCAATTCCATAGGGTACGCTCGCGTCACCATTGACAGAATACTTGATAAGAAGTATAACAAGATACACATTGAGTACCCCGTAGCGGAAGACAGGCCGAAACTTGGTCATAACAAGGGCTCTCAAGTGGCCTAGTGCAAGCGCTTCATTAAGCTTGACCACCAATTGTCCTTTGATGATGAGGACGACTACGAGTCTTCGCCCACCCATGATGATCACTCACCATCTCCCAACAGAGATCACTCCCCTCCTCATCCCTTGCCATCACCCCCGAGAAGTCAAAGGTCTCCTTCTATTTCTCCTCATCCGACTCCATCTTCATCAGCCCCGAGAAAAGAGAAGACTCCTCCTCCTCCATCTTCATCAGCCCTGGGAAAATAGAATTCTTGTCATCATCCTCCTCCTCCACCTCAGCCCAAAACAAAGATCAAAGGCATTCTCGTAGTCATAGAAAAGGTCCTTGGATTCGGTCGCTAATGCTCCCAAAGTGGACCAACAAAAAATAAAAAGGTCGTTCAGTGGCAGCGTTACAAACTTGATGGAAGGAAAATTTACAGCACACATCTCGAAGGAAGATTGTATTAGTTTCTTCAATCTTTGTGTCTCACTGCCTCCGTTTTTGTTGAAGTCCGAATTCGAAAGGCAAACACAGAATCAATACGCTACAATAAGAGCCGATGAAATACACAATGAAGATTTAAGGAAGATACAGAAGTTCATCGAAGACAACCCCGAATTAACCATGTAAGACGCCACGAACATCTATTATGATGTACAAGGGACGTGAACACCAGCAATGAAGTATGAAAGGGGCAATCTTTTGGTTCCTGATCATGAGTATAAAAATTTGACAACATATATGCGTCAGTTGCATGAATATTACATGTCTCAAACAACAGAGACGGAGGACTTTAGTTTTGAGGTTATTATCCGTTCGCCACATATTTTTCATTATCCTAAAGAAGAGAAGTTCGATGTCGAGTGGGAGTGGGAGTGCTTGTTCCAGCTATACCAGAAACGCTCTCTCGATATACAAATGTTGATGATGTGGACTATGTAAATACCCTACACGCACGATATTAAAATTAACTACTCTCTTGGAACATAAATTGTTAACTTTTGAGCACTTTCTATGATTTTATGTTGGTGTATAGCAAAATTTTGCATTCTGAAAAGTAAATGGGATAACATAGGCTTCTTGGACCCCTTGCGAGTCAATGAGAAGACGTGTCTAGGCCTTCATGGATGTGACGTGGAAGACCTGAAACAGAGATTGATTGCTGTTTTCGACGAATTCAAGATGAAGAACAAAACCCACATACTTCTAGCCTACAACTGCGAGTATGTGTTCTCGGCTTTTAATTTTATACTTCTTTTTTTGTTAAGATTATTCGATAATTAGAATTCTGTGATTGCAGCCACCATTTCATCTTCATTTGTGTTAATCTTGCCAAAAATCTGATTGAGGTGTGGGACTCAGAAAAAACCATTTCATCATCTGGATGCATTGGTGGCAGTGCTGAATTAGTAAGCGATTCTAATAACATATTATTTTCTAATCACACATACCGCTTTCTAATGTTTCTCCTTTTAATGTTGCTCAGTGTCTGAAGAAGGCAGATCGGTGGGACACTGGTCCCATTCAAGGTTGTCAAAATGGAGGGGAAGTACCTAAAACAGCCGGCGGGAAACAATGAATGTGGGTTTTATGTAATGTGGGCGATGCTTCGCTACATCGGCGGAAAATCGAAAGAAGCCGATAAGTTGGTATGTATAATCCCCATTTCATTTATGTCTGTTAATCATTCAACAAAATGATTTACTGATTCCTCTTTGGATATCATCTTTTTGAACGACAGCGCAAGAAATATAACCATGAAAGGCTGTTAGACATGGAGATCGTCGTGCTGCAATTGGAGCTCGCAAAATTCATCTTAGCCGAGGTATTGGAAAAAGATGGAGTATTTTCCATTGCACAATCCATGAAGTTCAAGGACTAGTATGGCCCAGAGCGGCTCACCAGATTATTGTAAGAAGACCGAGAAGCATTGCACAATCTGTGAAGTCCGAGAACATTTCTTTTTTATTTTGAGGGATCGAGATCTTGATAAGAATATTT
Organism: Miscanthus lutarioriparius; assembly: GCA_904845875.1. Classification (NCBI taxonomy): domain Eukaryota; kingdom Viridiplantae; phylum Streptophyta; class Magnoliopsida; order Poales; family Poaceae; genus Miscanthus; species Miscanthus lutarioriparius. Next base: position 53,343,007 of record CAJGYO010000015.1, read on the forward strand.
GAACTGTAACCGTAACATTTGTAATGTTTAATATTGATGGACCTATCATCTACGTAGCGTATATAAAGCGAAACCCGATTCCACGAAAAAATATAAATTAAAATAAATTATAAAATAATAAAATACGAACGTGACATCACCACCGGTTAGTAGAAAACCGGCAGTGTTGTCGTAAACATCACTGCTGGTTAGCAACAAACCGACAGTGATGGCACTGCCGGCTGGAGCCACAAATCGGCAGCGTTGGTTTAGCCATCACTGCCGGTTCTTGTCATAAACTGGCAGTGATTCTTATGACAACACTGCCGGTTGAAACACAAACCGACAGTGTTGGTGGAACTGAACTCTACCCGGTGGTCTTATGAACCAGCAGTGTTGGTGGAACTGAACTCTGCTGGTTGTGTAAAGAACCGACAGTGAAGTTGAAGAACGCTGCCGGTTTGTAGGAACTGCCAGTGATAGCTTACCCTCATCACTGCCGGTATGGTTGTGCCGGTTCAAAATTCGGTAGTGATGGGGTATTTTGAACCGGCAGTGAAGTGCTATTCTGACATAGTGGGGCTGCGCGACAGTCCGGCGGTGGGGAAACGAGCGATGGCCGCAAAGCTCTGCTGCATGGCCATGGCGGTCGTGACTGCGCTCGGGGGCAGAGGGCGAGGGAGGCGATGGGGAGCGGCGAGGGCGAGCAAGAGGGAGAGCGCAAGTGAGTGAGGGCACCGGAGCTGGGGCACGGAACAGCAGCCGAGGCCGAGCTCCTCGACGGCGGCGTTGGACATCGGCAGCTCAGGGGAGAGGAAGGGGATGCCATGGGAGAGGAAGGGGATGACACATTGGGCCCACCTGTAAGTGAGATAGAATGGAGGGGCATTTTGGTCTATACAAAAATACAAAACTGTCCATACACCTGCATATGGGCCTGAAGATGCCGCATATGTATATAATGGCTTGTTTCAGCTTTCACAAGAATTATAATGGCACTGGCATAGTTTCACGAATAGTAATGGTGTGCTTCAAAAACAACAGAGTTATAATGGCACATATCCAATTAACCCTATAATTTATATTCAGGATGTTTACGTTTCCTCCGGTCCACCAATTATATAATTTATATTGGTGAGAACCTATCATAAAATTATATTCGATCAGGATGTTTACTTATTTACATTGTTTCTTGAGTTTAGATCAACTACATACATTTTTCTCTGAAATACACAAAAAGTTTGTGCATCATTGTTATTAAGGTATATCTGAGTTTGAGCATACATGCAAAGGAGAGAATCTCTCCTCCGTAGTTAGCTTTCAAGAAAAGGAAAGTTCAAGCATACAAACGACGACATGCTTCGGACACGCTAGGTAGTCTAGAGTTATAGCAAAAAGCTGGAGTACCAAATGGTTAGTGGCTGCCAGTTGCTTGGGATGTTGTCGTATGAGCGGAGAGGCCACCTTGAAGCACTCGCTAGTTAAGCTCTTGAGGTGTGAGGGTGGCAGAGGAATTGTTGTCCTGACAGGTGGTGGTCGTCCCATTGTGGCATCATGCAGTGCGCATGGCCAATGCCAACCAAGGGCAGTGTCTTCCATAAAGCTCGTGGAGAGGGCCCTTTGTCTAGGCCTCGAAAAAAGCTGCAACACCTGTGGGTCCGACCTACACCTCCCTAAGGCGAGTAACCTAGGACTAGGCCTACCCTTACTTAGGCAGCAGTGGGGCGAGTCCGGCCTTGCCTTGGCGAGGGCAAGGGGGCTTCCCATGGCTCTGATCTTCATCGTGGGAGCATTTACAGCTGACCAAAGGTCTTAGGACCAACCAAAGAAGTGTGCTAGACCAATAATTGTTGCCTCTACGAGAGAGCTCAACACTACAGAAGCGCCTCTCTTGCCGAATCGCTTGCCCCGGTCGGCAAAGGCATAAACCTCAGTCGGCAAAGGCTTTGCCGACCCAAAGCCACGTGGCGATCGGCAAAGAGCGATCGGCAAAGCACGGGTCGGCAAAAGCAGTTCTTTGACCGCCACGTGCTTTATAGTCGGCAAAGCCTTTGCCAAGCCGCCCCCACGCCTAATCGGATCGGCATAACCCGCGTGGCGCCGTCGACCGACGGCGGAGCTTTGCCGATCTTTGGTTCCTCGGCGATCGGCAAAATTTTTTTTTTCAAAAATTGTTTGCCGGTCGCCGCCAGCTTCAGCGATCGGCAAAGAAAGAAAATATTTTTTTGAAATGTTCTTTGCCGATCGCTTTGAGTTACCGATCGGCAAAGGTTTGACCTCTTTGCCGATCGCCTCCCATCTTGATCGGCAAAGACTACGTCACAGGGTTTTTGCCCGGCTTGGCCATTGTAAGCAAATCGGCAAAAGTCGGAAATTTTTTTTTGCTTTTGTTTTCTGTTTTCTCGCATCAAAACCACGCAAAATCACAAATTATAATCCAATTTCACCAGAAGCACCGGTAGCACCATTTATATCACAATTTCATCACATTTGTCGCCAACATCACCACATATATCACAATAACGCACAACATCACATATATGTCACAATAACAACCACACAAGTGCATTACAACCATCACATGAAGTCCAACACGTCGAACACCACAAGTCGGCGTCCATCACCTGAAGTTCAACATAACAAGTCTAGGTCCATAACGAAGAAAAGAAATACATGACAACAACTTCGACGATACGGTGGATACATGATATGAGAATCGACAAGTGCCTAGCTCGTCGCGCCGTCCTCGGTCTCGTCGTCCCTCGCTCCGCCCAGAGCCCCTGGGGTTTGCCCACGGAAACCCCCTTGGACCAAGCGAGGCGCTGCACAGATATCGCCACCCTCCGCAAGCACCGTGACGGCCACGAAATACGTCGGAGGAGGGCCACGCGGAGGTGGATACGGTGGATAGGGTGCGGTGGTGGATACGACATCATCGATGGCGGGACCTCCGAGGAGGCAGGTTGAACCCGCCGACTATACCGCACAAGTTAAGCGCCAAGTGATGTCATTAGTATCTGCAGCATGGACGCACAAGTTAAAGCAAGAGTCAATATACTCACCGGGGTCCCTCACGGGAGCGGGAGCGAGCACAGGAAAAAAACTCGGAGGAGGAGGCGGTGGAGCGAACATTGGAAGAGGAGGCGGTGTAGACGCCCCGGCGTCTGCATGAATTTGGAAGAAAGTGGCCATGTTACGCATCCGAGTGTTGTAGTCTTTGCTGCGAGCTTTTCTTTGGTAAGCCATACATTGCGCCATCATCTGCTGGCGTGCAACGTGGGCGATCCTCTCCTCCATCTTGGCCTCCATCTGGGCTGCAATATTACATCCGCAGTGTTGATTGTATGTACTGGTGCGCGAACGCAGTGAACGACGAGCAAGCGGCACTTACTGTGACGCCGACCGCCGCGGGCGCTACTGGGGATGTCATTTGGAGCTCGTGGGCGTGGATCGAACACAGGTCAGCGTAGGAACTTGGGACGGGTCGAGGGCACTGTGGGCCATGTAGTAGCGGCCGTGCTGCTTCCCTGGTCCCAACCTCTGCAGGAGGTCTGTGTCCAGGGGCTCGGCGGTGGGGTCGAACGTCTCCCCGTAGCGCTGGCGAGCCGCCCGACGTCGCCACTTGCTCGAAACTTTCTCAAATTTTTACCACAGCCTCCGCATGCGATGACAAGACACGTCGTCAAGTTTTGTCATTTTCGGACTCCGTTTCGATTTTATAAAATTTAAAAACACTTTTCACGCGCGTGGCTCGGCGTGTTCCGACACCAACATGGTCGAAATTTCACGCGAGGCCCCGCACACGGCCTCAACATGCTCCAAACATCATGAATATCATTTTCTGAATCGCCGGATTCCATTATTTCATGTACCTGCAGTTCAAATCTGGAGCTGCTGGAAAAAATCAAAGAAACAGAAAAAATCTACGGAATATAGTAAAATAAATCAAAATGATCCCAAACTTGGAATATATCATGTACTTACTGTATCAAGGCAACACAAAAAGCGGGATCGAAAATCAAAAAAAATAAAAATTCTTTGCCCATTTGCCGGGGAGGATGGCGATTAGCAAAACTGCGCCTTTGCCGATGGCGGCGGCGGAGTGGCGATCGGCAAAAGGTAACGGTGTGGATGGCATCAACCATGGCCTGCCTTTGCCGATTGCAATTCTTTGCCAAGCGCTGGCGATCGGCAAAGCCGAGCGATCGGCAAATCTACTTGCCGATTGCGGGAAATTCCGGTTGGCAAAGGGACCTCTTTGCCGAAAGTGTCGAAAAAAAACAGTTGGCAAAGAAAATTGCAGTCGGCAAAGAGCCAGTTTCCTGTAGTGCAAGTGCACGTGCAGGCGATCTACGAAGAGGCTTCATCCTCCGGGGAAGCTGCCGCGGGAGATGGAGACGGAGGCCCCCTTGTAGGAGCTCCATGGGTCCTGGTCACAACAATGAAGGCATCAAGCTCCTCCAGCATTGGGTCATCCACGACATCTCGACATTCACGTGCAGTGACAGTTCAACGGGTTGAGCCCAGAAAGGATCCTTCTAGGCTTACGCAGCAACAACATCAACGGGTCGAGCCTAGAAAGGACCTTTCTAGGCTTTGGCTCATGGATCAGCTCGTCATGGCTGGCGCGTAACGCGGTTATGACGAAGGCAACACCTACCTATTGACCCTGATGCCTCTGTCATCAGCATCGATAGCCACCGCTAACACGATCGAATGGCGTTGTCTAGCGTGGCCCCACTAGAGTCGGGGCCTCTATGGGCCACAGAACGACAACCAAACATCATCTTAGGGCAGGGATTATGACGGGCATGGACAGAGCACCATGGCCGCCCGCCCACAGCACCTAATGCGCTCAAGCTCATAGAGCCCGCCAACCATGTCCGCTTGTAGTTGCGCCTAACCACCATCACTTGTTGTGTAAGTCTACTAGGATGTGCCTAGGAAGTTAACTTGTCCACCATACACTGAGGTCCGTCGCCATCACAGCCGTCTAACGGCCTGCATGGCAGGACCTCTCGCTAGTTGTTAGCGTCTAAGATGAAAAAGTGATGGTGGTTGCTGGCGGGAACCCGTGGTTCGAGCTTATGATGGACCGGCATGCGTCATGTGCCATCACTTGTGACCCAGGGTGGCTCCGGTACTTGAGTTCCTGCCATGGACAAATAGCCCATGGAGGAGCTGTGCTCGCGCTTGATGATGTGTGGACATTGCCTACGCCACTCCACGATGTCGTCGCTCATGCCTGGTCACTCGTCTGCATGGCGACAGCGCTGCACGTGCCCCAGACAACAACCTAGGTTGGCTGGGCTAGCCTAGGCAGAAGCCACACCAGCCACAGCTGCTGTAGCCGATGAACAGCATTGAGGTAAGGGGATGCGGAAGCAATCGGTGTGGCCTCCTTGTCGGAGATGCTGAGGTAGCTGTCCTTCGCCTAGTGATGGGCCATGGGGTGCCCCACTAATTAAGCCACCACTCCGGCGGAAGGAAGTGGCAAAGGGGTAGAGCGGGGATAGTGGGGTTGGAGTGGGGCCACTCGAGGTGGCCGTCGGCACAGGTTTGACCATAGGCGCGCCATGGTGGTCGCACCTGAGCAGATGGTAGGAGACACGTGGCCCAATGTAGGGAGCCACTATCACACCACAGTGAGCCCATGGGTCCTAGGCCACATGGCTCTCCGCGTCGGCCAGCAACCTAGACCTATCGCCAAGCATATCGACTAGTGGAGGAGATGAATCGGGGCCAAGAAGCCATGGGCTAGCTAAAAAAGGGGTGGATCTAGGGGATATGAGGTTGGGGAAGGCAGATCTCAGGTCGATAAGGAAGAAGGCATGCAAGAGGGTCGGACTCCCTAAGCACCTCATGAAAGGATCTATGAATGGTTAGAGGGGGGTGAATAGCCTATTAAAAATTCTACAATCACAAAGACACTAGGCAAAGTATATTAGTATGAAAGACAATCATAATATCCGCTGCTTGCCTAGCCTAGTCAATACAAAGCAAGCCTCCTACATAATTCTAGATACAAGGTTAACTAATTAAATACACAAGCACACTTAAAACTAGAGGCAACACCTAGCAACTAGTGATCTAACAAAGAGAGCAACTATACTAGACTACTCACTAGAGCTAAGCTAAACTAGCAACTAAACAAACAAGAGAGCTAGAGCTACACAAACAACATGAGCACAATATATGAAATGTAATTACAAGTGTTGAGAGGATGCAAACCACCAAAGGCAAGTGACACAAAGATTTTTGCCAAGGTTCGGTTGCTTGCCGGTAGCCTACGTCCCCGTTGAGGTGGATCCTTATATCACTACTTCACTTGGCCTAGCTAGCACACAAGCTTGGCACCTCCAACATAGTGCACCACTAGAAGTCGGTAGATCACCAAGGACCTCTCCAAACCTTGATTGATTTCACTAGAGTTACTTTTTACGAATCTCCTACTGGGTGAGCACAAAGCCCCTCACAATAGCCAATTAATGATCGAAGGTGGCAACAATAACCAGAGCCCCTCAATGATCCTCCTCGAGCACAAAGCCGACCAACAAGAAATCCAAAGCCAACAAATATCACTACTGCCACCAAATGCAGCTCTCAAATGCAATTTCCTAGAGGCTTCCTAAATCTCTCACAAAAGTGATCACTAAGTCATGAGAGGAGATGGGAGAGTGTTCTTAGCTTTAGAGGGGTGTATGCACTTTAGCAAATTGCCAAGAGACCCTAAAGCTGGCTAAACAAGTATATATAGCGGTGGGGGTCAAAAACTAGTCGGTTTGCCCCCACGCAACAGTTCTGCGCACCCTGGCGGTCCAACCGCTAGGGCCAACGTTCCAACCACCCGGCCAATGGCCGACGCACCGCGCGATCCAACGATCACCTATTATAGCAAGTCCCATGTGCCAGTCTCTCTTCCATCGGTCCACCATCGCCATGCACAGCCCAACCATGAGGACCAACAACCACCACTAGAGAGGTCTGGGCTACCACCGGACTGGTCCGGTGGCCCCTTACCAGACCATGTGCTACTCCCTTTCAAACTTGCTGCACATCTAGCTAGTGGCTGGTCCAACCATCGCCAGCCGTGGTCAGACCTCCAGGTCCCACAAGAGGGACCTTGCGCATGAACAGTGCCAACGTTGCATCCGATGGCAAACACTCCCAGTGGGCTGGTCCAACCGCCAAGATGACCAACAACTCTCCAAAAGCTCCCCCAACTACCACCTTCAACACGCACCATTATAGTCCAGTGCGAAACCCTAGAAGGTCAACGGACTAATCCGGTGGTCACTCAAACGGCCCATCAAACTTTTTTCAAAGCCTTTTTCAATGTGCTCAACTCTAGCAAGTGTTCTATCATTTCATCTACATGTATGACTTAGCATTTTTCAAACATTTTGAAAGGCTTTTCTCTTGCATCTGACCACATCATTAAGCTAATGCAAATGCAAATGAGGCTGACACTTAGTGGCACTAGATAACCGTTGCAACTAAAGATTTCCTTTTTTATAGTATGATTATCTATCCTAAACCCAATCATGCACTCTATTGCACTTTGGTTAGCAAAAGCAAAGCCCTATCATATACCTTTGCCTTGTGCCTTGCTTTTGCTCCATCTTCTCTCCATTTGATGAACACTTGCATACATATGATCATGATCTTCATCTCATCACCTCCTATGCCTTGCTCAACACAATCAAGTGGACCCTAGTATAGCTCAACATACTCAACAGTGTGGGCCCTTGAGAGGTGCTAGGGGTGTGATGGCCGAGGGCCCAGGGGGGTGAGGGGCCTAGGCCCAGAACCCCCAGTCGTATAGTCTTTATTACTAGTTTAGTACGTATGCGAGTGCCACAGCTCGCAGCAGCCAAAGAGGCGAAGACACAACACGGACTCACTGAGCCGCTACAGAATCGCGTCTCATGGAAAGACACGGAACGGAAACGGCGCCGGCGATGAGGGCAGAGCACTCTAGGGCCCAGGCTGGACTTGACGACAACGCAATCACTCGACCATCACTGCATCAGTTCATTAGCCGATCAGGCCCTAGGCCCTAGGTATTTTTTCCTTCATTGTTTTTTAATCTAAATTAACTATTTTAGACTTCTAGTACTCGGTACTGATATAGTCGTGTGTGTTTTCTAATTTAGGTGTTAGAATTTTATAATGTTACCTAAGAAACATTTGTCGGGGGCTCAGAAAAGAAAATGGAAAAAGTAGAAAATCAATTTATTGAATCTCAAAAAGGTGTTGTACATAGTTTTTTTCAACTTCAAGCGGTGTTGTGCCTGATGATAATCATGTAGCTTCGACTGAAAGAAGTTTCTCAAAATTGAAGTAGTTGAAGAACTATTTGAGATCAACTATGTCACAAGAAAGATTAAATAGATTGGCTATGTGCACCATCGAGAGGGACATCTTGGACACTATTGGTCTCAATACCATCCTTGATGATTTTTCATCAAGAATGCCCGAAGCAAGGGATATTATGGAGTTATATTCTTCCATAAGGTAATCATATTAGTTTTAGTCTACATTGTTCCTTGATAATTATAAAACATGTTAAATTGAAAATATATCACTGAATTTGTTTTCGCTTTGCAAGAAAATTACATATATATATTTATAAGATTTGTATATGGTCTAGAGGGGTCGTCGCTACGAGTTCGTCAGAGGGCCCTCGAAATCCTAGGACCGGCACTGATACTCAATGAAAGCATTGGTCCACATGGTTGGCACTCAATTACTAAAACCAAACTAGGGATTTGACCTCCCCCAGTTGTGGAAGGGGGCTGAGGGTGGAGGAGAAGGACGGCTGGAGGTGGTGGTCGCCTAGGGTGGAGCAGCTACCGGAGCGAGCGGCGACGGTGGCTGAGTGGAAGATTCAAGGATGTTCATTTGATCGATGTGGCTATAACAGTTGGACTTTGGAGCTGAAGGTGCTAGGTATATGCAGCTTTAGGCATCTATTTATACAAGCAAGTAGCAGCACACAGCCACACACAGTATGGGCATGGTGGAGGGAATGGGCCATTTTTCAAATTTTCTCACTCGAAAAGACAAGGGAGAGTACTGTCCCTGTCCAGTTGTACGTAGTATGGTAGAACTAAAGGTGTCATTCAAGATCCTGTTTTTCTCAGACTCATGCATAATTGTCATTCGATGCATGCACATGTTTAATTACATTATGTTTGATGGGCCTATGAGACACATTTATTATATGGTCAAATGATGATATATAATTAAATGCCACGCACTAGTGGCACTAGTGTTTTAATTGTTGGAGGAAGATAAATTAGTATGAACTTAAGTGTGAGCCATTCATTTATTTTGATCATATGGTTACGATCACTTATTACCACATAGGAGGTAATACATGAGAGAGATATATATATTTATTTATTTATTTGTAAATAGGATAAATAAGAAAAGTTTTAGATATAAAAAAATATTTTTTCTAGATTTGATTAATGCATGCGTAATCTGACTCATATGGTAAATCTTTTTTATTTTATAACTTTGGACTTAATATATTTTGATTATCATGTGATTTTGCATACAACCTTATATACACTTGATTTTCCATAATTCCATGTGGTATAATTTGCACGTGTACGTGACATGTGTGCACGCCGTTAGTGTGTGCACATGAATAGCGCGCGCGTGTGCATGGTTAGAGTTTGTACGTGCCATGTACATGGTTAGAGTGGACTTAATGTTGATCAGTTAAATAAAACATTAGGCCTTTTTTAGATATAGTTGGATTAGTATCAATCCATAAGTGTTAGAATGGATTGGAGTAGAATTTAAACTAAATTCCACCTCAATCCACTCCAATACATGTAGATTGAGATAAATACAACAACATTGAAACAAGGCCTAAGTGATTGTCAAAAACATGTTAGAGAACCATGAAAAATTAATGTTACGTATTTAAAGATCCTAGATACTTTACAATGTGAACATGTACTGATAGACTTATCATAGCCTTGAACTAGTTTTGTTGACCACCATTGTTTCCAATCAAAACAAGAGGACAAAATTAAGTGATATGTGGTGATCCATTTTGGATTCCTGAGCACCACATGAATGCCATACGTGTAAGCCTAACATACCAATTATTGATCGCGACAAAAGATAAGGGAATCGCTAGTTATAAAGATATTTCCCAACAGCATCCAACATGTGCCGCAGTTGGTGCATGGGCACACACAAAAAATATCTGCTGCCAAAGAATCTGACTGCCGAGGCTTCCAACTTTGAGACTCAAATCTCAAAATTAAATATTGAAACAGTTCACTACTTCAGAATAGCTATTCACTACGGGGTCATTACTCTCTATCACTGCCGGAAAATGGGCTGACAGTGGACAAGTGGCAATGATGGGGTTCTTCTATCACTGCCACTTGTCCTAACCCGGCAGTGATATCCAACATCATTGCCGGTTCTACTCCTAAACCAGTAGTGATAGCCTTAAGATCACTGCCGGGTTAGCAATACAACCGGTAGTGTTGTTTTGAGTAACACACAGCCGGTTTGCATTGCAACTGGCAGTGATATCCTTATGTGATCACTGTCGGCTTTTGGTATAGACCCAGCAGTGTTATGGTTTTCCCATATTTCAGTTTATTAAATTATTTTATTATTTTGTGTAATACTTTTTATTTCCTATGGTTACTGGACTAGATATTTAAAGCATAGCATACATCACAAATCCATCAAGATTTATAATACAAATATTACAATAATGTATATGTTACAATGAAAATGTATGTATTAGAACATCGTTTTCTTCGTCTCTTTACACTTCCTCTTATGTTGTAGACTATTTGTCTCCGCTAGTAGAATATTGAAATATCCTTCTTTACTCACGACCTCGTACATAATGAAGGCTCCTAGCACGTCTTGCAATCCTCTGATCTTGAAGTCTAACAACTATTGTGTTTTAAGTTCCTCCCGTTGTCGTTGAAGCAAGATGATATCGAAATGCACTAGCGTTAGCCAAAATAGTAGTGTGTTTTGTTGATTTAGCCAATATACATGAAATGGGAAGCATACACACCATTTTTTTTGAAGACGTCACCGGAGGGGACCAAAAGTCCCCACCTAAATAATTTTCCACTGATACTGGCGAGGCCGGGAATGGAAGGTGCAAGACACCTAGTATAGGGGGCAACCCTTGAAGGTCAGAGGAGTACATAGCAAGTGGGAGAGAAGGACTACAACACTTAACAAAAACAACATGGTGCAGCTACCAGCACAACCTACAAACCGGAGCGAGTGCAAGCACCACTTTCTGACCTGTGCCACCACCAAAAGACACCGAATAACTCGAGACCACATTCAGTTGTAAGGTATTGAGTTGGATCCAACAGACAATAGCCAAGAAGTTGTAACGCAATGAGTTAGAACTAGCAGGCGGTAGCCATGAGTTGCATCGCTTATGAAAGCATCTGGGGTCCAACCAACGCCCACATAAGCCATTTGGGGAAGGAAGCCTCAAAGGGGGAGGACTGTTAGGAGGAGAACGAGGAGATCTAGAGAAGGAGATCAAGGTCCCCGCGGCCCAGCAAATGATGAGGCAAAGCACTCAAGTGAGCTAGAGGATGACAAAGCAAGCCGTTGATGGCGAGCACTAGACAGCAAGCAGCGTGTGCAAAAGCCAAGAGGCAAGGTTGGGAGAGCAACCAAAGAGATCACAAGGTCACGTAGGGCGCGACCGGAAGCAGACGTGCTTATGTCGATGCCTTCAAGAAGGGAAATGACATCCACGAACGCCACCATCGATGACTGAAGCACTAGGCTCATAAGGGCTTTCGCCCCGAGACCTACCCAGCGGATGCGTCAAGCTCGGAATGACCTTCGCGAAAGTAGGAAGTGGAAACTACAACGACGCCTCTAGGGAGGGATATGATGCCATTTGCACCATGCCACCATCGTCGCTGGCCTAGAGCAACTACCAAGTAGGGTTTTCACCCATATTCCAAATGCCTATAGAAGCCCATCCAGAGCGCAACATGCCAAGCAGAACTTGCCGACGATGAGTCTAAGCCGAAGTTGACCAGCGATGTTGGAGTCTTGTAGATGTGCCACCAGCCTTGTAGACGCTGCGTTCCTGGCAGCGCTGGTGGGCATGGCCGCCGAGGATAAGGCCCTCGTGGTGCAGCACGCACCACAGCCGTGCTTCGGCTCACCACGACCAAGCCTCTATTGCTAGGCCCTGCACTCGGACCAGAGGCGAAGCCCCATGGCTAGGACCCCATCGCCGACCCACCGGTGGGTAGTAGATGTAGGTGATGAGCACCCCATCGTCGTCGCACACCACCCGGGCACAGCCGACGATGAAGGTTCCCAGTTCATGATGGCATCCTAGGGCCGCTACGTGCCGCCTGGCCCATCCCAGAAGCGTTCTCGATGAGTGCAAACTAGTCATTGGGGAAGGAGTGGTGTAACCTACGGAGCTCGACGGCGCTCGGGGACAACATCCGCAATGACACCATGGAGCAGTCCGTGGACTCCAACTTCCGGTATAGATACCTCAGCAAGGGAGTCGGCGTAGAGTCATAGTGGCTCCTCGGCTCTAGGCAAAGCGGAGGCCCCACGGTTGGGAGCCACGTCCGGGTGAGCGCACGCGTCCCCGCTGGCCGGCTCGCTGCTCGCCGCTTGTCAGCAGCCGCGTGCTCCGTGTCAGCCTCCATGCCCACCAGCTGCTGGGCCTGTTTGCTCACTATGCGCTAGATCCAGGGCAAGGGCCGGTGGATCTAGGCCTCGAGGACACGGATCCGGTGCTTGACGGTCATCGACGGCCAACCTTGCTTCGCAGAAATTTAAATTTTGAACAAGGAAGAGAAGGGGAGGGGAGAAAGGGGAGAGGTGAAGGCTGCTGCAGGGGGCTTTTTTTGGCGCCGCAGCAGGCCGCCGCCACCGCTAGCCGGAGAGTGGTGGCGGGGGCTTCTGGCGGCGGTGGAAGGAAAGGGTTCGCGGGTATCTATTTAGAATAGATCGGTGGGTCAGCCATACACACCATTTTATTTCCTTCTATTATGCTTTGCCCACATCATGTAGAACCCACGTTTGTTGTTGGACAAAGGCTGTTTTTGGGTATTGTTGGTATTTATAAGTGCAAATAGAATATAAAGGATTCCGCAAGCGCACAGAATACCATTGTAGTATTTTACCGGGAGTATTCCAGGTATCGTTATTTATATTTTATCATATGAAAACAATGGAGTAAAGACTTATTGAGTAATAAGGGAATATCTATCAGTCAACATACCAGCATAGCTACAACAAGGGGTAAATGTAATGATAGGAATTATGTATAATAACACTCAGGGGATAAATCAAAGAAGATGAATAACTAGTCAACTCGAGAGAACAATGGGTGAGGTAGATTACTATGACATTCTTATTACATGGTCAAAGTACAACCAACTTTAGCTAAGACTAACTTTACTCTTGTGCACTTTGGGACACCGCTAGACAGTAGAGCACCACAAAGGATAACTCTACTGATGTGACTACGGTCCTATAATTTAAGAACCTACTCACATGGGGTGGACTATAGAGGATAGACGGGGTTGTCACCTCCCGCTGCTACCACATGGCTAGGGAACAGGGTGCACTCATAGGTAGAGCATCGTATAAGCACCATGCTTATACGAGGCTCGGCTACTTAGTCTAACCGGTAAACTAGCAGGCTAAGCGTTCTATGAACCCGTACACAAAAGCGAGATATATATTCAAAGTAAGCATAGCCATATAGATAAAAAAATTATAACTTGATAATAAGTCTTACAAGATGTAGAAGTGAAGATACAAGGCTTTGTCGAGCCTCCAAGACTAGATTCAAAACTAGAGCATGAGCCAAACTCGATCCTCACTCTTGAGCTACTAATCTACTATATTGAAAAGTTCTAGACCTAATCCTCCTGGTATATCTTGATCTCTGATGGATTTCTCTAGAGATTAGAGAGATGCCTCAGGAGGGGGTATGGGGGCCTTATATGAGGGGCGCTTGGCACCCTCCCCCTCTTAGTAGCCGATGTGGTATTGAAATTTACACCATATCTCATTAAAATGCACATGGGCCATTATGGGCCAAATTCTGAATTGAGCCCATAAATGCATGGCATGGCTCCATCTCATCCCTCTATTTGAACCGACATTGAGCAACGAAGGAGAGACCAACATGCGGGACCCACAGGCCAACCGACCTGTAGGTGGGGCCAGCCGGCCCCACATTCTGACAAACGGGGTCGGGTCTCGGTAGATTGTCTTCTGGATGCTTCTAGATCCTTCCTAAGTCAATTTCGTCGTGGATAAATGTGATATAATCTGACAATTGGGTCCACCTTGACGGTTTTCTGAATAACTCCTCCTGCAAACACAGATTCATCAAAACTTATGAAATTCATTAGTTTAAACCCCTAGACCTATGTTGGTGATCCTTTTTATGCATTTATATAAGTTATATTGATGGTTTATGATGAACGTTAACTACCATCAACAGGTTTGCGCTTGAATATAATCAGCCTCAAAAAGGTTGTTCCTGTGTCTGTCCATATTTTTCTTGACTCTGTGTGACATTATAAAGTGCGAAAGACGGTGAAATTAGAATGTGCTAGGTGATTAAAAAATTATATACCGGCTTCACTTACTGGTTTAGCATGATGAGTAGGTCATTGATCTAAGAAAGTTCCCTTCACTTCGAGTCCCACACTTCGACACATGATTCTGCATGTTTGATATCTATGAGGATGTAATGGACTTGCAGTCATTGTTGTCTTGGAGGCCATGGCGTCGTCTCCTCGCAGCAGTCGAGCATCGGCCATGCATCATCAACCAGAAGAAGAACTTAACTCATGGTGGCGCACGTGTCTTCTGAATTTGTTTTGCCCCTTGCAGTCTGACCAAACTAGTGAACATGGCGCCATATCCAGAGGACGCTGAGTACTGCTGATCGAAAGACCACCCCCAGCAAAGCCTGTCTAGCACCCTAGGTTTGAGTTGGATCCCCTCAAGGACCACTAGACATGGATATATTCCACCAACACTTGTACTGCCAACACTCCACATGATGTCGGTTACCCAAGCTCTGTTGGTGAGTGATGTCGGTTACCCAAAAGTTATATTGGTGAGTGCCGAGGCGACGGTGCGACCACAAACACTAGATATTCACATGCAACATATTAAGAGCTAACCATTCTGCCCATCATGTACGTTGATAGAAGCACGCTCATGTCCACACAGCTTCGTCACCCACTCGCCCTCCTAAGCATCATTTCGTGCAAGCTCAAAAGTTCCTCTAAGGGCTGGGGGGGATTTCGTGCAAGTTCGTTCTGCCTTCAAACCAAGAGGGTTGGGGGACTGAGGGGGATTAAATTCCCTAACAAGTTAAAATCCTCCTAAGTCCCCTCCAATTCTCCCCCTAATCCCCACGGTTTAGGGACAAAACGAACAAGGCCCAAATTTTACTGGTGATATTTGTAGAAATGCTCCTTGGTCCACATTGTTGGTGAATTCTTAGTGTATTGCTTGTTCCAAGAGCACTGAATTCTTGATTGTAGTCAACAATGAGCTTTAGAAGCTCTGAGCAATGCAAACGTGGAGTTAGATATAATTTTTCAAATCACAATATATTAGCACATTTGTTCCTTTGTGCCGACCACACACATAGGGGCTAGCTTTTGACATTGTTTTCTATGAAACAGATCGATCGAAGACTGAGATGACATGATAAAGTTGTTATTGTGATGATGAGTGATTATAAAAAACTCAGGCTACGGGGGGTAGACACCCCGAGCTATTTTAGCTTAAGCTAGAGGACTTCTCACGTAGCCCGAGAAAACCCCCGAACCCCATGCTCCACCCGCACATAGGGGCCCCTTCCCCGGTGAGAGGGCCAGCCCACTTTACCTGTGCTTTGGGAACGTGGGACGGGTGAGGGGGGTTTTCACACCGCTGTTGACGGTCACTAACATCAATTATAAACCGTCAACATAACCTATATTTATACTTAATTCCATCACCAAACATAGGTATAGGGGTTTAAACTAATAAATTACACTAGTTTTGGTGAATCTGCGTTTTTAGCAGGGTTTATCTAGGAAACCATCAAGGGGGACCTATTCGTCAAAGGAAATTACTGAATTCCACCGCGTAATCAACGTGGGAAGACTCCAGAAGGCGAATCACCGAAGCGGAGCCCGTGTCTCTGACATGTGGGGCTAGCCGGCCCCACCTAGAGGCCGCCCAACCTGTGGGCCCCCTATGTCAGCCTCCAGTTGTTATATCAGTTCTCCACCGCCTCCTAGGTTGCTACTATTTATCCTAACCTTGTTGCTACCCTTAGTTAAGTTAGACCGTAGTTAGTCTCACACGTTTCCCTGTGGATACGATACTTGGAATACCTATGGGTGAAAGCTACAGCGGTATCCGTGCGCTTGCAGATCTTTTCTGTGTGCGTTAATATATACCAACAATCGCCGACCAGAAATTCGCCTAACCCAGGATTCGAACTCTGGTCACGGGGGACGCCACCCGAAGGCTTGACCAACTGGTCTAGCAACCGTAGGCATGATGAATGCATCAAGCAAGGTGAAATCCTTTCAATTGAGTTGTTCTTGGTTATGATGAACCGGAGGCCACGTGGTGGCGCTACACCGTGTCTCTTAGGTGTCAGAGAAAACCTCTTGTCCATGACAAGAGAGAAGGTCAAGCGCAGTGGTTCATGCCCATGTAACACTGGCAGTGAAGGGCGGACGAAAAGCATCAACATTTCCATTCCTAACAAAAATACAATGGTGTTGGCAACTGAATTTGGCGCTAATGAGCAACATCAAGAAATTAGTAGTTATGATGATGGCCAAATTCAACAAATGCTACAGGAAATATATTTGCTAGGGTCTAGGTGAATTAGTAAAGGTTTAGTTAGAATTATATTGGGTTCACTGAGCCAGCTGGGAGGAAAGCTGAGATATTAATCTAGATGCTATTGATTAGCCAGCTGCTTTGTTTGATTCATGCATCAACCGGATTAAATTGTTAATTGTGATTTGGTTGGCATATTTACAGTGTGGAGTCAGTTTGCATGGCAAAAATGCCACTGGAGTTGCCGAATTGTCTTATTTGCAAACCACACCCAGACCGGATGGTCAAGCCGTTCTAGTAGCACCCTGGCAACCTGGATTCGATCCTCCATGGGGCGCATTCGCTGGACGGAGGTAAAAAAATCTCTCATCTGTCCCGCGTTCCAAAGCATGGGTCTAAGGATCAGCCCACTCACAGGGCAACGATGCCGCTGTGTACAGGCGGGGTATGGGGTTCAAAAATTTTCTCAGTCTACGTAAGAGGTCTTCTACCTTGGGCAGAATGCTCAGGGGCGCCTTCCCCAGACCAAGTTCTTTTTTTTTTGTTGTCTTATTCAATGTTAGCCTGATTAAGTCGGCAGGGTAACAGTGCTTAATTCGTCATAAGCATCGGGATTTGTATTTTTAGCTATAAAAAGGCAGCTGTGGTTGGAGTCTAGAACAGGATCAGTATCAGCATCAGGATCAGAGATCGTCAGGCAAAGCAGATTGTTTCACCATGACGAGTAGTCATGCTGGTTCGGCGCTCTACAAGTCCAAAAGACCAAGTCAGGTAGTGCTGTGCTTGCGGAGCAATATGCGACTTCAGAAAGGTTAATCAATGGAGGCTTCGCTAGTCGCTAAAGAGAGAAGGGAGGAAATTATGCATGAATACATTAGATTTTCTATGAGAAGCATGTCGGTCGTTTACACAGATTTTGTTTGTTTCTCCGAAGTTTAGTGGGAGGAAGAATATGAGAGATAGAATACTATAGTTGATTTGTTTATGTAAGACTTCTGATTGATTAAATGAATACGTTTACCAAAGACAGGGTACACCGTATATAAATTATGGGTGCACTCGGCCGCCAATCGACATCATATATCTACTATTTTTCTTCGTTATGTTTAATTTCTTTCCTCTACCTTAGAATAGCAGTACATGTACATGTCAAACCCTAATTCTCATTACGGATTGGTGTTTTGCGATGAAAAACGGTTGGCTCTCCTCCATAAAAGCAAGGAACCCCTTTGCTAGTTTATCTTGTAAACTAGTCGTTCATCGTCGCGAAAGAACCGTAGTTCTTGTGGTGTTGCGTAATCATTTTTTCACGGTAACATAATTGGCGACTCCGCTAGGTACAGGTTTTGGCTATTTCGCAGCCGAATTTTGATGCCAAATATCAAATTTGTTTGTCACCGCTGCATCGGTTTGAAGGCTGACTGCCTTCGTGGTTCTTGGCCTCGAGATCGGTTCATCGCGATGGTGCAACCCCAAGTAACCGATCTTTTATTGCCTATTCATCTGCTTCTTAGTCAAATCGCCTGCAACAGAAGACAAAACGAAGCCACCATGGGCCTGTTTAGATGCCGAAAATTTTTACAAAATAACATTGTAGCAGTTTTTGTTGTTATTTGGCAATTAGTGTCCAATCATAGTCTAATTAGGCTTAAAAGATTCGTCTCGTGGATTTCGTCTAAGCTGTGTAATTAGTTTTATTTTTTATTTATATTTAATGCTTCATGCATGCGTCTAAAGCTTCGATGTGACGGGGAATCTTGAAAAATTTGACATTTTGGAGTGTAACTAAACCGTACCAGAGTCGGTGATTTGGTGAGCTTTAAATCATTGGAAGACGTGTATACGGGGACGAAGTCGTTGTGCATCAGATTATCGTTGCTTGCTGCCGGCGTTGAAGTGAGTGCTAGCGACGCCTACACTGCATGCACTCCTATTTCTCATGTTCGGGCCAGCATGCTTCGGTCCGAGCCTGCATTTCGCGCACACGCAGGGCCCGCACCGCTAGACCACGTGCAGGGACTGCTGGCGCCTCCTTTGTTTCTCACACTTATTGTAATATGTACAACACCTAATCTACTTCTGTAACATCCAGATAAAACACTTGCAATATATGTCCGAAGCAGCTGAAACACTTGCAAAACACCAGAAAAAACTTAAAAACACGTGTGTAGCCATTGTAAACATATGCAAAAATCAAGATGAAACACTTGCAAAACATACGTATAAAAACACTTAAAACACTCGTATATATATGCAACATCCGGATCTAGTTCTGCAACATGCAAATAAAATACTTGCAATATACGTCTGAAACAGATGAAACATTTGGAACATATACTTAATATACGTGTATAGCCTATTACAACATGTGTAACATCCCAACTACTTTTACAACATCCTTGTAAAACACTTACAATATACCTCTAAAACTTCTAAAACATCTTAAACTATATTCGAGTCCTACAGGGGGCCGGATAAGTGCTTGCTCTCTGTGCTTTTTGAGCTGCAAAAATAGCGCTGTTGCAGATCATTTAGTGCAGCAAAAAGAAACACGGGAATCTACCAATAAGCATACGAATTCGTGGATTTTGCCACACGACCAGCAATAAGCAACAGAGAAGATATGGCTCAAGATTACAAACTTGAAGAGCTACCCGTAGAAGTGCCAGAAGATCTTATTCAAAAAATTAACCATGTGTTTAGAAAAATATATTTGACATGTTATCAGAAGACAAAAAAATGAGTCATCAAATTTAAAGAGTTTCCACCATTCTACGATGTGCTAAGAGAGGTATTATCTACAAGTGCTTTATCCTCAATCCAATCTAGTATTGTTAAAGTTACGCTTAATAACTCTGAGATGAATGATAATGATGATTGTTTAAATAAAACTTCTATTATTGCAAATGAAAATTCTGAATTATTTACTCAAGAAAAGGGATCGGCTACTCTAGATGAAAAAGTAGTCTTCGGTTGATGTTGCTAACTGTAGTGAAACAAAAATATTAAACATATAGCTGATCATGCATTTAATTTGGATACCAACAAAAATAGTAGTTTTAATTCTAACATAGAAAATACGAGATATAGTTCAAATGATATCTATGTAAGGCAGGGAGTAGCTGAACATTCAGATTCGGTTAGTAATCATAAAAATAGGGAAAGGGAGACGGTAATGCTCTCCTCAGGACGTCCGTCCATCTGGATGCTGCGCTTCTTAGTCCATGCCGCTCGCTCCCGCTCGTCGCGCACCCCGCCTGCAACACTCTCTCCTATCCGCGCCCACAATGCTCGCTTCCACCGTGCTCGCCTGCTGCGGGCACCGCACCCCGTCTGTCATGGCCTTTCTCCAACGCAAGGGTGCCGTGCCGTGGGCACCGCAACCCATTCGCCGCGACCTTTCTCCAGCGCAAGGACACTGCACCTGCCCGCCCGCCACGGCCTTCTCCAGCACACATCGATCTACGTGTCGGCATGGAGCTCTGTGTGCCGCCGAGCCTCTATTCATCCAAGAAACAAGTAGATGTTGCATTGAAAATGCATGTTGCAAGTGTATGTTTTAAGTGTTTTAGATGTTTCAGAGGTATGTTGCAACTGTTTTATATCGATGTTGCAAAAGTAGATCGGGATGTTGCACATGTTGCAATGGCTATATACGTATGTTTCAAGTATATGTTCCAAATGTTTTATCTGTTTTAGACGTATGTTGCAAATGTTTCACATGGATGTTGTAAAAGTAGATCTGGATGTTGTGTATATATGTAAGTGTTTTAGGTGTTTTTCATATGTATATTGCTATTGTTTCATCCGGATGTTTGCAATAGCTACACACGTGTTTTCAAATTTTTTCGGGTGTTTTGCAAGTGTTTCAGATATATGTTACAAATCACTACTACACTCGCATCTTTCACAACCGCGTCGTAACCCACATCACAGTCCAATTTCAGCCTCAGCAGTAAGCTATCGACAGTGATGGTCATAACCTTCACCGTTGGCATCTGGGACTGACTACGGTGTACACTAACTCCACCGATTGGCTTATGATCCGTCCGTGATTAGGTTCTTACTTCAGTCACATTAGAACATGACCTGGCTGTGGATATACACTAACACCGTCGCATTGGTAAATGATCTGACTATGTCAAGGCTATCAAAATCGTTGTCTAGGCACATCAACCGCCTGTGTAGTGGTCACCAGCACCGTCGCCTTGTAATTCGACCCGACTGTCAACGATGCGGGTTCACTATTGGTTCGATGGCTGAGACGCCTGTGTAGAGGTTAACACCACCATCGCTTCAGCGTATGATCCGCCAATACAAAGGTCATGGTCACCGTCGTCTTGCACCACGATCCGCCTTTGATGATCGTTTAGTCGGTGTTGGGTTACTAAAGTATTCGGCGGTGATATACTTTTAATCCCTGCCGCATCATACGTATAGCAACGGTGACAGAATTTCATCCGGTTTCACAATAATTACTAATTCAGCTGGGCCCTTAATAGCTTCATGAACACAAATCATACAGATATATAATCATTACATCCATACATCATGTTCACCAACAAGAGTACTTTTTACAATAACAATGGACGCTACCATAACATCTTTCTCAACTGATGTCCTAACACAAGCTGTACATAGAGCATACTAAAGGTACTGATATATATAGACTTACATAACATAACGAAACGACGTAGCTGTGCTCCTTCTATATGGTATTCCTGCTTGCAAGGCAAAATGAATATAATTAGTGCATCCTTCGGATTGGTAGCCAATGCACTATGGAATCTCTCTTCTTCATCTCTGATCCACAACCTGAACAAAGCAGCAGAATTAATAATATTGAACATACCATTCCTTTAGTTAACAAGCCAAAATTGGCCTATACATACATAGAATAAAAACAACTGCCTACCTAAATAAAGACTGTCGTGACGATGAAATGCAGAAAATGCACCTTTACTACTCTGCTAATGACTCCAAGAACAAGAAAACATAAGAAAGATGGTAAGGCCTATTCATATGGAAATGCCCTTCTTGATATACAAAAGCGGATGACATAGGCATAGATGATATGAATCTTTCTGTGGTTAATGTCATATGCAATCAATGTTCTATCCTTTCCAACAAGGAAAATAAAATTCTATTCTAGGTGAACTGTAATCACTCGGTACTCCTCATCATAAAGTTCAGAACCAACTTTAATATTCATGCGTCCAAACAGTTCCTCCGTGTCCACAACATGCTTCAAACTCCAGTTATCAGTACCATAGTCTTCAAGTATCCACACTAAAAGCCAAGACCTGTTGCGAAAATCAGCACAGCACACACACAGGTGACCCTAAGCTTGATGGATGGACATTTCAGCACCACCTGATTTACGAATTATCCTCCATATCTTTCCCTCCACATCCATAGCAACTATCGCAGAGTACTCAAGCATGTGCATAAAACCATTAAGAAAAACACTTCTCGATTTTGAACGTAGAACAATACTACCCTCGCCCCATTTAGATTCCTTAAAGATCCATGATGTAGTTTTAGATGAGTAGAAATCCACACCTACACACGCACCCTCCACCTCAACAAATTCAATCACATGGAAGTGCGAGTACGTTGGGTCAAAACCTAAGCGAGCCTGACCAACAGAACGGATGCTACGCGGCAGTACATGCCATTTGTGGGTCGTCAGATTGCAGACAACGTAGCAACGTAATCCATCAGGCCGAGCACACCAGCAAAGGACGAAGCCACTATAACAATCTAAGACTTGGACTTTTTTAAGGGGGACGGGCAAGAAGGACAAGGAGGGTCGTTCACCGGTGATGCTGGTGAAGTGGCGATTGCCCTTCCACCAGCTGCTATAGAAGAAGCCGACGATAGTCTGTGAAAGCTTCTTACATTGATAGGAGTCAAAGATGACGCGCCTCTAGGAGCGACAAACACACTTGCAGCAGCACAAGGACCGGGCGGGGAGGTAGCAGAAGATGTCGGCAAGCACATTGTCTGAGAGGATGTCCACTACGTTCCTCATGCTAGGGCCTCCTTCATCTAGAAGAACACCACCAGCCGAAGAGATGAGGCCGTCCTGCCGAGGAATTATATCAATAAACATTAGTAAGGAGATGAGTTTTGAGGAGAAGGGACAGCGATGCAAGTAAGGCCTTATTACACTTGCCTTTGGATCTAGCGGCGGTGAGCACGAGTGGCAATGCTGGTGATAGCAGCAGCTCGTTCGCCGGTATATCTGTGCAGGCAATCTGGCGACGTGCTTCGATGGGAGCAAGGGCTAAGCAGTGCTAATGAGCAGGAGCGGCGATGATGAACAACAGCAATGAGGAAAATAAAAGCTATGTGTGTGGGGGGGAGGGAGGGCGGTGGCAGGGTGGGGGTGCGGGAGGGTTAGGGGGGATTTTGGAGTAGGTTACTTGCTCTCTGCGTAACTTTTGTGGCATGCGGGAATTGAACTTTCATCAGTTCTGAACGGGATGGTTCAAACGCAGGATTAGAAATTTTGCAACTAAGTGACGGTGATGCACAGTACCATCACAAGCGGCTAGGTCCTATTACCACCTAGAGACCTCCATATGATATGGTGATGAAAACTAAGGCACACAATCCCGCAGTTAGAAAACTAAGAAAAGCACTATTCCAGTACTCAGATTGAAAGGAAGCCAGCTTGAGTTTGATGGTGAATAATAAGGCGCACAAAATTACATTGAGATGAAGGCCAAAACACACAGTTAGAAAATATAAGGAAAGCACAATGCTAGTACTCTCGGATTGAAAGGAATTCAACTTGAGTTCCATACATTCATACCGAATAAGTTGGTGGACACTACAAAGCTAACAATCATGCCGAAAGCTAAAATGCAGATACTAATTAGGCCAACACTATGCAAAAGTTAAAAGGCCTTCATATGTACATCATTGGTTGCATAATTAATCATTCTTCATGTAGATCCTAGTCGACCTTCATGGGATCGTTGTGAATCTCCATAATATCCTGTAGATCGTTGTCGACCTCCATGAGATCATTGTCAATCTCCATGTCATCCCGAGCTTTGACCAGTACAACCCTGTCCACATCCATTGGTACACTTTCATTTAGCTCATCGACTTTGTTCACAAAGCACTGATATGGTGAACCAATACTGAGGACAATAAGGCTAACAAGCTGCACTCCACGGATATACAAGGCCACAAACTCCAGAATGAGAAGATGCATTTTCATTTGCAGATCCAATAAAATTATTGTAGCTAGGTTGGAGGTGAAGGAGCAGAGATGGTGCCGACCACTAGGAGGAGTTCGAGCTAGATGCAGCCATGGAGCAGTCAGGGTTCAAAGTGTTGCAAACTCTGAGTGAAGAGGTCGGCCCAGGTCTTTTGTCTACGCTTTTGTCTCCCGCCAAGGCACCAAAACGTCTTTCAAAACCCTCGCCCTCCCGCCAAGATGAAATGTTCTGTCATCGCCGGTTCAGGGTACTATCCGCCTGTAGAAGAAGGCCAGTTTTGGATCCTCTGTGCTTACATAGAGGTGTACACGTGGTCCACAATCAAGACCAACTGATTCAATTAACAGTTCAATCAAAGTAATAGTTCAACAATGATGCATTACTCATGCATACTAATCCAGAGGTTTCATCGGTACATATAAACTTTATTAACATAAAGTTTCACAAATGCTAAGACTTAATATTGGATGGGTAGATAGTTGCTAAGGTACTTAATTGGTTGATGTGGTCCCAAAAGCCAGAGGTAGTGAACCATAGCGAAGATCACGGGGCGTGAAGTAAGACATCTATTGCAATGAAGAAATTTCTAATATGAACAAAACTGATACCGAACCCAAAACCAATTGGAACCAAATGCTAAGAGGGGGGTGACCGAATCCATCAAACCTTCATGGGACATTTCCACTACGATAATGCAAGGTGCTCGAGGCAAGGCAAGTACAGACGACGGGTCAAAATGAAGATGAAGCAACGGGTGGAGAGAATGAGGATGAAACAACAACGGGTGGGGAGAACTAATGGATTTGTATTGGGGTTTTTAGTTGGTCGAACCACCACCAAGGCACCGACAGGACCCGAGGAGAGTTGGGAACGGGCCGGGTGCTTCTAGGTTTGTTGCCAAACAGACGGTCCAGATTGATCGGTAGCGAGAACGGACGACACGAGATAAGTTAAATAGTGTCCGTATTAAGCCGACCATTACCACGCTAATCCAACACTATAATACAACGATTATCAGTGGTTAAACTACTTTTAGATTCTCCTGGACACAACCGCAACCGTACATGATAATTTTTCCCTTTTCATTCACAAATATATTGAAAAACAAAAAAAAAACATTCATCGAGAGATCAAATCCGTGCACTGGCATTTTGAAAGTAGTATTGAAAAGTACTTGCTTTGCATTTCATATAAAAAAGATGGCATTGAAGAGATCAAATCTGCGCAAATAGAATTTTTTTCATTGATTCATTATGTATATGTAATATATAGATACAATTTGGATGAGTATATGATTGTACTCGTCCGGAAGCATAATAACTAACCTAAACTATTAAAACTACTTATACTAACTATAAACTACTTAATCTAAACATATGAGCTTACCTTGCTTGCTTGGGAGGAGGCGAGGTGAAGTCAGAGTCAGAGTCAGAGTCATCGTCGTCTTCGGCATCGGCGTCGTCCTCCTCTAGGTCCCCCTTCTTGGAGCCCCACGGAGGACTATAATCAGAAGACCTCTAGTCGTCGGAGGAGATGTCCTCCTTGGAGGACTAGTGAGCTGGCAAGTCATCTTCGCTGGACGACGGGCTGCTTGGAAACTTGATGGGGTTGTCTGACATTTTCTTTGTAGATTGTAAGAGAAGGGGATGATGGATGACGAAGAGGGGTATTTTTAAAGGGCACCAGGCTTGAAGTAGTATGTAGAACAGTGGGTACGGCTCTTAGGCTTCAGGCGGCGGAAGTAATGGTGGTTTGACGTCCTTGAAAGTCGAGGCAATTCAACACTCACGCTGAATTTACAACCGCTTGACCAAACGCTAGTTTAGGGCCGACGAACAAAATGCGTATCCCAGTCGGCCCGGCTTTTTATGTGACAAAGCAAATGCAACCCCAATACCATTACCGTATCTAACATTAACCCGTCGGTGCTAGAAGTTTGAACTGTCGGTTTCATTCCTAGGAGGCCTCGCTATCGTTCCAATCGACGGTGGAATTATCACATGGTCGCTTCTATCGCTACGACAGTTAAAGTGGCGATGGTGATAGATCAATCTATAGTAGTGTAGAATCCGGTGAAGAAGCAGATCCAGTGCAGTTACCTTAGATCCGGATGAAGCAGAGAAACAGAGACGGCACGCTAAAGATTTGTGCGCCGGCGAGGTTGGAGGTGAAGGAGCAGTGAGCACGCGAGAGGCTGCCTTTCGTCCGACGCTAGCAGGGTGAAGCAGAGCAAGGGAGCAGTGTGGGGAATGGATGTGAGGAAGGTGTGATAGGACCATAGGAGTGTATATACAGTTCAATAAACTGGTTGCCCCTGTATCAGTGCCCAGTGTCTAGGAAAGTAGGATGCCTTCAACACATCAATTGTACTTGGATTTACTATCATTTATAGTTCAATAAATTGAACACCTAGTTAATCACCATGTATTTAGTTCAACAATAGTTGTACAATAGTGATAGATTTTAGTCTGACACATCAATTGATACTTGGATGTACTAGTATTTATATTTCAATAAATTGAACACTTGAATAATCATCTTGCATTTAGTTTAACAATAGTTGTACAAAAGTGACAGATTTCAGTCCGATACATCATAAATTGATACTTAAATCTACTACGGTGAACTAAACAACTTGCCAATAAACATGCCAAGAACTAAGGTAAGTATAAAATAGGTGAAAGAAGAACAGGAAGCACATTTCTTTCTCAAAGGTATGGAATCTTCCATCATCTTTGTTGGAACCCTGGCCATTTCTTCAATCTATGGCATAATCTCTTTCTCTTCCTACAGATGTTCTTCATTTGTTATAACATTGGCCTTCGCCTTTAGCTCCCAAATCTTGTTACATAAATCCAAAATCAAAGTCCTCAAAAATTTTCCAGATTGGGGATCGTGCCACTTAAAGAACCCGCAATCTAAGTCGCGCTACGAAAAAACCAAATTACCATAAGTACAGCGGGATTTCAGCATTTGCATTACGAAAATAGAATGAACAAGAAAGAAATCGAGTTACATTATTTGCCCTGCAGCATCCGTGGTACCGACGTCCTGGGTTTCCATCACTCCATGAAATCCACCGAGGCGTCTTCAAGCCACAGCGACACAAAAGTGGTGGCTGGTATGCGCTAGGGTGGTTCTCGACACGGCACGGGATGGGCGGCCCCCTCCCGTTGTAGCCTCCTCCGTTGGAAGCCAGTGTTCTTCTCGCAACGGCGCCATGGGATGGTGCCGACCACTGGGAGGAGTTGGAGCTAGATGTAGCCATGGAGCAGTTAGGGTTCAAAATGTTGCACACTCTGAGTGAAGAGGTCGGCTCAGGTCTTTTGTCTACACTTTTGCCTCCCGCCAAGGCACCAAAACGTCCTTCAAAACCCTCGCACTCCTGCCAAGATGAAATGCTATGTCACCGGCGATTCAGGGTACTATCTGCCTGTAGAAGAAGGCCTATTTTGGATCCTCTGTGCTTACATAGAGGTGTACACGTGGACCACAATCAAGACCAACTGATTCAATTAACAGTTCAACCAAAGTAATAGTTCAACGATTATGCAGTACTCATACATACTAATCCAGAGGTTTCATCAGTACATATAAACTTCATTAACATAAAAGTTTCACAAATTCTAAGACTTATATCGGATGGGTAGGCAGTTGCTAAGGTACTCAATTGGTTGATGCGGTCCCGAAAGCTAGAGATAGTGAACCATAGCGAAGATGACAACATCTCTGTCCATGGACACATTATATCTATAAAGTATGTCTACTTCTTGTGTAGTTCTACAAAGCACAAAAATCTCTCCACAAACAGGGTCTTGAATGATTCTTGTCAAATTTTGTGGTCTGAGAAGGTGACAAACAATGACTTCAACAATCAATAGTCGGTCTAGGTGAATGCTCCATCCGCAAATAGCAAACAACATCATCTAGGGTCCTAGTGCCACCCCTAGCCACCAAAACGCAAGGTTGCTCGCATTAAAATGGCTTCTTTCGAAGTAAGACATCTATTACAATGAAAAATTCCTAATATGAACAAAACTGATATCAAACCCAAAACCAATTGGAACAAAATGCTAACAAGGGGGGGTGACCGAATCCATCTAACCTTCATAGGGCGCGAAGTAAGACATCTATTGCAATGAAGAAATTCCTAATATGAACAAAACTGATACCGAGCCCAAAACCAATTGAAACAAAATGCTAACAAGGGGGGTGACCGAATCCATCTAACCTTCACAGGGCGCGAAGTAAGACATCTATTGCAATAAAGAAATTTTTAATATGAACAAAACTAATACCGGACCCAAAACCAATTGGAACCAAATGCTAACAGGGGGTTTGACCGAATCCATCTAACCTTTACGGAGCATTGTCCACTACGACAATGCAAGGTGCTTGAGGCAGGGCAAGTACAGGCGACAGGTCAAAATGAAGATGAAGCAACGGGTGTAGAGAATGAGGATGAAGCAACAACGAGTGAGGAGAACTAATGGATTCGTATTGGGGATTTTTAGTTGGTCGAACCGCCGCCAAGGCATCGACAGGACCCGAGCGAGTTGAGAATGGGCCGGGCGCTTCTAGGTTTGTTGTCAAGCGGACGGTCTAGATTGATCGGCAGCGAGAACGGGCGGCACGAGATAAGTTAAACAGTGTTCGTATTAAGCCGACCATTGCCACACTAATCCAACGCTATAATATGGCGATTGTCAGCGATTAAACTACTTTTAGATTCTCCTAGAAACAACCGCAACCATACATGATAGTTTTTTCCCTTTTCATTTACAAATATACTGAAAAACAAAAAAACATTCATCGAGAGATCAAATTCGTGCACTGGCATTTTGGAAGTAGTATTGGAAACAACTTGCTTTGCATTTCATATAAAAAAGGTGGCATTGAAGAGATCAAATCTACGCGAATAGAATTGATTTCATTATGTATATGTAACATATAGATACAATTTGGATGAGTATAGGATTGTACTCGTCCGGAAGCATAATAACTAACATAAACTATTAAACCTACTTATACTAACAATAAAGTACTTAATCTAAACATATGATCGCCTCGCTCGCTTGGGAGGAGGCGAGGCAAAGTCGGAGTCGGAGTCGGAGTCGTCGTCGGCGTCTTCGGCGTCGTCATCGGCGTCATCCTCGTCCTCGTCCTTCTCCTCTGGGTCCTCCTTCTCGGAGCTCCACGGAGGACTATAATTAGAAGACCTCCAGTTGTCGGAGGAGACATCCTCCTCGAAGGACTGGTGGGCTGGCAAGTCATCCTCGTTGGATGACGGGTTGCTTGGAAACTTGATGGGGTCGTCTGACATTTTCTTTGTAGATTGGAAGAGAAGGGAATGATGGATGAAGAAGAGGGGTGGTTTTAGAGGGCACCGGGCTTGAAGTAGTATGCAGAGCAGTGGGTACGACTCTTAGGCTTCAAACGGCGGAAGTAATGGTGGTTTGACGTCCTTGAAAGTCGAGGCAATTCAACACTTACGTTGAATTTACCGCCGCTTGACCAAACGCTAGTTTAGGGCCGGCGGACAAAATGCGTATGCCAATTGGACCAACTTTTCATGCGACGGAACAAATGCAACCCCAATACCACTACCGCATCTAACGTTAACCCGTCAGTGGTAAAAGTCTGAACTACCGGTTTCATTCCCAGGCCTCGCTATCGTTTCAACCGATGGTGGAAGTATCACACAATCGCTTCTATCGCTACGAAAGTGAAAGTGACGATAGTGATAGATCAATCTGTAGTAGTGAATGTTTCATATATGTTGCAAGTGTTTTATCTGACTGTTGCAAAAATAGATCGAGGTTGCAGGCCCCACCTACCGTAGCCACCTACTACCGTTGCTAGGGCGTCGCCGTTTGTCACCGTGTGGGCACCTGAGGCCAGCAGAAGCATCCGCGCGCGTGGCATCCACAGGTAGGGACAGGCGGGACCCATGTGGTGGGGCACGTGAAAACATGCGGCGCGGCCTCCTGTGCGAAGGACCGGAGGTGTCCGGTATTTTGGAGCAGCTCCGGACATCCGGACGCTGGTAACGCCCGAAAGGGCCAGAAAATAGTAGCTACAACCAAGCCAAATGACGGTGTGAGTCAGAACGATTATTTAATTCGGATGAAGGAGACATTCATGACGCAAAAACTGTTGTATGGCCGAACACAATAGTTTAGTTAACAATTTGAGTGATGTCAAAACAGCAATTATAACCGAACATAATTGCTCGGCTATATTAAAATTTCAACAAAAAACACTAAGCGCTGGGGGCATGCCAGAGATAAGATGAAGTTTTTAGATCTCAATAATAAAGCTCAGGGCCATGGCAAGCACAGGATGATGAAGCCGAAGCTTACTTCCAAAGAGCTTCTGGCTAAGTATAAGAGGAGGTGGATGCAACGAGTGGTAATCGGCCTAACAATATCAAGCAATCAAGATCATCTCCAAAATCTAAAAGTTGGAATTGGTAAGGAGAGGAGTTCTAATCTCGCGGACCAGCTTATCCATATCTTCTAATCTTTGTCATTAGCAAATAAATTAAGGATTATTAGTATGTTATATTATTACTTAGTAATTATGATGGTAGCATTAGTTTTGATAAGTGCTAATACGTTGATTAGTGCATGTTTCATGTGCTAATTAGGATATTAGTGGTGCTAATTAACATGTTCCATTTTAAATTAGTGATTATCATGACAAAATTAGTATTAGTACATATTTATTAGTGTCTACTCCCTTAGGACCATTTTATTTGGCGCAAGAGAATGGCACGGTCTCCTAGATTACACTTGAACCATTTATTTGCTTTATATTATATTATTTATGTTTATAAACTTATAATAATTGGATAGTATAATTCCTTACAAATCTAATCATATAAAGTTTATATTATAATAGTTAAAAATTATTAGCCTAATTATTAGTCAAAGTTTTTAAAGTTTGAATCTTGATATGCGTGTGCGCTAGATAAAATGAAACAGAGGTAGTAATTAGTTGTTATTATTTTTAAATAATAAATAATAGATATAATTAGTCAACTATTCTCATCCCATCCACCATCATCCATCCAACCAAATAAAAAATGGCTCGTCCCAACCAACACATGCATCATGAATATCTTTATCTCAATATCCATAGATCGTCGTATCTCATTTAATTTCGTCCTCGAACCAAAAACACTTAGCACCATTTTACCTCCATCAACTATGGTACGGAGAGAGAGGCAAAATGGACTTATTTTTTAGAGGAATTTTCCTTCTACCCTTTTTCTAACGTCCACAATGACCTTCTGAAGGAACGTGGCCCAAGCCCAATAGATATTGTGAAGCCCAGCAAACGTGCTAGCGCCGGCGGGCCCTCACATCGCACCCTTCTCAGTCCTTGTCCTCCTCCCCTCCTACGCAAATCGGAATCGGGAATCCCCTGTCGGTCGTCGCCGCCGTCGTCTCCTGCCGCTGCCCGCCGAAACCCTAGCGGGTTGACGCCGGCGCTATCAAATCGAGGGTCAGCGCAGCCAATCAGTGCTAGCGGCGGGCAGGCAGATCGGCACGGACAAGTCGCTCTTGGGGGCGAATTGGACGCGTCTACGCGGTCAAATCCTAGAGGCTGTGCCCGTGCCGTACTACGGTTGTGGCCTGCCGGCCGGTGTTGCTCAGTTGCCCGACCGCCGGACAGGCGACGGCCGCCCGCGGGAGTCCGGCGGCCCGGGCGTCTGTCAGCAGCAGCGCAGCTGGTATTTGACATTTGAGTAATTGAGTGTTTTGCATTTGTTCTTACAACTTCAATTGCACAATGCACAACCCCCAATTCTTGATTTCTAGTATGTACAACGTACTGTGCGGATTCGTGGGCTCCGCCACTGTCTATATGCCACAATCCCCAGTTCCTGATTTCTATACTAAGCATTTGCTTGGCCCTCGTCATGCAAATTCACTGGCAACGCCACTGTCTGCACGCAGTGTCAAAATAATGCAAAATCCGTCGCATGTGTTATACATCAAGCCATGCTAATGCACATAACAGCAGACCAGACATCAACGCATAAGGCTACCATGATTTTCCTTCTTAAGCTGAATGATTCGGTTGAGACATATCTGACACTTGTGCATGTGCCACTCTTCTTGTGATCAGGGCCTGGATGCTGAACCAATGGTGTCAGGCGTCGGCTGCTCTTACCCTGTTACTGGAAGGAAGCGCGTAAAGTTGTTGGCAACCGAGTTGTCGTATAGTGAACCCCTTGTCTGTTGCGTGCCAATATGTGATGATTCACTGGGGGACTTGCCTGACCGGTACAAGGTTTCACTGAAATCGCATCTCTTCAGCCTTTTACCTTCCTTCTATTTCTATTAAAAAGTTACGTAGAGCTTTAATGCTTTCCTGCATGATTTATCAGGTGCTCTGAGCGGCATCACATGGCTTCCGGTAGTGGTGATCAAACGCAGAACACTGGTGTGTTTCCTGCAATGCAGGAATATGCCTGTTCCACTGGTAACAATGGTGTGGTTTATCCACAATATGGGATTGGCTATTCGTCTGGTCAAAATGGGGCACAGGGTGCATACTTGCAACATCAACATTTTGAAGGTTGCATGTATATGAGCAGGAACGGGCAGATGTGCGGACCTTACCCACCTGAACAACTGTATGAGGGGCTGTCCACTGGTTTCTTGCCTCGAAGCCTTGCTATCTATGCTGTTTTTGGTGGGAAAACAGCCGATCCTGTGCAGTTGATCTTTCTGAAACAATTCCTTTCACAATGGAATGTCGGTGCCATGGCTTCCACCCCAAATGCATCGACGGAGACAGAGAAAGTGGCTTCCCATGCTAAAATGGTTTTTCCAGATGTATGGCTTGCTCTTCTGTCTATATTTGTTCGTGTCATCCTTAGCTTGCTTGCCTTCCTGACTGCTTTGGTTCCTGCTTCCTCCCTGTTAGTCTCTTTCAAACGAAGAATCATGCTGGATGTTTGAGGATTCAGAAGGTTGCCGACAAGGGCCACATTCTCTTGCTGAACTTTCCTATTGGCATCACAATAGCTATATCCAAGATCTTTCAATGGTATGGAAATCAGATATGAAAATTCTCACCTTCTGGATCTCATTAATTCTTTGTGTAAGCAAAAAAAGTATGTATACGTGTAAATTATGACATTCTTGATTGCTTCTATGTAATGCAGCACTTCCTTTGTGAGTGAAACACTTTCCTATGATTTGGTCACATCTGTCAATGGCTCAAGAATATTATTAGGCTGTTGGATATCCTAATGTGTAATAGTTGGAGGAGTTTCTCTCTCTCGTTGAAAAAAAAACTCTTAAAATTTGGTTCATTTGTTGCCATGAGTTCCCTTGGCACTTTACGTTAGATTAGCATATCATAGTACAATATTATTATTTTCATTCTTGGCAAGTACTGTACAGACTATCTGGTAACCCAGCCAGGTTGAATAAGATTTACATGATGGATGAGAAAAACCGAGATAAGATTCTGTTGAAATTCATGGAAGTCTTCCCTGCCTTTTGTTCCTGATTTAAGATAATCTATAGACCTGATGTGCATCTAGATCCTTCACTCTCATACTACACATTTCCTCCTATCTCATGTGCCAACTTATGAAATAAGTTTTAATTTCTCAACATAGTTTACAATCTGATGAATTATTCTAATAATTTTACTTCAGATTTACCATGTTGATGGCAAATTTGGCCCATTCACACTTGTATCACTAATGGGTATGTGGAGTGGGGAACACAAAGAGCCTTCGGAAGCTACAGCTAACGATTCTGCATCATTGAATGGCTTAGTGGGTGACATAGTTGATGATGTTAGCCATCAGCTGCATTCAGGGATTATGAAATCAGCTCGCAGGGTTCTAATTGATGAAATATTCAGCTCTATACTTCCAGATTTAATTGTTTCCAAGAAGACTGAGAAGCAACTGGCTGCAAAACTGAAGAACCAAGTTACTAAGGTTTGTTTTATTTACGAGGGGTTTGTCTAAGGAGGGAGCTGCGTCTTACTTTTCCTTTTCAGCTTTTAATAACCTGCCCTAGTTGTGCTATTGTTTGCAGCCTGACAGTGTGAGCAACAAGAAGGATTCCACAATTAAGGTCAAAGTTAACACATCATCTACTGTTCCAAAAAAAGGCAACTCATATAATACTGCCCCAGTGGATTGTTCAGTGGCAATTCAATTTACAGCAGTGCATGGTAAATTTGCTGATATACTACCAGCAGTTTGGCAAACAGTTTATTATGAATCCATGAAGAATGTATGGGACGAAATACTGTCTGAACGTGTTATGGACTACTGTGATGTATGGTTACAGAGAAATTGTATATTGAATCTGCCCTCTACAAGTATTTCTGTCATCCCTGATGATAACGTGAAAGCCCAAGACAGTCATGAATTGTCACCAAAGGTGTTTTCACTGGGGCTGAACGTGTTTCTTTCTTGATAAGAGTGGTTTAGTGTTTTATAAACCTTTGTTATTATTTCACAGCTGATATGTTGTGATACTTTCATGGTTTTGCAGGATTTAGATGCTACTGAATGTGACATGGACTTTCCACCTGGATTTGGACCATGTAGGAAATCTCCTGAGAGCTCCCTCTCTCCATCCTTATTAGAAGTCAATGGAAGTGCTATGGATGGGAAGTCTGAATCAAGCACCACTTTATTTTCTGGCCCCTTAGCAGTAGTCCAGAGGATGCTGGCAAATGAACTATATATCTCATCGAAGCAATCTTTATTTCACTATTTTGAGGAGGTTATTGCAGAGGAGATAACAAATTGTTTATGCTTTGGACTCGAAAGCAGTATTGATCAGGTGAGCTGAAAGCAAAAAAGAATTTTTCCTGATTACTGCTAATACCCCTGAATTCCCACAATTCGTTTCGGTAAATGTCACAGGAACAAATTGGTACCCCTATTCACGCACCAGAATCACCCATGTCAGCCGAGACGTCTATGCACGAAACACTCAATCCTATTGAGATGACTGGAGGTGATGAACTGAATATTGTTGAAATGGCTATGACCACAAGAACCAGTCCAATTGAAATGGCTGTAGATGAAGAACTGAATACCGTTGAAGCTACAAGAACCAGTCCAACTGAACCGACTTCAGTTGAAACATCAACTGCTGCTGAAATGGCAACAGATAAAATGCCCACTTCTCATGGTAAATGAGCAGCATCCTTCTGTTATGTTCTTCCATTCTTACCTGTGTTGTGCTTGATTGCATTTTTCTTATTCCCTTGTAAAGTGTGTGCAGTGGAAGATCACCTATCCATGTCGTATGCGAGGATATTTGAAAAGATGGATATATGTAAAACAGCGGAATTGGATGAGAAATTTGATGAAGTGCCTCCTGGAATGAAGACTGGCTTAGTCCCTTTACCACTTATGGACAAAAACATATGTAGACCTTCAAAATCAATGAACTCTATTCCTTTGATTTCTAGATATATAACTTTGGCTCTCTGCCGGCAAAAACTACATGAGAATGTTGTGAGAGAGTGGACATCTCTCTTCTCTGATACAATTAGCAAGTGCTTGGGCTCATGGTACACCAGGAGAAATGCTGTAACTAAAAGCGCAGATGGATCATCAAAACTCAAAGAAAAAACATACTACAGGAAGAGGAAATTTGAGAAAACATGTCAATCAAAATCATCAAAAAAACCAGTGGAAATCTCAATGGATGAGCAGCTTTCAAAACCTCTTTGTCAGCTTGTTGACCGCAAGATTTATGTGAAAAATATCCAGGAATCAAACAAAGCTTTGACATCAAAGAAAGTTTCATTTGTGGACAAGCCCTCCAAAAAAGGAGCCAAAGCTGTGGCTAATGATGCTCATGATTTGAATATCCAGCAAGATCTGACACTCCTTTCCAGTGAGGTGCCAAAAGGTAAGTCTTTTGATCTGTTTCTTCTTCTGATACATAGGTTTGTATATATTTGTGATATGCCTTTCCTTTCCAGGAGCCAGGTCATCTCATCCAACTAAGAAGCACATGGTTGCTAACAGGACACCTACGGGGAATGATAATGTGGCGGATAATAGTATGCTCACGAAACATGTCAAGAAAAAAAAGGGCAGGGACATTCCCAGTGAGACCAGTCAGAAGGTAAAACTGATGATCTCATGCCCAGAATCAGATGGCTGTGCTAGAGTTTCCATTAATGGATGGGAGTGGCGCAATTGGGCGCGAAATGCTACTCCATCAGAAAGGGCTCGTGTGAGAGGGTACCGTGTTCGGACTATTCTTTCTGCCTCATCAAATAATAATGTGTGGAAAAATTCTCAAGCAAAGGTTTCATCTGCAAGAACAAATCGGGTTAAATTGCGAAATCTGTTAGCAGCCGCTGAAGGTGCTGAGCTGCTGAAAATTCCCCAAATGAAGGTAAAACAGAACTATATATTCTGATTCTGAAATTTCTGTTTATAAGTGGTTCTGATGATTCTCATTTATTCCTTTCTCGATGTGTAGGCAAGGAAAAAGCGCTTGCGTTTTCAGAGGAGCAAGATCCATGAATGGGGTCTGGTCGCGCTTGAGTTGATCGAAGCAGAAGACTTCGTTATAGAATATGTTGGTCAACTGATTCACCGGCGGGTAATCATGCATTATTCAATCAACCATTGTTTCACTGACATGCTTGTTTTGAGCAACGTGTTAAAGAATGATTTGTACCCTATAGGTCTCTGACATACGTGAGTCTCAATATGAGAAGAGTGGGATTGGAAGCAGTTACCTCTTTCGCTTGGATGATGATTTTGTGGTGGGTGATGCAGATCATTCCTCAATGCAGTATTGCTTTGGTGTCTTCATTTTTTTTCTTTGATTACGAAATAAGAAACTTATGTATTATCTCAAGGGGTACAAAATAAACAAAATATGTGAAAATGGTTAGCTAGAGCATAAAGGAAACCTTTTAGTTGGTTGGGAGCCGTGCTATTATTATTTTTGAACAAAAAACACTGGGGCACTTCTTGACAGAGTGCCTACTTCTTTGGATGGATGGTAATGGTAAGACTGCTATAGTGCTATGTAATCTCAAGCTGCAACCAAAAAGAAAAGGCTGTCAGTTTTTTTATTCCACCTTCTGTTTTTCGTTCTAGTGTTCATTGCCCAAGTATCTTAATTTATGCAGGTCGATGCCACTAAGCGTGGTGGGTTAGCAAGGTTCATAAATCATTCTTGTGACGTAAGTGTTCAAGAAAAGATTATTCAATTGCGATGCTTGTAAAATGCTAAGTAGTTGTTTCATATTTTCCATGCCAGCCAAATTGCTACACAAAGGTGATCACTGTTGATGGCCAGAAGAAGATTTTCATTTATGCAAAGAGGCGTATATATGCCGGTGAGGAAATTACATATAATTACAAGTTTCCATTGGAGGAAAAAAAGATACCTTGCCATTGTGGTTCTCGGAGGTAAATCTGCTAATCACTATACAGGAAGGCTGAAGGCTTTTGTTTTGTCAATTGAGATCTATTTCATGAAGATAATGTGTTTCAAATGGTGTTACGGGTATTAAGTTTGGCCGCCCTTGTAGTCTTATCGATGTTATTGGTACTACTTGCATGTATATACACAATATAAAAATTTGGAGCCAAATAAAATGATTTCCTTACCAAACTGTTGATGATGCGAGATTAGAATACTTGTATTGATGCCAATTTTTGTTTACCACTGCACTATGGAAAGCATGCAGATATTCCATCACCTCTATCTATGCTTATCCCATTTTGCACAGCAGTATGCAGACACACAAAGTAATTATTTTCATGTCCTGAAGTAACTAAATTGTTGATATCAAGCTCTAGAAATATTGAAATAATAATTTAAATAGTGCATATATGAAGGTAAACATTCAGATGTTAATATCTTCTGCATCCACATGAAATACTTTTTTTTTCCCCTAAGTGACTTGTCTTCCTCATAGTCATGGTTTTGCTCAGGAATGACCTGTTGTGTTTCTATTTAATTAATGTAGCAATTGAGCACTACCATTGAGATTACTTCTGTTTTACTCTACCTTTTTATCCTAACTATCCACTGCTTGTTTAGGTGCCGCGGATCAATGAACTAAGAAGGGCATCTTTTGAGGTAATTGCAGCACTTATGATTCTTGGCTGTGTGGAATTCATTAATCATTTCATATAGTTTTTTTTGCAGTATGAAATTCGTAGATTAGTTTTGATATCATTCTTTGTCATGTGCTCAGATATTCTTAACACAAGTTGAACTTTGAATGCTGGATTTTAGTTTCTAATAGCTTATTGAATCCTATGGAACAAAAGATCATGGGAATTTGCAATAAGATATATCTGCAACTATATTAATCTTTCCAAGATATCTAACACAATATTACATTCCTATGGAATTGATGTCATTAGAAGCCATTTCTTACAAATTGGGCATCCTCAGTATTCTTTTCGAACAAGCAACATGGGACAACTTCCTTTGGATTGAAATTATTTAAACATATTTGAAAATTCGTCAATCCAAAAGGGGCCCAAGGCTCAGCCAAATTTTAATTGGTATATATTCATTGCTAAATGTTGAATTGGAGATGGGGCATTTAACTTGTCAAACTGCCTCCAATTTGTCTTGTGGTTACTGATAATTTATTTTTCAGGGATTAAACTAGAATTGGTATATATGCATGATTGGATTATTAAACTGCATTAAATATTCTAAAAGTCATCTAGGATTGTAATTATGATTGATGCCAGAGCATTTATGGTACCTACATAATTCCATGGACATGTCAGTCACCTGGGAATCTCATCCTGTGTAGTTCATTGTACAGGCTTTCATAGTTGCACCCTCTCTTGGTATTTCTGGGCTGAGGATTCCAATTGATAAAATCAGTTATTTTTTCGGACTTGCAAGAATTTAATGTCCTAGATATTCTGTAGAAATATAATTGACCATTAGCTGCAAATTTGGATAGGGGGATGGAGTGATTCTTGGTGAAATTGTTATAATGTAAGTTGAGATCTAATATCTTGGCTAGTGAAAGCAACGCCTACTTCCCATTTTATTGACAAATCACCTGATAAGAATAACGACCATCTCTACTCTGTTGACCAAGCCTTGGTGCTGTTGCACTACATAAAAACATGCAACAGCTTGCACTGTGGACTTGAAAAAGACTTGGTGGTGATTCAGGTGTTCTGTCTACTTTGCAGGATTTATATCGATATCAAAGTATGGAGTGCACGAACATGCTGGACAGCAAGAACAAACTGCGCATTATACTTGTTCAGACTAATTTCAAGTTACCCCAAGGATGGTGCAAGAGGAGGCCCATACAGTATCATGCTCTGCTCAGCCTTGTGGAGGTGGCGGGCATGGGAAATCAGTTGAGGATGGGCTGAGCTAGTAAAGGGTTGTTTTCTGACAAGGTCAATACTATTGTTTTTTTGACATACCTGGGTAGAGTTGCAAACTCTTGTACAGGCGCAGGCTTACTTATTACATTGTTTGGATTGAGGATATAGTTCACATGGTGGATATGAAACGGTTAGATTGGTTTACCTTTTAAGTATTTATTATAATATTATAATTAGTTATTAAAAAATGGAACACACGAACCACTAGTTCTTGTAATACTTCCGCTGCTTTTGTGAAGGATGTTATGAGCACCAAACTGAACTGAATGGATACCCTGCTCCTGTTGGTCTGACTTGAATGGACGGGCCCTATTTGATCTGGATGCATGGATGGCAGTGTGGGCTGGATGACCATTTGCTGCTATAGTACATCCTGGAAATAAATCATCTATTTTCCACCAGGGTCTACACGTTTTGCAGCAGTCTGGAGTAGTTTTTGGTTTTAGCCACTTCATCCATTCCAGTGGCGTGAAAAATATCTATTTACTGCACCCTCCATTTGGCGTGTCACTTTATGCAAATCCTACTCTATGGTAGTGCACTGGGGGTGCAAGTTATCTTTCTGTAAAGCGGTGCAAGTGTTTATTCATGGACCTACTGTTCTTGCATGCAGGTACCAAATCTGCATAGGCTTGTCGATTCATCCACGAGGTATGCATGTAGGCGCCCACGAATTTTCCAAATGTGTGGTATGTGTTCCATCTCTATTGGTTGTCTATATGCTTTCTTCGTGCATTTTGATATAACACTAGAACTGATAACTCACATTCACAAATACTCATGTTTTTGTACAAGATCCAGCCAAAGTTTTAAAAGTTTTATTTTATTTGGAAACAAAAAAAAAACATGTGTAGATTTGTCTCGAAAAGAAACATAACAGTCTCATAAATCTATTAGGTTTTATAATAAAAATCACATGTACTGAAAACATATATGATCTCATAAAGCCACTGGATTTTGTAACATACTAGTACAATAGAAATACAAAGCAAAGCAGTGGTCAAAAGCATCCACCGGAGAACATGTCATGTCACGTATTTTTAATCGCATGCAGCATTTCTCTTTTACCATGAAAGCTCGGACGAACGGTGCCTCCTGATTCACACTGTTTTGTGTTTAGCCAGAGGATTAGGTTTGGCAGCTCGGACGCATGCGTGCAAATGGACTAGGCGACTAGCTACCGATCATAAGTGTTGGCTGCCTACGCAATATGGCCAAGGATTAACCCAAAAAAAAAAAAAAATTGCATGGGTTGACAGGGTTGTGATGGAGGCATCAGCTTCTTGAAATTTTGACTACCATGAGTGAAGTCTTAAAAGTGACAAGGTTGGTTTTAGCGAAACCTAACAAGGTTTTACACGGGCAAAGGCCGAAAACAAGCAGTCAAGTGCAATCCAAGAATGAGGTCCTACGTTTCTCTATCATGTTTTATATTCGTGGCAATTGAAAGAGAGCAAGGTTAAGCGATATGGATAGGTGCACCACGTATTTTTGCTCCCTGCAATGATACATTGATTAGTTACATCACAGCTTTAAGCTCTTCACAACGTAATTGAAAGAGAGCAAAGTTAAGCGTGATGTATATTAGTAGTTCTAACTTCTGGGAGGCAGGGTGTGGTCATTTAGATGAAATTTGAGTTCGGCTTTTGGGCCTAGATGTGATGAATTTCTTCCTGGGCCTACCTCTTGGTCATTATTCATTGGAAAGAAGAAAAATTCCTTACATGCCATTAGCATAAACCTAAATCCCTTATCTGCAACCTAAAATTACACGATTCTCATATATGTAATTGGTGTTAGATTGTAATCCTTTCATATCAAGGTAATTGTCTAAGTATATCAACATCCGTATGTCACTATTGCTCCTACTAGTCGTCCCCAAATCGCAAAGGTAGCCAATAATGAGCAAATGGGTGGCTCAGTGAGAAAGGAGGTGGTAGAGTCGTAAAGATGAATCTTTGTTTGAGGAACATGTGCTGTTTGCTGCTAGGCTGTTGGCTATGTGAGTTGCTCAGTGTGTGGGCGATGTGGCCGCATGGTCGCTAGCTGCTATTGCTCGAAGTGCTGATTGGCTATTATAGTGCTACTTTTTGGTTGTGAGCGTGGCAGTGGTTGTGGAGGGTAAGCCCGGTGGACACTCACATGTACCTAAGATCTTATGTGAATAAGATCCTTCCAAAGTTCCAAGGTTGCATTAGTACGATATAATCTACATCATGTGCTCAGTTGGGAGCATAAATAGGGAGCAACTAAATTTGTGTTCAAGTGAGAGGGTGGGCAAATTGATCTTTTTGTTGTCTATTAGCTAAGACTAACAGAATATGATCAACAATGACGTGAAAGAGATTAAAATTTATAGATAGTGCTACTAGCGGGATTTGAGTTTTTTTAGGTGACAAATCAGGGATACTGGTTTTAGCCAATGACATGTAGAAAAATTTCCATCACATGAAGTTAGAGTGTCGAAGGTACCTTATGTTTGGGATACTTTAACCATTATTTTATTTTAGTACATTTATAAATCTAGTAAGTAGGAGTATATAAGATAGTAAAAGTACTTTCGAATAGAGATCTATATATCTTAAAAGTTATTGGTATTTAAATTTTCACAAACTTGACCAGATCTTGTCCAAAAGGGACCGGCTGAAGTATTATTAACAGCCCCTTCGTTTCTGAATGTATGATGCTATGACAAGATAATTGCTTTATTTTTGAACTAATTAGCTTGTTCTAAACGCTATATGTTCTCTCCATTTTAAATTGTATAAGCTGGTTTAGTTGTCATAAGTCGAATTTCTCTAGTTTTGATCAAGTTTATAGAAAATATATTAACATCTACAATATCAAATAATGCACTATTAAAATATATTTTATGGTGTATCTAAAGAATCTTGTTTGATGTTATAGAGATTTATCTATTTTTTTATATACTTAGTCAAAGCTATAGATGTTTGACTTAGAATAAAGCTAAAATCACTTATGATTTAAAACAGAGGAAGAATTAAAAATGGAGAGAATACTTTTTTTATTTTAGTATTGCTTGCATAATTTAACAAAAATACCACGACGAATGACTTGACCAAGGGGTGTGGTGCGCCATATTAGCCTTTATATTTGAATTTGACTAGAGAGCAAAAAGTCACCTATAACTACCTATGTTCTAAATGGTAAGTCTGTTTTCGTTTTTGTAGATATATAGTTTTTACCATGTATCTAGATGACGTAGATCCACGTGTATAGCAAAAAAAAAAATGTATTTAGAAAAGCCAAAATAACTTATAGAATTTTGGATGTAGGGAGTACGCTGCTTTTGCTTATGTGTATGCCCCCGCTAATGCTTGATCGAAACAACGTAGATGAGCCTGGAGTCATGTTATTGGGCATTTGGTTTATGGGCTCTAGAGCTAATTGAACAGGGGACCCTGATAGCTCTTAAGGCCCCCTTTGGAACTAAGGATTCATACAGGAATTTTGTAGGATTCTAAATCTACAGGAATCATATGTGGTCCTTTGGAACAAATGATTGGCCATCCAGAAATTCTACAAAATTCCTATGGAATGGCTCAATGCATAGGTATTCTAGAGGAAATCTAATACGCGATCCAACCTTTTGGAAACTTTCCTTTGTGTGTCTCTCTCTCTCTTCTAATTCCCTTGTTTCCTGTGTTGTATCCAAATGCTCCATTAGAGAATTTCTTGCGTTCTCAATTCCTGTAGGATTGCAAGTGACATACAACTCTGGTCCTATGTTTTTTCTATTCCTATGTTTTGATATCCTGTGTTCCAAAGGAATCCTAAAGGGTTTTATCTCTTTCCGCCTCTTTATTAGTTCTAATAGGTCTTTCTTCTTTTAGTTAGGTCCATTATTGTAGAAGTGAAGTGTGTAAAGGCTAGTTTTCTTTTAACCGTCGAATGGCAATGTAAAAGTACATACCAAAAGGACGTGCCGGTGTATACTGCTATCTTTGTTGTAAGTACTGTAATATATACGAGAGGCAAACAGTGCATCAGTGTGTTGGTTTGTATTGGTGGTGTATATTTTATTTATTCGTCATACCAGCAGCTCCAGCTCCATGATCCATATAAGGTTTCAGATCAAATATACAATAGAGCTGTTTAAACAAACATATACATTTACTAAAAATTTTTTTACTGAAATTTCTAAGCTAGTACCTCTTCTTTTCTTTTTTGAAACTGTAAACCAAACACTTTTGACATGGTAACTGCTCTGGATTAAAAAATTTCTCGATATTGAGTTGAATACCTCCGAATTCATATAGTATATATACCAACATTAAAGAGCGCAATGATTGGTTCGCCTATTATTTTGACTGCACCTTTTGGAGTCACCACCACGTGGATTTGTAGTGGAAGTTTGGCATTTGTATGTAAATAAAGAAAAATGTACGGCAATATATGTGACGACAGCACGTGGCTATCGACTCCATTGGACTGCGAGTGCGGTTAGACGTGTGGCCGCATTTACCATATGCATGGGCTGGGCTGGGCCAGACCCAAAAGGCCAGACAAATACTGGACTGGACCTGGAAAAACAGACAGAATCGTTGGGGAGGCTGCGATCGAGAACGGCCCGACGGCCTAAATGGTCGGCACAAGTGCAAAGATTGATACTTTCTACCGAAGGTTCTGTTGGAGCCAAGTATACCAATATAGTATGCTAACTAGTACGTACTCCATTGGTTCCAAATTATAAAACGTTTTGGTACTTCTAAATACATAGTTGATAGTTTTTATTAGTATCTGCGTAGCAAAAGCTACGAATTAAAAAAAAAACTAAAAAGTCTTATAATTTCGAATGGTGAGAGTAACAACTAATAGCTACTTCCCCGTTTCTAAATAAATAATTTCCTAGGTTTATCTTAAATCATTTTTTATCTTTGATCAAATTTATATAAAACAATATAAATATATCTGAAACTAAATGAACATATTGTAAATTTTATTTTTGGAGTATCTAATGATATCAATTTGGTGTCATAATTTTTTTATGCTCTTTTCTATAAATTCAATCAAACTTTTAAAAAATTGACTCAAGACAGCGAATTAATTTATTCATGGATGGAGGTAGTACTAACACTCCTGTCCCCA
This sequence comes from Miscanthus lutarioriparius, assembly GCA_904845875.1. Lineage (NCBI taxonomy): Eukaryota > Viridiplantae > Streptophyta > Magnoliopsida > Poales > Poaceae > Miscanthus > Miscanthus lutarioriparius. Next base: position 53,387,617 of record CAJGYO010000015.1, read on the forward strand.
TAGAGAATGTTTTTGTAGCATTCAATATTTATCCTACAAAGAATGTTATAGGCAAACGAGCTGGTCCTACCTATTTATTTTCTAGACCAACCTACGAAAGAAAAGAAAAAAAATAGGCTAACTTTTTAGATCATTTGCCAATAGAATTGGCATCTCCCTCAACTTCTAGAATGACTTCTTTATGGGACGAATTGAGTATTAGCTAGCTAATTATTAGCAAGAGTTGTTCGGATTCACCTACATCATGTTGTTAATAAGTGGCTGGCACATATTAGCTAGCAGCCACAAACCTTCTAGTGGATCTAACAGTTATAGTTGCTAATGATTAGCACCAATGGATTCAAACAAGCTCTAAGCAGAACGCACCTCTAGCTAGTTTACAATGTAAGTTGAAAAGGAAACATTTATCCTAGGCTCCTAGAGCTCTTGCTTGGCCAGCCCGCGGGCCACCGTGACGGAGTCCTCCGGCGGCGAGGTTGCTGCATCTATGGGTGCGCGGAGTCGTCGGTTCCGGACGGAGCGTGACATCAGATGTGCATGCATGTTTGTACATGTCTCCTCTAAGGGCACGACCAACACAAGCCAATACTTCTGTTAGCCTCAACTTAGAGCCACAGCCCATGTAGATGAGGGGAAGGTGAGGCAAACAATCCCACGGTGCAAGTAATAGAAGAAGCTATTTTTTTTAGGCTCCACATGCATGCAGTTTGCAGTTTTCTCTCTTTACCTTGCCACTTTTTTCTTTCCTCACCATGCATATGGTAAATGCGAATTATCCGCAGGGAGGGGACGAGGTAGAGAGTGATGCATGCATGCTACGGGCCTGGTCCCTGAGTTCCTACCCACGGGCCCCATTGCTGCTGGCCCATCAAGTCCCCGTTGCAAGCTACTCCATGTAAAAAAAAAATCGAATAAGAACTAAGAAATCAATAGTTTGATCTCCAAATGAATTAGGAAAGTAGTTATAACTAAATAAATTATAATCATTAAATAGCTAAATTCAAAAACTTTGAAATAGTAATTTTATTTCAATGTGTTAAAAGACACATAATAAAAAAAATACTAGTGTGCTACTACATAACTAAACTTAAAATGAGTAGTCTCCTTCGTCCTTAAGGCCTAAAATTTATAATATTGATAGTATAGATTCAGATTCTAATGGTCTAGATTCGTCTCTCCTTCGTACCCATGGATACAACAGGGGCTGTGTGATGACATGACATTCACAATAATACAAATAAACAAGACTATTCGCATACAAAATTTTGGAGTAAAAGGAACCTAAATGCTACTTCCGTCGTTCCAAATTATAAGATGTTTTGATTTCTCTAGATAAATGCACACCAGAAACTACATATCTATAAAAGTAAAACCGTCTTATAATTTGGAATGAAGATAGTATAATGTTAAAAACTAGCATATGTGCTATTTGCATGGGCCACCTTGCTAGTCGTAAGTGTTCTCCTGGAAATGCAAGAGGAGCCATTGTTTAGAGCAGCCATTTATACCAAATGAAATCAAATATTTATTAAGAACTTGTAGATGGATGGCAAAATATATATTTAAAATACCTGGCCAAAATTAGTGAAATTCACTTAGCACAACAAAACTAAAGTGACGTATAATTTGGAATAAATGGAGTAATGTTCACATGCCAGATCATTACAATCTAATATATAATCTAGTTTCAGTTTCCCACCAACTTGCAGATATCTGTGTCCGCAAGCTAAAATAAACAGGACGTTAACCAGAGGTCCCTCTTGGTGTCTCACAGACCCTGTAAAAAGCCTCTATACACATGCCCCGTTCGCTTCGCTGAAAAAACAAGCCGAAACACTGTTCCGGCTGATTTGTTGTGAGAGAAAAACACTGTTCTGACTGAAAAAATAAGCTAAAAAAAATAGATTATAAGAGAAGCGAACAGGGCCTATAAGCGTGCATTTACAGAACTCTATCAAATTGATTAGCCAAACAGATGATCATGGCCAGGTAAAACTTTTTACAACGCGTTCTTCAACCAAACAGAGCCTAGAACACAGCACAGTACAGTCAAACTGCACACATTGTAACACCCTAAAATTGCTCCTTTTGAAATAAAGAGAAATTAAATTAATTTTGAATTTGTAAAAGCATGAAAACATAGGAAAAATAATAATTTTCATTAAATTAAAATTTATCATAAGGCTTAGCAATATTTTTGTGCATTCATCTTTGGTACATATGTTTTTATTATCATGCGTGGACTTGACCAAAGTTCAAATTATTTCAAACTAAGTTTGAAAATGGATTTAAAATAGAATTCAGAAAAAGAAAAGAAATAAAAAGAAAAACTCTCCCTCTCATTTGTGGCCCACTCGGCCTGCTCCTCCTTCCCTCTCTTCTCAAATGCAGGCCCAGCTCGCTTTTTTTCCATGCTGCCCTGGCTCGGCTTTCTCTCTCCATGGCCCAATGCACCGCTGTGGCCCGGCCTTCTCTGTTGCCTCCTCAATCCTTCCCCGCTTGGGCGGGCGTGTGAGGCCCAGCCCTTCTTTCACCGAAGCCCGGCTCAAGCAGCGCTCACGCCCCTTCTCCTAGCTCCCTCGCTGACGAGCCAGCCCCGCTTGTCAGCCGCATCGGCTTCTTCCTCCCCGAGCCGTCGCCGACCCGGACTCCCCGCCACGCCGAGAGCCGACGCCGCCACGACTCCGCCGTTTGCCGTGAGCCCCACGTCTCCCTAGCCTTAAATACCTAGCCTGCACTGTGCCGCCTCCATCCCGAGCCTCGGAGCAAGCTCCTATCTCGCTAAGTCGCCGCGCCGAGCTTGAAACCCTAGCCGTCGTGCTCGTCGTCTGCCCCGCCAAGCCACGCGTCGCCTCCGTGCCGTCTCCGACTGTGAAAAGCGTCGTGGTGAGTTCGTCGTGCTTCCCTCTTTCTTCCCATGACATCTGAAAGCATCTAGGCCCCTACTTGGGTTTCGGTAATTAATAACGACACGAGATTACTATGACTAACGTGTGTTTTGCAGAGGCAATTTGAGTTAGGTCATGGTAATGAAAATTGATTGGACAATCATGGTTGTTATGCCCCTATCGATGGAAATCATTTCGATTTTTAAAGGATGGACGACAATGTTAAGGACGAACTAGTTCTAAGTGTTCTTTGGTGTTGGAGACACACTTAGAGTAGTTTAGGACTTTGTTTTTCCTTTGGCCGTACTATTAAGGGGGGTATGGACTAGTAGCTTGACATAGGTGAGTCTAGTGGGTTAGGTGTGGTGCACACTTATCAAACCTAGCACTAGGTAGCTCAGGAATAGCCCTAAGATCAATTGGAGTCAACTTCATTCATATAGGATTTTGAGTTGGAAGTGAATGGAGGGTCAAATGACTGACCGGACGCTGGTCTAGTTGTGACCGAACGCTGGAGGGTGAGTCCGGTCAGTTCATTTGATCAACTGCAGTCGTCTGGTACTGACCGGACATTGAATAGTAAAGTGACCGAACTCTGGGTGCCAGCGTCCGGTGAACTCCAGAGAGGTTCTGGAGAGGCTTTTTCGTGACCGGACGCATCCGGTGGGTGCTGACCGGACGCTGGTCAGAATCCGGTACCTGACCAGACGTTGAACAGTGAAGTGACCGAACTCTGGGTGCCAGCGTCCGATCAACATCAGTAAGGTTCTAGAGAGAGTTTTTGATGACCAAACGCGTCCGGTCAGTGCTGACTAGACGCTGGTCAGAGTCCGGTCAGAGCTTAACGGCTCTCTCGACACAAGATGGCGGGTATAACCCGACGAGCATCCGGTCAACCCACAGAATGCTCACTCAGCCTCCAAATGTTATGTTTTGAATGAGGGGGTATAGATACTTACTCCACTCGTCCATGAGAGGTTGAAAGCTCTAGTTTGGTTTTGGTGAATTGATAAAACCCTAAGTGCTAACCTAGTTTATCAAGTGATCATGAGATAGGTAGCACACTCCAAGTGGTGAAGCAAATGAAGATCATATCATGATAAAGATGATGGCATGGTGATGATCAAGTGCTTCGACTTGGAAAGAAGAAAGAGAAAAACAAAAAGGCTCAAGGCAAAGGTATAATTTGTAAGAGCTATTTTGTTTTGGTGATCAAGACACTTAGAGAGTGTGATCATATTTAGGATTGATAGCCGTACTATTAAGAGGGGTGAAACTCGTATCGAAATGTGGTTATCAAAGTGCCACTAGATGCTCTAACTCATTGCATATGCATTTAGGATCTAGTGGAGTGCTAGAACCCTTGAAAATGTTTGTGAAAATATGCTAACACTTGTGCACTGCAGTAATACAGCTTGGTGGTGTTGGCACATTTATAAAGGAGGTGGTGTTTGCAGGGTTGAGATGGGTTTGGGTCCCTCTCTCGGGAAAATGGAATGCCTATTTTCTATTGCGCCGGATGCAAATTCTTGTGATTGGCACATTGGAGCAAGGGTGGAGAAGATAGAAGTGAGAAGCAGTGATGCAGTGCGTCGGTCCGATGACCGGACGTTGAATCCGTAAGCACCTATTAACTTTATGCCTGTTGTGTTGATCGCGTTGACTATCGATCTGATGGCTAAGGTTTACCACCGGATATTTGGGCTATATCCGGTCGAGGTGGACGGACGCGTCCGTCGAGGAAAACCAGGTTTTGACCCTTATCAGATTACTCGACCGGACGCCGAGGTTCCGGCGTTTCGTCGGCTTTTTTAACCAGAGCGTCCGGTCAGCATCATAGCCGTTGGAATCGACGAACGGCGTTTTGAAGTCGATGACACGTGGCGTCCATCTGTGGACCGGACGCTGAGTCCAGGGTCCGATCAAGTGGACCGGTGCGTCCGGTCAGAGTCTGAGTACCCAAAGTGAAGGGGTACAACGGCTCTATTTCGTGGGGGCTTCTATTTAAGCCCCTTGGCCGGCTGTGGCTCACATCTTTGGCCATTTTCATTGACATAGCAACCTTGTGAGCCTAGCCAAAGTTCTCCCACTCATCTACAACATTGATTTATCATCATAGTGAGATTGGGAATGAATCCAAGTGCATTGCTTGAGTGATTGCATCTAGAGGCACTTGGTGATTGTGTTTCGCTGCGGATTTCGCTTGTTACTCTTGGTGGTTGCCGCCACCTAGACGGCTTGGAGCAGCAAGGATCGTTGAGTGGAGGAGGTGATTGTCTCCGACTTCGATCGTGGTGATTGTGAGGGGTTCTTGACCTTTCCCCGGTGGAGCGCCAAAAGGTACTATAGTAAATTGCTTGTGGCTTGTGTGATCCTCATCTTGTGTTGGTTGTGCGGCACCCTATTGAGGGTTTGGTGAGTGATGCCAATCAGCGCGTGAACCTCCAAGTGAGTGAATCGCCACAACGAGGACTAGCTTGTCGGCAAGCAAGTGAACCTCGGTAAAAATCATTGTGTTCATCATTTGATTCCGAGGTGATTGGTCTACATTGGTATTCATTATTGTGTTTGATTGGTTCCTACCACTACACGGTGGTATAACTCTCTTGCTCACTCTTACATTACTGCAAACTAGTTATCAAGCTCTTTAGTGTAGCTAGTTGTGAGAGCTTGCTTGTTTGATTAGTGTTGCTCTTTAGTTAGTCTTTGAGAGCACACTAATTTAGCTAAGTGTCATAGCTATTTGTTGATGCAAAAGTGGATCTACAAACACAAAGGGCTAATACCCGAATCGATATCCAAAGCGTGCCAGTCGATTTGACCTGTTAATCGACAAGGATGAAGATACGAGCACTTTGGTCCTGACAACAGCGATACGCCCAAAAGTCACGGCCAAGGGGTACTCACGCGGAACTCGAGAATCGCCGAAGGTCGCACTGAGACAATGCAACTCGCTGAATCAATGAGAACTCGTAAAAAGAAAAATATGCAAATTGACGAAGTCGCCGAAAAGTAAGTAGATGTAAATAGGAGTAAAACTTGGTTTTTGATATTGATTGATATCTTCATTACATTGCCCCTCACTCCATATTTATACCCTGATCTAAAGAGACACAACCAAACACAACTAGGACACCAAGCCCATATCTAAGGAAACACGTGACTCTTACATGAGTCATACTCTAACAAATATAGAAAAGGAAATCAACTCCTATCTATTTCCCTGTCCGCCTCAATTACGATGGAAATCTCACCGTCCTCCTTCCCATCGGCATACTCCCTGTTTCATCGGCAGTAGTCTTCAAGTCTTCCTTCATCGGCATACTCCCTGTTTCATCGGCAGTAGTCTTCAAGTCTTCCTTCATCGGCATACTCCCTGTTTCATCGGCAGTAGTCTTCAAGCCTCCCTTCATCAAGCATCGACAATAACACCTCCAACCTCATCGGCAACGCCCGAAGTCTAAATCAACCTTTCCATCGACCACCACCACTATCGGCAACCATCTTTAAAGTGGCTTTCATCGGTTATCGAGTATACAAGAAACTTTCCCTTGCCGATCAGTCCACTCCGATCATTTTGACACGCGCAAAACGGTGTCAACACATATGCCCCCAATTTCGGAGTATAAAACCATTAATGCTCGAAATTTACTCCAGATAATGTTTGCCTTCGCTTCGATTACCGTAACTCATTCTCCAAGCCAAAACTTGATCTCGTTATCAAATCCAATCAAATCTAACTCGATTCACGCACTTCAAGAAATATCGCACAATCGCCAACCACTCTTGCCTTGATTATGATTAAGATATCAAACAATAACCCATCGGCAAGATCTTAACATGATAATGTTGTCGTTTTCGTAATTAAAATATCCTGCACCGATACTTCTTCCAAATCATGATTACTTGCCATCAACTCATCTATACAATCCTCGATTATCGTGCTAACAGTTACTATATCCATCCGAACCACCTCGACCTACATGCGCGCGGTATAGAGATAAGTCCAAAATACCCCTACTCCAAGCGGCTTATAAATAGATTCCTCCTAACACTCGCCTTCTACCCTCAGACTCTAATCTTTGACATTTTTCTTTCCGTGGCGACTCGACGAACAACTCGCTGCGACCTCAACCAACAAGAACTCTTCTCCGGCGTTAACCTCAAGTCTCCGGCTCGTGCCCCCATCTTCCTCAAGATAATGGCAATCAACTTCGACGCCCCTCGCGGTTCGCTCCACTTCCATTACCTTTTACTTTGATCCCCTAGTTTTTGCAAATCCATACAGTTGGTGATTTTTCCTTTCTTTTGTTCTCCGGATCCTTTAAACTTAGGAATCTGCAAGCAACAAATTAGTTATTCCAACCGATCACCGCATGTCCAATGCCTAGGACCAATGGGCAACCCAGATCCAACCGATCCGATTAATGCAGAGGTTAATGTAATCCCTTTTAGAGCCCAAAATTTCTCTGAATTTATGGAAAGACACATTCCGATCTTGGCCCAAGACCACCAAAGGGTGGAAAGATTGGTACTTGAGGGTTAATAGATCGATGCAAGTATATCGGGCGTAACGGAAGTTAGACCAATGCATTAGGCTATCTATTGCCGATATTTGAAGAATGAATCAATGATGATTGCATTTGCTTACTTCTCGGGTCGACACAACAAACACTTTTATGTTTGGACATGGCCCAGCCTACTCCCACACTTGCCGATGTCCACATGCTCACCGGCTTGGATATTTCAACCGCCGATGAAGGCTCCATCTATGGTAGAAAATCTGAATATAGGGTGAATACCCGCAACATCGGGCGGTTGGACGGGTACATTCAAGAATACCGTAAGACCGGGACACTTAACCAGAGGGAACATGCCACATTCTTGAATATGTGGTTAGAAAATTTATTTTCGTGGTCGATCAAGAGGGACCAACCAACGCCTTCCTCCCCGCAATTTGAACTTTTGGCTAATGGTGTAAGGTTTCCTCTTGGCCGATACCTTTCGAGCTCCACTTATCATCTCCTTCATCAAGTGTCTCGTAAACTTCGCTTGGCGAACCCATCGGCAACCTAGGAGGCCCGTGGTGGTTTATCAACATGTGGTTGAATGCACATATGCACAAACGCTTGCAATGGGACTTTTTGCCCAACAATTCCTACGAGAAATTGTCAAGACCATGTGCTCGGGGACGATGAATCGGCAACACGCCACCCCTCAATTTTGGTGAAGCCATAATTGTCCTTCCCGGAACAGAGGCCAATGAAGACCAGATCGGCAGATTCTTCCAAAGCTTCTACAATGGTCTTTCTCGTGATCATAGGGCCTGGGTACCTTATATTGACGAGGAAAATAGATTCCCCTTCTTTTCAACTTTGTCGATGACACCTCGAATCGGGATAAGGAACTCATGATGGCCATCATTACTCCTGTGGCAATTCCAAGAAATACATTTGGTAGCGGAAAACACCAACATTACGTATGAATTTTACAATCCATCGGCAAGATCCCGTCAATTGGCTTTTGGGCAAATCGCCAATCAAACTTTGCTTTGCCGATGTGATCAAACCTGTGGAAACAATCACCGTGGAACAGATTGGAACAAGGTAGTACAACTCTCCCCGATGCCGATACTACGAGATGTTGATATATCCACCGGACGCCAAGATCCTTCATCACCGAAGTCATATAAGCAATGGTGGCGAGAGTGGAAGGAACAACTGTTTGCAACTTCGCTCACACATATCGGCACATGATCGACCTCGAATATGCCATCCCCGACGATGCAGAAGTTTTTTTAACTCCCTTCGCTTTCCCTTCATATATCAAGAATCGACTCTCTTATGACAAAGTTAACAACCCAAAGACCATCTGTGAGCAAAAGTGGGAAACCCTTCGATCTGACATGACATGACATGATATCTAAGTAAAACTCCATCTATAGTAAGCTTTTCGATTCATTACTTCTGCTCACACATATCGGCACATGATCGACCCTGAATATGCCATCCCAGCGACGACGAAGAAGTTTCTTTTAACTCCTTCGCTTTTCCTTCATATATCAAGAATCGACTCTCTTATGACAAAGTTAACAACCAAAGACCATCTGTGAGCAAAAGTGGAAACCCTTCGATCTTCAAATTGTTTCTTCGATATCATCAATCGGCTACAACGCCCCCACCTTAATCGCTTTGACTCACCGTAAGATCCGTATCAAGACCATCACCTCTAAGTCCAAATTGGCTACAGTTTAGGGCCACTCCATCATCGGCTGCTTGCTACAACCTTGGTCAAGGCATTCAAGGTAACACCCTTGTTTATTTCTACTTATGCCGATCACAAATCGTATTAACATTAACCATCGGGGTAAGAGCTCAGTCATTGGATCGTCATCGGCAATTCCTCCGATATCAAGCACCACTTCTTTTGACAAACCTTCAGAGGTATCCTCTTGACTTTTCATTTTATCTGTTAAATATTATACCTTACACTTGTTTTGCAAAGAACAATTGGGTACATCGGCAAGCGCATCAGATATCCAAGCTTCACAACCAACAAGTGCCGATGCCCCCACCAATCGCTGCCGATGCCCAAGCAAAGCGCAAAGCTTTAACAGATGTCGAGGCACGCCCAAAACGACAAAGGTCCATGCCGATCCCTACATCTCGCCCCAATGTCATCGGTCATCATACCTCAAGAGCCAACCACCGATGAAGTCACAGAGGATATCCCATCGGCAAGCTCACCGATCCCCCACACGGCATACCCAAAGTTGCTTCCTCCGGCCAAGCACATGTGAAATTGCCTTGAAACAGTAAACCGATTAACCTAGCTGATTTACAATACTCATACTTATCCTTAATCGACCTCCTTTTCTTTTCCTCAGAACAAGACTCCCCAAACAGCCTATTCTCCTTTGCTATTGACGCTCTCGACGATGATGGAGAGGAAACAAGTTCTTCCCTTGCACCGGGAACAATATCGCGTAAACTAAGACCAAGTTGAAGCTCTCCTGAACTTGCTACAAAGCAGGATACCGCCTAACCGGTAGATGACTCGGACCCCGCAAAGGCAATTTTCAAAACAATCCGTGGCTGTGTCCCCGCCGATGTTGAAGAAGTACTCTTCCCAAAGAGCCCATTTAGAAAGCCGCCAACTACAATATCAACGGGCTGCTCAACGATTGCCGATAGAGCAGCTTAGGCTCAACTCAAAGAAGAGATGCTATAATCTGAAACAAATTGCCGATGAGAAGCACAAGGGCATCGGCAACTTCTGTGCACTTCGGTGTTGGACTTAAGCGTAAAATCTTGGATTTATCGGCAAGAAAGATGGCTCTATTGGCTGAATTGAAAGAAGTCGATGCAGCCTTAACTCATGCCCAACAAGAAGAAAGCCACTACCCAATGCCATCAAAGCCCTTCAAAGAAGAAAGAGATATCCGTGCTCGCAAAGCTTTGGCCATGAAGAAAAAACTCAAGCTCGTGGAGGGTGCCGATGACGATATCAAAGAAATGGAGGAAGCCGATTGATTCATCATGCATGCGATATTAGCTATCCAATCCTTGTTGAACTTGTAATCTTGTTTATTGTATCGGCACTTTATGAGACATTGACATCCTTGCATAATTTTAGCCGATAGGACTGTTATCGGAACTTATACTTTTATGCATCCATCCAGATACTAGGGTAATATTTCTTTAAATATTTTCCATTTAATGCTCTAGGAAACACAACCCCTTCAAGGGTTTCTAGAATATATGCGTTACCTCAGAACAGATCGATTTATCCGATATGGACCTTCCCAATTAGGAGACCACTTTCCAAACTTTGAACTTTTAGTCCCAATCGGTAAAATCAATTTCCGCACTCAGATCTCCATCAATCAAAACTCCTTTACCTTCACCTTCTTGTCATACCATCTGGCTACTCTTTTCTTATTCTCTTCGATGCTAACTAAAGCCCTTAACCGATGACCCGCCACATCTTCCAACTCATCCTTCATAAGAGTATTATAATCATCGGTCGTCATTGATTTTGAGAACGATTCGCTTAGAGCCAACTTTAATTTCCCAAGGCAATATCAAGATCGTGTCCATATACTAACCGATAATATATTACTTTGGTTGCACCATGACATGACATCCGATATGACCACAAGGCCTCATTTAATATCATGTATGCCATCTCCTAGGATATTCTTCAATTTTGCGCTTAATGAGTTTGATGATCCCTTTGTTAGAAGCCTCACTTGACCATTAGCTTGAGCATAATATGGAGAAGAATTTAAAACTTTAATTCCCATACCTACAAACAAACTCATCAAATTCTCCCGATGTAAACATAGTGCCTCGATCGGTAGTGATAGTCCGAGGAATACCAAATCGGTAAACAATATGCTCTTTCACAAAATCAATCATATTAACCGATGTCACCTTTTTTAAAGGAATTGCCTCAACCCATTTTGTGAAATAATCGGTAGCAACCAGAATAAATTTATGTCCTTTACTCGATGGCGGATAAATCTGACCAATGAGATCAATAGCCCATCCCGAACGGCCACGGTTTGATTATAGGGTTCATAACCGATGCAGCGCTCTTTGAATATTACCAAACTTTTGACACCCTCGACATCCTTTAAAATATTTAAAACAATCTTCAAGAATAGTCGCCAATAGTACCCATTCCTTCTAATCATCCACTTCATCTTGAAAGCCGATTGATGCGCTCACACACACTCCTTCATGAATTTCACCCATCAAGCTTTTCGATTCATTATCGCTAACACATCTAAGTAAAACTCCATCTATAGTTCGATAATATAATTCATCATCGAGGAGCACATATTTGGTAGCTTGGAACCTTATACGCCTCTCAACCTTTCTATATGGATCCTTTAAATAATCGACAATCTCCTTCCTCCAATCATCGGTATCAACCGATGATGTAGCACTTCCCTGAATAGGTCGATACCTCAAGCATGCCGAGCTAGTCGATTAGCTTCCTCATTATGCAATCGAGAGATATGTTCAAGACGAAAATCTCTAAATCCTTTCAACAATTGCAAACATCTTTCATAATACGAAATCAAAGCTTCACTTCGCATTCATAAATTCCAGCCAATTGATTTATAACTAGCATAGAATCACCAAAGATTTCAACAAAGATCGCACGTATCTCCTTCAGTAATTCTAACCTTTTATCAAGGCTTGGTATTCACTCGATTGTTTGTCGATGTAGCAACAATCGGTAATGAAAACTCATACTTCCTTCCTTGAGGTGAAATCAACACAATGCCGATACCGCTTCCTTCACCGCATGTGGACCCATCAAGAAAAGTGTCCAAGGGCAATCTCCGAGAGAGTCCATCAGATTACAATGTTGAGTGACGAAATCAGCCATAACTTGCCCCTTAACCGCCTTTGGTCGATTCGTAACGTAGTTCAAATTCGATAATGCTAAATCCACTTGCCGATTCTACCACTTAATATCGGCATTGACAAAGATGTACTTGACTACGTCGTCGTTTTGCATATGACCGTACATTCGGTAGATAACAAATAATGCCTTAATTTGACACAAGAAAAGTATAAACACACGTACATAATTTTTCGATGGTCAATACCTCGCCTCAAAGATCCACTAATCTTCCGCTTCAAATAATAAATAACACGTTCTTTCCTTCAAATTCTTGAATAAGAGTGAACCGATAATCAGATCATCGGTTGACAAATATAACCTGAAAGGCTTCCCGTGTTGAGGTGGAACTAGCATCGAGAATTTGTTAAATATTTCTTAATTTCATCGAGGGCTAATCGCCGCTTCCGCCTCCCCATACAAATTCTCGATCGGCTTTCAATTTAAGTAGTGGATCGAAAGCCTTGATCTTACCCGACATGATTAGATATGAATCTTCTAATGAAATTAATCTTACCGATCAAAGATTGCAATTCAGTCTTATTGACAGGAGCAACCACCTTGTTAATCGTGATCAATAGACTTCCCATCGATTTCGATGCCTCACCGATGCACCATAAAACCCAAAAATTGTCCCGCCGATACACCAAATGCACATTTATTAGGATTCATCTTCAATCCATGCTTCCTTGTGCACTCCAAAGATCTTTCAGAGATCGGCTAAATGTTTTGTGATATCTCCAGACTTAATCACCACATCATCAATGTAAATCTCCACTAATGTGCCGATGTATTCATGAAAATAAAGTTCATAGCTCTCGATAAGTAGCGCCGCATTTTTCAAACCAAACGTCATAACTATCCACTCAAACAACCCCACATGACCCGGACATCCGAAAGCGCCTTGGGAATATCTTCTTCACCATGAATATTTGATTGTAGCCTGCATTACCATCCATGAAGTCGATAATTTGATGCCCTACCGCAAAGATCAATCAATAAATCAAGAATCGGCATTGGATAGCCATCCATCGGTGTGGCTTTGTTGAGATTCTCAAATCAATACAAACACGAAGTTTTCCATTTTTCTTATAAACAGGAACCACATTAGAGATCCACTCTGCATATCGACACTGCCGAATAAACTTTGCCTCAATTAATTTAGTTATTTCAGCCTTAATATCAGGAAGTATATTAGGTTGCATCGTGCTACCGGGTCAGCCGATGTGGCCGAAATCCAGATTTGATAGGTAACCGATGTTCAACTACCGATCGGTCTAATCCAGCATCTCAAAGATAATCCCAAGCAAAACAATCTTTATACTCTTTTAACACATCAATTATTTGTCGCTTACACTTGGAATCTAACTTAGCACTAATAAAAGTAGGTCTTGGCCCGTCGCCATCACCGATATCTACTTCTATTAAATCATCGCCGATGTGAACCCTTGACCTAATTTTCCATCATCGGCAAACCTATCCATTAAAACTCTTCTTCGAACCGATCGCTTGGATCGGTGGAATTTCATAATCAGCAACTCTAAGGAACTCTTTTTCCCAAGCTTCTCCCGATATACATTTAGTTCGCTTCATAAGTATCCGATTCTCGCGATGCGATGATATAAGAAGAATCACCAGGACAACCTCAATCTTACCCCCAATCCAATCAGACGAGGCATTGATGCATTGTAGAAGGAACACAACAATTAGCATGAATCCAATCCCTCCCTAGAAGCAGATTATATGCACCCTTGCCGTTAATAACAAAGAACGTCGTCGGCAAGGTTTTGTCTTTGCCGATGGTCAATTCAACGATATCGCCTTTAGCCGGTGACACATTGCCTTCAAAATCTTTCAAAGATCATATCGGTTTTGGTCAAATCTTGATCTCCCTTACCAAGTTTCCGATACATCACATAAGGCATAATATTAATCGCAGCCCCTCCATCAATAAGTACCTTAGACACAGTCGCCCATCAACTCGCCTTCACAAACAAAGCCTTAAGATGTCGTCTCTCTCGTCATCGGTAGGTTTCTCAAAAACAGCCATCATTGGATCTAGTGTCAACTGAGCTACTTGATCGAGAGAACAACTTCTTCCTCATTATCGATAGTGCCAAAAACTCCATCGGCAATATGAATACCATATTAACATCCGCCGATGGACCCTTATTTTTGTGTTTTACCCGCCACCGCCGATGACCGGACCTCTCATTGGAGGAATTTTCCTCTTGGTATAAATCCTCCCGACGCTCACGTTGCATCCTCCTTCTCTGCGTCTTTTGTCGACCCTCCGCACCATCGAGGAAACTTGGTTTTCCAAACCGGCCGATAACAGGTCCTAGTTGACTCTACACGGCGATATTAGGGTCCCTCAGAGAATATTTCCTCATCGGGAACTCTTGCATTTGCCATTTTCTCAAGCTCCTCTTGATTCCTTGGAAAATATCCAAGTATGCTTACCAAGCCTTTCATGTACACTAAGTTCGCCCAAACCGATCATGCATCGATGCTCGCCTCGATCGGCTCATTGATAAATAAACCCCGATTGCTGTGTTGAAACTTCCTTTTCGACCGATTGACCCCATAATAACCATTGCACTCGTGGCAATTTTCAACAGATTGGCAATTTAATACCTTCTTCCCAAAGAATGGATAAAAAACGGGCACCTCCAATGATCTTTATGCCGATGCCATTCTTCCCGACGCCTTTCTTCTTCTTGTCGTTGTCGATATCGATCATTACCGACGCCAACCCTCCCGCCGCGCCTTCGATGAGTAATCACAATGCCGTGCCGAGGAGGTTGTTTGAACTATCGCTTTCTCCCAAAGAAACCCTTACTTTTTGCATCATCGGTAGTTATCCGATGTTGGGGATCCATCGACGCGCTTTTTCTCAAAGAACCTCGACGTCAATACCTTGGTCTTCCTTTGGCCTCCAACGATTTCTTTGGAAAAGGGTGTTGATCAATTTTCATCGGCCTCTAGGCATTGGAAGTACCAAACTTAATTCTCCTGCATTCAATAGCCGATTGTGGCTTGTTGTTCTGAACACCTTGCACTCATTTGTACTGTGTGAAGTTGCATTGTGCCATTTGCAAAGACAAGATCTTCTTCAACTCTTCCGCCGATGGGATCACATGATTAGGTGATGACTTAATTTGGCCCTCTTGAAGCAGAAGATCAAATATCTTGTCGGCCTTGGTGATATCAAAGGTAAACTTCTCCGGCTCTTTTCGACCAAAGGGACAAGATATCGCCTTTTATTCTTAACCCACAAACCAAGCCGATAATCGGTTCTTCATCGTAATCGTAATCTCCTACTTCTTCAACAAATGATACTTTTTTATTCCAATTCTTTTAGGTTCAAAACCCTAGTGTCTTGATCGAAATCCTTTGCACAAGATGACCGAGACTTTCAAACTCCCGAGAAGCATATCTCGTCTTTAAGATGTGGCAATAACCCTTGAAAGCCAGATCGGCAAGTCGCCGATCATCCAAAGACCTGATCTGTAGCACTTATTCTTTACATCTCTTAGCCTTTGCACAAAGCTTTCTACCGATTCATCATTACGCTGTCTCGATTTTACCAAATCGGTAAGCTTCTTTTCATGGATTCCAGCAAAGAAATACTTATGAAATTGTTTTTCTAGATCAGCCCAAGTAATAATAGAATTCGGTGATAATGAAATGAACCATGTAAATGCCGATCCGCATAAAGATGATGAAAATAATCGAACCCTTAATTCATCTCTCGCTAGCTACCTCTCCACATTGAATAATGAAGCGATTGACGTGTTCCATTGTTGATGTATCATCTTGCCCAGAGAATTTAGTGAAATCTGGTACCTTGTACCGATTTGGGAGAGGAATTAAATCATATGCAGGAGGGTATGGAGTCCGATAAGAATAAGTATTGACCTTGGGTTTTATCCCAAACCGATCCTTCATAATTTTACGCTATCTTATCGGCCCAAAAAGCATCACCTCCCCGCCGATGAACTGGCTGAATTTCTACAGAGGTACTCTGGCCGATATCCTTCCACATATCTTTGTGGCTCACGATCTCCAAAGAATCGGCATATTTGCCGTTACTTGTGGTCCATTAAACTGTTGAAAGGATTCATCTACCGAATGAGCTGCCGATGCTTGATTCTCGAAAACCAGACTTGCATATGACCTTGTTGAATCCTCGCAACCCGCCGATTTTGTTGAATCTGTATGTCAATGTGTAAATGTCCCGACCAACCATTATTAGAACTCATCAAGTACAAAACTTACCGATGGCTGATAATTTCATCGACATTGTTGGATAATTATAACCAGCTTGAGGCATAAACCTGAACCCAGTTTGACTCATAACAGGGCTTTTCATCGACGGGCAAGAAGCTTGCCGATAGATTTGAATCGGGCGTTTGAACCAAAGGCATCTGAAACCCCCGGAGTTGGTTGCACAAGAGTTGCCGTGGCATATTGATTGAGCACTTGGGCCATCATGAAATAGCCGATGGTATAGGAGCTTTTCCTCATCGCATCAAACACTTGAGGTAATCCAGGATTGAAAGCAGATGACTCCGGAGGCATACCATATCCCCACCAATTAGCAGGAATCTAGCTATTTTGAGACACAGGACCTGACATAGCTGATGCCGATAGATCCGTATTAAGCTGAATTCGTCCCCTCCGGTAGTACCGGATCCGATCGTATCGGTGTAGATTGAATATTAGGTAAACCTACCGACATCGAGAAGAAGTAACTTGCACCCACAACAGCCGAGGGAGCCGATGGAGTATTGATGATGATGCCGGTTCGGTTGGTGATAGGCAGGCCCAACATAATGCGGTGACGCTTGTCCTTCTTTGAGAGTTCGAACCACAAAGATTATGAACAAAGATTGGACAAGACATTGGAATGATTAATCAAAGCATGATTTATTGCGAATTAACCATCTCTTGAAGTTTACCAGATTGGAGTCAAAGGTAACGCCGCCGAGGCAACGACAAATCTTGCTTCGGATGACTTGTCCACTCTTGTTCAAAGCTAAACAATTTGAGACATAAAGTCTGTCAGTATTCTTCTCTGCCTTTTCCATAGCCTCGCCTCGCTCTTCCTTAAGATCTTCTCTTCGATACCGCGATAATGTTCCCCGTGATCGATCTCGGAATTGAACATATTGATCGGATTGATTGGTCCCACCGAAGCGTGCCAAAAGATGTGTTGATGCAAAAGTGGATCTCGCAAACACAAAGGGCTAATACCCGAATCGATATCCAAAGCGTGCGGTCGATTTGACTCGTTAATCGACAAGGATGAAGATACGAGCACTTTGGTCCCGACAACGCCGATACGCCCGAAAGTCACGCCAAGGGGTACTCACGCTGAACTCGAGAATCGCCAAGGTCGACTGAGACAATGCAACTCGCCGAATCAATGAGAACTCAGAAAAGAAAAATATGCAAATTGACGAAGTCGCCGAAAAGTAAGTAGATGTAAATAGGAGTAAAACTTGGTTTTGATATTGATTGATATCTTCATTACATTGCCCCTCACTCCATATTTATACCTTGATCTAAAGAGACACAACCAAACACAACTAGGACACCAAGCCCATATCTAAGGAAACACGTGACTCTTACATGAGTCATACTCTAACAAATATAGAAAAGGAAATCAACTCCTATCTATTTCCCTGTCCGCCTCAATTACGATGGAAATCTCACCGTCCTCCTTCCCATCGGCATACTCCCTATTTCATCGGCAGTAGTCTTCAAGTCTTCCTTCATCGGCATACTCCCTGTTTCATCGGCAGTAGTCTTCAAGTCTTCCTTCATCGGCATACTCCCTGTTTCATCGGCAGTAGTCTTCAAGCCTCCCTTCATCGGCATCGACAATAACACCTCCAACCTCATCGGCAACGCCCGAGTCTAAATCAACCTTTCCATCGACCACCACCAGCTATCGGCAACCATCTTTACAAGCTGGCTTTCATCGGTTATCAGAGTATACAGTAACTTTCCCCTTGCCGATCAGTCCACTCCGATCATTTTGACACGTGCAAAAAACGGTGTCAACACTATTGTGTGGACATACACTATTCGAAATAGAATTGTGGTAGGTGGCTTGCATTTTAGTAGGCTAGCGCAACACTCGCTTCGCCGCAAAATTATCTAACACATTTTGTTAAGTGTTGTTGTAGAATTTTATTAGGCTATTCACCCCCCCTCTAGCCATTAGGACCTTTCAGAGGTCTCTTACCCATTTATTCAGCTGAGAAACACCTTTAGAGTGCAAGGGAGAACAAGAGCCTAATGAGGTGATTGAGATATGAGAATCCAAGATTAAGGACTTCATTAGTGCATAGGGAGTAGCAAGTGTGCATCCACCCTTCTCATTAGGCTTGTCTTGGTCAAGTGAGAGTTTGTGCGTGTTACTCTTGGTGATCGCCATCACCTAGATGACTCGGTGGTGATTGGAAGCTTGGTGATCATCCGGCGGAGCTTATGGATGACCCAAGTCAAGTTGTGAGCGGTTGTGGGCGATTCACTGTGATAGGGTGTCAAAGAATCAGCCCTTAGAGAGCACTTGATCCTTGCGTGGATCAAGGGAGAGCTACACCCTTGTGCGGGTGCTCCAATGAGGACTAGTGGGGAGTGGTGACTCTCTGATACCTCGGGAAAACATCGATGCGTTCCTTTCCCTCTCTTTACTTTGAGCAATTCATTTCATGTCTTTACATTCCTAGAATTGCTATGCTAGAGGAGGATTGGAACCTAGTGTGCAAAACTTTTGTGCTTGAGAACAATAGAAACACATTCTAGGCACAAGGGGTGAAGTGGGCTAAGTGTAGGGCTTAATTATTACAAAGAATTTAGAATTAGCCTAATTCACCCCCCCTCTTGGACATCTTGATCCTTTCAATTTGTATCAAAGCCTCGTGCTCGCTAAATTAGGCTTAACCGCCTAGAGCAAGATGTCCCACGGGGATGGACCTCCTCCTATCTTTGAGGGAGATGATTTTCCTTATTGGAAAATTCACATGGAGGCATACCTAGAAGCTTTAGATGTTGGAGTTCTTAGAGCCGCCTCACAAGGCTTCCCAAAACCTAAGGATCCCACAAACCTTCAAGGCGATAAGGTTAATTACGAGAAATGGAATGCAAAGGCTAGAAACACCCTTTTTAGAGGCCTTTGTAAGGATGTTTTAACTATATGCGGAACCACAAAGACACCCATGCACTATGGTCGAACATTTGTGCGCTCCATGAGGGAACCAAGAGTGAGCGTGAGGAACGCTACCACCTTGTGATGAAAAAGCTTAATTCATTTGAGATGTTTCCTAGAGAAAGCGCCAATGAGATATATTCACGCTTGAATGTTCTTGTAGAGGAAGTCAATGGACTTGGACTCACACAAATGTAACCCTCCGATGTTGTAAGAAAGATCTTAAGTGTCCTCCACATTGATAAATATGGGCATATTGTGACGGTGCTTCATCAAGGTGATCTTTCCATCGCTACACCAACTCAAATATTAGGAAAGATCAATGCACATGAGATGTACATGCACATCACTCTACAAGATGGCTCTTCTTCCACCAAGAAGAAAGATTTGGCATTCAAGGCTAGCCAAGAGAAGAGGGGCAAAGCAAGAGTTGATCATGATAGCTCAAGTGATGATGAGATTGATGATATAAGTCTTGCTCTTATGGTGAGAAGGACTACCAAAATGCTTAAGAAGCTAAACAAGAATGGTGTTAAGTTTGATGGCAAGAAGAAGAAATTCTTCACTAGTAATAGAAGGAAGCCCATCTCCAAAATAGATTGCTATAATTATAGAGAACTTGGTCATTTAGCTCATCAAATGCCCCAAACCTAAGAAAGACACAAGTACGAAGAAAGTACAAGGGCAAGAAAGATGACTCAAGTGATAAAAATGATGATGAAAATAAAAATAACAAGCTATACAAGAAGGATGGCAAGAAGAAGGAATTTCACAAGAAGAAGAAGAATGGCAAGGCATACATTGTTGGTGATTGGCTCACGGATATTGAATCATCAAGTGGCTTATCTGATGATGAACGTGAGAATGAGAACGTGAAGGTGGCCGCTATTGTGATTGATTCTTCACTATCTTCACCGACACCACCGCCGTCATCCTCTACACATCCATGCCTTATGGCCAAGGGTGAACGAAAGGTACAAAATGATGATGATAGTAGTGGTGATGATAATGCTAGCAATGATGAAAGTGGTAGTGGTAGTGATAGTGATGAAGAATTTGAATCACCTTCTTATGATGATCTTGTCATATTGCTAAACCAATACACTAAAATTATTAGAAAGACAAGAGCTAAAAATGAAAAGCTAGAACTTGAGAAGGATTCACTCTTAGCAAAATATGACATAGCCAAAAAAGCTAGTGTTGAGCTTAGAGAAGAAAATAAAATTATGTCATCCAAACTCAAGGAGCTCAAATCCTCTAAAAAGGAGCTTAGAGAAAAACATGATAAACTTGAGGGGATACATAATGAGCTCACCACTAGCTATAATTTGCTAAAAGAAGAGTACACCAATCTCAAGGTTAATCATGACAATCTTGTTCTTTCTCATAAGATATTATACAATGAGCCACATGATGCTACTAACAATGTTGTTAAGATTGATATAGCTAAATCATATGATGACTTGATTGTTGAGAGCATTGAGCAAGGTTCTAGTAGCAAAGGCAAGAAAGTGGTTGAGTCCAACAACTATGATGAGCATGTCAAGCTTAAGTATGAGAATGAAAAGCTCAAGAAAGATCTTGAAAAGCTATCAACCACCAACACAATTGTGATAGAGAATCTTGACAATGATTGTGATATAGCTCTTGAGAATGAGATGCTTAAAGAAGAGAACAAGAGACTTAAGATAGAGAAAAATCATGATGAACTTAGAGAAGAAAACAAGAAGCTCAAGTTGGAGAAAGAACATCTCAAGACTGGTTTGAGCAAGTTCACAAGAGGCCAATATCTCTAAAGTGAGCTACTCATAAACACCGTGATGAAGATGGATAGAAGTGGTATTGGTACTTGGCAAATCAGGAGAAGAAAGCTCAAGCTCAACATCAACAACAATACAAGTCAAAGCCTAAGCCAAAGAGATGTTTTGAGTGTGGACAAGAAGGTCACTTTGCTCATGAGTGTCAAACTCCACCACCACAACCCTTGCCCGAGCATGCTAGACCCTTTGCCTTCAATGCTCACTACATGCTTAGAAAGGATTCTAGTGGAAAGATGAAAGTCATGTTCTTAGGTCCTCCCAACAAGAATAGCCCTAAGCAAATTTGGGTTGCAAAGTTACTAGTTGAGAAAGTCAAGGGCCCCCATCAAGTTTGGATCCCTAAACAACAACCTTGATCTCTTGTGTGTAGGTGAACTACAAGACCGGTGGAAGTCATTGGGTTATTGATAATGGTTGCACTCAACATATGACAGTGATCCTCGTATGTTCACCTCACTAGATGAAGAAATAGATGGTCAAGAAAGGATTACATTTGGTGATAATTCAAAGGGCAAAGTTCAAGGATTAGGCAAAGTTGCAATATCAAATGATCATTCAATATCAAATATGCTATATGTTACTTCATTGAGTTTCAACTTGCTATCCGTTGGTCAATTGTGTGATCTTGGCTTTCAATGTTTGTTTACCAAGAAGGAAGTGGTTGTGTCTAAGAAAGATGGTGATCAAGTTATATTCAAGGGTTTTAGATACAACAACCTATATGTAGTGGATTTCACCTCCGAAGATGCAAACTTGAAGACATGCTTATTCACCAAAACATCACTTGGGTGGCTATGACATAGAAGACTTGCACATGTTGGGATGAGCTTACTCAAGAAGCTAATGAAGAATGAATTTGTGAGAGGTTTGAAGGATGTGAAATTTGAGAAAGACAAGCTTTGTAGTGCATGTCAAGCCAACAAGCAAGTTGCAAACACTCATCCAACAAAAGCTTACATGTCAACAATAAGAGTACTAGAGCTTCTTCATATGGATCTATTTGGACTAACAACTTACAAGAGTTTGGGAGAAAATCTCTATTATCTTATGATAGTTGATGACTACTCTAGATATACTTGAGTGTTCTTTCTTCATGACAAGACCGAAGTGGCCACAAATTTTTAGAAGTTTGTCAAGAGAGCACAAAATGAATTTGATGTGAAGCTCAAGAAGATAAGAAGTGACAATGAAAAAGAATTTGACAACATAAACATTGAAGCATATTGTGATGAAGTTGGAATCAAGCATGAGGTCTCCGCAACATACACTCCTCAACAAAATGGTGTAGTAGAGATAAAGAACTGGACAATTATCACACTTGCAAGAACAATGCTTGATGAGTACAATACACCCGAAGCTCTATGGGCGGAAGCTATCAACACCGCATGTTATGCATCGAATTGCTTATTACTTCAAAAGTTTCTTGGCAAGACCCCTTATGAGTTGCTCAATGTGAAGAAGCCGGACGTATCATTCTTCCGGGTTTTTGGTTGCAAATGCTACATCTACAAGAAGCGGCAACACCTAGGGAAGTTCCAAAGACGTTGTGATATTGGTTTCCTTGTTGGTTACTCATCAAAGTCCAAAGCAAAACGAGTATTTAATCATGCCACTGGCTTGGTTGAAGAAACATATGATGTGGAATTTGATGAATCTAATGGCTCCCAAGGAGCATGTGAATCTTGATGACGTAGGTGATGAACCATTGAGAGAGGCCATGAAGAACATTCCGGTTGGAGATATCAACCCCAAAGATGATGAAGATGATATACACATGATTGATCCACCTTCTTCATCAAATGTGCCACAAGATGATGATAAAGATGGGAGAGTAGAAAATGAAGATACTCATGTCTCTCATAATCAAATGGTGGCACAAGCTCAAGATGTTGATGCTCCACAACCTCCCCATCAAGTGGTTGATAGAAGAAATTCACCCCTACTATAAGCACATCCACAAGATCTCATCATAGTAAGTCCTTCAAAGGTTGTAATGACTCGCTCTCAAAAACTTGCTTTATTTATTGAACATCACTCGTTTGTTTCTTGCATTGAACCTAAGAATGTAGAAGAAGCTCTTTAAGATCCAGATTGGATAAATGCCATGCATGAAGAGTTGAACAACTTCACCCGCAATGAAGTTTGGACACTTGAAGAGCGACCACAAGGTGCAAGAGTCATAGGAACAAAGTGAGTGTTCCACAACAAGCAAGATGATTAAGGCATTGTTGCGAGGAACAAGGCAAGATTAGTTTGCAAAGGGGTTCTCTCAAGTTGAAAGGTTGGATTTTGGAGAGACCTTTGCACCGGTTGCAAGACTTGAAGCCATTCGTATACTCCTTGCATATGCATCACATCATAAAATGAAATTATATCAAATGGATGTTAAAAGTGCATTTTTAAATGGTTTCATAAATGAACTAGTCTATGTTGATCAACCTCCTGGGTTTGAAGACCCTAGATATCCTAATCATGTCTATAGGTTGTCCAAGGCGCTATATGGGCTTAAGCAAGCCCCAAGAGCTTGGTATGAGCGCCTTTGGGATTTCCTCATTGAGAAGGGCTTGACCATTAAGAAAGTCGATACCACACTATTCACCAAGAAGCTTGATGGAGAAATCTTCATTTGTCAAGTATATGTTGATGATATCATATTTGGCTCATCAAATGAAGACTATTGCAAAGAGTTTGGTGAATTGATGTCAAAGGAGTTCGAGATGTCTATGATTGGAGAGCTTACATTCTTTCTTAGCTTTCAAGTCAAGCAAATGAGAGAGGGGATTTTCATCTCTCAAGAAAAATATAACAAGGACCTTCTCAAGAGGTCCAAAATAGATGAATGTAAGCCAATCAAGACATCAATATCATCTAATGGACATCTCGACCTAGATGAGGGAGGTAAATTGGTTGATCAAACTCTCTACCATTCTATGATTGATAGTTTATTATATTTGACCGCATCTAGGCCCGATATCATTTTGTGTGTGTATGTGTGCTAGATTTCAAGCTAATCCTAAGGTGGCTCACATGGTTGCCGTTAAAAGAATCCTTAGGTACCTTAAGCACACCAAGCATTGGTCTTTGGTATCCCAAAGGAGCTAGATTCCAACTAGTTGGATATTCTGATTTGGATTATGCTGGTTACAAAATTGATAGAAAAAGCATATCCGGAGGGTGCCATTTGCTTGGTAGATCACTAGTGTCTTGGACCTCCAAGAAGCAAAATAGTGTGGCTTTGTCCACCGCTGAGGCGGAATACATTGCCGTGGATGCTTGTTGTGCACAAATTCTTTACATGAAGCAAACTTTGCTAGACTATGGTGTAGTTCTAGAAAAGGTACCTCTTTTATGTGACAATGAGAGTGTGGTAAAGCTTGCTAATAATCTGGTTCAACACTCTCGCACCAAGCACATAGATATCTGTCATCACTTTCTTAGAGATCATGTTGCTAAAAATGATATATCACTAGAAGGTGTAAGGACCGAGGATCAATTGGCAGATATCTTTACTAAACCGCTAGATGAGGCTACATTTTGTCGGTTGAGGAATGAGCTCAATGCGATTGACTTTAGTAACTTCACTAAAAAATGAGCTTATGTTGTCCCTTACATTGCATTGTAATATAAAACATGTTTAATTTTTAGTAATACACTTAGGGCTTGTCTAACATGGTTAACATAACCGTCGAAAAGCGTGTGAAGAAGCTTAACCTTGGATCAAACTTGACAAGCAACTAGACTTACTTTCAAGTATTGCATTACATGTGCATGTGTGTTGCTTTGTCGTTTCTTTTTTGTTATCTTTTGAGCACCCACTGTGTTTGTCCACAAATAGGGAGAGCATTTGAAGCTCCTATTAGTCATAAAACCCTCTTGTGTGGTCACATGGTGCTCCTTGCCCCTTTTATTGCATATTTTCTTAAAAAGAATTATAGCCGAAGGCAAAATACTTTGAAAAAATTTGAGGGTTTGAGAGAGGTCTCTCACATCAGTCCCAATTGGTGTTTATTTGTGTCTTATTGAAGTTGGGACTTGATTGGGAAAAGGCAAATGAAGGAACTCAAGATTTGCTGAAAATGGTGACCTGACGACGCACGGTGTTCTTCCGGCGTCCGGTGTGAAGTTGGCCCCACGTCTAGTCAAACAAAGAAGATGATGTCAGGATCGACCGGACTCTATGGTGCGTCCGATCATGAGGTACCGTATTCGTCCGGTTGTGATTTGAGGAGTTTTGGACCTCTCATTTATCGAACCGGACTCCGTGTGGTTGCGTCGGTGTGAAGTTGGACCCACGTCCGATCAAACGAAGAAGAAGATGTCAGAATTGATCGGACTCTGTTGTGCGTCTGATCATGAGGGACCAGACGCATCCGGTCATGACATGAGGGGTTTTAGACCTCTCTGTTGTCGACCAGACTCCGGGTGGCAGCGTCCGGTTGTTGCCACCCGGTGCGTCCGGTCAATTGAATCCGAGTGGATCTAATTTCTTTTCTTCTTTGTCACGCTGGAGCCACCGGCTATTTCATTGTTTCCACCTCATGCGCGTACCTAGGTCATCTGCACCCCACCACTGGCGCCACGCCAGTGCCTCCTCCTCGCGCTCCGCTCCGCCTGCCTCACCGCGCCCACGCCTGACCTAGCAGCACCCGCGCCCACGCCTTTCCTCACCGTGACCGCTCTCATGCCATCGCCTATCGCCATCGCCATTGTGCTCGCCTCCGCTTACGTCTCCGCCGCGCCCTTGCTCACATGCTTGCCTCCCGGGCGTGCTCGCTTTTTGCCGTCACATCGCTGCGTTTACTCCCCCACGTCTTTGTCGTGCGTGCGCCTTGCCGCCTATGCCTCCGCCGCCTCGCAATACCGTGATTATGCGCACCATACCTCCTCTCGGTATCATACCGCTTCACGGACGCCAAACCCTAGCGAAGCGTAAACTTGCCAATTCTGGTGGTGCCCGGTGATCCTCTCCTTTGCTTGTCGATCGTCGGATCGTTGGATTTCTTCAGGTAGCAAGCCATCGATTTCAATATCTCTTCTACTGCTTGCTTCTTAGGGTTTCTCATCTCTAGATGAATACAGTAATTATTTATATTTCCTATCTATTTCATCGTGCAGCGAGTCGGTGCTCTTGGTTGATTTGACACTGACAGTTTTTCTTGGGGCCAAGACCGCGAGTACGGATTAAGGCCAAGCCTCACAAGTGTCAGTTGGTAGTTGTTTACTATCAGTGGCAATGATTCTCGTCAGATTCAGAGATGGCATGTTGCAAGAATACTGGAGGTGGTCCCAGTGGTGAGGATCCAAGGCCTTCGCCTCGCCTGACTGCTCAGCAAAAAGGAAAGGCGAAAAAGACTACAACGAATAAGCGCAAGTTCGATGATGTTGAGGCAGAAAGAGCAGCAGCAGTGGCAGCCACCATAGAGCGAGCTGAGAGAGGTGGATCTAGGAGTGGTGTTCGTATAGGCGATCAGTTGTCACCAGCTCAGAGGGTCGCTATCGAGAGGATTGAGACTAGTCTTTGTAGTCCACCCGGGACTATCATGCTTGGAGGACAACGTGTCTCTTTAGAGAGAGTCAAACTTAGGGGGAGACTGAGCAACATACATAGTCGGTAGAGCAGACAGAGGACACTCAGCAGGGAGAGCAGTTTGAGGGGGCAGAGCAGGAAACATAGCCACAGCTTCAATGCTCCAGTCGCACATGCACTTAGGTGTCACCGAGGCCTGAGACACAGAGGAGGGGCTCTCATCCACCTCCTAGACCATAGGGTCTACCTCCAATGGTTCACCTTGACCTAAGGGTAGCCATAGCCAGACAGGTACAGTAGCTACAGTTCGTGCAGTTTGAGGATTGGTTTCCGCCGAGGCGGGATGAGCGTGCCTCAGAGTACTTCTACACCGTGTTGCAGGAGCACTTCTATAATGCATATCTCAACAGTGATGTTGCTTTTAGATCTCAGAGGGTCTGCTCCTTAGAGTCTCTTATTGCAGTTGCAGGCGAGTAGATCCATCCTCACCTTTCTTATCTACCAGGCTTGATAGATGTTCTTGGATGGACTGGTCGCTATGTTCCGTCATGGGTTCGTGAGTTCTACTCTTCTCTATTGATTGACCCGAGGCACAGATTCATTCACTTTGCTTTTAAAGGCCATGACTACAGGCTCTAGAGCTCGAGGGTTAGAGAGATTCTAAGGATTTTAGAGTCACCTATTTGCCTTCATGAGGTATGCTATGGATAGATAGAGCCTCCGAGACGCCCTCACGGTAGACTTGTGCCACCTATAGATCTTGTCAGACCGTGCTTCATAGTGCCATTTGGTGAGGGGTCGAGCAGGACACCACATGACCTTACACCTACAGCTTGACTCCTTGATGCTATTATGAGGAGGACTTTGCTTCCAAGGATGGGCTACCGCGAGGGCCTGACTCAAATTTAGTTGTGGATAGTGTATCACCTGGTGTCTCAGACTGTCTTTGATATTTGGGATATGATGCTTTTAGAGATGGAGGACACACTAGCAGAGGACTTCAGAGGTCACCGTCAGCTGCCTTATGCTCATTAGATCACTTTCTTACTCTGAAAGACAGTTTCACACAAGTCCCCAGAGACTTTGGCAGAGTGGACAGGTGCAACTACTAAGTTTCCATAGTATGACATGAGCCAGATGCTATGTCACAGTCATGCGAGCACACTTCGCTAGCCGAGCCGTCGCCCAGAGGTACCAAAGATAGCAGCTCAGCAGGATGAGATCATCAGGGGCATCGCTGCGACAGAGGAGGAGGAGCTTGATGCACAACAGGAGGATGAGGTCGAGAGTGACCCGAGTGACAGCTTAGACGATGACTATCAGTCGATTCCATAGATGGCACCTCGTCCTCACGATAGAGAGGCTAGTGGCTCCAGCTTAGCTCCACCACAGCCACCGTAGATAGACCCGACACTTCTAGCTATACTTGAGTGGATGAGGCAGGACCAGGCACATCAAGCACAAGAGACTGTAGCTGCACTTGCTCAGGTTAAGGCATGACAAGATGAGTTTCAGCGGCAGCAGTAGGCCATGCAGCAACAGCAGCTAATGATTCAGCAACAGTTACTCGGCTTTATGCAGCATGTATTCACTGCTATTGAGGTTGATCCTCAGTAGTCTACATTTTAGATAGGCCAGCCTACCACAACCACTCTAGTGACTCTAGTTGTACAGCTCAGTGGGCTTCAGAGTCAGAGACAACCAGCTCCTCCATTTGCCTCACCTACAGAGCAGGTGTCTCAGTGGTTTGCTTCACCAGGGACAGCTCAGGGTCCGCACTTTACTCCTATTATTATGGGTTTCACTCCTACTCAGACATCTTCGGCATTAGTGATGGACACCCCAGTCTCTAGGAGTCTCAGCGCTACCATCAGTGAGCTTACAGGGCATCCTACACCTCCAGTATTCTGAGTCCCTGTCCCTACCATAGCTGCTCCAGTTACCAGGACTACTGAGACGATCCCGTCGTCTGTTGCATCATCCGAACCACCTCAGACAGTCACTCCTACAATTGAGGCTTCAGCGACAGCGGCAGATGTGGCTCCACTTCCTACAGTGACACCTCTAGAGTCATAGGCCGCACCAGTTACTGAGTAAACTCAGATCGCTTCACCTTTACTTCTAGCTATAGAGGATGATGCAACTCAGTTTCATATCACTCAGAGTTCAGGGTCAGAGGATGATGCAGCTCAGTTTTAGATCTCTCACCGCACCTCAGCGCCCGACTCGACTGCTCCTGTCCCACCGTCCGACCCTTAGGTTTTGGTGCTTGACGCCAAAGGGGGAGAGGAAACTAGTATGTTAGATCTAGGGGGAGCATATGAGATGGTCTCGTTTCAGTTCTTTTGGTCTTTTGTGTGTGATACTTTGTGCATTCACGTTTACTTTCATGCATTGCATCATATACATGTGATGGTGAGACTTATGTGACATATGTGCTCTTATATATATATATATGTTATGTCACTTAGTTATGCTCATTTTCTTTGCTTCCACATGTTTACTCCGATTCGAATGAGCTTTACATCATGTACTCATGCTTAATTCATATCTTTTGAGTACACCATGTTGGCTTGGGTCATATAAGCATGTCTAACCTCTTTGTTTTTATTGTCGAAAGCTTATATGAACCAAGCATGTTGAAAACCTCACTCATCTCTTTTCATACTCGAGGTTGTGTTGTCATCAATCACCAAAAAGGGGGAGATTAAAAGCATCTAGGCCCCTAGTTGAGTTTCGGTGATTAATGACAACACGAGATTACTATGACTAACGTGTGTTTTGTAGAGGTAATTTGAGTTAGGTCATGGTAATGGAAATTGATTGGGCAATCATGGTTATCATGTCCCTATCGATGGAAATCGTTTCGGTTTTCAAAGGATGGACAACAAGGTTAAGGACGGACTAGTTCTAAGTGTCGTTTGGTGTTGGAGAGACACTTAGAATAGTTTAGGACATTGTTTTTCCTTTGGCTGTACTATTAAAGGGGGTATGAACTAGTAGCTTGACCTAGGTGAGTCTAGTGGGTTAGGAGTGGTGCACACTTGTCAAACCTAGCACTAGGTAGCTCAGGAATAGCCCTAAGATCAATTGGAGTCAACTTCATTCACATAGGATTTTGAGTTGGAAGTGAATGGAGGGTCAAATGACTGATCGAATGCTGGTCTGGTTATCGCCGGATGCTAGAGAGTGAGTCCGGTCAGTTCATTTGATAAACTATAGTCATCTGGTAATGACCGGATGCTAAATAGTAAAGTGACCGGACTCTGGGTGCCAGTGTTCGGTCAACTCCAGATAGGTTCTGGAGAGGCTTTTTTGTGACCGGACGCGTTCGTTGGGTGCTGACCGGACGCTGGTCAGAATCCGGTACCTGACCAGACGTTGAACAGTAAAGTGACTAGTCTCTGGGTGCCTGTGTTCGGTCAACATTAGTAAAGTTCTAGAGAGGGTTTTTGATGACTGGACGCGTCCGGTCAGTGCTGACCGGACACTAGTCAGAGTCCGGTTAGAGCTTAACGGCTCTCTCTGACACAGTAGCGGGTATAACAGACCGAAGCGTCCAGTCACACTGACCGGAGCATCCGGCCAACCCACAGAATGCTGACTCAGCCTCCAAATGTTATATTTTGAATGAGGGGATATAAATACTTACTCCACTCGTCAATGGGAGGTCTCTTGCCCATTTGTTCAGCTGAGAAACACCTTTGGAGTGCAAGGGAGAGCAAGAGCCTAGTGAGGTGATTAAGATTTGAGAATCCAAGATTAAGGACTTCATTAGTGCATAGGGAGTAGCAAGTGTGCATCTACCCTTCTTATTAGGCTTGTCTTGGTCAAGTGAGAGTTTGTGCTTGTTACTCTTGGTGATCACCATCACCTAGATGGCTCGATGGTGACTGGGAGCTTGGTGATCATCCGACGGAGCTTGTGGATGACCCAAGTCAAGTTGTAAGCGGTTGTGGGTGATTCACCGTGATGGAG
The DNA here is from genome assembly GCA_904845875.1 of Miscanthus lutarioriparius. Classification (NCBI taxonomy): domain Eukaryota; kingdom Viridiplantae; phylum Streptophyta; class Magnoliopsida; order Poales; family Poaceae; genus Miscanthus; species Miscanthus lutarioriparius. The sequence goes on from CAJGYO010000015.1 coordinate 53,418,469, forward strand.
TGTCAAAGAATTAGAGCAACTCCAAGGGCATAGGTAAATTTGGATAGGTAAACCGGCTCTCCAAAACAACTTAGCTTGTCGAAGTATGAAAGTTCTACAGCAGCTTTTCTAAAACCAGCTCGCTATTTGTTTTCTAACCTGTCGCTTGTCATCAGGCCTACATTGAAGTGCAACGGCATCACTTTGGAGCACACCGTCGAACACCTTCATGGCATGCCTTGCTTCTCGTCGAAGCGTCATGCCTCACTGCCAGAATAGGCCGCCGCCGCAGTGTGCTTTTGTGTGGGTCGAGCATGAGCAGATCGATGATGTTTCTATTCACGACGGCGATAGCTCCATGTTTGCGACGCCATCTGCCTCCAGCTTCTCTATGCCACTACGGACGAGATGGCCGGCCGTCGAGCACCTCGTCACAGACCATCTTCCAAAGCCTGAGGCCTGAGCTAAAACATTGCAGAAGCACCAGAGCTCCACTCGAACATGTGCACTTCCTTGGGACCGTGTTGGCGGCAGCTGATGTAGTACGCACTGCTTGCTTGTCGAAGCTCGATGTGGCCATGGAGTCGATTGTGGGGTGCAATAAAAAGAGATCCGCTGCCCCGACATGCGCACGGGCGTGCTAGGCAGTAGCACGGCGCTGGTGGCACAGAGATAAAGTCGGCATGTGCGAAGCTGGATGCTTGGATCCCAGGGGTGGCGTTCCGTGACGATGACGAGGTGCACCTGTCCTGCCCATCTGCCCATTTGGCAAGCGAGGGACGCTGGCTATCTATGACGAGCGAGACTCAAGGAATAGCTCGTGGCTATTTTTACAAAGCGAGATAGATAATCTATTGGAGGCTTGTTTTACACCAAATTATCTAAATGAGACTATACATGATGGGATGACAAGTCTCTTGGAGTTGCTCTTAGCCCATAGAGAGCACTTGATCCTTGCACTGATCAAGGGGGAGCTACACCCTTGCATGGGTGCTCTAACGAGGACTAGTGGGGAGTGGCGACTCTCTGATACCTTAGGAAAACATCGCCGCGTTCCTTTCCCTCTCTTTACTTTGAGCATTTACATTTAAGCAATTCATTTTATGTCTTTACATTCTTAGAATTGCCATGCTAGAGTAGGATTGGAACCTAGGGTGCAAAACTTTTATGCATGAGAACAATAGAAACACATTCTAGGCACAAGGGGTGAAGTGGGCTAAGTGTAGGGCTTAATTATTGCAAAGAATTTAGAATTAGCCCAATTCACCTCCCTCTTAGGCATCTTGATCCTTTCTCCATCCCTCGAGTTCTAACTGTGGCATCTAGGGCCATCCTCGTGAACTATGAGAAGCCGAGCTCCCGACCATGGCGTGCTGCCAAGACGCCGCGCCCGACGCCCCCTGTTCCCATTTGATCTGCACCGCCCGATTTGAGATCAACGGCCTAGATTAGAAGATACCTCTTCGATGGGTAACTTTGCTAAAGAGCCCCTACCCTTTTCTAGTATAGAACCCGCCATCCCTGTAATTTTGTTAAGGAGCCCCTATAATTTTCTATGTTTAAACCCGTGGTCCAAAGCGTATTCCCCAGAATATGTTTTCTGTTTTTGAAAATGTAGTTTCCTTCGGTTAGCTTCAGAATACGTTTTCTCTTCTGGAAAGCGTAGATTTCCTCTGTTAGATTCAAAATACGCTTTCTTCTTTTGAAAACGTATTTTTCAGTTAGATCGAAAATACGCTTTCACCTATTTACAGTTTTACCACTTTTTCTTTAGGCCACAACTTCTCCGTTTTAACCCCGATTTGATCTGTTCAAGTTACGTTAGATTCGTAATTGCGTAATCTACAAGTCCAAGGTTAGATTTAATCTATTATTTTATTAAAGGAAATCTTGTTTAATTCATAACTTCTTCGTTATATCTCCGATTAGAGTGCTTTTCGCGTCTGTGTGTTCGTAGTAATGTGTAGAACATCTTTAAAACCTTTTTACTTGTTGTTTTATATGTTTGGTGTACTATTCTAATTTAGTTCTATTGTTTGCTTCGTGTATGATTGCATGGATGCTTATGTGGTGTTCTGTGATCATGTCCAGTCGGTGAGATATACGTGGTGAATCCAGAAGCAATCCTTTGAAGCTTTGGACTAGAAGAAGGATCTAAGTTTAAGGCAAGTATAGCATGGGATCTTCCTTGTTGTCCTATTCACTTTAATAATTTAATTCATACTGCATGTGTCTACCTTGGAAACCGTATTAATTTTCCTAGCTATTTGATATCCTGGATTCCTTGACACCTATAAGGTATTGGATTGGGTAGTATGATGCTAGTGCTCAACTGAAACCATGATCTTGTAACTTGACTAATGGTATATGCAATAAACACTAAAAGATGCTTTTTAGCAACATGAAACAAGGGGCTAGAGCATTGGGCTGTTATTATGGTGCTCTAGATTCCTCTCCCTAAGGACTTATCTGTAAGTGATCATCTGGGACTTATAGTACAACTATGAGGGCTACATGGCTCTGGCTTTAGCTCAGTATGAGGACTCACTGCTGTTGTTGGATGACTCAAATCCACACCACTCCGATCCATGCGCCACCAGCCCCATCTCTTTCTCTCTCATCTCCTCTGTTCCGACTGCCCGTATCTCCCCCATCTCTCTCTGTCTACGTTGCCAACCCACCATTGCCCCCTCCTTCTCATGGTCACTACATGGCGGGTCCATGGAGGGTGGATCTCCTCGATCGAGGTGGATCCACATCCACACAACGCCACCATCCCATCGTTGCCTGCCTCTCGATCGCTCCTTCCTTTCGTTCACCAAACCATAGCTCACTTGACATTTGAGCACCGCCACAACAGTGAAATCCTCCAAAGAAAACCCACTTTGAAATGGTCAAAGGGGAGGAGGATATTTTGTCCGTCTTCTAAAGTCACTACTACAAAAAGCATTTTTAGGGGTGGCTGGTAACCTTTTGTAGGGGCGGTTTGGCCAGCCGCCCCTACCGAACCGTCTCTACAAATCATGCATTTGTAGGGGGCGGTTCTCCGGCCGCCCCTACAAATAGATTTGTAGGGGCGGCTCAATCATCAGCCGCCCCTATAAATCTATTTGTAGGGGCGGTTCGTATTACCAGTCACCCCTACAAATCAATTTGTAGGGGCGGCTCAATCACCAGCTGCCCCTACAAATAGATTTGTAGGGACGGCTGTAGTGCTAGCCGCCTCTATAATACCTATTTGTAGGGGCGGTTCAATCTAGAGCCGCCCCTACAGTACGTTTTTCCGCAAAAAAAATTCAAATTTACAATTCAAATTCGACCAGAACTGTTTGTTTCCGCATATTCCATCCAGCGTTTGCGTTGCCGAACACCGCGCGGCCAACGTTCTGAACCGCGTTCGCATTGCCGAACGCCGCGCGACCAACGTTCCGAACCGCGTTAGCGTTGCCGAACGCCCCGCGACCAACGTTCCAAACGCGACTACAAGCACAATAGTATTATATAAACTACAATTACAAGTCCAATTCATAAGAATATATACGATCCATCATTAAATATACAAATTCCATACACATTGTTATCAACGTCCTAGAGCTAGCCTTTCAGTCTCACGAAGGTGTTGGTACTGAGGATTTCTACCTAAGTCAGACTCTCGGTCATGGTAGGCGCCTTTGACGTGTACAATCTGGTCCAATATGAAGTTGCAAAGGTCGCCGACGAGCTCTAAGAGTTGGTCATCCTTGTATGGGTCTTTTCTCATTCCTTTCTCTTCTCTCCACAACAAGAGAACAAGTTTCGGTTTAGTATTTCATACCATGTACGAAGTTTTTATACTACTGATGAAGAGGTTCAAACTTACCCTTAAGGGGTGTCTCCTGTAGGCACTGGTGTTAATCATCATAGAACATATATAGTATCCACAATGTACACTCCCAGGCTTCTGCTTGGGGCACTGTGTGTTTTGCATATGAAAATGTTAGGTAATGCTTTTGACAGCCATGTAACAGAGTACTAAAGAAGTAAGTTACACTTACCGCACATAGTGTTTTTATAGCCAGTTTTTCCTTCCTTGCTGAATCATGCCTTCCGTGATGATGAGTGACATAGAACCTAAATGCCATGTTTGAATTATTTTAGCAAATACAACTTGTTAGTATCCAAAAGTGAACGTTACAAGTATGTATACAAACATATAAGCTAATGAGGATTGTCGATATGTATACGTCTTGATAATCGATATGAAGTCTTTGTATGTCGCCGGGTCCTTATCTATTGAATCAAAGACCCATGCCATGCTCCTCCCGACATCGACAGCTATACAAATCTAGTGGTTGCTGCATGGATTTAATCATAGAACTAGATAAGCTCTTTTGCATCGAATAAAATATATCGAACAAAGCTTTAAGTATAGAGTTGAACTTACTCAAAGTAGTATGGTAGCCATATAGTAGAGTGTTGTTGTAGATTTTTGAAAGCCAGAGCAATGTATGCCGCAACCTTAAGGGACTCTTCCTTTAGTTTCGCCGTATGGATGCGCTCTTTCTCCCGGAGAGTCTTTGCAGCAGCTAGCTCTTTGGCATCCAGTGTCCACTGTTTAGGGTAATTAAAATTTGTTTGGGCTATAGCTTGAGGGTCTAGATACCCGGCTTTCACACTTGGCATTTGTTTGATAATATGCACTTGCATTCTACAAATCACGGCGTGGGTTAGTTACAATAAAATTCAAAGATTACATTCATATCATATCGGGAGGACAAGGACTTACAGGCACCATGTGCGAATTAGATTCATCTCCATTTCTCCCAGGTGAAAGCATGTGTGCATGTCATTGAAGTCAGACAATTTTCCCAGCTAGGCATCCAAATGTGCTGGTGGGGAAGCATGCTTGTATGATATCTATGCTCGTTGGGAGAACACGCAAGTACCAATCATGGAACCTTCTCATTCCAAGTGGTAGGCGCTGGATGTCCCGGTTTGGTAGGAAGGGCTTGCCTCTTTCATATGTTTTTGGGCAATCCTTTGACCATTTGATGTCATCAACATTTGGATACTGCTTTGCAATTTGGTGGAGTTTGCTAGTTACGGCCTCCTCAGAACCCCATGATGGGACTTTTTTAACTTGGTTCTCAGGCTTGAACTGGTCATGGGAATACCACTTGGACACCGACGAGACGTCTTTGATCGGAACATAAATTGGCCTCATGTTGATTGGAATCTTCTTTCGAAGTTCCCATTCAGGCACGTCCTCGTCTCCTTGTGCATCACCTTTAGGAGGCACTCGTTGTTCATGTATCGGCTGTGCGTGTTGAGAAGACTATGGCATCTCATCATGCACTTGCTCGGTACGAGCTAGAGAAGGTTGTGGCATCTCATCAGGCATATGCTCACTAGGAGGGGGGAAGAATGTGGCATCTCAGAAATGTGGTGGTCATGAGACGGTGAAAACATCTCCCCTACCTCAACAAATCGCTCCAAATTTGGGATAGGGGGAGGCGGCGAAGAAGTAGTCAATATAATGTCCCATTTGTGCCAGAGGATGAACTGCCCAATAACGTCTCCGAGTAACACCAGCCCCTCGGGAGTTGCGTAGTCTATCCTTCACTGCATGAACTCAGGCTTCACGGTATGCACCTCGACCCTAGTGTAGTCCGGCGGTATCTTATTATTGTGGTGTAAGCCACTGGGAGGATGTGCCACACCCGTTGCCACCTCCATCACAGTGTTCTATCGGCCGCTGAGAAACACCAAGGTGCAACTAGTTGGTTCCCGTATGCGATCGACGGGGGTTGTGGCTGTAGTGGAACCTTGGCTGCTAGGAACTTTCTGAGGGCTACCAACTAATGCCAGTTCTCCCGGTGGCGTCACTAATATCCGTGGCTCCATAGATAGTCCTTGCTCCTCCAGCGCCTTCGCAACTAGAGCCTTCACTTGGAGCTCAAGACTAGTCTCCCAGTCTCTACCATGTTTCTTGTACATGTGCCTATCCTCTTCGAATCTATGCTTCCAGGTCGTCCTTTTCTCTAGCCCCCTGGTGCGGCCTGTGTGCTTCTTGTTTCCCAAGCCAAGGCTAAGCTCGTCCCTCTCTCTGGAAGGATTGAATGAGTCATTCTCCTTGTCTTCAGCATATTTCAGTATCCTTGATACTGCCTCTTAGGTCTCCGGCTTATCAAACTTAAGATTACCACCGGATGATTCTGTACTCCTCGCATATATCCAGTTCCTTGAGCGTACCTTCAAATTCGTCACATCGATATTCCCAGCAGCTGCGGCCTCTTCATCCATCTTCCTAAACTGCTCTTCCTTGGCATAGTAGCCACCGGAGCCTAGATGATGGTAGTGTTGTTCCTCTTCCCTAGCTCGGTGTTACGGGCACTGAGCTCCAATGCCTCCGGTGAAGTCTTCTGAGCCACGAGCTCCTCCCATTGACTAGGAGTTATTTTGCCGAACTCTTTGAAGGGAGTTAACCCCTTTTGGATATACTTCATGTTGAGCTCCGACCTCCAACGTCGGAATGACTCTCCCATCATCCTGAAAGCATTTTTTTACTAGTTCGTGCTTACCCTCCAGAAATCTAAAATTGAGCTTGAGGTGCCTATCCCATAGTTCATTCTTTTTGTTCTGTGGTATCTCTTTCCAGTTAGGGATTGCTGGGTTCAATTTATCTCTTACTAGGGCCCCGATCGCATTACGGAATCGTCCTCTTAATTCCTTCGGCTCAAGGATCTCCCCTGCTGGCCCGACCTCCGTTATCACATAGCATGCCTTATCTGGATATAGATTTCCTTTTCTATCCCCTCGTTTCCTCTTAGGCTTGGTAGTCGTGGTTGTCTCTTGAGGTTGTGGAGCAGAGGCATCATGATCCGTCTTTGTGGCTATTACCTCTGCTCTCCTTTCCTCTACTCTGTCTTGTCCAGCGAGATGTCGCGGACGTCAACGTCGTCTTTTCTGAGTTTTAGGAGGGACCTGCATATACGACAGGTCAAAGTGTTAGCAGAGGTAACACAGCCAAAGCTTTAGCAAAATTTACAAGCTAAGCCTTTTTCCCTACCTCCTCGTTCGGGTCAAAATCCTTGTCCAAATCTTCCTCCGTTGGCCTCCTTCTAGCTTCAGGTGGGAAAGGATCCTCGGGACTTACATCTCCCTCTTCTGAGTCCTCATCATCATCATCATCCTCTTCTTCTTCGCCTTCAGTAGCCTCTCCTGCTCTTCCTTCTACTCCCCCTTCCTCCTCGTCACACTACTCCTGAGTAAGCATCACTTCTAGATCATTTTCTAACTCGTTATCGAACTGCTCCTGAGTTAGCTAGTCCTCTAGTGCTTGCTTCTCACAGGTTGGCTGCTCATCATGCTCGGGGCATCGGGCTGCACTGTCTGGTGTCCGCGACATTATTTCGCGCTTTGTTCTAATAGATGCAAGAAAGTGTGATTTAGGTACGCGAGAAGGTATAAGAAATAAAAAAGGTCTATAAACCAAAGTAGTCCTATAAAACAACAATATATCAAAAAAACGAGACGTAGCAGTAGTAGAGGCCTCAGAAACATGTCAATCATCATCTGATCTTGAACTTGGAGCATCAAGGCATCATAACAGAGAAGAGAGGAGAAGGTAATGTAGGGGCGGCTGCTAATGATGCCAAGTTCCTCACAAGTTCTTGATCATCAGTTCATATTCCATATAATGTATGGACTTAGACAATTTTATCATCGGCAAAACAAAGGAGAGGAGAGATTTGGCAAAAAAGGCAACAACTGCATGAGTAGAGAAGAGTATAGGGAAGAGGACAGCAGCAGTAGTAGAGCAGAGTATAGGGAAGAGGACAGCAGTAGAGTAGTAGTAGTTTCTAAGAGTATAGGGAGGAGGACAGCAGCAGTAGAGCAGCAGCAAGAAGACTCACTATGCATATATAAAACAGTGGGCCTATCTTCTAATCATCAAGATCACACAAGCCAACTTGAGACAGTTTACACTGGGACTGATTAGAACTCAATACCTCACACGGAAGCAAAACAACAGTTCACAATTTCCAAAAGATTTGACTGTATGCTATGGAGGCAGTTGGACTGCTACCTACACAGACAAATGACAACAACAACAGTTCAGGTCACAAATATTTAGCAATGAGGACCAGATACATGTTCACTTAATCATGCAAAAGAAATAGACTAATCCTTCAAATATCAGCTAATGATTACTTGAATAGAGTATTCACTGTTGGTTACGAAGCATATAACTTAGACAACTTTGTCAATGAAACTTCAAATGCAAGAACATCAAATATGATTATCTAAATAAATGATAACAGTATAGTATTTCAATTTCGGCAATTAAAAAGAATTGATGATAACAGTATAGCCAGCTCCACACAGGAAGGGAGGGGTGGTAAATTTTTCTAACTACAGCTTGCCTCAACAGTTTGCTATATCAATTATAAGCAAATATCTATCAAAAGAACAGTGGAAACATATATAATCTGGTAAAGAACAATGTGTTGGCATTTGCTTCAAATCATGTACTAAACCATATAACACAATTAAAAAGAACAATATCCTGTCAAGATGATTCAACAAGTAGGACTGATTGGGCTGGTTCGAAGTGAAACCATTTGGAGAAAGGGTTGTTTAGTTTGAGCTTTTAACTTTAAGTAGCCAAACCACTATTTTAAGTAGTCAAAACCCGGATAAATTTGTTTTTTTAGTTTATAACCGCCAAGTAGGAGCAATGCATTTCCCACATTCAGATTTGACTCAATCCGGCCTAGGTGTAGTCTAGGCAATGCAAAAAAAAATATTAGGAACACGGTCGAATTCTGACAAAACCAAGTGCTGACAAAACTGAGGCCACTAAGGCTGTGGCCAGTGACCTAAGGCCATGTTCAGTTGCACATATCTCCAACTAACGCTGTCATCATCCACATTGTCTTGGCTCAAGAGTCAAAACTCAAGAGGTCCTGCAATGCAGACACGAACAGCCATGCACATGCTCTGAACTGGACAAACAGGTGAGCTAACTAACACTTCAGCGCCCATAGCAAACAATATTACATACATAACTCTCCAATATCCTATCTTTTTTTTTTCATTTTCCTGCAATAAGGTGATATATTTTCCACACATAGATAAGTTAATACTTTCTCCATGAGCCATATGCTACAGAAAACCAGCAGAAACCTAATCCAAAAGCATGCTACAAATGTTAGCTGAACGGACAATTTGCCAAGTTGGCAAACGACGCACATTGTTATGTAAATTAGGGCAATGACAGACGCATAACGCCCATTGGTGATCGGCAAATAGAGGCGCCACGATCCAGGAGGCTAAAGTAAACTGCAACTACTGGTTGTTCCTAAGCTGCTTGCTGATGTGACCAGAGACTATGGTTGCTTTAGGCACAGATATATATGGTCCTAGGCCAGGTGGGAAAATTTTACAGAGAAAATAAACGGCTTCAAATTAGAATAGAAAAAATAATTGATTTTGGGAGACTAAAATTATCTAAATAATTCAAATTTCCTTTAGTTGATAACTGATATCTTATTCTTATGGCACGTAGACGAAGAAGACAGATAAACAACATAAACATATTTGTTTATTTATATTTGCTCTCAAATCAGCGGGTTGCTGCATGAGGCAGCCTTCCAACGCTTGTTGGTGATCTCAGATCCTAGACGAACATGACAGTCCTCCTTAGAAAATTATAGGGTTTTTAGATCAAAGATTAAATGCCTAGAAAAACAGCAATATAATCGAGTACCAGGTTACTGAAGTTTTAGAACAGTACACAAATATTAAAAGTAACACAGGTTATATCCTCACAGGTTTAATTAACTGATCGGCAAGTAATCAGTTCAACAATAAGATAAAAATACTAGGCAGGTAATAAGACAATGCTAAAAATAATCAACACTACCCTTCACTGTCACGTTGTCTCACTACACCGCATTGTATCATCGAGCAATTTAATCCGCCCACGCAATTGCAATCACACCCAAGTAACACAGTACTAGCAGATTGCACAAATATAAATATCTGAACTGAAAACCAAGAGGGGCAACGGGTAACTCACAAGACGTAGATTGCACCAACCCGAGAAAGAGAGGTACACCACGCAGCGAGGAGCCCAGAACTGTGCCACGGTTGACAAAGACACGAACAAAGCGATGACGGCACCACACAAAGCGACGATATAGCAGCAGCACGCCGTCGGTCGAAACAAAGAAGCACAACCACACAGCACCACCACTACCGGTACCACACGAAGATGGCACTCACAGTCACCGAACTTAAGCTGCCGGTGGAAACCCTAGGGAGGCGGCGTGGAGTGTGGGGAGGAGCAGATCTTGTGGTGAAACCCTAGGGCGGGAGGAGCAAAGCGGGAGGGGGCGTGGGTGGGGAGGAGCAAGCAAGCTTGGTGCGAGGGAGCGGGCGTGGGTCCGGGAGGCGGCGGCGGAGGGCAGCCTGACGGCGTCGGAGGAGAAGAGAGCGCCCAACAACAGACAACACCACAGCACCACCACTACCAGTACCACACGAAGATGGCACTCATAGGTCACCGAACTTAAGCCCGCCGGTGGAAACCCTAGGGAGGCGCGCGGGTGCGGGGAGGAGCAGGCAGGAGGGGGCACGGTTGCGGGGAGGGGGCGCGGGTCCGGGAGGCGGCGTCGGAGGGGCAGCCTGACGGCGTCGGAGGAGAAGAGAGCGCCCAACAACAGAACACACCCGTGCGCCCTTTCTTTTATAGTCGGGATGATTTGTAGGGGCGGTTTCTGATCCAGCCGCCCCTACAAATGCATTTGTAGGGGCGGTTCCTTATCCAACCGTCCCTACAAATATTTTTTATTTTTTTTAATTATTAATTCTGTATTATAAAAACAATTGTGTATATATAAAACAATTGTGACCAAAATAAAAGTAATATAAAAACAATTGTGTATATGCACAAATATAATATTTTGTATTATTCTATATATGAAGAAATATATATATATATATATATATATATATATAAACAATTGTAGTCAAAACAATATAGAAAACAAAAAAACAAAAATTAAAAATTTGAATTTTAAAACTTCGACTACAATTTTATAACATTAAATGAAATAAAATGAAAATGTTGTAAACATAAAAGTTGTATAACTCATCAACATGTACAACTTTTATTTTGGTCATCTTGTTATGTGACTTTGTTTGAATGATTCAAATTTTAAAATTCAAATAATTTCAACTTGAAACAATATTTTGAAAGAATAAATGATTTCAGATGAAAAACTCATGAATACCAAAGTTGTAGAACTCATCAATATGTACAACTTTTATTTTGATCATATTTTCATTTGACCAAATTTGAATAGTTGAAATTTTGAATTTTAATAATTGACAACTTCAAACAAGATTTTAAAACCTTAAATGATTTCAACAATAAAAGTCATGAACATAAAAGTTATTGAACTCATCACTATCTACAACTTTTATTTTGGTCACTTCTTCACGTGACAAAGTATTAGTAAACATTGTTCATAAATTCACATATGACTCATAGTTTCCTGAACTATACGAGAAACATGTTGATTTGTGAACAATGTTTAATATCACTTTGTCAGATGAAGAAATGATCAAAATAAAAGTTGTAGATCTTGATGAGTTATACAACTTTGGTATTCATCACTTTTTCAGCTAAAATCATTTAATGGTTGCAAATCTCGTTCGAACTTGTCGTTTTTTTAAATTTAAAATTTTGAAGTGCTCAAACTTTGTCAAATAAAAAGAATGACCAAATCAATACACTAACTTGATAGGGCAAGATTTTAGAAAAATTTAGGAAAAAAATCATCACATTTGGAGTTAGTATGAGGGAGAAAAACTAGTTACAAATTTTACCCAGAGATTAAAAAGTAAAAGCACAACTGTTCATGATGATCAATGATGAACAAGTGTGATTTCTCTTACAAACATAAATATATAGTCTCACACGCATCCATAAATAAAGTCTTACAAATACACACTTACATAAACACTCCACGTTCAACAACTAGCTAGCCCACTGTAACGACTTTCCCCTTGACACCTTTTTGTTCCCATAGCAATATGTCTTTGGGGAGGTTCTTTTCCATAACACTGATCTTCTTAGGAAAGTCTGTGAATAACGGCATCTCATCGTAGTTATTATAAGCTTCAACATCGTCCACGCCATCAACTCCAATAATGTGTTGTTTCCTGAAGGCAACCACGTGCTTTGTCTTCTTCTTCGGGGGGAGGTTACTTTGTGGGTCAGACATATAGAAAACTTGTGCGACACGTGAAGCGAGCACCTAAGGGTCATCTTGGTAGCCTAGATTCTCGAGGTCTAGGACTATCAATCCGATCTTGTTCAGTTGGTATTGTTTGATCCAGCTGCATCGAAACAGGGCCACCGTTATATCCCTTCCATAGTCAAGTTCCTATATCTCTTCAATGATGCCAAAGTATTGGATCTTTCGCCCCAATCCATCGAGAGCCTCTATTCGAATGCCGCTGTTTTGATTCACATATTTACTATCCTTTGTGTGGGTATAGTACGTATACCATTGATGTCATAAGTATTCCAAGATGTCACCTGTCTCGATGGCCCCTCTGCCAACCTACTGATGGTAATAGAGTCTGTGGTTTTTCTAGGCAGTATGTTTTGGTCCTTCAACCATGTAGTTAGTCGTTGCTTGTGTTGTTTCATGACCCAATCATCCGAACGGCCATTTCTCTCCACCATAATAATAGCCAAGTGTTCATCAATGTACGGTTGCATCAGTTGTGTACTCTGCAAGACACTGTAATGTGTCCGACTCACCTCTTTGTAATCATGGTCAATGAACACTTTTCTACCACTGGTGCCCTTCCTAGCCAGCCTACCCTTGTGACGAGAATCGGGTTTACCAATCCCTTTCTGTACTTTTAGGTACTCTTGACAGCACTCGACGACTTCTTCAGTACTGTAACCCTCTATCATGGAGCCCTCTGGGTATGCTCGATTATGCACGTATCGACTTAGAACCGACATGAACCGCTCATAGGACCACATTTCATGCAAGTAGCAAGGGCCCAGCGCCTGTATCTGATGAACCATGTGAATCATGAGATGTGGCATTATATCAAAAAAAGCAGGAGGTAAACACATCTCCAGTTGGTTTTGTGTCTCCACCACAAATTCATGTAGGTCACTCAGCTCTTGCTTGCCAATCGTCTTCTGTGATATCTTTGAAAAGAAGTAGCACATGCGGGTGATAACCATTTTCAAGAACTCTGGCTTTATAACCCTGATTGCAATAGGTAGAAACACTGTCAGCATCACATGGCAATCGTGAGCCTTGCAGTGTGTTAGTGACAAGTCCTTCATCGACACTAGCTTCTTAACATTTGCTGAAAACCCAGTCAGGACTTTGATCCCCCTCAGGAAAGTGCATATAGCTCTCTTCTCGTTTGGTGTTAGGTTGAAGCACGCCGTGGGGAGAGTATATTTTCCATTAGCCTCAGGTACCGGGTGAAGCTGTGGCATCACGTTTAGCTGCACCATGTCTTTCCATGCTTTCAGACCATCCTTTGACTTGCATGTGTCCATCAAGGTAGCAATGAGACTCTCAAAGACATTCTTCTGCATGTGCATAGCATCAATGGCATGGGGGACCTCCAAGTCTGGCCAATAAGGCAGATACTGAAAGAAGATCGATTGTTTCTTGAAAGGTACGCCTTCGACAGGAGGTGTGCTTCTATCTCTGTTCGTCCCATCCGGATTCTTCTTTCCATAGACGACGCGTATGTTTTTCACCATTCTGTACACGTGTTCTCAGTTATGACGTCTCTCCGGAGGGGGTTCAATCTCCGGGGCATTGTCATAAAATCTAAAGAACAATTTGCTGCGGTACTTGTGACTTGTTTTTAAGAAGCGGCGGTTCCTTAGGTAAACTATCTTCTTGGATGCATCCAGGTACACCCATGTAGTACCATCTAAGCAAACCAAGTATCATGTCTTTCCTTTGATCTGTCCAGACAAAGCAAATAGCGCGGGGTAATCATTGGTAGTAACAAATATTATTGCTCTACATATGAAGTCCTCCTTTCGGAACGCATCGTACATCTGCTCCCCATGCCTCCATAGCCTCTCCATTTCTTGCATCAAAGGCTCGAGGAACACGTCTATATCAATGCCTGATTGTTTAGGGCCAGAAATAAGAATAGTGAGGAGAAGGTACTTTCTCTTCTGACACAACCATGTTGGGATGTTGTACATGGTCAAGATCACTGGCCATGTGCTATGGTCGCTCATCCTCTCATTGAAGGGATTCGTTCCATCGGTGCTCAAGCCAAACCGTAGATTCCTTGGGTCATCGCTGAATTCTTTGTGCTTCTCATCAAACCTTTGCCATTGACTACAATCAGTCGGGTGTACAATCTTATTATCATCCACCTTGCGCTCATCATCCCACCATGTCATGAGTGCGGCTTCTTTAGGGTTTAGGAAGATACGTCTCAAGCGGTCGGTCACTGGTAGGTACCATATTATCAAGGCATGAATTCTTCTCTGCTTTGCATCGTTGCCTAATGGAGTGTCCTCTGGGGGCTGAGATTCATGTACCACCTTTTTTGTACCCTTCTTATTCCTCTTTTTCCCCGTGGAGGCAGTGGCGGACCTAGGATTTTAGAGTAGGGTATGCCCATGGCAAGAAAATATTTGGATGAACAACATAAAAAGTTCACAAGAGCTTAAATAAAAGATACATATAGTTCAAACTAAATGTGTTCCATAGCAAATTGAGATTACAAAATATTGGAAGAAAAATACAATTAAATTTCAACTTTCTGATCCTTCATTGCTTGATAGCGATTAATGACGTCATCATCTTTGACTTAAAAAAAGAACTCACGCTCGGTGTGACCAAAAAAAATCATTCAAGTACTGGTCTCCCATCCTATTTCTCAACTTGTTCTTCACATAATTCATTATTGAAAACACTCTCTCTACAGTAGCAGTTGCTACAGGTAGCACTAGCACCAATTTGAGAAGTTTGTACACAAGATCATATTTGTTGTGCTTATTTGTTGAAACAAGCACGACAGAAAGCTCAGCAAGGTTGTTCAATGCTAATTACATGTGGTCTTGATGTGGAAGGGGAAGGGGAATGTACCCTGAGTGCCTTTGCAGCCCTTTCCCACATTGATTTCAGATCAATCGACTTTGACTTCTTCACTTTTTTGAAAGGAAATGCCACGGCCTACAAGGAACCAAATGCGCATCTATGAATTTTGCAATTGGCAATGACATTTGACAGAACATAGCAAAGGCAAAAGGGATTTGAATTTTGATTACCTCTGAACGAAGAAATCAAATCGAGGTCGGACAGTCGCACTTTCGGAGCAGAGAACTAGAGCAGTCAGGCTCGCCGGCTCCTGTGGCTCAGGTCGTGCCGAGCGAGCAGCTCTGGCTCCGCAGCTACCGGGAGGGGGCATCGATGTCGCGAGCGGCGGCGCAGCGCGATTCCACGTCCGTCGAACGGTCCAAGCTGCTGGCTGCCCTACCCCTACGGCAGCTTGATGGGTTTGGGGAGTGGGGAATTTGGGATTAGGGAGTGGGGAGTGGGAAGGCCAGATGGGCCATTGGGCCGTCCGGCTATGTGTGGTTTGTGGGCTGGTTTCAGTTAGACGCGAATTACAGCGAGAAAATAGTGAAGAATCGCAGTTTTGAGACCTTAACTATATTGTACATGTATATACCTCCAAGAACTGCTAAAAATTTTCTTAAAAATGTTGGGTATGCCCGGGAATACACGGGCACAACTGTAGGTCCGCCCATGCGTGGAGGCTTCGTCCTCACCGTAAAGGTCATTGTTCTTGTATCGGCTGGCCCCACACTGGGGACATTTATCTAGTGACTTGAACATTTCACCATAAAAAAGTATACAGTTGTTGGGGCATGCATGGATTTTTTCAACCCCCATTGTCAATGGACTTATGACCTTCTTCGCTTGGTATGTGTTGGCGGGAACTGAGTTTGGTTGTGGCAGCACCCATGACAGGAGATGCAATAGATCATTGAAACTACAGTCTGATCAGCCGTACTTAGCCTTCAGGATGAGCAGCTCAAGCACAAAACATAGCAATGTCCAATGTGTCGGACAACCCTTTTCAACACCATACACAGTCTCCTTCGATGCTTTTGTCACCCTTTTCAAATTTTCTAGACCTTTCGGGTTATTTAGTAAAATCTCTGGTTCAAGGGCTCGAATCATGTCCTCCAAATCATCTTCATCCCCGACACATGCTCCACCATCATAATTGGCACCACCTTCGTCGTTACCATCCCAACCACCAGCATCACCACCTTGTTCATTGCCAAACTCGAAATCCATTCGTGCATCAAGCTCTGCTGAATATTGGGACAGGGATTCTATGGTTTCGTCGTCGTATTCCTCCTCATCCTCATCGTTAATAATAACCGTTTCACCATGATGAATCCACACTGTGTAGTCCTCAACAAATCCTCGCATAATCAAATGTGATCTGATGATAGTCACATCTGTCCATGCCATACGGTTCTTGCAATCTTTACAGGGGCAAATAATTGTATCATTATTCTCTTTCAATGTCGTTGCATGCTTCTTTGCGGCTTCAATAAATTTATCCACCTCTTCACGGAAACCTGCGTTGAACCTTAACGAACCATACATCCAAGAGTTCATGTACTCCATCTTTTACAACAACAACAAAACAAACATTAAAGGACTACTTATTCATATATATATATATATAAATGAAACAAATTAATAATTGCTTGAGAATAATTGTATATACTTCAGATATATATGAATATAAATATAATATAATTACATGAAGCATACAAACACACCATGGTAGAATTAATTAATGGCTCATTTATCCATAAATAATTAAAATACATATTTATTGATTACAATAAACAATTTCAAAGACAACAATTAGCAACAATTATACTTTACCCAGTATCTTTCATACAAACCCTAGTCCAATTTCATCAAACATAAATTTACAAAAACGAAATTAATAAAAAAATCAAACCCTAGATCTAGATCCACATGCACATGAAACATCCATAAAACTAACTAATTGTTCACTAAAATCAAGAAACATGGACCAAATAAGGGTATGATCTTGTTCCCCTCCCTAATTTACCCTAGTATATTTAAAACTTTGGTCTAATTTGCTTCATAAGTAGCTCAAGCACCATAGAAGAGAGAGAAAAACAAAACTCTAATTACTCATTAACCAATCATTAAAACTTCAAAAAAAATATAGAATAGCATTTTCTTACCTTCTACAACCTCTCCACCAAAGGATTTGAGAGCAAAACCTTCTCCCCTTAGTAAAGCAATTTTTGGGAGGTGCCCAAGGTCTCCCCACCTTTCTTTCACGAGTTGGAGTGAGTGACCCGAGGAGGAAGAAGGTATAGCAACTGTTTTATATGTGGGTCATTTGTTGGGCGGCTGGTGATTGAGCCACCCCTATAAATCGGAGCTATATATACGGGGGCATTTGTAGGGGCGGCTCAATCACCAGCCGCCCCTACAAATAGCATTTTCATGGGCGGCTGGTGATTGAGCCGCCCCTACAAATCAGACCCCATTTGTAGGGGCGGCTCGTAACACCAGCCGTCCCTGCTGTTCCATTTATAGGGGCGGCTGGTGTCTGGGTACCCGAGCACGCCACTGTAGGGACGGCTTTATCACCAGTCGCCCCTAAAAAAATTCGAACCGTTGCTAAAAATTGTTTTTACGTAAGTTAAGGTTTGTATTGTTGTCTGCCATTGGTGTACGAAAATGGTTTTCTTTTTCAAATCCAACGACTAATTCAATTAGGGATAAACTAGACTCGACTGTTGATGCAAGGGTAAATCGGACTCGACTCTTGTTGCCAATTAAGGTCCTAGAGGTAACATGACCAAATGAATGGAATCAGAGGCAAATTCTGATGGGTACCACCGACCGCAAATTACGTACCTAATAGATACATATGGCCATGCGCAATGCATATAGAACACTCGTACTATTGTACTAGATTAACATTAACTACGTAGCAAATTTTTCATGCCAATTGGCGTATGTACGTTTGGAGAATTTTTTCTAGACTAGAGAGAATGTCTCACGGCCTGCTTTATTTAGTTCGTTGTGCAAGATGCAAAAATTTTTTTTTTTTTGCAATTTATCTACTCATACTCCGTACTAAATAAATATATACTCCAACGTACATTATTAGAGACTTTTTTTTCTTTTGTGAAGAGCAAGTTGGCGGTGGACCTCGACAATACAGCTAATTAAGCTGGCGGTGTTCTTTTTTAGTTTCTGCAGTATAGTACCTGTCATTGCATGCGCCAGGGCGCCAGGACGCTGGACGTGCGCTTTATTTGACACATGCACACGCGGTCCTGAATTACGTGCACACTGGTGACGTCAGCACCATGACGTAAGTATGCTTGTTCTGTTCTTCGTCACATCATGCATTCATGTCGATCGTCGTCTGGATCGATCGGGTCGCTGGATATCAACATCCATGCATCTATAGGCTATAGCTAGCTAGGGTCTTGTTTAGATATCCTCAAAATTTCAAGTTTTTTCACTCTCTCTTCATCACATCAATTTTTAACCGTTTGCATGGAGCATTAAATGTAGGTAAAAAAAATAACTAATTGCACAGTTTAGTTGGAAATCACGAGATAAATCTTTTGAGCTTAGTTGGTCCACGATTAGACAATATTTACCAAATAAAACGAAAGTGCTACTATTTATCAGGTTGAAATTTTTTTCAATCTAAACAAGGCCTAGCTAAGTAGATTTAATTTGCTGCTTTGTTTGTTCTTTCCTTCAGGCGCAGGGACGGATGTGGCCACGTTGCAATTGCATGCAACAAAGTCCACGAGTTTTTATTTCTTTTTTTTTTTTGGAAAGGGAAAGTCCACAGGTTAGAGCACACGGTATCGATCACAACGGCGATAGACGTGTCCACGTCGTAGAATGAGGATGTTCACATGGGAAATAAGTGTGAATATTGGCCCTCATCATTTGAGCTACTTTTCAGCCATAGAATAGTGTTTTTCTCTCACAATATTTCAGCATATAAGCATCAGCATAAGCCAAATTTTAGCATAAGTTACTTATCGAGATGCCACCGTTGCCTATAATTATTTCCTACTCCCAGGGAGTAGTTACTCCCATGTGTATATCTCTAGATTTATGACGTATATGGCCTGACGAAGTGTATGTAGATGGAGTATATCATCATACTAGACCATCTAGGGTACTATGTATGACAAGTATGTATATATACTTAGAGTATATGGTTATACTTATTTTATATGCTACTATCATAGTATTATATAATATATTAAAAAATATGTGCTCTTTTGAAAAAAAAATCATATAGTAAAGATCTGGAGTATCTTAATATTAGTATGTCAACGTACTCAAACTGATAAATAAGTATGTACACATACGCAACGTGATTTATTGATTATGAAAGTAACTACTCCCAGGAATATATAAAATGCAATATATATATATATATATATATATATATATATATATTCCTTTAGTTAGTTTCCATGTTCACAAACAGACAGTATAAGTTACACCGATCAGTCATACTTTCTCTTTGTTTTTCTGTCCAAGTCGTACAAATTTCATTCCAAGAGAAAAGAAAAGGTAATAATGTAAGAATGCATCAGTCATTCAGTCACGGTCGACACGGACAGAACGAGAAGCTTAGCTAGCTGTGCGCGCGACGGCGCGAGAGGGTTGTTTTTTTTTTACGAAAATTGACAAATATGACCAAGGACCGAATAATGTTGGGATTTTACCAGACTCGATCTCACTCCATGATTATGATTGTAAACCTTGTTGGCGTCAACGTGTTAGAGAGAGCGCACTCGCTCCAGTGTCACACCTACCGCAAGCAAGTTACATGTGACGTCGGTAGTTATTAGAACCTCTATAAAAAAATGCAATTCTAGGTTTAATTTAAGTCAAACTATTTTAACTTTTTGTTAAGTTTATAGAAAATAGCATCAACATTTATGAACCTTAAACATGTATACCGAAAATGTTTTGCATGACAAATTTGGTGTGATATATATTAATGTCCTTTTATAAAAATTTGATCAAACTTAAGAGGGCTTGACTGAATACTATTCTAGCTAGAATGAATCACATATTTTTTGGGCTTCTAGAATGGAGGCAGTATAAGGACCTCTTCAATGGTATGAGCTATAATCACTAGCTTTAAACTGATAAATATAAAGGAGAGACACAGGTCACAGCAAGCAGTCTTGAACATCGTTATTATTTCTTGAGCCCATGTTAGTCTATTGCTTTTTACACTATTTACTATTTAGTGATTGAAAAATCGATTCGGCTAGCTCTAAACTGCACTGTTAGAGCCGCCCTAATGCAATAAGAGAAGAGAGGAACACAGTTATGGGTGTTGGGTTACTACACAGAGCGGTGAACGTCCGTTCGGTGGAATGCCAAGACTGAATTGAATAAAACGGTGGCCCCCCTGCGAGCTAGTGAAGAAACTACTCCATGCATTTGTCCCATAAAAAGAGTCGCTACGGAACTTGTGCTGGTCAAACTTTCTTAAATTTGACTAGATCATTTATAGAAAATATTAGCAACATTTGTAGCTCCGAATAAGTTCATTATAAACATATATTCAACGATCTATCTAATGATTTATTGGGAAAGCGAGAATGATAATTTTTATGCGACTGAGGGAGTGGACCAAAACATGCGTAACAGAGGATCGGAGTATGTATCTGTGTATATGTATCTCCATCGGAGCAGCCGCGGAGTTGAATCGCCAAACAAAAAGTCTAGTCCACACGTACACCACAGCTAGCGGTGGTTGAGTGTTGGCTTGCTGCTTGTGTTTGTTGATTCATTCTAGTCCTCTCCGCTCCGTACAGACGAGACGAGACGACTTCCGCGTTGACGAGGGCGGACGATAGATGTGTCGTCTGCTCGTGACGATCGATCGGCAGCAGTGTCAGTGTCAGTGTCAGTGTCTCATCATAAATTAAACACGATTCTTTCGTTCTTAGTTTTGATTCATCGGATCAGAAAAACGTAAGTTGTCACTAAAAAAAGCCGAATCCGAGGTGTTTATAAATTAATCTGATTAATAATAATCGATCAGGCAAATAAATGTTTTGACTTAATTAGAAACCGATGGATCCAATCCGAGTCATTTCTTAGAGAACAGTATTCATGAGAGTAAGAGCCCTAGCTACCAACGACGACATCACCTTTATTTCCTAGCTAGCTACCTAGTAATAGCTTGCATTGAGCGATGGACGACGACCTAGGCAGGTAGCTGGTCAAGGCCAAGGGTGACTCACGAGCTCCTCGACGAGACCCGCATCCATCCATATTCCATCGACCTAGTCAATCCTATTGATGACCAGTACTCGGCGGCAACGCATGCAGCCATCCATCGTGCAGGACATGTTTGAAATAGGGCATATTTGGTAGGGTTCTCTTCGGCTTTGCCTCAGGCTTTGAGTAGCCCGGTCTACCAAACGTTTTGTAAGAGTAGTCGTTTTTCCAGTGAAAAACAGATGAGCCTCTCTGAAAAAGTCATGCCAAACATTCTCATAGTTAGAGTATCTCCAGCAATGCTACCCAAATCAAACCCCCACTTATATGTTTAGGTAGTTACCTATTTTAATACTATCTATTTCTTATTGTTTTCTCCAGCAAAAATGTGTAAAACAGGCTTACAAAATCCATCCTAGCAGAGAATGACATGTGAGACCCCACTCACACTCACTTGTCACTATTGAAAAACTTGCCCATCGCTAGAGACAGGGAAGGACCGCACTGGCCAACAACAGGGAAGGGCCTCAGGCACACCGCGAGCGCCGGGGAAGGTCCGCCCACGCCAGAAAGGTCCGCCACGTGCTGGGAGAAGGCCCGCCCGCGCCGCGAAAGGACCGTCGCATGCCGAGGAGGCCAACCCCACGCTAAAGAAGGACCCCCGCGCACCAGGAAAGCGCCTCCCGCGTCGGGGATGGTCACGCCGCCTCCAGTTCGGCGAATACCTGAGGCCATGGGGAGGCTCCCTGCCAGATGGTGGAAGTTGCGGATGGAGGCCGCGGGCATCAGTGGAGTCAAGCGGGGGAGGAAACGAGCGAACTGAAATTTGGGTAGTTGAGTAGGGGGCCAACAGGAATAGTGGTGGGAGAGGAAAAATAGGAGGCCAACAAATTGGGGGGTGTCTAGTAGAGGGTCTGCCGGAGCTCGGTTTTTTCGCATCCACTACCCAAATTGGGGATAGTATGTCTAGCAGGGGGTGTTGCTGGTGGAGATGCTCTTAGTTATTACGGCTCCGGCTTCTCCTATACCAATAACCGTAGCAGTATTGTTTATAAAAATCATTTTCCTCTCTCATCATAAAATAGACATGGAATTAGAAAAAGCCGTAATTTGTAGCTTCCTCCGATTTCGGTGGCTCCTCTACTAGCGCACAGCTGGAGCCTAAAGGTTACCGGCTAAATGGGGCCTAAACTACTACTCCATCCGTCTCAAAATAAGTGTCGTTCTCTCTTCCTAAGGAGACGCTTTCAACTTTGACCGAATATATAATAAAATATTAATATTTATATTACATAATTAGTATCATTAAAGATCGTCGAATCTAATTTTATAATAAATTTATTCAGTGATATAAATATTGCTAATATTTTATACAAATATAATTAAACTTAAAAAATGGAATGGTACGAATACCACGTTTATTTTGGGAGAGAGAGATTAGCATAGATCTGTGGATGGACCACGAAACGAAAGAAGGAAACGAAAGGCTTCTATATCAAAAAAAAAAAAAAAAAAAAGAGGAAACGAAAGGCAGCCACATATTTTGGTTGGTTCGGTGGTGTTGGACGACAGACAAACAAACAAACAAACGTAGGTCCACGTGATCGTCCTCGTGTCATCCTGTGTGCGCTTTCCATGCGCTCTCCTTTTCTTGCTCGTGCCACACGATGATGCTCTCTCTCACTCTCTTGCTCGTGCCACACGATGATGCGCTCTCTAGAGCTACCAGCGGCAACGTTTTAAATCATACGGCACCTGCGCTGGCCGCCCGCCGCGGACTTGACGCGGCGCATCATCAACTGAAAATTTGCACGCATAGGCACAGATTTATTATATTTATCATCCTATATAATTAAATTTGTTATTACACCCTGGAATAAGCTAAAATGGAGGTTTTGTTTGTTGGACAAGTACTATGAAGACAAAAGAAAAATGATAGCCAAATTTCGGTATGTTGCATCCAAAATACCGAATAAATTTGTTGACCTCGAATGTATTCAACATTATTGCATGTTTTATTCGCAATGGTTGGATCTCTTTTTTTCTTCAGGAACGCTTTAAAATATGTTTGAACATTGCGATAATATTTTGGGTATTTTCCAGATATTTATGTACATTTTTCTATTTTTCTAGAACTAAGCCCCATTTTTTAAACCTTCTAGACATATTTTTATGAGCTCAAATTATTTTATTTGGATTTTTCGTGTTCCAACCTATCTTCTTTTTTTAGAATTTGCAGAAGCTTAAAGTTTTTTTTTGTTTGAAACCCCTATTAGTTTTAACCAATATATTTTAATTAAAAAGGATAAAATTGCCTTGTAAACCATCTTAACCTGTGTACAGAGGTAAGTGAAATGGTTTTGAGAGTTGAGGGAGGTAGTTTATCCGTCTTGGAGTTTGAGGAAACCTTGACCGACAATAGTTTAGAGAGGTCAAAAGGATTTTCCCCCCTGAGAATATAATTGATAATTGATTGGAAAAACTCCATGTGACCTCCCCAACTTTCGCCAAAGTTCAATTTGCCTCCCCCAATCAGAAAACTCTGTTTTTATTGTCCATCTTTTAAAATCGTCCAATTTTCCACGGTTGGTTTCGACAGTGATTTTGGTTAATATGGCACCACATCAGACACGCTAGCATGGCGCCACGTCAACCGCTAGGAGGTAAATCAGACTATGTTAATAATTCTAAAGGTCAAATAGATTTCATCATAAAAATTACATAAATAAATTTTCAAAATGTATCCAAATACTTTTTTGAAAAGTTATGTAATTAGAAATCTCTATTTCGATTTAATATTAAACATTCATACAAATCTTGTCTAAGCTCGAAAAGTTTTTGAAATCAATTTTACTCCCTCCATCCAAAAGTCTAAATCGTTTAAGCGCCTCGGGCACGGTGACCATGGAGAACTTCAAGTGTGTCCATTTTCATTTAATCACCATGCTCTCGTTAATCCTCAGAGCGTCTATTCGTTTTCCCATGTAAACGGAGGCTAACGTCGTTGCATGTGGTCATGTGGAGATGCATGCGGAGGCTCCTTAGATAGAAAACGGAGCTGATATACTCCAGCCATGCATTTTCTACTGAATGGCAGCCATGCATTAATTCAGACTGGGATACCAGGAGTTTTGAGCGTTGGAAACCAAGGAAAATAGGAGAGAGAAGCTTAGACGATTTAGACTTATGGAAAACTTAATTTTGCTAAGACGATTTAGACTTTTGGATGGAGGGAGTATTTTTGTTTTCTAAATTCATGCTCTATCATATACATGGTGCATAGCTTGAAATTATTTGAATCATATACGGTCTCATTTTGATGTTTATTTGCTAACAGATGCTCTTATTATCTATTTTTACTAGTCAACGCGTTGACAACATAGACCACGTAGGAGTTCATAGATGACTTCTATGACAACACAAGTATTTGATCCTGTTCAGTCTGAACACACGTCTTGAGTCTAGGACTCAAACTCTAGGTGAGTGATTTCAACCACAAGGAACTAAACCAGCTCGCAATATTTTGTTAAGTTATTTTCATATCATTTTTATGTGTTAATTCTATGGTAATAATTAAATAATATCACCCTGTAAAAGGCCTCTATAATAACAGTATAAGGGCGCTAGCTATCAAGTTGAGTATAGCCGCTATACAGTCAAACTGTACATCCATCAACCAACACCAAGCTAGTACTACTAAGCTACGAAGACAAACCAAAGATTAGAAATGGCAGACAGGCTCATTAACGAGCTGCAGGACGAGCTGGTCAATGGTCCAACCAGGCACGGGAACGTGCACCGGTGACCGGATCGGTCCGGTCAAGTCCTCCATCTCCTCCAACGACGCCGAGTCCGCCGGTCCGGTGGCCCAGCCACCCCTATGGGTGTCGGCGAACAACCCGCCGCAGTAGTAGTCGTCGGCGTAGTTATAATCGCTGCTGCTCCAGCAGGTGACGTCGTCGCCGGAGATCACCGGAGATTCAGTGCCGGTGGTGATGGTGGTGGTAGTAGAACAAGAGCCAGATGGCGTAGTCGGAACGATGCTATCAGTGTAGGTACTGTCGTCATCTTGAGGTCGTCGTCCCTTGGTGGTGGTGGTGCTGGCAGCAGTAGCAGCAGGGACGACGATGGTGGTCGATGTCTCGAGGATGACCGGCGCCTCCAGCGAGTCGTTGGCCGTGCAGGTGTGCTCCGCCACATACACCACCGTGTACTCTGGGGTGGTGGTGGCGGCGTCACCGCCGTCGTCGTTGCGCTGCACCGTCCGCTTGGCCGGGCAGCCTTGCTCGGCGCTCCGTGTGCACCTGTAGTAACTCCTGCATGGATAAGAGATATATAATGGGCGCCAAGTAACTCAGTGCACTGAAAGTTTTTTTTTTTTTTTGACTTTTGCTATTTATCTGTCAAAAGATTTTTGGGTACTAAATTTGTTAGATTTCTATACTTTGATTTTGTGCTTTAGGATTTGTGCTACAACTGTCTACTGGATCGCATATATAAAGAATCTGACAAATTCAACACATAACTAGACACTCCCTTTTTTGTTATAGCAAAACAATACTGTGAAGATTTGGAGGCAGTAATAATCAGCTTATAATTCTGTAAAAAAATGCAGCTTTTTATTTGCAAGCATAAAACTGTCTCGATCGATCGGTCAATGGTGTGCTTGACTGCATTGCATGCGACAAGGCACAACGTGTGTCACGACAGTCATATTTGGTTAGGGCGCGTTTACTTCCCAAAATTTTCTGGGGTTAGGTACTGTTTGGCTATTGTACCACTTTCGTTTGTATTTATTAATTAGTGTCTAATTATGGATTAATTAGGTTCGAAAGTTTCGTCTCGTGATTTCTTATCCAACTGTGGGATTAGTTTTTTTTTCGTCTACATTTAGTACTCCATGCATGTGCCGCAAGATTCGATGTAATACTTTAAGGTGAAAATTTTTCGAATCTAAACAGGACCTTAGCTATCACTAGCAGGGGACCCGACCCAAACTGATGGAAGGGACAGCAGCAAAGGGTACTGATACTGAGTAGTACTCCTACTCCGTAATTGAATCATAGGGATCTGGCAACTGATACTAGAGTATTAAAATAATATATAGTACTAAAATAATATTAATAATAGAGTATTAAAATAATTACCTGGGGTACATGGCACCTTCAATCTGCTTCTGCCCGTACTTCCTCCACCGGTACCCATCGAAATCGGGCACTGACGTCACAATCGACTTGCTCTGTTGCTTCTTCTTCCTGCAGATGGAAGAGTCGAGTCATCAAAATCATCAGGGCAGGGTTGCGGGGCCGGGGATCCATTCGTGCAGCGTGGCGTGATGAGGGACGCGGATCGGAGGAGCTGGAGCTGTACTGCTGGAGCCATGGACCACGTACGCACCTTCTTTTGCAGCGAGGAGGAGGATAATGCTGAGTCCGTGCATCAGCTGCAGCAGGCGCCTCATCGTGCTGTTCGTCGTCCTTGGCGTCGCTGCTGTCGTCGTCCCGGTCTCTCTTGCTCCCCTGACCCTGTCGGCGCCGTCGTCCGGCGCCGCCGCACGACGACGCGTCGGCGGAGGCGGCCGTAGCCGATGACGCAGCAGCAGCAGGTCCGGATCCGCGTCCGCCGCCAGTAGTAGTACGGGCCACGATGGCAGCTAGCGGTAGTCCGGCGGCGGACTCCGCCTTAACCGCCGGAGGCGCTGGTGTCCAGGGCGGCGCCGGTGAAGCAGCAGCAGGTAAGAACAGTAGCGCGCGGAGCTGCGCCAGGAGCTCCTCCTCCCGCCCTGCTAGCGCCGCCGCCATCGCTCGCCAGATGCCAGGAGCTCCGACTCCTGCTGCTGCTGATATGTTTAGTTTCTCAGCTCGCAGCTCTGACTTGCTTGTTTATAAAGAGCAGACGTATATGCATGATGCATCATGGATTCATGGTCCCCCACACGCGTATGCACACGTGGCCTTTTTGCCGGTATGGATCGGCTCCGAAAATAAACTTTCCGCGTGTAGGCCCGCGATCGCCGGATGTGTGCAAGCTGGCCTGTAACCCGGCGAGGATCACTGTTCATCAATACCTTCAAAAACTCGTTACTGTACCCCGCCCGTTATTGTAGCAACGCCACCCGTTACTGTTTCGTCTTTCTTTATTTTCGCCCATTACTGTTTCGTGTTTCGCCTTTTTTTTTTCCTCTTCCTTCTTTTTTTTCATGGTGCATACCTCCTCTTTTCCCCTTCCTGCGCGAAGCGCTGGTTTCCCTCTAGTTTCTGTATGTATATGTCTGTACGTGTTGCACGAGGTCCGTACTTGCATATACACAAGGTACTAGTACGTACTACTACTTCAATTTTGTTTCGGGAATGCTTCTTTACTAAGGGGCGCTCGTGCGGCACGCACACCGTGTGGGCCGTCCCATGTGCGCACCGTTGCCATCAGATGCGTAGGTACGCGACGCCTGCACCACCCCTGCGCGTTCGTGCCTGCGCCCGACCGCACCACCCCCAACCCTACCACAGATGGTGACATGTGGTGCTCCATCTCTCTCTGTCCCTTCTTCCTCAACTCCAACGGGCTTAGAAGGGGCTTGGGAGAGGTAGTAGGCCGGCTAGGCGGTGGGATGGTGGGAGGGCCACGGTTAGGGTTCCGACGGTGTAGGAGGTGGCCGGTCTAGGTTGGGACGGGGGTGCCCATGGCCATGGCGGAGAAGAAGGAGGTCGACTAGGACAGTGGGCGTCCAAACCTGTACATGAGTGGCGAGGAGGTGGGCGGGGTGCGGCCAGCGGCGAGGCAACTGCTGGCCGGGGGCGGCGGCGGAGGAGGCGGGGGTGGGGGAGGAAGGGGTCGCGAGAAGGAAGGTGAGCTGGCGGAGTTATGCACGCCTGCACACACGGACGCTAGTAAAGTCCATTTTCTTTAACTCTATTTCTCGTCTCTTCTTTGTGACGATGACATGCAGTGTTTTGTTTATTCTCAACTTCATAAAGAGTTTCCAAGAGATTGGACCTCATGTTAATTATTAGTTTACTCGAAAACTTCTATATATGGATTGATGTGCTAAATTAAATAGGAATTTTGTTGGATTCTAGCATGTATCCCATTCTTTGTTCCAAGGGAACACATAGGAAAAATTACAACAACAAACCTAATGCCCCACAAAATTCCTCCGACAATTATTTGTTCCAAAGGGCTTAAAGATAACATGACCATGCATATGACTGGAATCAGAGGTAAGTGGGGCTAATGGAGTCGCTTAATTACAGAGACAAGACTATGTAGTATTATTAGAGCTAAGTGGGGGTGATGGAATTAGAGGTAGCTGTCCATGCAATGCATGCAGAACACTTGTTACCATTGTACTCCATGAGGTTTACCAATTAACGATTAACCACCTAGCAAATTATTCATGCCATTTTGCGCAAATTTGGAGAAATTTTTTTTAGAGAGAATGTTCCCCCGGCCCGCTTTTATATCAATGACACAAATTATATGCCGTATACATCCCCGAATTCAAGGCGCACCTTCCACATTAGCAAAAGAGACCTAACACCAGAAATAAGATTATAAAATACCAACCTCTTTCTACCGACATCCTCACATCCATCGGCATATAACCATCACCCTGTCAAAACTTCAAAACTGTAAAAAATCTTTTATTAGCGTGATCAGGTAGAAGGAAGAAGAATAGGAAGTAGAAAGAAAGAAAGGGAAGAAGGGAGGACAAGTGGGAAGAGGAAGAATCGAGCCCCGTCTTGCATCTCAAGCTGCATCCTCCCCTGGCTGAAAGTGGTTTTTATGATTTTCTTGAATAAACTCGGTGTACAAAGTAATTACGTAAGGAGAACATATACAGTTTTTTTTATCCCCTAGCTTTCTTGTTTATTTACAAATCTTTTCACATAACTAGCATATAATCGCTTCTCTATAAAATACTGCTCAAGAAAGTTTTCTCTGAATTTAACTTGTAAGTTACTTTGGGAGCTCTGCTAAACAAACCCCCATGATAATGACACGTGTAAAGCTAGTTAATATAAGGTATTTTTATTAGGAGTTGTGCAAGAAATCTGCCTCTAAAGTATATAGTTTAATTATTTATACACATCCTGAAAACTAACTATTTTGCAATAATTGATCTTCTAAACAAATATATGCATACTATTAAATAAAGACTTTTCCTTTTGTGATGAAGAGCAAGTGGGCGGTGGACCTCGACTGTCCTTTTACGGGCCCGTTTCACATGGCTTCACCGGCCGCTTCACGAACAGATTCACGCGCACATATGCCAAAGGCTCCCACACCGCTCAGCTTCACCACCAAATAAAGTCCCCGTTTTTGCGCTGAGAGAGCGGAGAGAGATAATGAAGCCGAAAAACCTCACTTCCCCTCGCTTCCTTTGCCTTTGGTGGGTCCCATCGCGACAATGTCCAGCTTTGCCCCATGCTGGTGATGGTGCGGGTGCGCGGGTCGCCGGGCGCGCGGACCACCGGAGCGTGATGGCGCAGGGTCATCGGAGTGTGTGGGCCATCGCAGGACATGGGTCATCAAAGCGTAGACGACGCACGACTGTCGGAGCGCGTAGAAGTCACCGGGGCGCACGAGCTAGGTAGAGGCCAGCGGAGTGGGGTCGCCGAGGCCCGCGGAGTCTAGGCCAGCGGAGCGTGTTTGGTGCGGCTGGCATGGCACGTGAAGCGAGCACGGGAGGATAAGGAGGAGAAAAGGAAGAGAGAGAAAAAGGAAAGAGAATATAAGGTGTGAAGAAAAATAAAAAAATAAATAAAGGGAAGGGCATTATTGTCGTTTTAGTTTTTTCCTACCATGAGAAGCTGTTTTATCAAACAGTACACCAAAACAGCTCCAACTGTACCGGTAAAGCATGCACAGATTGCCAATAAAAACTCATTCACCGATGAAGCTGAGATGTGCCGACCCTAATTTGTGCCGTACCTGTCATGGCATGGGCCAGGACGTACGCTTATTTGTTTGACACATGCATACGCGGTCCTGAATTGCGTGCACACTAGTGATGTCAGCACCATGACGTATGCCTGATTAGCTAGCTGTACTACTGTTTGTTTCTTTAGGGGTAGTACAATACAACCTTTAGCGTGTGTTTAGTTTCAAAAACTTTTCCTAAAAAGTGCTACAGTAGCCATCACATCGAATCTTGCGATACGTGCATGGAACATTAAATGTAGACGAAAAAAAACTAATTGCACAGTTTTGTTGAAAATCGCGAGACGAACGTTTTAAGCCTAATTAGTTCATGATTGAACACTATTTGCTAAATAAAAACGAAAGTGCTACCGTAGCTAAATTTCAACTTTCCCCCAAATAAACACGGGCTTAGTTTTTATTGACATCATCGCGCATTCATTGTCGATCATCTCAGGACCCGGGTCGCTGGATATCCACATCACATCTATAGCTAGGTTACTCATTTGTTCCTTCAGCGCAGCTGCGCAGGGGGGATGTTGCCTGTTGGCTGTTGCAAGCCACAAAGTCCACAATTTCTCTTTTTGAAAGGGAAAAGTCCACAAATTAGAGCACGGCATCGATCACTACTGCCATACATGTGTGTCCACACCGTTTTGAGTGAGTGTGAGGATGTCACATGGAATGGAAAATATGTGTGTGAATATATACTTATTGAGACGCCGTTGCATATATATGACAAAGAGACTTCCATTTTAGTTTATTTCCCATGTTCACAACTTCGCAGCAACCGACCCGAATCATACATGTCTTCAACGATAATTAATTTTGAATTCATGATGAGTACATATAGGGTGTATTTGGGACCATGGTATGTCAGCCGCGCGAGCCGTGCGGTATATCAGGCATTCTCGTAATTGTCTCGCATTAACGTTTGATAGTTCTTTTTTTCACCCGTTGCAACGCACGGACGTATTTTGCTAAAAATCTTTGCCCTTTTTTCTATAAATTCAGCCAAGCTTAAAACAAACTTGACTTAACCAAAGTTTAAGAATTAATTTATTAATCAGGGACAGAGGAAGTAGATGCAGCTAGCGCATGTATTTTCTACTGATGCCATGCGTTCGTTAAATTTTTAAACGCCATAATTGAATGGCATATATAGCACATAGCCAAGCAACAGTGAGTGAAAGGGAGGGACGGGTTATTATATATACTGTATATGACATAAGTATATGTATGTACGGTGCCAAGATTGAATAATACAGTAATCGGCGAGTTGAATAAAACGGTGGGCCCACGGTGAGCTAGACGACCAAGCTAGCAAGCAACATAGGATCGTACAAGGAGTCTCTATCTACGTACAGTATGTATGTATCCATCGGAGCAGCCGCGGAGTCGAATTGTTGAACACCCGAATCGCCAAAAGTCTAGTCCACACGTACGTGTCGTACACCAGCGGTGCTTGTGTGTTGGCTTCGTTCTTAATTGTTGCAGTGATTAGTATTAATCTGCCGCTAGCTGTCTGCTTCTTTGTTTCATTCTTCCGGTCGCCCGTCCGCCGTCCCCTCTCCGATCCGTAGAGACGACTTCCGAGTTGACGAGGGCAATGTTGTCTGCTAGTGGACAATCGGTAGCAGTGTCACTGTGTCAGTGTGTGTAGTGCCCATGAAGGGCCACACGTACTACTAGGAGTAGTGAATGACTGAATGACATGAGGTTCGCAGCAACGTCATTTTCTTTATATATATATATATATACACACACACTGCGGCTGCGTTATTAGTTGCTGGCAACCAGAACAAGCTAAGCTAAGCTAAGCTCATGGGTAATTTAGGTGAGTTGGCGTTAATTTGGCACGCATCACACATGCATGCATGACTCCCTTTTTTTTTTTGGTCTTGCTAGAGGAACATGCGTGTTCGGCTGGCTTAAAGCCAGCTGGCTGGCTTGTTTTTCCTCTCACAGAATCACTGTTCACGTCCTGCCAGAACAGTATTTTTCTCTCACAATAATCAACCGGAACAGTATTTTTCAGTCCTGCCGAACAGGCTAGAGATCAGAAACGTTAGTTGTCACTAAAAGAGCTGAATCCGAGGTGTTTATAATTAATTAATCTGATTAATCGATCAGACAAATTAATAATGTTCTGACTTAATAATCAATGCAAAACAAACCCGATGAATCCGAGATGGAGACAGCCTACCTACCAACAACGTACGACAGCTACCTACCTAGCTTGAGCGAGCGACCTAGGTACGATTATAGCTGGTCAAGCGTGACTCACGAGCTCCTCAACGAGACCCGCATCTATCTATCGATTGAGAGCTACGACTTTAATTGACAGCCACGGATCTAGGACGAAGTTTCAGAGCGGGTGATAAAAGTTCAACCTCAACCTCTAGCCTCTCCTTCTCAAAACAACCGTAACAAAAATTACCTTTTAAGAGCGAGCGAGCATGCAGCGGCAACGTTAAATCATACGGAATTTTGCACGCACAGCCTTTTGTACTAGTAGCTTGTGTACTCCCTCCGTTCTAAATTATAAGACGTTTTGGCTTTTTTAGATTCATAACTTTTACTATGCACCTAGATATATATTATGCAAATGCATAGTAAAAGCTATGAATCTATAAATGTCAAAACGTTTTATAATTTGGAATAGATGAAGTAGTATATATCATCCTATACAATTGTGTTACACCCTGGAAGATAATACCTTTTCTACATGAAGGGTTGGGTTCAATTCGTTAATTGTATATACAAATACTAAGAAGACAAAGGCCCTGTTCGCTGGGAGGAATTTGGAGGAATCTGAAGGAATTTGTGAGAGAGTGAACAATGTTTTCAGCCGTGAACAGTGTTTTCCGGCTGGTTTCCTGAGCAGCCGAACGAGCCCAAAGTATAACAATATACTCAAATTTTGGTACATGTATGTTGTTTCATCCAACACACCGAACAAAATCGTTAACTTTAATGTGTATTCAAAACGTTAACCGTATGTTTCATGCGTGATGGTTCGATCTTGTATTTTTTGTGGAGTAAATTTTTTGAAACACGTTTAATTAGACATCAATATAATGCCTTGGTGATTTTCCAGATATTTATGTACATTTCTCTAGAGCTAAAACCCACTTTTTTTAAAAGCTTCTGGACATATTTTTTATGAGCTCTAAATATTTTATATGGGTTTTTTGGGTCCCAATCTAGATCCTTTTTTTTGCAATTTGTAGAAGCTTAAATGTATTTTTTGTTTATAAAAACCATACCGGGGTTTTACCGAATTCTTGTAATTAAAAAGGATGAAACTGCCGTGCATGGAAACCACCTTAACATGCATGTGTAGGGAGGTAAATGAAATGGTTTTGAGACTCAGGGAGGAAGCAATTTAGCCGGTTTATAGTTTAAGGGGGAAACCTAGACCTAGTATCGTTTTTTCTGTTTATTTACTAAGTATATGTTCTTATCGTCTATTGTGTAGTTAGTCCGCATTGGCGATATAGACCCAGAGGGAGTTTCAGGTGCTTTCTGTGACAAGATAAGTATCGTGTAGCCACCTCATATTTTTTTTGACATTTTTCATTACATCAAAAAAGAATGCTTGGATATTAGTTTTTGAAATTTTGTTTTGTATTTATTTAATAATAAAGTCTATTTGACCTCCCAAACTAGCTAAACACTCCATCATAGCTAACATGAACACATCAACTAAAGCCACCGCCGAAGCGAGCAAAACCAGATGGTTTTAAAAGATGGACAAAAAAATCAGCTTTCCCGATTAAGGAGGTGAATCGAGTTTTTGGTGAAAGTTGGAGAGGTTAAATGGATTTTTCCTTACTATATACTCATTTCAATGCACATGCGCCAGTGAGCCCTAATAAGGGATCGACGGCAGCCCATGTCCCGTGCTCCGCGGTGTCGGCCCATGGACCTACGACCCTCCGTGGGCCGGATCCTGAGATCCTAACCATCCTCGCGGCAGCCGTCGATAGGAGGAGGTGTGCCGTGTCCATCCCTTGTGTAGTTGTATAACTGTCATTTCAACTAACTGAGCAATGTTTGTTTTTGGTGTTTCTATAGAAACCAGTACAAGCAGGTAACAATGGCAATTTTCTCAAAGAAGTGTAGTGTTCACAAAAGAAAAAAGTAGCGGCAAAACTAGTGATCTTTCGCGTTGAATTCAAGCTTTTGTTTCACCTGCAAATCAGCCACAATAGTTTGGGATCAGCAAATCGGTCAGCTGCGATATTGCACAGACGAGAAATTCATCAAGGCGTTTCACCTTCTTTTGCAGTCGATGTGGATCCTTCTGCCTTCGTGTCGACGCCTGACCATGGATGTAGAAATAGGATGCTGTTTCAGTTTCTGGTGTTGGTTTTCTTCAGTTTCAGTACTTATAGCTTCATGTTCTGCTGGTTCCTTGTAACAACCAGTATATTATATTATTCCCCTATGCTTCCATGCGACCCAGTGCAACTGGTGAAGGAAACAAAGTGATAAATAGATGTGACCACACAACGGGATACAATGATACTGTATAATGTGTTGTAAAAAAAATGAGGTCTGTCCTGCGAGTTTGGATTTCAGACATCGTGGATGACTTGAAAATTGGGCGCCTATATGTTCAGCTCCATTTATTCAGTATTCATCAGCTCTAGATCCTCACTTGAACTTGGTTTTGATCTTCTAAAGATGGCATTGATATCTCGAGAACATGAACTATTGAAGCAAGAAGAAAAAAGTTCTCCTTTTTGTGCTCAGCTACAAGTTTAGATGGATTAGCTAGTTTCATTAACAAATAGTTGTTTTATTGCCAAACATTCACAGTTGTTCAATTAACAAAGTTGATTTCCCATACCAACCTGAGCGTACAATTGCTGAATAATATACGGACTGAACAGCCGATAGAAAAAGTCATCAAATAAGTATATGCATAATTTCAAAAAGTCATCAAATAAGCATATGCATAATTTCATGGCAGCGTAGCGCGCGGTGAAGACGGACGTTGCTCGAAAGCAGCCTCTCGACCAATGGCAGAAAACTTGACATATCCAACAGAAGAGATTTCAAATATCAGACTACATTCTAGGAAAAAAAAAGGGACATAATTTAACTACCTTAATAACAAATTAGGTGCTTGATTGTCTCTTGAAGCACATGGTAACATGGAGCCAAAAAAAGGCAGCTGATAGAAACATATATAGAGCTGTGCAAAAGCTACTGATGAAGGCCAATTCTCTGAATGATGAACACAAACAGGAAATTATCTAGTGCTCTAGCTACCGGAATTTACAACAGGCATAGATAGATGCTTTAGTTCATTGCCCAGATAACCAGAGTCTGAAGTCATCTTCAAATGAAATTAACGTGTCATTGCTTAGACTTGTCATCGTCATTTGAACCTTCATCATCATCAGATGACTCCACTCTATTAGGCTCTTCAGCACCATTATTACTAGTTTTAGCTCGCTTCTCTTTCTTATGCTGCTTCTTCTTTTGCCGTTTCAGGTGCTTCTTGGCTGTCCGCTCCTCAGCTGCTTTCAGCCTCTCCTCCCTCCGCAGTTCGAACTCAGCCGTCTCTTTTCTCTTCTGGTAGTCAGCATCCATTCGCGCTAGCCGGTCCTGCTCTCTCCTCCTCATTTGCCGGTACTGTAAAAGGAAGTGTGCTCGCAGATCAGATCATTTCCATAATAACTCTCATGCCTCAAATCACTTAATCCGTAAAAAAAAGGGCGTACCCAGTGCAGAAAGCTCCCGCTCTGTGCGGGGTCTGGGGAAGGGTGTTAGTGGCAAGTCTTACCCTCGTCTGTGCAATGCGAGGAGACCATGACTCGAACCCGGGACCTTCCGGTCACAGACGATAAGACTCTACCGCTTGCACCAGGCCCGCCCTTCAAATCACTTAAGCCGTGATTTGCTAAATTGGAATATGAATCATATTACAAAATTCAATAAACAAGATGGTTTTAGAATACATAAGGGCATGACATGGCCATAAGTTCCATGATTTGCCAATCCCATATCTTGGTATGTAACTTACGGGTGGGGAAATACATATATGATCATAAAAGCAGATGCCAATAAGACCATGACATTATTCAGAGGGAGGGAGGGAGGGGTTCAATCTACAATAAAAGGCCACTACGTAATGACTAATGAGTGCAGCAAACGGCAATTTTAGGTTCAGTTCTAAAGCAGAAAAATAATGCTAGAATGAATAACCCTGTTTTTCCTGTCTTGCTAAGTAGCACTAGTTACAAAGTATCTCTGCCAAAAGACTTTTTTGCACATATTCCAATCATAAGTGCAAGTTGTTTTAGGATTCCTGTTGGTTAAGTTCTTTTTTACCTGTGACCATTAATGTACAAAACAAAACACACATGAATAACATAAGATTGATGTTACTATATCCATCAGGGAAGTGTGTTCAACTTTTCATACTATTGAAATCTTTTTGTTCGAAATACCATACTTTTAGAAACTGCTAGTAAAAGTGTCACATTGTAGACAATGTCCATATGTCTTAAATGAATTATAGTTTAGATCATAGAACGTTGTACTACAAAACTTTAAATTCAATTCAATGACACAGCATCAGTATTTTTCAACATCCCAACAGCATAGACTAACCACTGTAAGTCTTTACTACTACAACAACAACAAAGCCTTTAAGTCCCAAACAAGTTGAGCTAGGCTAGAGTTGAAACCCAGCAGAAGCAATCAAGGTTCAGGCACGTGAATAGTTGTTTTCCAAGCACTCCTATCTAAGGCTAAGTCTTTGGGTATATTCCATCCTTTCAAGTCTCATTTTATTGCCTCTACCCAAGTCAACTTCAGTCTTCCTCTGCCTTTCTTCACGTTACTATCCTGACTTAGGATTCCACTACGCACCGGTGTCTCTGGAGGTCTCCGTTGGACATGTCCAAACCATCTCAACCAGTGTTGGACAAGCTTTTTTTCAATTGGTGCTACCCCTAATCGATCACGTATATCATCGTTCCGAACTCGATCCCTTCTTGTATGACCGCAAATCCAACGCAACATACGCATTTCCACGCACTTTGAACATGTCGTCTTTTTGTAGGCCAACATTCTGCATCATACAACATAGCAGGTCTAATCGTCGTCCTATAAAACTTACATTTTACCTTCTGTGGTGCCCTTGTCACATAGGACACCAGATGCTTGGTGCCACTTCATCCACCCTGCTTTGATTCTATGGCTAACATCTTCATCAATATCCCCGTCTCTCTGTAGCATTGATCCTAAATATCGAAAGGTATCCTTCCTAGGTACTACTTGACGTTTCAAACTAATATCTTCCTCCTCCCGAGTAGTAGTACCGAAGTCACATCTCATATACTCGGTTTTAGTTCTACTGAGTCTAAAACCTTTGGACTCCAAAGTCTTTTACCATAACTCCAGTTTCTGATTCACTCCTGTCCGGCTTTCATCAACTAGCACTACATCGTCCGCGAAAAGCATACACCAAGGGATGTCCCCTTGTATGTCCCTGTGACTTCATCCATCACTAAGGCAAACAGATAAGGGCTCGAAGCTGATCCTTGATGTAGTCATATCCTAATCGGGAAGTCATCCGTGTCTCTATCGCTTGTTCGAACACTAGTCACAACATTGTTGTACATGTCCTTAATGAGCCCGACGTACTTCGTTGGGACTTATGTTTGTCCAAAGCCCACCACATAACATTCCTTGATATTTTATCATAAGCCTTCTCCAAGTCAATAAAAACCATATGTAAGTCCTTCTTCTCCCTATACCGTTCAATAACTTGTCTTATTAAGAAAATGGCTTCCATGGTTGACCTTCCGGGCATGAAACCAAATTGGTCCATAGAGACCCGCGTTATTGCTCTCAAGCGAGGCTCGATAACTCTCTCCCATAGCTTCATAGTATGGCTCATCAACTTAATTCCCCGGTAATTAGTATAACTTTGAATATCCTCTTTATTCTTGTAGATCGGTAATGCTAAAGTATTAGCTGAAATTCTAACACTGCTGAATTTTGCAACAAAAGGGTTAATTAGTTTAATCAGCTAATTTTTAGGGGGGATAAATTATCAACATTTTCCATTCCTAGCAATATAATTGTTAGCCCGAGAACTCTTCGCACAGGTGAGCAATCTACTCACCGGCACACTCACACTCACTAGGCTAGAGGTTGAAGAAGAGGTGAGCACAGCACACACACACACGAGCTCCAGCGTTGGTCGGACTCTGCTTCCTGAATGTGGTGAACTGAACTGACTATTCCATTGCTATGGCATGAGTATATATACAACTCTAGCTGTACCTTGCCAGGTACAAGGGTAGTTGGTAAGTACTCCAACCCCCAACTACTTCTATCTAATCCTAGTATACAGACATGATCAATTGCCGCGTCGCTACAGTGACTAATTGACAGTAGGGCTGACTTCTGCTGTCGCATGTGAGAGAGAGGGAGAGCAGCAGGTTATGTCTTGCAAGTCTTTTCCTAACCCTGCTACTAACCCAAAGCCTTGACCTCATCCATGCCAATCATCCTCCTCAGCTCCGTGAACCGAAGACATCCGAGTGACTTGGTGAGGATGTCAGCGAGTTGCCGACTAGTTTCGACGAACTCGATGACGATTTGCCCTCCATCGACACAGTCCCTGAGGAAGTAGAGCTTGATGTCGATGTGCTTGCTCCGGTCGTGGAGGACCGGATTCTTGGCGAGGGCGATGACGGGCTTGTTGTCCACCATCAGTGCTAGTGGGTGAGCTTCCACGCCGGTCAGCTCGCCCAGCAGCCGGCGCAGCCAAACCACCTGGCATGCCGCTGTGGCCGCTGCAACATACTCCACCTCACATGTTGACAGCGCCACAATCTTCTGCTTCAGCGACTGCTAAGCAATTGGAGCCGGCCCGAGGAAGCCGAGCACGCCGGAGGAGCTCCGCCGTCCGTCGATGTCGCCCGGCATGTCTGCATCGTTGAAGACCGTGAGCTCTGGCTCACCTTCGTCGGTCTTGGGGGGTGCCTAGCTGAAGACCGTGAGCCGCAGCCCACTCCCGCCGCCGTGCTTGGGGAAGATGATCGCCTGATCCAGCGACCCCTTGATGTACCGCAGCAGCCTCTTCATCGCCGTCCAGTGGTCCTCTCGAGGATCCTCCATGAACCGACTTACATACCTGACCGCGAACGCGATGTCCGGTCGAGTATGCATCAGGTAGCGCAGCCCGCCGACGATGCTCCGGTAGCGCGTCACGTCCACCTTCACCGCGGTGCTGTGCTTTGACAACTTGATCCTCTCCTCCATGGGAGTCGCGTTTGGCTTGCAATCCGCCATTCCACCGTGCTCCAGTAGCTTCTCCACGTAGGTGCGCTGGCCCAGGGAGGAGTCCTTCCCCTGCTTCACCTCGATGCCGAGGTAGTAGGAGAGCGCGCCGAGATCGCTCATTCGAAAACGAGCCGCCATCTCGCGCTTAAAGCTGTCGATGTCCTCTGCACGCGTGCCGGTGACGACCAAGTCGTCCACATACATGCCGACAACGAGCTCCTCCTTCCCCCGTCGCCGCGTGTAGAGCGCGTGCTCAGTTGCGCAGCGCGTGAACCCAAGAGCGCCCGTCGTGGCGTCAAGCTTGGCGTTCCACGCCCTCGGGGCCTGTCATAGCCCGTACATCGCCTTGCGCAATCGGAGCACCTTGTGCTCTGCTCCCTTGACGGTGAAGCCCAGAGCTTGCTCGACGAAGACCGTCTCCACCAGCTCGCCATTAAGGAAGGCCGATTTGACGTCCAGGTGATGAACGCGCCAGTCCTTCACCGCTACCAAAGTCAGCAGCAGTCGGACGGACTCCATGCGTGCCACCGGCGCAAAGACTTCCTCGAAGTCGATGCCTTCGCGCTGGACGAAGCCGCGGGCGATGAGGCGCGCCTTGTGCTTGACGATGGCGCCGCGCTCGTCCCGCTTCACCTTGTACACCCACTTCAACCCGATCGAACGGCATCCTGGAGGCGGATCGACGAGCTCCCAAGTCTCGTTCTCCTCGATCGCCTTCATCTCCTCCAGCATCGCCCGTCGCTATTTGGCGTCGCGCTCGGCCAGCGCGAACGTGGGCGGCTCCTCTGCACTGACGAGAAGCAGCTTTAGATCGTCGAGCAGCCGACTCGCCAGGCCTGAGGCCC
This sequence comes from Miscanthus lutarioriparius, assembly GCA_904845875.1. Lineage (NCBI taxonomy): Eukaryota > Viridiplantae > Streptophyta > Magnoliopsida > Poales > Poaceae > Miscanthus > Miscanthus lutarioriparius. The sequence goes on from CAJGYO010000015.1 coordinate 53,458,895, forward strand.
CTGCATTGCCGACGATGTTGTCCAACCTGCGGAACCGCACCTCCTCGCCGTCGTGGAAGGCATCCACGAACTCGCTGATGTCACTTGGAGGAGAGGCAAACTCGATCGGTGTCGATGAAGGAGTCCCATGTTCCGCCGGAGTGGTCGGCACCACTGCTGGACCGCTCGGAACCACTCCTGGAGCGCTCGGCACCGCTGCTGGAGCGCTCGGCACCACTGCTGAAGTGGTCGGCACCCCTGCTGGAATGATCGGTACCGCTGCTGGAGCGCTCGGCACCACTGCTGGAGCACTCGGCACCACTGCTGGAGCGCTCGGCACCGCTGCAGGACCGCTCGGCTCCACTCCTGGAGCTCTCAGCACCGCTGTAGGACCGCTTGGCTCTACTCCTGGAGCTCTCGGCACCGCTGCAGGACCGATCGGCTCCACTCCTAGAGTGGTCGGATCCACTGCTGGAGTGCTCGGCTCTGCTGCTGGAGTGGTTGGCACCACCTCTCCAACGTCTCCACCGCCGTGGATGACTAAGTGCTCGACGACGAAGGTGTTGTTGAGGCTGCCAGCTTCCCCCGTGCCCGGACCCTCCCAGTTCTAGGCCGCCTTCTCGTCGAACACGACGTCGCGCGAAACAATCACCTTGCCTCCACGTCGGTCGTAAAGCCGATACGCCTTGGTGCCCTCCTCGTAGCCCAGGAGCACCATCGGCGTGCTCCTGTCTTCCAGCCTGGTGAGGAATGGCTTCGTCTTCTTGACGTGGCCGATGCAACCTAACATCCTGAGGAAGGACACGTCCGACTTGCGCCCGCACCAAGCTTCGAACGACGTAACGCCCTTTAGGGCCTTCGTGGGCGCGCAGTTGAGGATGAACACCGCCGTGGTCACCACCTCACCCTAGAATCTTGTCGGCATGGTCTTGGCCTTCATCATGGATCGAGCCATACCGACCACCGTCTGGTTCACGCCATTCTGCTGCGGCAAGTACGGCGCGGTGTGGTGTCGCACCACACCGTGATCCGCGCAGTATGCAATAAACTCCACCGAAGTGAATTCGCTGCCGCGATCTGTCCTTAGCACGCACAGCTTCTTCTTGGACTCTGCCTCCGCCAACGCCTGGAACCTCTTGATTGCATCCGCCGCCTCGTCCTTGCTCGTCAGGAGTTGCAACCACATGTAGCGACTGCAATCATCCACGAGCAAAACGAAATACCGCCGCCCGCCGTGCGTGGCCGGTGTGATTGGCCCGCAGAGGTCGCCGTGGACGAGCTCGAGGGCGTCCGCCGCGCGATACTTGGCCGCCTTTGGGAACGACAGTCTCTTTTGCTTCCCGGCCAGGCAGCCCTCAGACCATTTTCTCCAGCCGACCAAGCGCGTCGAAGCTGATATGGCCGAACCGGGCATGCCACAGCCACAGGCTCCTCGGTGTGCCGCGCCGCTAGGCACACCAGCTGCTCCCAATCGCGAATATTCAAGTTCCGCTCTTGATCAGCACCTCGCACCCGCGCTCGTCCAGCTGCCCTATGCTGACGATGCTCGAGCGCAGCTGCGGGATGTAATACACATCCGTCAGCGCGCGGTGCTTGCTGTTCTGACACAGGAAGATGACGGTGCCATAGCCTCAAATCTCCACCTTCAAGCCGTCCCCGAACTTCACCGACCCTGTCACGCCGCCGTCAAGTTCGGAGAAAGCCGCCTTGGGGCCCGTCATGTGGTTGCTGGCGCCGGAGTCCAGGTACCACCTCTACTCCACCTCGCCGCCCACTCGTCCGAGATGGACTTGGGCGCGCGGCTCGTCAAGGTCGATGGCCTGCGATGCTGTCCCCTGCTCCACATCCACCACCTCCTCTGCTTTCTCCTCTGCCTCGACGTCGTGCAACGCATAGAACGTCGCCATCAGGAGAGTTGGCTCGTCGTCGTCCACCTGAGCCAGGTGAGCCTCAGCCTTCTCCTTTTGGTTCGGACACTCCTTGGCCCAGTGGCCAGTCTTCCCGCAGCGCCGACAGGCGTTGGGGTCGACCTCCTTCTTCTGCTGCTGCGGGGCCTTGCCGCAGCGCTTCCCGTCGCCGCCGCGGCTGGAGGAGGCTTCCCCGGACCGCTTCTCCCGCATCCAAGCAGTCCACTCCTCGGTCAGCAGCAACTTGCCGCCGGTCGATGTCGCAGTCGTCCACCGCCCGTAGACGCCCTGTCAAATCCTCAATCGCGAGGGTTGACATGTCCAGCATCGTCTCGATGGAGATAGCGATCTGGGTGTATTTGGGCGGCACGACGCGCAGGTACTTGGAGATTGCCTCTTCATCGTCGATGACGACGCCGTGCGCCGCTAGTTGGCTGATGATGGACTGCAGCCGGAGGGCGAAGTCCTCCACCGCCTCCCCATCGCGGAACGCCATGTCGTCATACTCCCGCCGCAGCTGCTGCGCCTTCGCCTTCTTCGCGCGGTCGGACCCGACGCGCATGGCCTTGAGGGCGTCCCAAGCTTCCTTGGTGGAGTCCTTAGACCCCAACGGTTCCCGGTACTCCGGAGGCACGGCGGCCAGGATTGCCTCTAGCGCCGAGTAGTCCTCTTCATCCTCGGTGCCCTGCTCAACCGCCTTCCAGAGCCGTCGGGCTCTGAGCTTGACCTTCATGGTCACCGACTACTCGCCATAGTTGGTGTGAGTGAGGACCGGCTAATTGGCTCTGCCAACATCCCGCACGGTCCTCTGGATGACCACCTCGTGACGCACCGGCGACCGGGACTGCCGTGGCGACTTCTCGCCACTGCCCTGACTGCCGTCGCCCTCCATTGTCGACGGCGATCACCCACCTCGGCTCTGATACCACTTGTTAGCCCGAGAACTATCCGCACAGGTGAGCAATCTGCTCACCGGCACACTCACACACTCACACTAGGCTAGAGGTTGAAGAAGAGGTGAGCATACCACACACACACACACGAGCTCCAGCATTGGCAGGACTCTGCTTCCTGGATATGGTGAACTGAACTGATTATTCCATTGCTATGGCATGAGTATATATACAACTCTAGCTGCACCTTGCCATGTACAAGGGTAGTTGGCAAGTACTCCAACCCCCAACTACTCATATCTAATCCTAGTACACAGACATAACCTATTGCCACGTCGCTACAGTGACTAGATGTGACAGCAAGGCTGACTTCTGCTATCGCACGTGAGAGAGAGAGAGGGAGAGCAGCAGGTTATGTCTTACAATAATACATCCTTTCGCATGTTATTGACAAATAAATCGCAATGTAGCTGTTATAAAGCAAGAGGTAATTACTACAATTGAAAATACCCCTCGAAACAGGGAAATTTTTCATCAAACCCAGATCTTAAAGGAAAGTCCCCACTGATTTATCCACACACATAGGAAGGAGGGAAGAAGAGTACCTGGTGGAAATCACCAGAGCCAGAGCCAGCAGAGGACCCTGATGTGTTACTGACACGCACAGGGACATTTTCCATGATGCGCCTGAGCTTCATCTCCAGGTCCTCCTCATCCTCTCGCAGTTTTACACCTCCTGAACTCTTTCCTGCAGGATCCACCACAACCAGCTCCTTCCCACTGTCACCACCAGAAGCCTTTCCTGGTGGTGCTATAGGGACTAGCTGCTGCATGTTACTATCACCGTTGGGAGCTGACATTGCAGGATGCAACCCTGCTTGTCTTCCTAGTTGCCTGCACATGAAAAAAATTAATGGATATGAATGCTGAGGTTTATGGACACATTCAGATTTCAAACTTCAAGTTTATAATATGCAGACTGGACTTCCTAGTTCCTTTTAGGCTTAAACAAGTACCAGATGGAGGACACACTAAACACCACAATGTAATTAGATGAGAGTATGAGGTCATGCACACGAGGAGCTGTATAGAAACCTACATGTATAAGTATAAGAAATAACAATATGATTGTCACAAGCAGGTTGAACATTCACTGTTAGAAATATTGAAATAAATGAAAATACACTGAAGCTAGAGAAGTTTGAATGAAACTATGTAAAAACCGAATGAGCTTCGCTTAACAATTGCAGAGAATGGACAAACAGGTGATCATTATCAAATAGTGGAACCAAGCATATAATCCTTCCTTTGTTCTTGAAGAGAATAGAAAGCGGCATTCAAAACTAATCATGAAATTCTCCCAAAATTAGCGACCTGAGATGTAAGGGGCGGTGGCAGGCTTGCACAGGAACATTGCACTGCCTTTCGCAAACATTTGGGCAAAAGACATAGTATAGCATCTAAAGGTACTAATTGAGAGACACTGAACTTACTGAACAATTAATAAGCTTGCTCGACCTAATCAGAGAACCAACAGTAATTTTAATCAAACCAGCAATTTTTTGATGATGTGAAAGGAAATGGGGAATTGCATCTACAACAACAACAACAAAGCCTTTAAGTCCCCAATTTTACTCAGTCGTACACAAGCCAGAATCAGTACAAATGGTAGAAAGAATCATAACTGCCTTATCTATCAGATTATATAATAATAAAACAAGGTGTGGCCAGTTTTTTTTTTTTTTTGCTAGTGTATTTTCTAGAGTCAGTCCTCATAATGCCAAAATTGCAGACATGTCATGACTTGCTTTCACGCCAACATACGTCAGTTCCATGCATCCTAAGATCAACAAGAGTATGCTTACATGACATGCCCATGTAGAAAATTTCGAGTTTCTGCCTCAGTGTCCTATGTAGTATCACTATCTCTGCTGGAGTAATCTATCAAATTTACACAAAAGGGCAAAGCTTCATAATGGTATTGACATCTTCACACAAAACAGATAAATCACCAACGACTCCAACTAAGTCATCTTGCTCAGATGTGCTACCCTCTTCATCAACCTTAGCAAATAACGCTGATGCAGGCTCATATCCAGAGAGTTTCATCTCACCAATCAAATTATTCAACATCTCATATACCTCCCTTGATCTGGGATGAACCTTATCGCCCACAAGGAAACCATGCATCTCAGATTGCACCTCAATCCAGCTACAACCAGGTTCCTTTTTCAGCCGTCCCTGCCTCATTAGCCTTCTAGTCCTTGAAACATCAACCCATTTCCCTGATTCAGCGTATACATTAGAGAGAAGAATGTAAACTGATGAATCATCTGGATCTAGCCGTAGAACATTGCTAGCAGCAGTTTCAGCCACTTCAACATCTTGACGGATCTTGCAAATGCTTAGCAGAGTCTTCCATATGACAGCATCTGCTTCAAGAGGCATGCTTCTGATAAATTTTAGGGCTTCCTGTGGGCCCTTTGAGCGTCCTAGTATATCCACCATGCAAGCAAAGTGTTCCAGTTGAGGTTCCAATTTGTAGCGGCTAGTCATCAGATGGAAATACCAGCATCCATCATCTAGCAGACCAACATGGCTGCATGCCCGCAGAACTGCAACAAAAGTTGCATGGTTTGGCACAACATTTGCTTTCTGCATCCTCTCAAACATCTCTAGGGCTTCAAATCCCTGGCCATGGAGCGCATAGCCACATATCATAGCGTTCCATGATACAAAATCCAGTTTCTGCGCTTTCTCGAACATTCGCAGTGAGTCTGGCATGTTCCCACACTTGGCATACATGTCTACAAGAGTGCTAGAGATATATTCGTCTCCAAGCATTTCCTGTTTGATAATCTGACCATGGATCTGTTTCCCTAACTCAATGGTAGCCAGATTAGCACAAGTATCAAGAACAGTAGCATAAGTAAAATGATCAGGCTTTACACCCATATCTAGCATCTCCGAGAAGAACTTTTGTGCTTCTTCACTCTGTTTGTTGAGTGAAAATCCTGATATGATAGAGTTCCATGAAACAAGTTCTTGCCCTCCAATTCTGTCATGAAGTTTCTGAGCCTCTGTGATCATGCCACATTTGCAGTACATGTCAACAACAGTGCTTGAAACAAAAGCATCTAAACCAAGTCCAGACTTGATAGCTTTGCCATGAACCACCGATCCATATTCCAAAGATTGTAGACCTGCACAAGCCTTAAGAACACTACCATACGTGAAATCATCAGGTTCCATACCAGAGCGCAGCATTTCATTTAGATGAACTATAGTATCCTCATAACACTCATTTTGCTCAAGAGCTGCAATAATAGTATTCCAAGAGACCGAATCTCTTTGCTCCATCTCATGGAATACAAGGTATGCTTCTACTAATGCTTTGCATTTCCCATATAGATCCAGAATTGCATTTCTGACACAAACATCCACATCAAAACCTGATTTAATCGCTAAGCAGTGGACTTGCAACCCTTGAAAGTACGCCTTAACCTCAGCACAAGCACTGAAAACACCTGATAAACTAACTACATCAAAACCAATACCAGACCTGGTCATGAATTGAAACAGTTGCATGGCCTCAGCTCCTAGCCCTGTGCGCACAAGCCCCACCATCATGGCATTGCATGTCTCCACAGTATGGTTAGGCAAACCAAAGAATGCCCTTCTAGCATCAACCAAGCTATCAGCCTTCGCATACACGTCCACGATTGCTGTCCCAACAACACGGTCAGAACTAAACTTATTCTTTATGGCATGCGCATGTAACTGCCTAGCAGTGCTCAGACATGTGATCGCTGCACAGGATCTAAAGACACTAGCATAAGCTGGCTGGCTGACCCCAAGCCCCAACCTCTGCATCTGCACAAACAGCTCCAGCCCCCACTTGTACTGCTCATTCTGAACACATCCAGCGATCGCCGCACCCCACGAGACCGAATTCCTCTCACCCATTCCATGAAAGAAGTGCAGCGCATCTTCCAAACTCCTGCACTTACCATACATGTCGACGAGAGCGCTACCAGTTCGGACATCCATCTCTAGGCCCGTCTTCACCGCCAGCGCATGGATCTGAACACCAAGTGCCAGGTCGTCCAAGCCACCGCATGCCTTGAACAGGACAGCGAGCGTCGTCCTGTCGGGGGCGACACCGCGGCTTGCCATCTCCATAGACAGGCCCACCGAGTCCCGGAACATGCCGCGCTGGCAGTAGCCCGAGAGCAGCACGTTCCAGGACACGACATCCGGTTCCGGCATCGCACACAAGAGAGACGCGGCCGTGCCGGTGTCACACACGTGAGCGTACGCCGTGACCATGGTGTTCCACGAGACCGTGTCCCGGTGGGGCATCGCGTCGAACACCACGCGCGTGTGGGCGGCGCCCCCGCACCGGGCGTACATCTGGAGGAGGCAGTTGGAGACGAACGTGGTGGGCACGAACCCGGACACAAGCATCCGCGCGTGCGCAGCCTGGCCCGTGGCGAGGGCCGAGCGCCCGGCGCTTGCGCATAGCTGGTAGAGGTGGGAGAAGGTGGCGGTGGCGAGGAACCCCGCCTGAGCAGATGTAGGGCGGCCAGGGCATCCTGGACTCAGGGAGCGTGTGACCTGGCCGGTGGCGGTCATGTGTTAATTAATGTCCGGCTCTCTTGACTTCCAGCACTACTCTCCGACACATCTTTCTATCTTTCCATTCTAGCCTCCTATATTGCAAATTGCAATGCGATTATTACTTGTTAGGAACTACTAACATTGATATTCACCGACTATTTGAAAATCGAAATTGAACAACTAGATGCAGTATTGTTCTGTATTCTGTTCTCACCTTGAGCTGTGATGTATGCAGTATGCCTGGCCTCGCGGGCGTCGAACTCAGAATGGCCTTTGCAAAGGACTCGCCTTTCCGCCTGGCAAATCAAATCAAAATGGGCCAACACCTGTAAGTAAGTGGCATCGATTCATCCTGAGCAGAAAAGGCTGATCTGTGCCGGACCTACACCTACCGGTTCCTGCCTGCGACGAGGATGCCAAGGTCGGGGCGGAGCATGGAGAGCGCGGTGGCCGGGGGGAAGCGGGGGCGCTGCCGCCTGCTGGCTGCAGAAGAACAGCACAGCAGAAGGGGCGGCCGCGACCCTCTCGCTTGACGTGCTGTCGCGGTGTCACCGACTCGCCGTCGCGTTCTCGCCGCGCCGCCGCCTAGCGAGAAGCGCGTAGCGGTCGTCCGCGGTCCGCCCGTGGACCGTCCGAGACTCCGACAGTCGGTCACCCAGAGGCTCAGTCCTCGGACCGCGGACGTGCCCAGGACACAGCCACAGGGATCGCCGGCGCCGCCGGGGGTATGGAGCGTCGGCTCGGTGCGGCTCGCCTGCTGGCGGTGGCGGCCTGGCGGGGGAGGAAGAGTGTCTGGCAGGGCAGTGGCAGGTGGCGCGCTTCCCTGCTGGGCTGCTGGCGGTGGCGCGGCACGGTGGCCGGGGGTCGACCGGGCGGGTACGACGGCGCGGCCGCGTGGGGGCCGGCGGCGTTAGGGCGAGTCCGCGAGTGGGCGACGGCGCGGGGGTGACTGCGCGGCTGCACCTGGGGATGGATGGGGTGGGCTGACTATGGTTCTGTGAGTAAGGATGACTACTCATGTGGGCTGGTGGGCTATATTATTTACTGGGCCTCATACATGTATTCGGTAAATTTCGGAATTTCGGTTTATACCGAGCTAAAACCCGAATTTGTCTATAAAAATTTGGGTTCCTGGAACTAGGAACGAACGAAGAATCGAAAACTTTGGTTTCGAATTTGTCTATAAATACACTTAACTAATAGTAGGAGCTGCAACAAAGGGCAATTGTAACTGAATATAAACCATTTACCCTAAGTCAGTCTTGTTTCGGTTTTGGTATTTTTGTTTCAGTTTTCGTATTGTTTGTTTGATCAGTTCTTGGTATTTTTTGTCAAGGGCTATGAAGATCTGTTCCTAGAAAATTTGGACCGCGCCCCGGGGCTGCAGCACCCCATCCGTATATAGCTTCTGCTGACCCAACGGTGAATGACATCTCAACATCTAGTGATGAGCTATGGCTCTATAAACATCCGGTGAACCCTATTTACACTGTTGTACCTAAAAAATATGATTGTACGTTTTAGTAAAATTTTACTATACTTTTAACTTGCCTAAGGGCTAGTCAAGGCCGACAAATTATGTTTTGCTTTATCATGTTGCAAGTTCGTCGTTGTTTTCTAGCATTCAAATGCCTCTCCGATTGTAACTAATTTAATGTAACTTATATCACTTTACTACAAATAGGATTAATGGAGACATAACATTTTTTTACAGATGTAGACCGGCCAAGGCACTTGCTGGAGTAGGGGCGGCTGCGCCTAATTGGTCCAACGCTTGATTGGTCTAAGAACTTCCGGGTGAATCCTATTTACACTGTTGTACCTAAAAAATATGATAGTATGTTTTAGTAAAATTTGACTATCCTTTTAACTTGCCTAAGGGCTAGTCATGGCCGACAAATTATGTTTTGCTTTATCATGTTGCAAGTTGGTCGTTGTTTTCTAGCATTCAAATGTTTTTCCCATTGTAACTAATTTAATGTAACTTATATCACTTTACTACAAAAAGGATTAATAGAGACATAACATTTTTTTACAGATGTAGACCGGCCAAGGCACTTGCTGGAGTAGGGGTGGCTGCGCCTAATTGGTCCAACGCTTGATTGGTCTAAGAACCTGCATGTAAATTCGTGAACCAAAGGGGTTGGGAGGAAAATTGCCTCCTCCCACCTCGCTTGTAAATAGAACCCAAGGGGTATTTCGTATCGAATTCAAACTTGTCTGAAAATATGAATTTGAGCAGGTCAAATGTAGAAAACGATGCGATATGGTATGGGATATATTGCCATCGTTTTCGTCCCTAGCTACAAGCAGCAGCCCCTGTAACCGAGCATATGAATACAGAGAGAAGCTACTTCAAACTGGACGTAGAGCACCACGTGTCTTTATAATCCCTGTTTTGTTGTGTTACCCATTTCATTCCCTGTACACGAATACACTATTAGGTATTACCGGAGCTAATTTTTCAGACACCCACTCACCTAGAGACTTATTGGGCTTGGACGAAGCCATGAAGGCAAGTCCCAGAATTTCTGGTCCCTTTGAAGAACAGGAGCCGAGGGCGAAGAACACAACACCACCAGAATTTCAGGCTAGTTAGCAACCCTGGTACCAGAGGGAGCTTGCTTGGAAAATGCCACGAAAAATGTCAAAATTTTCGGGTAGCGGAATTTCCTCATGCACGACCAGAATTTCTGGCTAATTATCTCTCGTCCGCGCAACAGACCCCTGACCCGGAAAATAGAGCACAAAACGCTTGGAATTTCTGGGTACTAGAATTTCCAGACATCGACAAAAATTCTAGCAAACAGGCATAATGCACTCTTTTCTTTATTCTTTGAGACTTTATTTAATGCACTCTTTGTAAGTATATTGCGAAGAGGTCTTTTCTAGTGGGGCTGACATGGGCCAACCAAGGTGGCATGCAGTCACGTGCCGACTAGCTTCGACACCAAGCCGCAGCATAAAGTAGCAATTTGCATGTGACTGATGTCATAGATTTTGAAGAAACTAAAAGAATTGTAACTGCTATACTGAGCATTCAAATTAAATTTTGATCATATCACTGTGTTTCTTACAATAAATCCTTCAAAATAAAACCCCACCACTACTGCACTAAACTTAACCGAGGCAGGCGTTTTTTATCCGAGGTGGTCAAAGGCAACCGCCTCCGACAAAAGATCACGGTTAATCCGTGAATAACGGAGGCGGTTGCCTTGACCGCCTCGGTTAATCGATCAACCGAGGCAGGCTACTTACAACGCCCGCCTCGGTTCATTGATAAAAAAACAAAAAAAAATCCTGAGCCCACCGGCGAGCCTGTTCCTGAGCCCACTAGCCAGATCCAGCGACACAGGACGTCGCCGTCGCCTCCAAGACGGTCTCCTCCTTGCCTCCTCGCCGGATCCGCTGGCCCTAGCCCCCTGCTCCGGGTCCGCCCGCCGCTCGCCTCCACGCTGGCCTCCTCCTCGCCTCCACGCCGGATCTGGGCGCGGTTGGAGCAGGGGGCGGCCCGCTCGCCAGATCTGGGTGCTGCTCGCCAGAGAAGAGGGAGAGGGAGGGCGCTGCTCGCCGGCTCTAGATCTTCAAAGAGAGAGGGAAGTATGAGGAGACGAAGAGAGGAAGAGAGAGGGAGATGGGAGTAGACCTACCTCCACGTGCCGCCTAGCCTCGCGCCACCGCGTGCCTCGCGATCGCCCGGCCCCGCGCCCCCGCGCAAGGCTGGTGCGCCGCTCACCACAGTGGGCCCCCGCGCGCCACCGCCCGGAGAGAGGGAGGGAGATGGAGAGGAGAGGGAGAGGGAGGAGCTGCCCTGCGCCATCGGCTGTGGAGGAGAGGCAGGAGGAGCCGCTGAGGGAGAGGGAGAGTGGAGTGAGGGAGAGGGAGGGTGAAAGGTCCTAATGGCTAAAGGGGGATGAATAGTCTAATAAAAATTTCTACAACAACACTTAACAAAAGGATTAAATAATTATGAGGCGAAGCGAGTTTTACGCTAGCCTACTCAAAATACAAGCCACCTACCACAATTCTAGTTTAGATAGAATCTATTCACACAATAGCTATGATACTACTCTATGTTAGTGTGCTCTCAAAGGCTAGCTAAAGAGCCACACCAACCAAGCAAGCAAGCTCTCACAACTAGCTACACTAAGGAGCTTGACAACTAGTTTATGGTAAAGTGAGTGATCAAGAAGGTTATACCGCCGTGTCGAGGAAGGAGCCAATCAATCACAAAGATGAATAATAATGAAGACCAATCACCTTGGAATCAAATGATGGACATAATAATTTTTACCGAGGTTCACTTGCATGCCGGCAAGCTACTCCTCATTGTGGCGATACACTCACTTGGAGGTTCACGCGCTAATTGGCATCACACGCCAAACCCTCAATAGGGTGCTGTACAACCAACACAAGATGAGGATTACACAAGCCACGAGTAATCCACTAGAGTACCTTTTGGCTCTCCGTCGGGGAAAGGTCAAGAACCTCTCACAATCACCACGATTGGAGCCGGAGACAATCACCACCCTCCGCTCGACGATCCTCGCTGCTCCAAGCCGTCTAGGTGGCGGCAACCACCAAGAGTAACAAGCGAATCCCACAGCGAAACACGAACACCAAGTGTCTCTAGATGCAAACACTCAAGCAATGCACTTGGATCACTCCCAATCTCACTATGATGATGAATCAATGATGGAGATGAGTGGGAGGGCTTTGGCTAAGCTCACAATGTTGCTATGTCAATGAAAATGGCCAAGAGAGTGAGCTTGAGCCGGCCATGGGGCTTAAATATAAGCCCCCACGAAATAGAGTCGTTGTGCCCCTTCACTGGGTACAGCGCGGGGTGACCGGACGCTCCGGTTCGATTGACCGAACGCTGGCCCTCAGCGCCCGGTCACGTGATTCACGCCACGTGTTCCCTGCTTCAAATATTGTTCGTCAGATTTCAACGGTCGTCTGCTGACCGAACGCGTTAGTTAGAAAGTGACCGGACGCTGGACCTTAGCGTCCGGTCATTTCTAGTAAGGTTCCAAACGCGATTTTTCCCGACCGGACGTGTCCAGTCATGCTTGACCGGACACAGCCAGCGTCCGGTCACACAACGTCTCCTCTCAGATCGCCATACGTCAGACGTCGTCGTCAAGATCTTGACCGGGACGCACCCGCTTGACCGGTCATCATTGGCGACCAGCGTCCGGTCATGAGACCGAAACGCACGCCCTCTGCTGCCACTAACCGGACGCGCCGGTTCAACCGAGATCAGCGTCCGGTCACTTACAGTGACCTCCGTCTTTTCTGTCTAGGGCGTCGGTGGCACCGTCGGACTGTCCGCACTCTACGGGCGGACACTCCGCCGGTGGAGTTTCTTACCCTTGCACCCAAAGTTCACCACCCTTGATCAAATGTGTCAACCACCAAGTGTATCACCTTGTGCACATGTGTTATCATATTTTCACAAATATTTTCAAGGGTGTTAGCACTCCACTAGATCCTAAATGCATATGCAATGTGTGGGGGATATACCCTCGGGTACCACAAGATGGTACATGGGCCGCACCATCCGAGGTGGCCCGGCCCGTAAGATCAAGGCGTGCACATCAAGATTACAAGTTGTACTTCATATTGTAATAGTACCAAATTGGATACTTTACTTGTAACCTTGTCTCTTCGGAGTATATAAGGAGAGACAAGGGTCCCCCAGAGGACAGGTTAATCGGTATACATCTCAATACAATACACCAAAGACACAGGACGTAGGGTATTACGTCGATCAGACGGCCCGAACCTGTCTAAATCGCTGTCTCTGTGCCTTGTGTCACCATCTGGTTCCTGATTACACGCACCGTCTACCAATAATCTACCACCACGGGCACCCCCCTCGGTGGACTGCCGACCATATTTCGTCGATAGTGGCGCGCTAGGTAGGGGTCCCCTCTAGGGGTTATCCCCTTTAGGGATTGTGCGTGCTGATCTTCCGGTGAATCAGATGGCGTTTTTCTTCATCAACGTCATCCGTGGCGACTCAGCTGATCGCGGTGACTCATCGTCTGAGCAACGTGGTCGGGCGCGGCAGCGTGCACCAGGCGCGCCACCCTGCCCCTCATCATTGATTTGCACCTAGGCCACGAACCGATCTACTACTGCAAGTATTCTTCACCCACGTGAAGACCAGTACGGCCCATAAGCAGTATGGCGACGGTCGTCGCTCGTCAACAGATCTTACTGCATGGTTGCATGCACGATGCCTTGGCCTCCATAGCCTCCGAACTTGCATGTGCTTACATATACACACATCTACACGGAAGGAAGCCAACAACTCCGTCCGTTATGGAGCCGACTAAAACTCCAGATAGCAAGCCAAGCCAATCAATCTGTACATGCCTCACGTACATACGAGAAGACATGCAAGCTAAACCAAGATACGACGGATCAACTTGCATATATATGCATCACATGCAAGCTTCACGACTTGCATCTACGTACATGACCACGCAAGCGGCTACTCGCCCGATCAAAGCTGCGACAAGCAAGCAAGAGTTCCCGAGTCCGACGAACACGTAAACTGCGCCATGGCTGCACCGACTCGCTTGAAACCTTCAACATAAATGCGCCAACCGCCGCATGCCAAGCCGGGAGCATCTCATCTCATGACCACAAGATCTCCGACGGCGACATCATCGCCGAGATGAGATTTCAAGCCATCGAACAAGCTGTCCGAGCCGTTGGCAAGCCGCAGCGAACCATCAAGCAAGCCACGCCGAGCCGTGGAGCGAGCCGCTGAGCGAGCCACGCCGAGCTCCGACCACGTCGACTACGGACCACGTCGACCACGTCCCGAGCAGCTCCGCCGAGCTCCGACCACCAGACCACGTCCAGAGCGGCTCCGCCGGCCTCCGACCACCAGACCACCAGACCACGTCCAGAGCGGCTCCGCCGGCCTCCGACCACCAGACCACCAGACCACGTCCCGAGCGGCTCCACCGAGCTCCGACCACCAGATCACCAGACCACGTCGCAAATGATGATCGCCGCGAAGAACGGCGCTACGACAACCGCGACCATCGTCGTGACGACAAGTCGGAAAGCTCGAGGACCGGACAACTTCATCGCCATCGACCAGCTTTCTATCCAAAGATAAGTACATTTCTAATATTTATATTTAATATAATTTTCATTACGACGTTTCTCCACAACGTCCTTGTCATAATTATTCTTCAAATAACATTTGTCCATGTATACAATCTTAAATATAATATACAGCTATACTTAATGCAAATCCTTGACCAGTCATGTTGACGCTGGATGTTTCCAGAAAAGGCCCTGTCTCCGGCTCCTCCCTACACGTGCACGAGCGTCTGCCCTCTGCGTTATGGGTGGTCGGCAGCGGCTCCTTAGCGACGCTTTGTTCTTCCTACATGTGCACGGGCTCTGCGCCCCGCGTTATGGTTAACGGGCTAGCTAGGGCTGGAGGCTCAGCTACATACTAACTGATCGGACGGTTTATATTAAGTATAAACGCAAACTTCATATTAACACTGATGTTTACAAAGCACCAATTGCTTTATCACATCATGCTCATTTGCAAATGACTACTGAGCGTCATACGCTATTTCTTCACCGCTGATTTTTTCTCTATAATTTATTATTTTGTACATCATGTACTACTATTCTACATATTTATGTTGCAGTAATTTCGAGCTATGCTCGGGGACTTCGTCGCTCGCTTCTTGACCTACGCTCGGGGACTGCCTCGATCACTCTCCGACCACGGCTCGGGGACTTCGTCGCTCGTTCCTCGACCTGTGCTCGGGGACTGCCTCGACCACTCTCCGACCACGGCTCGGGGACTTCGTCGCTCGCTCCTCGACCTGTGCTCGGGGACTGTCTCGATCACTCTCCGACCACGGCTCGGGGACTTCGTCGCTCGCTCCTCGACCTGTGCTCGGGGACTGCCTCGATCACTCTCCGACCACGGCTCGGGGACTTCGTCGCTCGCTCCTCGACCTGTGCTCGGGGACTGCCTCGATCACTCTCCGACCATGGCTAGGGGACTTTGTCGCTCGCTCCTCGATCTGTGCTCGGGGACTGCCTCGACCACTCTCCGACCACGGCTCGGGGACTTTGCGTCTCGACTACATGTGACTGGCAACTCACATACAGTTGGGATATTTTTTCTCACTTAGACCTTGCTACAAGGCTCATACCTCGCCTTCCAGCAAGCTCGGGGACTACATCGGTACGATGCATCTGCCGGTGCATCTCGTATCGCCTGTACGATGATTGGGTTCTCAACTTAACTGGGAATTCTTTTTAGACCCTGGCAGCACGTGCCTACGTCACCTACTACCAGGCTCGGGGACTAAGTGGGCACACTTCACCTTGCGGTGAATGTGCTCGATCTGATGATCAAAGACGCTACGCTTCAAGCCGCACTTACATTTCTTTTCAGAAATACAAGTGGGCACACTTCCTAGGACGGAAATCTTTTTCTTTCTTCTTAAGAGCACCATACATTCTTCGGACAACCTACTTCTCCGGTGACAACGGTGGTCGGAGATGTCAAGAACTCAAGCCTCACTGTTCGGAGAAGGTTGAAACGGCGTGTCGCATCAGAATACATGGCGCTCGGGGACTAGCTGTGGGGGATATACCACCGGGTACCACAAGATGGTACATGGGCCGCACCATCCGAGGTGGCCCGGCCCGTAAGATCAAGGCGTGCACATTAAGATTACAAGTTGTACTAGATATTGTAATAGTACCAAATTGAATACTTTACTTGTAACATTGTCTCTTCGGAGTATATAAGAAGAGACAAGGGTCCCCCAGAGGACAGGTTAATCGGTATACATCTCAATACAATACACCAAAGACACAGGACGTAGGGTATTACGTCGATCAGATGGCCCGAACCTGTCTAAATCGCTGTCTCTGCGCCTTGTGTCACCATCTGGTTCCTGATTACACACACCGTCTACCGATAATCTACCACCACGGGCACCCCCCTCGGTGGACTGCCGACCATATTTCGTCGACACAATGAGTTAGAGCATCTAGTGGCACTTTGATAACCGCATTCTGATACGAGTTTCACCTCTCTTAATAGTACGGCTATCGATCCTAAACGTGATCACACTCACTAAGTGTCTTGATCACCAAAACAAAATAGTTCCTACAATTTATATCTTTGCCTTGAGCCTTTTGTTTTTCTCTTTCTTTTTTCCAAGTCCGAGCACTTGATCATCACCATGGCATCACCATCATCATGTTATGATCTTTATTTGCTTCACCACTTGGAGTGTGCTACCTATATCATGATCACTTGATAAACTAGGTTAGCACTTAGGGTTTCATTAATTCACCAAAACGAAATTAGAGCTTTCAGAGGGGCACGACGTGTTTCCAAGTGGGAGGGGCGGCGGGATGGGGAGGGCGAGGGGATCAGAGGGGCGCGACTGGGAGTTGGGGGGCACGGCTGGGGAGTGCCAAAAACCCTAACTCCGGTATATATACAATCAGCATGATATCGGGCCGAGATGGGTTGCCTGCTAGGTCATTATTTAGGCGGCGGGCCTTATAGCGTAACCGCCTCCGAAAATGGATTTACGGAGGCGGTTGTTATAAGATGACCGCCTCTGAAAATAAACTATTTTTGGAGGCGGTTGTCAAGATGACCGCCTCAGTAAATCGATTTTGCAAGGCGGTTGATTGTGACCACCTCAGTTAATAAAAAATGACCACCTCGGTTAATCCCAGGCATTAACCGAGACGGTTGAATTGTCTGCCTGCCTCCGAGCTCCTTTTTCAAACGCCTCGCAAAAGTTTTTCTGTAGTAGTGCACGTCGATATATTTAGACAAAATTTTGTTAACGAACATTTATCTTATGAAGATATAATATGTTTTTATTGAGTAGAGGTGATGCTCTTGGTTTAGAGTACCATCTTCATAAAGAAAATGCTCTTGGTTTAGGAGAACGGTATTCTAGATCTAGGAGAACAATTATATGCTAACTAATTGGTATAGTATTATAATATCCGTCAAAAAAGAACAACAAAAGTTATGAAATATATATAAATATATTAAATAACATAATATCCATGAAAAAAACAAAAGGTATGAAAATATACAAATAACTTAAATAAAAAAATTAATAAAAGATAAAAGAAAGCATATGGGAAAAACAAAAAAATCCACAACAGAGGAAAATTAAAAAGAACATCACATGGTGAGATACTATTTAAACAATCTAAAATATATCAAAAAAACATCCCATGGGTACTCAAAGATAGTAATTGTGAAGCACCACATATATACACTATATGAAAATAAAAAATACATCAGATAACATCATGTATATACTACGTTAATATCACATGTATCCTATGTGAGCATCACGTATATATCTCATGGAACATCAGTAAATAAAAACTTAGAACATTGGAAAAAAAATTAGAGTACAATACAAACTAATAATAATAATAATAAATAACAAAAAATATATAGAAAACAAAAATTAATAAAAAGGAAAATAAAATATAAATAAAAGTGAAAAGAAGAAGAAAATAAAAAATTGACTTAATTAATAGAGGAAAATAAAAAAGACAAGAACACAGATATCATGCAAACAAAATTTAATGCACCATAAATAAAACAATTTGAAATATGTCGTGGAACATCACAAGGATACTATATAAACAACTAAAATACATTATGTAACATGTCACGGATGCTATAGAATATTGAGAAACACAATGGTAAAATCATGAGAAAGGAACCATGCTCTTCAATAAATTTTTATCTAGATACATCCAAGTGAGATCTTGTTTTGAAGTGTTTATTATAAGAAACACAATGGTAAAATCATAATTTAATTTGGATACACGGTTTGTAATCTATGGTTTTTTTTTAGTTTCAAAATGTTTGCACCTGGGGTGATGTAGGCAGTTTTTTTTAGGGGAGGCAGTTTTGTTTTTACTTGCATGTATGCAAGATTCTTTCCGTGGAAGGAAGCTCCCGGCCGTGTGTATCCTATGCAACTGATCTATATCATCAAACTAATGAACCTGCACCGCTGCCGACTTCTAGCAAAAAAAATCTCTGCCTCTACTGATCAACGTGCACCCTCTATCACATTTGGCCATCTTACTATTCTTTTTTTTTGTTGATTGCACAAGTAAAACAGAACATCAGATCTAAACTACACACTTGACCTGTCCTGCAAATGCTCTTGACGTACACAGTCGCATCTATTACATGCTTATTGTACAACTGAAATAAGGAACAAGCATAGTACCGCCACCGTGGTCAACCCTTGTTCTACAACTGCATGTTATTGTAGGATAATAGTAACCATATATTCTTGACATTGACAATGACAGCTGTGGAACACGTCCATCCCGACACTTGCTCGGAGAGAGACGATGTGGATGGAGAGAGGTGCGGCACGATAATGTGGCACCCCACGCGGGATCTCGGAGAGGATGGAGGCTAGGAGGGGCAGTGGGGCACCCCCCTCTCTGATTTGTGCTCCATGAACAAACCAATTCTACGACAGATGTAGATTATAGTATATACAAAGATTATTCTTGGTCAAAGAGGACAAAAAATAAAATTTTGAAATACAGCGCATCTTATATTTTGAGATTAAAAGAGTACTAAATTTGTTAGTGTGTCACGGGAATAGTTACTTGTGTGCATGCTTGTACTTTCTTAGAGGCTGTCTGCAAGCCATGCACTTCTTTTCACACTGGCGGTAAGACAACTGGGAATACCTTGCCCGAATATATTTTGGCAATTGAACAAGCGTCCATTGTTAGAATATATGGTTTGACCCAAATAAGAAATTCTGAAACTCCTAGAGAAAATTTAAAGGCCCATTTATGTGTACAAAGAGTGGAAGTGTGAATCCTTTAGTCCCACCTTACTCGTAGAAGTGGAGGTAGCCATACTTAAATATAGAAGTCATCTCCACTTTCTCAAGTCTAGTGTGAGAAGGAGAAAGGAAGCCCACACACGTGCACTCGCCTTGCCTTGCTAGGCATGGTGAAGGGCGCGTGGCACCTGCGTGAATGGTCCACCGAAATATGGCTCCTCGCCTTGCGGGGACACAACCTCTTTTTACAGTTTTAATTTTTGGTTACTTAGCCTTTAAGTTTGTAAATAGGAGTCCTAAAAGGTTTAGATCATGATCGTGACACGAGATCGGGTTGGACAGGCCTATATAATAAGCAACCTATAGACTATTGCCAAAATGCATCTAATCGAGCTAGGGTTTTGCCTCTTCTCGCTGCTGCGCCGTCACCATAGCCTCTCCATCCCGAGCGCCTACGTGCACCGATGATCGGGAGAGCAGGTCTTCGGAACCCTCATCCTTGCGATCATGCACCGGGAGAGGACAAATAAGGTTTTTGGGAAGCACTCTGATCTTCGCGTGACTGCTCCCAACCTCCACGACGTCTCATCTTCTAAATGCTGAGTCGGGACGTCGTCTCCGTCGTCGCCAGCACGCTCGTCGCATCTGCAACAGTCAATGATAACATTCCTCCACTGCTAGTAGACAATCTTTCACCACCAGCAGCAATTAGGTCTCCACCATCGGTGATGGCGTCTCGTTGTGCAAAAGAAAGGTACACCCAGCGTCATCCAATCTACTACCACCGTATCCCTGCCATTTTAATCATGTTGTGGTTCATCATGTCGTTGTTCATGCTATTCTATATGAGTAATATGTTAGGGCTGCATATCTAAGATCGTCATGATTTATGTTCTGGTTTTAAACTGGAAATTGCCTAATTACTCAAAATCCATCAACAAACAAACCAGCCAGCTATATGTGGGGCGTGCCATACGTCCATGCCAGGTTTTCTTGCCTCCACCACCCATAAATACGCAGTGGCTACCTACAACATCGATCGTCACACACATCCATCCATCCCTCTCGATCGATCAAGAAATAAACAAGCTTTTGCCAACTAACTTGCTTGGTCACCAGTGGCCTCCTCGACCTCCTTCCTGCTCACGGTGGTGGTGTTGACGGCACTGTTTGATCACATGATGATCATCATTACCATTTTTGTGTCACCGTACCATCCGGTGTTCACAAAAATGTTACCTTTGTTGATTTGTGCAACATCGAGTTGTATTCACAGAATCATCCATTGGTCTCAGGAAGTATGACCACTGGAGCAGCTTGTTGGATTGCTTGGGAATATTTATACCCCTCCAATCAGACATTTTTAGCGGGCTACAGACTAGAACAATTAGAGGGACTTGCTAGACTTGAGGATGATACACTCCAATAACATATGAGAGCTTACTGATTATACCACATCATCAATCTGGGTGAGAAAAAAACCAGTTGCTTGGCACGGCTGGAGAAAATTAGAATAGAATGCATGTTATCAAGGGATTGTTTCAATCCAGCCCTGTTTCACTCTTTGTTAGGCCGTAGTGGAAATTTTTGTCACGCTTTTCCACAATGGTAAAACCGAATTTCATTACCAAGGCAACGAAATTACAAAAGTCACTGTTTTAAGAGCCATACTACCAGAATTACTACCCAGAACGACGAATCAATGCCCATGATCACAGAGGGAACCTGAGCAAGGATATTCACTACTACTACTTAACCAGAATTAAGAAAGAAACACCAACAGAAGCGGCCCCACGAGTTTAAACGGGTTCCATACAAGGCCTATAGCCCGAAGAGACGCAAAAGCTACGCCTAACGCAAACATGGCACTCAGCCAGCGAACGGGATCAACTGTTGCTCATTGGCGGAGCCAGACTGTCCATCCTGCTTGTGGAACGATAGAGCCGCCATCTTCACAGCATCTGCACCTTGTATCACCTGCTGCTTCAAGCCCTCCTTCAGCATACCTGCCCAGTATGTGAGAAAAGAACACATCATACATACAATCTCTATAGGAGATTTTATTCTTTTGTTATCAAAGCAAATTGTATTTCTGATTCGCCAAATTGCCCAGCAAACAGCAGATAACCCCACAGCATGCATTCGGGATCCCTGAGGAAGGATGTTATGAATCCAAACCCAGTATTGCTCCATACTCCCAGGCCTCCAATCCGACCCAAGAGAATAGGCCAACAAGCTCCATATGTATTTAGCCGTCAGACATCCAAACAAAAGATGATTTCCAGTTTCTGTTTCTGAACAAAAGGCACACTTTTTGTTTCCTTTCCATTTCCTTTTACACAGATTGTCTTTAGTTAGAATAGCATCCTGTAACACCAACCACATGAAGATTTTAATTTTCAAGGGCATTTTAGCTTTCCAGATTCTCTTGAAATTGTGACCATATTCATATTTGCAAAGAAGTTTATAAGTTGATTTAACAGAGAACACTCCATATTTCTCCAAGTCCCATTTAGCTCTATCTTTTTCCTCATTTGTACCACAGCTAATCAAAATATCATGTAAACGTCTCAGCTGATTTTGCCAATCTTCATACAACCATCTTCTAAAAGTAAGGTGCCACCTTTTCTGTTTCATAGTTTCAACAGTAGCCTCTTGTTCCTTATTAATAACATAAAGTTGTGGGAATTTGTCTGCCAAGGAGACCAATCCACACCAACGATCATGCCAAAAGCTGGTTGACTTTCCATTTCCCACAACCATGGACCTACCCTTCAAGTATATGTGTCTTACTTTCAACAGATCATTCCACACAGGGGAGTTTTTATTAGACTTCTTTAGCTGAACAATAATCCCTTTTCTCAAATACTTCTTCGTGACAATCTCCGATCCTGCCAAATTCCGGACCCATTCTCGATTTTCCACCACCATTTGCAAAGAAGACTTATATTCATTTTTCTTAAATCTTTAACCCCTAAACCACCCTTCTCTTTTGGTTTGGTTATCTTGGTCCATTTGACCAAATGATATTTCTTCTTCAAGTTCCCCCCTGCCAGAAAAATCTTTTCCTAACAGAATCCATTTTA
This sequence comes from Miscanthus lutarioriparius, assembly GCA_904845875.1. NCBI lineage: Eukaryota > Viridiplantae > Streptophyta > Magnoliopsida > Poales > Poaceae > Miscanthus > Miscanthus lutarioriparius. The sequence continues at coordinate 53,481,256 of CAJGYO010000015.1, forward strand.
CTTAAGGTTGACACAGGCAACCCGTACATGGACATCGCATAGATTGGCAGATTACTCAAACATGAATTAATCAAAACCAACCTACCACCCAAACTCAGGGAGCTACCTTTCCATCCATCAAGTCTTTTCAACAATTTTTCACAGGTAGGCATCCAGTCAGCAACATGTAACCTGGATCCAGCCACAGGGACTCTAAGATACTTAATGGGCCATTCCCCTATAGCACAGTTAAACATGTTTGAATATTCAAGACTCTTATTATTATCTTGACTTACCATGATAACCGCACTTTTAGAAAAAATTAATTTTTAAGCCAGACATGGCTTCATACAAGTAGAGGAGAAGCTTTAGATTTGAGGCTTGCTCCCTATCATCCTTGAGACAGAGAATTGTGTCATCAGCATATTGCAAAATAGTCACTCCATCCTCGATATATTCTGGCACTAGGCCTTGAATCAACTTATTTTTCTGAGCCAAAGATACCATTTTAGCTAAAGTGTCAGCAGCAATATTGAAAAGGAAAGGAGACAAGGGATCTCCTTGTCTCACCCTCTACCAGATTTAAAATAGCTTCCAGTGGTATTATTTACTTTAACACTCTCATCACCATCTTAATCCATTCACACCACTTAGCTCCAAACCCTCTCTGTTTGAGAAATTCAAAGAGGAAGTCCCAGTTTAGCTTGTCATAAGCCTTTTCAAAATCTAATTTTAGGACCAGCCCATCCTTCTTCTTGATTCTAGTATCATGCAAAATCTCATGTAAGGCCATAATACCATCCACAATGTTCCTATTTTTCAGAAAGCCAGACTGACTCTTATTAATAATTCTTCCCATGACTTTATCCAACCTAAGCATCAGAGCTTTTGTGAATATTTTGTAAATGACATTGAGCAGGCAAATAGGCCTGTATTGTTTTATGCTATTAGCTTCTTTCACCTTAGGTAGGAGAGTGATAATACCATAGTTAAATCTGCCAATATCCAACTTCAGATTATAAAAATCTTGGAATAGAGCAACTAGGTCAGATTTGATAAAATCCCAACAATGTTGGTATAACTCTATAGGAAAATGGTCAGGGTCTGGAGCGGTATTCCTCTCCATAGAAAAGACAGCCTCCTTAATTTCTTTTTCTGAAAAAGTTTTTTCAAGTTCATCATTCTCCTGATCAGTAACCAATTCTGCCTGATCCCAACAACCTTGATCCAAGGTGAAACCAGAGGGGGTAGAAGGACTAAAAAGGTCTTTATAAAATGGGGTAGCATGCTCCACCAGGGCAGCATCCCCTTCAATGACTTGGTCATTATGATTAAGAGAGAAGATAGTATTTTCCTTTTTTTCCCATTTGCAATTCTATGAAAGAAGGTAGTATTACTATCGCCTTTCAAAAGCCACATGCTGTTAGACCTCTTATGCTAATAACTTTCCTCTTCTTCAGTTAATCTAAGCATTTCAGCATGAATAAAAGATTTTCTATTTAGCGTATCAGCAATGAGAGGGAGCAACTCTTGGTGAAGGAGGATGAGATCAGACATAGATGGCAAGAGTATTTTGATAAATCGTTCAATGGTGAGAATGATAACACCACCGTTCAGCTGGACGACTCGTTTGATGACACTAACAGGTGCTTTGTGCAGAGGATTCAAGAATCGGAGGTCAGAGAAGCATTGAAAAGGATGAAAGGGGCAAAGCGATGGGCCTTGATGGTATCCCAATTAAGGTGTGAAGATGTCTCGGGGATATAGCTATAGTATGGCTAACGAAGATGTTCAACAATATCTTTTGATCGAACAAGATGCCTGGGGAGTAGAGAAGAAGCATATTGGTGCTAATCTACAAGAACAAGGGAGATATCCAAAGTTGTACTAATTATCGAGGAATTAAGTTGATGAGCCACACTATGAAGTTATGGAAGAGAGTCATCGAGCAGCGCCCAAAATTCAAAAAAGCGCTAAGCGCTAAGCGAGCGGTGACCTGCCGCTTAGAGCTTAAGCCGGCTTAAGCGTACAAAGCATCGCTTAAGCGTTTTGTACTGTAGCAAATAAAAACATACCTTATTTGATCTTATTCCTAGACTTGTAAAGCTGAGCAATTGTTGGACTTGTACAAGTATAGCTCAGCAATTGTTGGTTTCATGTTGTAATGTTCCTAACAGTCACAGATATGGGAAACATCAAATGTTGATTAGGTTCATAAAACAAAAAAATATGCCTCATGATTAAATATTTATAAACAGATAAGGCGAATAGTAATGGCAAGAACACTACTACTTAGTTCATAAGAACATAACATTGCATCTGAAGTTCATAAACCATAGTTTCAGGTCCTACTTAGTTCCAAATTAAAAGATACATCATTGTAGCCCACTCATGAGCATGACAGTACAACACAACTGATAAATTGATAAAATATCAATGATGGCAATGCATAGATAGACATAACAAAAGATGCTATCATTCCGGCTGACTCATTCATCTTCATCCATGCCATCCAGCCCATCCTCATTGTCAAATTTCTCTTCTTCAGAATCAAATTCCTCTTATGCATAGACAACTGTTGCACACTCATCTCCACCATCCATGTTCTCTTATTCTTGAACTTCGACGTAGCTCTAGTTGTTCACTTGCTCCCATTGCTTCTCCAATAACAGTCCAACGTATCGCTGTACCGGGCATTTCTTCTTCATCATCATCCTCATAGACAACTGTTGCACACTCATCTCCACCATCAAACATGAAACCTTGAGCTTGCATGATATCATTGGATAAGAGAACATCAGTAATCTTCTTTGACTTAATCTGTTGTCTCCTGCTCATGAGTTTGGAATTGAATTGTATGAAGACAAGAGAGTTTAGGCAGAGGAGTGGAGAACAGAGAAGCAGAGGAGAGAGGAGCAGACAGTGAAGAAGTCAAGCAGAGGCAGAGGAGCTCACCTTGCCGAGCATGGGGAAGAGAATCGAGAGGACGACACCGGAGATGGGGGCGGCTCGAGCTCAACCTTGGGGAAGAGATGTCGGACTTGGGGAAGAGATCGACGAGCTCGACCTCCTCCAGCGGTGGCTCAAATCAGCAGTCGGCGGGCGTCGAGCGTCGGTCTGGCGTCGACGGGCGTCCCACGTCAGTCTGCGGCCGTCGGTCAGTGGGCGGCGGCGGGAAGTCTCTTCTACTTTTATCCCCTCCTCTCTGGCGCCCCGAATCAGGTTCTACACGGCGCGCGCCCGATTGGAACTTCCGCACGGCACGTGCATCCATCTCCCGCGCTGCTTTCCCACGCCGCCTTTCCCGCCCGGTCGCTGGCTCGCTGAGCGGCCACGGAGCAGGGCTTCCGCGGCACCTTTCTCTGCCACAGCGGCTTCCGCATCCGCTGAAGCGCCGGCGCCGCTTAGGGGCCGCTTATGGCCCGAAGCGAAGCTGCAGCCTCCCGCGTAGTGCTTCAGCGCGCTTAAGCAGCTGCTTAATACCGCTTTTTGGAACTTTGGCAGCGCCTGCGAGAAATGACACAGATATCAACAAACAAATTTGGTTTCATGTCCGGAAGGTCAACCACAGAAGCAATCTTCTTAATAAGACAAGTTATGGAGCGGTTTAGAGAGCAGAAGAAGGACCTCCACTTGGTTTTCATTGACTTGGAGAAGGCTTATGACAAGATACCAAGAAATGTTATGTGGTGATATTTGGACAAACATAAAGTCACATCAAAGTATGCGACCCTCATCAAGGACATGTACAACAATGTTGTGACTAGTGTTCGAACAAACGATGGTAACACAGATTACTTCCCGATTAAAATTGGACTTTATCAAGGGTCAGCCTTAAGCCCGTATCTCTTTGCCTTGGTAATGGATGAGGTTACTAGGAACATACAAGGGGATATCCCTAGGTGTGTGTTGTTCGCTGATGATGTAGTGTTAGTGGATGAAAGCCAGGCGGGAGTAAATAGAAAACTAGAGTTATGGTGGTAGACCCTTGAGTCTAAAGGTTTTAGATTGAGCAGAACTAAAACCGAATACATGAGATGCGACTTTGGTGAAGTTGTACAGAGGAGGGAGATGTGAGTTTGGAAGGTCAAGTAGTGCCTAAGAAGGATACCTTTCGGTATCTGGGATCGATGCTACAGAGGGATGGAGATATTGATGCGGACGTTAGCCATAGAATCAAAGTAGGGTGGATCAAGTGGCGACAAGCTTCTGGCATTCTCTATGACAAGAGGGTAACACAAAAGCTAAAAGGCAAGTTCTATAGAACAGCGATTAGACCGGTTATGTTGTATGGAGCAGAATGTTGGCCTACAAAGATTCGACATGTACAACAACTGAGTGTTGTAGAAATGCGTATGTTGCGATTGATTTTGCGGTCACACAAGAATGAACTGAGTTCGGAACGATGATATACGTGATCGCCTAGAGGTAGCACAAATTTAAGAAAAGCTTGTCCAACATCGGTTGAGGTGGTTTGGCCATGACCAAAGGAGACCTCCAGATGTACCAGTGCATTATGGAGTCCTAAGCCAAGCTAATAATATGAGGAGAGGTAGAGGAAGACCAAAATTGACATGGGGGAAGGCAATAAAAAGAGATTTGAAAGCTTGGGATATACCTAGAGATCTATGTTTAAATAGGAGTACTTGGAAAGCAGCTATTGAAGTGCCTAAACCGTGACTTGAGGCTCTTGGTGGGTTTCAACTCTAGCCTACCCCAACTTGCTTAGGACTGAAAGGCTATGTTGTTGTTGTTGTTGTTGTTGTTGTTGTTGTTGTTGTAGCATATCAGCAGATAAAGACCCCTCCTCTTCCTGTTTTTCCAGCTTCTCAAGTTCTTCAGACAAAATTCTTTTATACTTCCTAATATGTCCTTTAATGTTTTGCCCCCATCCTTTGAGAATTATTTTCACTCTATCCATTTTAATGCACCAAGCCTCAATGGCAGATTTGGCAGTTATTTTTCTACTCCAAATGTCTTTTTCACTGAATTCAGCATGTTGTAACCAGGAAGTTTCAAAACAGAAAGGTCTTGAACCAATTTCCTGAGTAAGGTCAGTTCTCACAATCAGAGGATTGTGGTCAGACATATATCTTGGGATCTTTCTCAAATTACAAAGGAGAAATTCATTTTCCCATGAGCTAGAAATCAGTATTCTATCAAGCTTTTCAAGATTAGGGTCCTTTCTATTATTGGACCATGTGAATTTGCCACCAGCAAGGGTGAGCTCCCTGAGTTCATAAGAATTGATGATAAGATTGAAGATAGAAGAGAAATTATTCTCAACAAATTTCTTATTTTTGTCAGAACTGAATCTTAGAATATTAAAGTCTCCACCCATGAGAATTGGATACTTAGCCTTAAAGTAGAAATTAGAAAGCTCAGAAAGGAAGCTTTCTTTAAATTCATCTTGAGCTGGTCCATAGATATTAGCTAAAGTTCAGTGTTTTCTAAGACTTTTATCAAAAACATTTGCAATTATCATAAATTCACCATTGTCAAAATTCTCAACCTCAAATCTATCATTCTTGATACAACTTAACATACCTCCAGATTTGCCACTTGAAGGAGTCCAATCCAGTGAGAACTCTTTAGTCTTGTCAAGTTTCTGAAAAAATTCTCGAGTAAGATTTTTTCATAGTCTCTTGAATTCTAATAAAATCAGCCTTATGGTCCCAAATCAATCCTCTAATATAAGTGCTAAGCCCCTTCTTAGCAACCCCTCTGCAATTCCAAATGATTCCTATCATTTGTAAGCCTTTTTAATGGTGTTTCTGTCTCTGAGGTTAAATCTAGGGCTAACCTTAGATTCACATGTTATGTGGCTGCTAGGATTGAGAGAGAGGCGGCGAGGAGCTACAGATACCCAAGGGGTACTGTTCACACGAGGAGGAGAGAGGGGAGGACGGACGGCTGGCTCCTAGGGGAAGCCAGTAACTTAATTGTTGCTTCTTGCTTGACTATAAGCGTCTGGTGTTCTTTTTATAGAGATGTGACTTGACCCCTAAGGAAATATCCTAACCGAATCAATCTAACATATATCTTTCCTAACAAACCAAACCAAACCACATATCTCTTTCCTAACAAACCATACAATGTAATCTAATCTAATCACATGCTTGTACAAGATTGCAGCGTCGCATAGAGATACCGCGTGGCCCCCTCGGGCCGGCCCCGCTCTACTTGCCATAACACTACTCCACCCCTCAAAGACAGCTCGTCCTCGAGTTGTGGCGATTGCTGGAGCGGAAGACCTTGCGGTCCAGAGAAGATCGCCATGGCAGACCTGCTTCCTCCTCGAGGTGCCAAACTTGGTTGCTCCATCTGATCTGCGTGGAATCGAATCCGCCCGGATCGAATCCATGGAGCGCCTACACGTGGAGTCGATGGTGCCCTCCACGAGCAGCCACCCTCGCTATGGGTGCAGCCGAGCGGGGTTGTGCTGGAGGCGTACTCCAAGCGGCCGATGGAGCTTTGAAGGCCTGCTGCTGAGTCGGCGGAGAATAAGCGCATGCAAACAGCCATGGCCCTGCTCGAGGGATCGGTGCTGTGGCTCGTAGAGGCATCGACAAAGGCACCATGTCCGCTAATGTCGGTGCATGGATGATCGCCTGCATTGGTGACACTAGTGCTGGCGGGGTTGTTGGCGAAGCTGGTGAGGAGACTGTCGGAGTTATGGCAGCCGGGGCCTTCATTGGTGATGTGGCGAACTCCAACGGGGCCTGTGCAGCGGCCGAGGGTGCCGCGCCCGTGCTGTCCATCGAGGGCGACGCGGCCCTGCCGTAGAAGACTCCCGGAGCCAGGGCGCCGCCAGGCACCAAGACAGCCCCGGTGGCCGGAAGCGGCGGTAGGTGCGTCTAGGTACTGGGCGCCGTGTAGATGGGTTTCGACGAACCGGCGATCCAAGACGGAAGCGGTGACGGTGACGGCGATGGCGGGAACTTGATCTGCTGGATGGGAATGCCCTGGGACGGCGGTGGCACGACTGGGAACGAGGTCGTCGCAGTCCCGTCGTAGGGCATCCCATACTGGTACGAGATGACCAGCGCCGTGGTCGCGGCAAGGAAGGCCCTGATGCCCGCCACGGCCTGCCGTAATTCTAGGATTGCGGCCGTCATCTGCTCCGGGGTGAGGATGAGGGTGGCGGGAGACGACGGCGCCGGGGCAGAGGGCGCGATCGCCCTTGAGGACGCTAGCGCGCCCAATGCCGGCGCGCTGATATGTGGCAGCAGCGCCGATGAAGACGCTGGTGGCAGCGGGTGGACATGATCGAACCACATGATCGAACCAGAGATCTCTGATACTAGATTGGTATGTGGCTGCTAGGATTGAGAGGGAGAGGCGGCGGCCAAGCTACAGTACCCGCGAGTACTGTTCACGCAAGGGAGAGAGAGGGCAGGGACGGCTGGCTCCCAGGGGAAGCCAGCAACTTATTTGTTGCTTCTTGCTTGATTATAACTGATACAGGGTTCTCTTTTATAGAGATGACTGATTTGACCCCTAAGAAAATATCCTAACTGAATCAATCTAACATATATCTTTCCTAACAAATCAAACCACATATCTCTTTCCTAACAAACCAAACAATCTAATCTAATCGAATCTAATCTAATCACACGCTACAGTACCGCGTTGCTACAGTACCACGTGGGCCCTAGGCCGGCTCCGGCTCTACTTGCCATAACATCACCACCTTTAGAGTGCAAAGAATCATCAACAGGTTGATTCTTGCTAGCTCTAGTTTTTCTCTTTTTCTTCTTGGATGACCTACTTTTCGTGATACTAGCAGGGAGGACCTGAGGTTCCTCCTCTGAATCATCAGTACCCCAATCAATTATGTTGTGCTCTTCTGAGGGAAGATCTTCATCTTCCAGATTGCTTACAGATTCATTTGTTACACTAGTATTATCATTAAGCTTCATCCTAGCGTTTTCAAGATCTCTAAGGACATCTATTTTCTCAAAAGAAAGAGAATCAGAATGTATACCCATTTTAGATGCTAAAGAAGCAATATGGACATTAGTAAGAACTGCAAAGGAGTTCTGGTTTTTAGGAATTATACATTCATTTTCCAGCCCAGTAGCCATACGGTCTTGGATTTGCTCTCCCATCTTGAAATGTGAAGTCCCACTGTCCCTTAATCTCTTGCTCTGTCTCACCTCTTTCCATTCAGGCCATCCATCCTGCTCCTTCCCAAGACTTTTCTCCCTACTGAACCTTCTTTTTCAGCCGCTTGTCCCAAATATTAGACTGATCCTCAGGCCCTTCCAGGTTGGGCTCTCCTTCAGCAACCCTCATACTCTAGACTTTTTGGTGCAGGTGTAATTACTGCCATCCCCTCCTTGCTCAGTTCCAGGTTAGAAACATCCTTATCATTGTCTCTGTCCCTGTCCAATTCCATCTCAGTAACTTCAGAGTTTTGCCCGTCTTCATCTTGGATAAGCTCCCAGTCAATGTCTTGAGCCTCTTTTTGAGTGCAGTCTTCTTGGCTAGAAATATCAACTTCAGGACCCCCTTGACTGCCTTTGATGGGACTCACAGAGACAGCTCTTTCTTTCTCAAGTAAGCCTTTTTTCTCTTCTTCTATAACAGGGAGACACTTGCTCGGACCTGTCTTTGTCATGTAATCCTCCAGAAAGAAAAACTTGGACCCGCTATTCTCACAGATAGATTTCTTTGCCTCTATTGTATTTAAAGGATCAGACTTAGATTTCTCAAAATTGGACCCATATTCATTTATCACAACTCGAGCAGAATCATCCATATGAATGCTACTCAACATCCTGATCTCCATTGTATCAAAAGTACCAAACCTTAGCTGATCAGATCCTGGAATAATTAGATCTATAATTTTCAGCCCCTCATCTTCACTGTCTTCCTCAGTGACTGTCATTTGCTGCTCATATCCTCCAGAAACTTGCTTTCCCTTACCCCCAGATACCACTTTGCTAGGACCAGCTTCAGAGGTCTGACCAGCATTCTTTGAGGGGTCCAACTTTAGCTTTTTTGGGGAAGGAAAATCATCCTTTGGCTTATCTTTATCATTCCTTATCCATTGAGTACCAGCAGGGTTAGTATAACCATCTTGAGGAACTTCCCTTCGAAAAAAGTAATCATAAAAGTTGAAATCCAGTAGGCCATCCACTGATGCTGGGACTTTAGTGACATCCCTGCATCCTATTTTAACTCTGATGTAGTCATTTTTGTTCAGATTCTCCTTATCAACTTCTAGAGGAAGTCCCACCTTAGAAGCCACCATACAGACATTTGAGTAAGACCTTTTCTCATAAGGAATATTGCTGATTCTAAACCAGGCAACATCCAGAGCCCCCTTGGAACCAGTTGCAGGGTTCCATTTCTCAACTTTGATAACTACCTCAGGTTTAGATCGCATCCGGACCTCAGTGAAGTGAGCCAGATCATCAATTGTTTGAGTATTTGGAAACCTCATCTGATATTTGACCTCTGCAATTCTCTTAGCAAACCATCTCCAAGTTGAAGTAGGACCTGCCTTCAGTTTGAACTCATTCTCCATGTCTCTGGCATTAGCTTGGCCAGCAGTGATCGTTATCAGAGCAGTAGTAGACATATCTTTTATCCAATTCATCTGTCATAGCACTTTCAATGACATGAAAGCCCTGACCATACGCAGACAGCCCACAAAATGGTGAGATAAACTCCCAGGGCATCTTAGTCATGCAGACCCTAGAAACATGTCCTTCCTTGTTACATCCAATGAAAAACAAGGCGCGATTCGGCACTCGCCTAGGCGCGGCTAGGTGCTAGGCGGAGGCTTCCCTGGGGCCTAGGGGGAGGCGTACATCTAGGCGGGGGCGCGCTCCATGTGTGCCTGGGCGGGGAGGCACTTGAGCAAAGGCTCACAGCGGGAAAGGAAGCGGGTAGCTGGAAGGAAAAGAGCCCCGCGAGCCGGTGCTAGAGAGGATTAGAGAGAGAGAGAGAGAGAGAGAGAGAGAGAGAGAGAGAGAGAGAGATAACCAAGTCAGAGAGTCAAGATCTCCTCCTCGACCCCTTGCCTCCGACCTGAGCTCGCTCGCCGGATCGATTCGCTGGCCACGGTATGTCTCCGGCCGATTCATCGTCGTGGCAAGCTTCTACTTGATGCCGTGGACCCCGCTTTTTTCCGCATCACAGGCCATCTTCTCCCTAGTCCGCTGCCCTCGAGCTCCCGTGCACCCTAGTTTCGCTGCCCCGCCGCCCCTAGAGCTCCCGTGCGCCCCCTCCTCGCTGGGCCGCCACTGCTGGTGAGCTCCTTGCTGCCCCTCGTCCCCCGCTCTGGGAACCCCAAGGTGAGGTCCGCCGCGCCCCTGCTCCTCTCTCTCTGCTCGGCTGCTCCCTTCTATCTTTCCTGCTCTGACGCCTATGCTGTGTCTGTATTGTATCAACTATCAACTATGAACTAAGCATGAACATCACTTTTGTATCAACTAAGGTATGCCTATTGGACCTTTTTCTCTTTTATAAAATTCACTCGGCTATTATATTTATATAATTTATTCAGCTATATATGCTGAAATACAAAAAGAAGGTCAAAACGCTTGGAAAACGCTTAGGCGCTAGGCGATGAGTCACCGCCTAGAAACCGCCTAGCGTCTAAAAAAACATTGGTTACATCTGGAGCATATAACAGGATTTGGACAATCATAAGAGGGATGTCCAACCCTTCCACACCTTTGACAGAATTGTTGCTCTCTATGAGCTTCTCTTCCCTCATTTCCCCATCCAGAGCTGTTTGATCTTCTGTTGTTTCATTTTGGATCGTGTTGTTAACTGAGTTTTCAACACCAACTGAATCGTCCATCTGACTAGGATTAGAATCCTCTTTCTGCTCCCCATGTGACACCGGATTAGGCTCCTACCTTACTGGGTCCTGATCTCTATTTGCAAATCCACGCCCCCTCCACCTTGGAATCTACCACCACCTCTACCAGCGCCCCTAGGTATCCAGCCACGATTGCCTTGCCATCCACCACGAAATCCACCGCGATTGCCACCAAAACCAAAACCAGTATTGAATCGCCCCTGGTTTGCTGACGGTTATTCATGGTTCTCCCTGGCTGCGGAGGAGCCTGGAGTACCTGCGAGAACGATCTAGTATCACCACCAAGGGTCGACCAACCAGATGATGCCAGGACAACACCACGAAGGGGTGCTGAACCCGTAGATGGAGAAGATGAATCCCGCAAATCCCGCACAGAAATCACACCGCAAACCCCAACCTCAGAGCTATGGCACCATAGATGAACAAGCCGAGCGCTCAAATCGGCATCAGGATGATCACGTACCACGTGCAGCAGCCGAGTCTGCCTCTCCGCACCCCCTCCCACCGTGGCTGGAGAATTTTATTTTTATTTTTAACACTTGTAAACTAATTTTAAATCTAACACTGTTTTATTCCCCCCCAAAACTAACACTTTTGCCCGTGCCTATTTCCCTGGCGCGGTAAAACGCCTGTGCCGCACCATGCATGGTGGTGCGGCGAGAGGGATGACGTGGCGACGACCGGGGCGCTGACCGGTGACGTGGCAGGGTTTGCCGCGCCACCGATCTTGGCGCGGCAGTGACACGCCCTGATCGGTGGCGCAGCAGAGGCGGCTAAAGGCCCGCGGCCCAGTCCCACTGCGCCACGCCCTGCCCACGCACGTCTGTGCCCACCCGCCTACCCGCACGCGGCCGCCGCGCCCGCCCGCGCCTGCCGGCAGCCGCGCCTGGCCGCCTGCTTGCCGCGCCCGCCACGCCTGCCCGCCGTCGCGCCCGCCCGGCTGCCCACCTGCCGCCAGCCGCGGCCGCCTGCCGCACCGGCCGTGCCACGCACAAGACTAGAATGGACTCATAGCATTCTAGTCTTGAATGGACTCATAGCTTTAAGCACAAGACTAGAATACTGTTGAGATTACTCTGAGAAATATGAGATAGCTTGGACAGCCACAATTTTACCTCTTTAGTCACTAAGTTTTACGATTTGTGTATGCTGATAGCAGTACGATATCGACAAATGTTGTGCATGATTTTAGAGGTTCCAGTGCTTTCAATATATGCTTGAGTAAAATGATCATTTGGATTAATGTTTCCATGTAACAAAACAAGCATATAACAATTTAAATCATAAAAACTCAACCAACCAAGAAGGTACGTGGGTTTTGATTATGAAGAAATAGGCACCAAATTTCACCTCAGTGAGGGTTGAACTGCAGTGAGGGCGGCGTGGGCCTTGAGGGCGGCGTGGCGGCGGGCCGCCGTGGCCGCGGTCGGAAGGGAATGACAGCGGTCGGAGGGGGGTGGCGACCGGCGTGCGGGCGCGGCCGAAGGCGCAGCAGCGGCGGCGCCGTGGCGCCCAGCGTTAAATGGCTGGCGGCGTCGTGGCAAGGCGCTGCCAGCGGGCACGCGCGGTGGGCAGGCGTGGAGGCGGGCAGGCGGCGAGCGCGCGAGTACGCAGCGGCAGTGCGTGCGGTAAGGCGCGAAGCGGCGCGGCGGCGCAGCGTCGCGGCGGCAGCGGGCGGGCGCGAACGTGCGTGGGCAGGGCGTGGCACAGCGGGACTGGGCCATGGGCCTTTAGCCGCCTCTGCCGCGCCACCGATCAGGGATCGTCACTGCCACGCCAAGATCGGTGGTGCGGCAGACCCTGCCACGTCATCGGTCAGCGCCCCGGTCGTCGCCACGTCATCCCCCTCGCCGTGCCACCATGCATGGCGCGGCATAGGCGTTTCGCCGTGCCAGGAAAATAGGCACAAACAAAAGTGTTAGTTTTGGAAAAAAAATAAAACAGTGTTAGATTTAAAATTAGTTTATAAAAAATGTTAAAAATAAAAAAAATATGGCTGGAAAGGAGCCACTAGGGTTTCCGCCTTCTCCCGCAGCGGCGTCAGGAGGACGACGCACTGGGGAGATATGAGGGGTCGCAGCGCTCTCGTTACGCTGGATCACAACCTTATCACCAGGGTCCCGCCATGGCCCAGAACACAGCGACTGCGAAGGAGTCGCGTTGAGGACCGCATCCGCAGAAGGCGGAACCAGCTCACCTCCTGTCAGCGTGCTTGAGCCCACCACTGTAGCTTGGACCCGTCCCGCCGAACCAGCCTGCACGCATGGGGTACGCTCCCCCCGCTCTCACGCTCTGGCCATGGCCCGCGTTCGCCGCGTCGTACGCATTGCCCGCGGTACATGGGTCGCCCATGTCGAGAGGAAGGAGATGGGCCATCCTTTCCCAATCAGAAAGTTTTGTCACGCTAGAACCAAAACACATCCACGAGACTAGACAATGGGTGGGTGAGACCTAGTTGGGTGGGCCGGTGTAATTCTTTCGCTCTTTATATAATAATAATAATAATAATAATAATAATAATAATAATAATAATGATGATGATGATGATGATGATGATATAGATAGATAGAGTAGATATAGATTGCAGTATACATACATTAGAGTTGGTCAAAAAATTAAGTTAACATATTTGAATTTTAAAATGGGTGTGCGTTGTATATTTTAAGATACAAGGAGTACTAAATTTGTTTAAGTGTGTCATGGGGAATAGTGACTTGTACCGTATTTTACTCTAAAAATATTACTATAAAAACGTTGTCCTGCACTTCTTTTGACTGACAGCAAGACAACCTGCGAAGGCTGCGAAGTTACAGGGACTTGCTAGACTTGAGGATGATACACTCCAATCACATATGAGAGCTTAGTGATTATACCAAATTGTCGATCTGGGTGAGTAAAAAAGCTGTGCTTGGAGTCAATCTGTGGAGGCGTGGAATGAAAATTGATAAGAGCTGTGTCATGTGTGGGCGATATGATGAGGATGGAGCACACTTGTTTTTCAAATGCAAGCCTGCGCGTCACATATGGGCAGAGCTGCAGCTTGAAGAAGTAAGACAAGAACTGGCGGAAATGCTTTCGGCGAGGGAGGTATTGGAAGCAATCCTGAAACTGGAACCGGGCATTCAAAGCAGGGTGATTACACTTCTCTATATATGGTGGTCTGAAAGATGCAGTGTCAGGAAGGAGGACAGCAGAGAAGTGGAAGCCATCTATAGCAGGGTTGATCAACTCATATGCTGAAGAATGGTCACCATTTAAAGAAGCCAAGGAGAATGTAAGTCAGCCATCAGCCCGGAAATCATGGAAGCCACCACCGGAAAACACAGTCAAGCTCAATTGTGATGGAGCTTTTTTTGCCGGCGAACGAACTGGAGGATGGAGTTTCGTGATTCGGGAGTGGGATGGTGGAGTAATCAGCGCAGGCTATGGCAAACTGGAGAATGTGGGCGAAGCTTTTCATGCTGAGATTATAGCCTGTTTGCAGGGCATACAAAGGGCGGCTGATTTAGGAATGCAAAGAATGATCCTGGAAACAGACGCCTCCATGGTGGCGCAGGCGATGAAGTCTACGGACTACGATCGTTCTTCGGCAAGTGGACTAATATGGGAGATGAAAGATTTGTTGGCTTGTAACTTTACCTCTTTTGCTGTAAATCATATCCCTCGTTCATGTAACTTGGTAGCTGATAGTCTCGCCACCCTTGGGGCCAGTCTGAGTGTGGGTGCTGTGCCGGTTTTGGACAGTATTCCAAGTTGTATGCGTGAACTGGTTGCCAACGATTTGGCAGCAAGTTACGAGTAATGGAAAGCCTTTCCATGTTCAAAAAAAAAAAAGCAGTGCTTGCCACGGCCGGAGAAAATTAGAATAGAATACACGTTCAATCTAGGCCTGTTCTTTAGGGCGGAGTGGAAATTTTTATCGAGCTAATACTGAATTTTGAAAACACATCCAAAAGACTAGACAATGGGTGGGTGGGACCCAGATGGGTGTGTGTTATTGTTTCGCTCTTTTATATAACAACAACAACAACAATAATAATAATACTAATAATAATAGTAATAATAATGATAATGATAATGATGATGATAATAATGATAACAACAACAACAACAACAACAACAACAACAACAACAACAACAACAACAACAACAACAACAACAACAACAACAACAACAACAACAACAACAACAACAACAACAACA
The DNA here is from genome assembly GCA_904845875.1 of Miscanthus lutarioriparius. Classification (NCBI taxonomy): domain Eukaryota; kingdom Viridiplantae; phylum Streptophyta; class Magnoliopsida; order Poales; family Poaceae; genus Miscanthus; species Miscanthus lutarioriparius. The sequence goes on from CAJGYO010000015.1 coordinate 53,496,278, forward strand.
ACAACAACAACAACAACAACAACAACAACAACAACAACAACAACAAAAATAGTATATATAGATAGATAGAGTAGATATGGATTGCAGTATACATACGTTAGTGTTGGTCAGAAAATTAAGTTGAAAGATTTGAATTTTGACATGGGTGTGCGTCGTATATTTTGAGATACAAGGAGTATTAAATTTTTTAAGTGTGTCATGGGGAATAGTGACTTGTACCGTATTTTACTCTAAAAACAGATTATAAAACGTTGTGGTTGCATGCCCATGCTTTACGAGAGGTCTGCATGTCCTGCACTTCTTTTGAGTAATAGCAAGACAACCGGGAATACCGAGCCCAGAGCTATTTACGGCAATTGACCAAGTGTCCACCGATAAACAAGCCAGGCAGCGATCTTTGGGGCTCACCGACGTCCATGCCTAGTTTGCTTGCCTCCACGGCCATAAATACACGGAGGCCACCTACAACATCGATTGCCACACACATCCATCCATCCTCTCCATCGATCAAGAAATAAACAAGGTTTTGCCAACTTACTTGCTAGATCAACAATGGCCTCCTCGTCGTCCTCCTTCACCTTGCGGCGGTGGCGTTGCGCTTGCTTTGTTTGCCGTCGGCTCGTGTGGCACCGAGCTCACCCTCACGATCGGTAAGGACTCCAGCTCCACCAAACTATCCCTCATCACCAACGTCGCCATCTCGAGGTGTCGGTCCGTCGAAGGGCGCACGGATTTTTCGGACGACCTCAAGGAGTCACCAACAAAGAGCACCTTTACCCTCGGCGACAAGGAGCCGATCAAGGGACCTATCTCCTTCGCTTCGCCTGCGAAGGTGGTGGCTACCGTGTTGTCGATGATGTCATCCTCGCTTGACTTTAAGGCCAAGCGTAGATTTACAAGACCGGCGAACAAGTCTGAGTAATGGACGATGTGCTCTTCGGCGACGATAGAGATTATATTGACCTCTAAAATAAACTTTTTAGAAAGACCGATGGTACAAAATGAGCATGCCAAAAAAACATTTTCTATGCTTATTTTGTGGCAGGCTACCATGAAATAAAGTATACTATGTTCCCCTCCCGCGTGTTGCTGTGGAGCTATATATGCACACACTTTACAATATTGTTTATGTATGGTAAAATAGTATTTGTGGACCTTCATCTAGATGGCTATGTACTTTGGTTTTCTAAACTTCTAATACATATATGTATGTGAGAATCAATAAAGCATGTTTACCTTGTGTAGCATGTCAGAAATGCAATGAAAGTTGAATTTACACGTGATCATTTTCAACACAAATTGCTCAATGGACCAAACGATTGTTGATGGTACTTAACACACCTTTTTATACCATCAACCATGCCTAATGTGGTCATATAAATGACATAAACCATAGTCAAGGGGCTTATATCTAACCATTTCCATGATTTGTGATGACTATGTAAGTGTAGGAACAAGGTGGCCATATACATGCAAAAACACTTCATCAAATTCTCATTTTGACTACACCATGTCGAAGAGCTCATCGAGATATATGAATCGAGTTTTGGTTCACCCAATTCGGAGTCCGGATGACAAAGTTATGCCTTCCGAAAGATTGCAAGACGGGCCAGGCAGAATTTGGGTAGAGATGGACGTCGGGCGACCCCTAAGGCGTCCGGCGACCTGGACATGTGTCCAATGGCCCCCAAACTTGGTCCATAGACTCTACACTCAATGGAGAATCCTAGGGAGGCCTTGTTCATGCTATTGGACCAAATGGAGGGCCGGGTGAAGCCAACCCAAGATGGGGAACCCAAAACCAAGGTTCGTCCACGCCACCGATCCGTGCCACCACCTAGAGACACACTCCGGAGGCATCCTAAACATCGATTCAATGACTGTTCATCATCAAGGGTGGAGATGGTGTCCATGTGGCCTCTCGAATGGATCCATGGGCCCACAAACCAAAGAAAGAAATGAACTCCAAACCTGACCAAACTTTGTACCCAAGCAAATGTGGACCATGGAGCACCAAACCGACTCAAGATCGACGACAGACGTGCCAGGGGGGCGTCGGGTGACCGTAACCAATGTTGGCTGACATGTGGGACCACCCAAACCGACTTAGGACCACTCCAACTGACTTATTAGCCGTAGATGCACCAAGTCGGCTGAAAGGTCCTAATGGCTAGAGGGGGGTGAATAGCCTATAAAAATTTCTACAACAACACTTAACAAACCAGTCAGATAAAAATGAGGCGAAGTGAATGTTGTGCTAGCCTACTAAAAATGTAAGCTACCTACCACAATTCTAGTATCTATAGTCTCTAACCACACAATTGCTATGTCACTACACTAAGTTAGTGAGCTCTCAAAGACTAACTAAAGAGCCTCACTAACCACTAGAGCCGACACAAGCTAGCTCTCAAAACTAATTACTCTAAAGAGCTTAGCTACACTAAGAATGTAATACAAGAGAGGTGGTGATATTTATACCGACGCATGGAGGAATGTGCTAATCACAAGATGGAGCCAATCAATCAATCACAAGATAACCAATGAAGTCCTTAGACAAGATGACATAAGATTTTTTACTGAAGTTCACTTGCTTGCCGGCAAGCTAGTACTCGTTGTGGCGATTCACTCGCTTGAAGGTTCACGCGCTAATTGGCATCACACGCCAAATCCGCAACTAGGTGCCACACAACCAACACAAGATGAGGATCATACAAGCCACGAGCAATCCACTAGAGTACCTTTAGGCTCTCTGTCAGGGAAAGGTCAAGAACCCCTCACAATCACCACGATCGGAGCCAGAAATAATCACCAACCTCCGCTCGATGATCCACACTGCTCCAAGCCATCTAGGTGACGGCAACCACCAAGAGTAACAAGCGAATCCTGCAGCGAAACACGAACACCAAGTGCCTCTAAATGCAATCACTCAAGCAATGCACTTGGATTTACTCCCAATCTCACAAAGATGATGAATCAATGATGGAGATTAGAGGGAGGACTTTGGCTAAGCTTACAAGGTTGCTATGTTAATGCAAATGGCCAAGAGAGTGAGCTTGAGCCAGCCATGGGGCTTCAATAGAGAGCCCCCACGAATAGAGCCGTTGGGCTGATAGAGCAGCCCACTGTGCATTGATCGGACGTGCTGGTCAGGGCAACCGGACGCACCCAAGCCAGCGTCTGGTCAATGGATGTGCGCCATGCGTCCCTACCTTGAACTGTGCCCATCGATCACCAACGGCTAGTTAGTCTCACGCCATGCGTTAAGTCATGACCGGACGCACCTGTGCCAAGTCAGCCCACGCGCGTGCCACTGCCACGCCTTGACCGGACGCGCTGCTTCCCATGAGATCCTGGTGTCAGGTCACTTCCAGTAAGCATCTAGAGGCAAAAATTTGTGATCGGACGCGTTAGAAGCACCATGACCGGACCCAGGCTAGTGTCCGGTCGGTTCTTCTCCTTCTGCGCGCCAATTCGAGTGACTAATAGCGTACGTCATCCCCTGATCGGGCGCAGGCCCTGCACGTCCGATCACTTTCACTATGCTACGTCCGGTCACAAGACTGAGGGCATCCCCTACTGCAACACTGACCGAACGTAGGGAGGCTGAGTCTGGTCACCCCGGGATAGCTCCTCCACTTCACCAACTTCTCCACCCTTGCTCAAATGTGACAACGACCAAGTGTTTCACCTTGTGCACGTGTGTTAGCATATTTTCACAAACATTTTCAAGGGTGTTAGCACTCCACTAGATCTAAATGCATATGCGATGAGTTAGAGTATCTAGTGGCACTTTGATAACCGCATTTCACGACGAGTTTCACCCCTCTTAATAGTATGTCTATTGATCCTAAATGTGATCACACTCGCTAAGTGTCTCGATCACTAAACCAAAAAGCTCCTATCAAGTTTCACCATTGCCTTGAGCTTTTTGTTTTTCTCTTTCTTCTTTTCCAAGCCGAGCACTATCACCCTGGCCATCACCACCATCAACATGACCTTCATTGGCTCCACCACTTGGAATTGTGCTACCTATCTCATGATCACTTAGATAAACTAGGTTAACACTTAGGGTTTCATCAATTTACCAAAACCAAACTAGAGCTTTCAATCACCCCTTGTTTGGTAATTGATGACAACCCTTACACAAAGATGTGAATTGAAATTCATTTGAATCCATGTTGCTTGCCCAAGCATATTTACCATGTGTAAAAGGATATGGACAAGTTTCATGAACCCCAATTGGTAGCAATTGCTCCCCCTACATATGTGCTAAGAGTTTGGATTGAAGCTTGCACATATGCATGGATTTGAGTTGTGGGAGAGTAATGTCTACCAAATGATGCTAAGGTATAAGAGATGGACCTTTGAAGTGTGATACCAATCGGAGTGCACCAATATACCATCCTTAGCACCATTAGTAACTAGACATACACAAAAATTAGAATACCCCGTGAGATCAACATTAGAAGCAAGGGTCTAGTTTTCACAAAATAAGCACAAGTCTAGTTACTCAACCTATGCATGCTAGTTTTTCATTTCATCATTCAAACCTACAACTAGCATACACCACACATGCATGGAACTTTAATTTAAAACTTGTGCCATACAAGCAAACATATGAAATGCACATTCAAATGCATCAATCAAGTTTATGAGCTTGCTCCCCATACTTGTGTGCTAAAAATTTTAATTGATCCCTTTCCTTTGTCATATTTCTCCCCCTATGTCAAAGTTCTCCCCTTTTGTCATTTAACCTTATCTCTGTGCAATTTCTCCCCCTTTGTCATCAATGACCATAAAGGTTCAATTTTAGATAGGTTAAGATTATCAATGTCAATCAATGGGGTGAGGATCATTTTTCCAAATTTGGTTCAATCTAGAACACTTGCCAAAGATATTTAACTCGTTTGATCCAAGGACAAGCTTCTTCACACCTCATTTCAAGGGTTATCTTGTACCATGTTGAGTTAAACACTTATAGCTCATTTTCTAGATTAAACACTAGGTTCAAAAGCCCGTAAACATGTCATATGCTACCACTAGATCAAGTCAAGCATAGAAGCAATAGTGGTACCATAAAAGCATCAAATTCATTTAATTTTCATGAATGAGCCTATAAGACATGAGGAATGACTAAATGCACTAAACAAGTCCTTAGCAAAGGATGTATGCATGCCAATCAACTTTTACCTTGGATTGCTCGAAGGAGAGGCATGTCATATAAGTGATATAAGTGGGGGGTGCATCAACACATATTTGAGAAATCCAATATGTTCAACTCATTCCTTAGCTTGCAAAGCCTTTTCTCATCCAATGGCTTAATGAATATGTCGGCAAGTTGATCTTTGATGCCTACACTCTCAATTGTAATGTCCCCTTTTTGTTGATGATGTCTTATGAAATGGTGGCAGACATCAATGTGCTTGTTCTTGCATGTTGAACCAGATTGTTGTTGAGCTTGCTTGCACTCTCATTGTCATATAATAATGGCACTTTCTTGAACTTGATTCCAAAGTCATTCAAGGTGGCCTTCATTCAAAGTATTTGTGCACAACAACTACCGGTGGATATGTATTTGGCTTCGGCGGTTGATAATACAACACTATTTTGCTTCTTTGATGACCATGAAACAAGTGATCTTCCTAACAATTGACAAGTGCCTGAGGTGCTCTTTCTTTCAACCTTGCATCCCGCATAGTCGGAGTCTGAATATCCAGCAAGCTCAAACTTTGCTCCTTTGGGATACCACAAACCAATATTTTGTGTATGCTTCAAGTACCTCAGTATTCTCTTTGTTGCCTTCAAATAATTTTCTCTTGGTGAGGCTTAAAATCTTGCACACATACACACAATAAACATGACATCTGGCCTTGATGCGGTCACATAGAGTAGGCTTCCAATCATAGACTGATACAACTTTTGACCCCCCATGTTGCCACTTTCATCACTATACAAATTGCCATTTGTTCCCATTGGTGTACTAATGGCTTTGCTCTCATTCATGCCAAACTTCTTGAGCATGTCTTTGATGTACTTGCCTTGACTTACAAATGTATCATTCTTCAATTGCTTGATTTGAAGACCAAGGAAGTAACTCAACTCTCCAATCATGGACATTTCAAACTCATTGGCCATCATCTTCCCAAACTCTTCACAAAAGTCTTGATTAGTTGATCCAAAGATAATGTCGTCAACATAGATTTGTAACATAAACAAGTCCTTGCCAATCTTCTTGGCGAAAAGAGTGGTGTCAACCTTACCCATCATGAACCCTTTAGAGAGTAGGAAATCCCTCAACCTCTCATAGGTGCTTGCTTCAAGCCATACAATGCCTTCTTCAACTTGTACACATGGTCGGGCTTCTTGTCATCTTCAAAACCGGGAGGTTGCTCAACATATACTTCTTCATTGATGTAGCCATTGAGAAATGCACTCTTGACATCCATTTGATAGAGCTTGATGTTGTGGGCACAAGCATAGGCTAGTAAGATTCTAATTGCTACCAATCTAGCAACCGAGGCATATGTTTCTCCAAAGTCAAGACCTTCTACTTGAGTGTAACCTTATGCTACCAATCTTGCTTTATTTCTTACTACTATCCCATCTTGATCTTCCTTGTTTCTATAGACCCATTTGGTTCCAATCACATTATGGTTCTTTGGTCTCTCAACTAGTTCCCATACTTGATTTCTTGTAAAGTTGTTCAATTCTTCATGCATTGCATTCACCCAATCAACATTCTTCAATGCTTCATCTATCTTCTTTGGTTCAATGGATCTTGATCTAGTTTGCACACCTCTAGAAATATCTCCAATTATAGTATCCAATGGATGATCTCTTGCAATATTGGTTGGTTAGAGTATTATAACTTGATTGCTTGCACTTGCTTGATTGTTAGGTTGAGATAATGAACTAGCCACTTGATCTTGCACATTGTCATGAGAGCCACTTGTACTTGCTTGATTTGTATCAACTTGCACATTTGAGAGCACTTGCATTTGATCATCTTCCTCATCAATCACTTGTCTTGGCCTTAATTCACCAACATACATGTTCTTCATGGCATTTGAAAGTTGAATGCCTCTAACATCCTCCAACTTTTTATTCTCATCTTGGAAACCCTTGGTTTCGTCAAATTCAACATTATGAACTTCCTCAAGAGTACCACTTGCCAAATTCCACATTCTATATGCTTTGCTTGTAGTGGAGTATCCAAGTAAGAATCCTTCATCACACTTCTTCTCAAACTTGCCTAATCTAGTGCCTTTCTTCAAGATATAGCATTTGCAACCTGTCGATGTTTTACCACCGATAGCCTACCACGGGGGTACCCGAGGCAGTATGTTCGGGCTTCAGCATATGCGGAACTCGATGGTGAACGCAAGAGACAGTCGATTTATCCTGGTTCAGGCCCTCGACTGTAGTCGAGTAATAGCCCTACGTCCAGTCGGCGTTAGCCTTTGCGTTGGATTGATTGTGTGTTGTTGTGTTGTAGAAGTCGTGATCTCCCATCTCTAGGAACCCTGCCCTCCTTTATACAGTCAGGAGGTCAGAATCCTAGTTGGTTTACAATGAGAGTTCCTAGTAGAATTACAGAATAATACTACTACTAAGATTACAAGGGGAGAATCCTAGTTAGACTAGATCTTCTCTCTTCCTTGCGGGGTATCCTGTGGGTCCCGCACTAACAAGCCCCCGAGCACTTCATGGTTGAGCTCTAGAAGCCTCGTCTTGTTCTTTCAGGTCTTGTCGAGCAGGAACAAGCGTCGTCCGAGTGCTTTCTTGAGCGAAACCATGTCGCGCTCTGTGAGATCTTCGTGTGGTGTGTACCTTTTTGAAGAAAAAAGTACTCCCCTTTGGGTGTAGCCCCCGAGCCTCTTGCTATTTGGTACAAGGAGCGGGAGGGTCTTGTCTTGAAATCGCTTTGATCCTTCGTTGAAATGTTCCCGAGCATGTACCCAGGCTCTTTATAAAAAAGAACTCGGATATAGCTCGGTCCGGCTTCTTTTTGTCATGAGTCCTTGAAGTAGTTTTGTCTTGAAGAAGTCTTCTTGGTGATGTGCGCTTTTTCGAAGAAAAAAGTGCACTCACTGAGTGTAGCCCCCGAGCCTCTTGCTATTTGGAACAAGGAGCTAGAGGGTCTTGAATCTTATGTTGTTTGAAAATTGCTGTCTTGAAGAAGCCTTTCGAGTGATGTGCGCTTTTTTGAAGAAAAAAGTGCACTCACTGAGTGTAGCCCCCGAGCCTCTTGCTGTTTGAAAAAGAGTTGGAGGGTCTTGAGTCTGATTTGTTCAAGGAACTGAAATCTTCCCCTGTTGCAGCCTCTGAGCATTTATCTGGGTTCTTTGATTCAAAAAGAACTCGGATGCATTGTCTTGGCGTATTCTCTGGTAGTCTGCTATTTGTTTTGTGTAGTTGTATGGTGGTGGTTGAGTGTAAATGTTGCCTGTTCATGGGTTGTACAGCGTTGGCATATTCTTCCGAATATGCTCGTCTTCGAGTACTGTTCCCTCTCGCCTGAGTCTTCCATTATTGAGTCATGTCTTTTCACTGTGTCCTTTGTTAGGCTTGTTTTGTTGGTACTCCTAGTCCATGTGCGCCGCTCCTTCGATCTATAAATAACCTCTTGGAGTGCTTGTTTTCATCCATTGAACATTTTGTTGAAGCCTTCGTAGTCATGAATATGGTAGTTTGTGAAGTAGAGCAGCCCCCGGGCGTATTTTGTAGTTCCTGTGCATCTTGTTGTAGCTGGAGGAAGTCTTGTGATAGGGATTAGAGGTAGACTAATCCCGCAATAGCATTGTACTTAGAAGTACGTGGTGGTAGTTGGAGGAAGTCTTGTGATGTGGGATGGGTTCCTTCATCCAGCAGTTCTGGGTTGATCTTCCTTGCCCGCCCTGCGACTGTCCGGTGAAGATCAACACCTGATCCTGCATCACGTCGGGCTTGGGTAGACAGATGCCTGCTGACTTCCCCTGGTCTATGTTGTCCCACCGTGATGCTGATTTCTGCCTTGGATGCACTGCGTCCGTCCTTTGAAGAAAACAATGTAGCCGAGTGCGGTTTATTCTACCGAGTAGCAATTTGGGACACGTAGTCATTCCAGAGCCTAGCTGTGTCCAGGTTCCTCTTTGCTACCTTGCTTGTCGTAGTACCAAGTTCGTTGGGTCTTGTAAGATGTGTAATCTTCAATTTCTTGAAACCATTTATAATAAAAAAAAATCTTGTCTTCTAAGTTGTCATTCTTTATTCTGTTGATGTCCCGGTTGTTCATGAGAGTCCCAAGTTCTTTTTTAAGGACCGGGTTGTTATGTTCCTTGTGAGGTAACCTTCCGTTGCTTCATGGTTGATGAGTTCTTTTTGCAGCAATATGGTAACTCTACCATTTTCCTGGATGGATAAGTCCGAAATCTGCCCGTTGAACTGTACCGTTGTGTGGATTTGTGCCTTCCGTCATTTTAGCTGTTAGTAAATGGACCATTGCGTTCTCACACCTTGCTTTAATGGGCCTGGTGGGCCATTTTTATCACTGTAAAATCTATTTAAAGATCTTTCATCTTCTTTTTCTTTACTGCCCTGCTCTTGCCTTGAAACCCTAGCTTTCTGAAATCCACCGCCGCCATTATCGCCGTCACCTGAGCACCGCTGTCCTAGCCTCGTCTTTCCCCAGTTCCTTTTCGCTTCCGCTAGCATATGGGCAAGAAGAAAGCCACGAGCAAGTCCCAGGCAGCCTTCGTGGACGAGGAGTCATCCCTTTCTTTGATCGAGAACCAAGAGTTCATGGCCATGAGGGCTGCCCAGAAGGTTTGGCCGGCTCCAACAACAACCAAAGACCAGCTTCACGAGCTTGTTAGCGATGGCTTGATCTAGAGCAAGGACATTGCTGAATGGAGAGCTCTAGGAGAGCATCGGGTTCCTGCTCTGGGTCCTGGTGAGATCGTTCTTTTCGTCTCTTTCATCCGTGCCGGTCTTTGCCTTCCTGCTTCTGCCTTCCTTCATCGATTTCTCAATTACTTTGGGGTTAGCTTGAACCATCTTGCTCCCAATGCCGTCCTCCATCTTTCTATTTTTGTTCATCTTTGCGAAACTTTCCTTAGAATTCCCCCTTCTCTTTCTCTCTTTCGCTACTTCTTTCATCTGAAACCCCACCCCCGCCGCGAAGACACCAGCGTTCTTGGTGGTTGCGGGATTCAGTTTCGCCAGGGTCTTAAGAACAAGTTCTTTGACTATGACCTGGTTGATTCTGTGAGGGATTGGCGTGCCGACTGGTTTTACGCCGCCAATTTGATTCCTCCTCTTGCTGTTCACTCTGGATCTGGTCCCTTGGTAAATGACCGATGGGATAAGAACCCTGTGACGACAGCTGAGGTTCAGGCGATCCAGCCATTTCTTGATAGGATAAGTACTCTGAAACAGCAGGGCTTGACCGGCTTCGGTATTGTCTCGAGCTTTCTTCGTCGTCGTGTTCAACCTCTGAAGGAGCGAGAGAACTTTGGCTTCGAGTACTTTGGGGCTGAGGATCCTTCACGCATGGTCCCTGCCCTTGAGTTGAACGACGAGGAGGTACTCGAGCGTCTCCAGAAGATGCTGAATGGAGCAAGCGTTGTCCCGCTTATTGTCTCCGAGTACTCTACAAACAACCTGCCTCCAACTGTAAGTCGTTTTATCTTCGTGCGGGTACTTTCTATATTTCTTTTGCTGTATCCATTTTTGCTTAATTTTCCTTGTCTTGTTGTTTTATTCTTTTCGTAGGAATTGGGGCGCAACTTTGTTGACCCGATCCCCCTTGATGTCCTCCCTGCCGTGGTGAATACTGAGGAGAACCTTGCTGGGGCTTCTGTAACCAGTAAGTTCCAAATCACCACAGTGTTTCCTAGAGTTTCTTCCGGAGTTGTTGATGTATATGAAGAATATGTTCCTCGTCCAGTCCCTCGAGGTCCTCGTAGTGTCTCGAAGAGGGGGTGAGCGGATGGTTCTTCATCTGGCTTACCTGCTTCCAAGAAGTCTCGCCAGCCGAGTACTCATCCAGGTACTCCAGTTATAGGTAGCGTGCTCCTAGGTGAGCATATTAATATGTTTGGTCTTTCTGTTATTTATTTGTGCCTTTGACTGAGTTCTTTTCTTTCTTTTTTCAGATGGCGCTGTAGCTGTCTTGCTGGAGACTGAGGAAGATGAGGACGATGATGTGCCCCTCATTACACATCGGTGAGTTGTTTACTTGTCTTTCTTTTGTTGAGCACTTCTTCTTGTTCTGAATTCATCATTGCTCTTTTTTGTAGCAAGCGGTCATTGGGCTCGAGTTCTTCTAGGGTTCCAGTATCGACCATGCCATCCCCATCGCAGGGTGGTGGTGATGTTTTTACTGCCGTTGTTCCCCCTGTGAGGTCTTCTTTTTGTTTTACGAAGAAGAAGATAGCTGGGTGAGTGAATTCTGGTTTCGTCTCTTTGCTTCTGTTCCCCTTTTCTCTTGTTCTTATTGGTGAGTTTCTTTATCAACTTTCAGGCCTTTGTCTTTTCTCGACCCTCCGTCGACTTCTTGCTAGTCCTCTGGTGTGCCATCGAGTATCGAGCCTCAGGACTCGGAGCGCACGGTCGGTGAAGTGGCTGTGGGGGAGACAAGGTTTTCTAGTGATGATGCTGCTGCTGGCTTGGTTGCCCCGGAGGTGACCGTGGCCATGTTGGTGGATTCATCTATGGAGGTAGCCAGGACTTCCTATGATCTTGCCTTCTCCGCATCGGCTGTCTTCTCCCTCCGCTCCTCTTTCTACTAAAGATGTGGTGCATCAATTTGATGCCACTCATCGGTTGTCAGAGTTGACCGCTTCTTGGGGAGACTTTGCGACCTTTGCAACTTCTTTTGGAGAAAAACTCCAAGTAAGTTTTCTGAAGTTCTTTCTTTGGATGTTCATCTTTCTCCTGTTCTTATGCCTTTTTTCTCTCTTTCTTTTTGTTCAGTCCTTCTCTCGGGACCATTCTGGCTTCTTTTTCTCGTCGGAAACCAAGAAGAAGTTGTCTTCTGAGTTGAGTGCCCTAAAGATAGAGCTTGGTCTCTGCTAGGCCGAGATGGAGGCTGAGCATCAAATGCATCAGAAGGAGGAAAAAGCTCTTCGTGCCTGGGTTGTTGAGGCCGAGAAGCAGAGGGATGCTGCTATCCAGGAGGCTTTAAAGAATTCAGAGGCCATGAAGAACTTGGAGGCCACGAAGAAAGAGTGCAATGGTATTGCGGGTTCTTTTTGTTTCCTTCTGTATTCAAACTTTCCTTTCTGCTGACTTGTTGTTTGGTGCCTTGTCCAGCTCTCCGAGTTGAAAAGCAGAAGCTCTCGGAGGGTATTGATGAAATGAAGACTCTTGTTCATTATAGTCACAACAAGGCTGAGGAGGTAATTACTCATGCTGAGGAAGAACTCGCGCTTGCTAAGTTGATTAGGCGTGGAGCTGATAGAGATCTTGTGTAGGCCCAAAAAACTATTGAAGACTTGTCTGGCAAGTTGGCGACGGCTACTGAAAACTAGAAAGCTTTGTGGAAATCCTTTCGTTCAGTAGCCGATGTTCTCCGAACTCCAGCGGATGATGGGCAATCTTGGGCTCAGTTACTTCCTCGAATTCTGACTCGTTTCCAAGAGTTTGTGAAGAGGTGCGCCCAACTGTGTACCAAGAATGTCCTGACCCAGGTCCGGGTTCTTGCTCCAGAGGCGCCTTTGTCCAAGATAGCAGAGGAAGCCAATAGTCAAGAATACATTAATGCCGTTGAGAGGATGGAGCCTGAGGTCGAAGACTTAGCCAGTAGAATTGTAGATAATCTTAATATTGTTATCTCTTCTCCTAATGATGACGCTTGATGTAATTGACCTTTATGCTCGTGCCTTGTAATATGACATTATACTTCTTTTTGAATGAAGATTTTTTGTTGATGTCTTCTTTGCCTGGATGCCTTGTTTATTCTTTGGATGAGTTGTCCAAGTGATCAGAGTTACTGGACTTGCCGAGTACTTTGTCTTGCTTTCGTCTTTGCCATATAAACAACTCTGCTTGTTATCTTGTCAAACTTTCTTGATTTGTCGAGTACTTTTCTGTCCTTCTTCTGTGCCATGTAAACAACTCGGTATAGAACATTGTCTTGACAAACTTTGGGCTCTTGTTAGTACTAAAAGGACTTAGGACCGGAGATCTCAAGCGTCTTCAGCTTCTTCTTTTCAGCTTTTTTGTTTAACTCGAACTGTGTTTAGCATCTGTCTCTTTCCTTAGTTGCAAAAACTTCTTAGGATCGGTAGGCCCCCGAGCACTTCATGGTTGAGCTCTGGAAGCCTTATCTTGCTCCTTCAGGTCTGAGTGTAGCCCCCGAGCCTCTTGCTTCTTGGCACAAGGAGCTAGAGGGTCTTGTCTTAAAATTGCTCTGATTTATGCTTCAGGCTTAGTTTCAGTCACTTTGCTTTTTGTTTCGGGTGTTAGCTTGTTAGCTACCCTCATCAGCGGGCTCAAGCATCTTTTCAGCTATTTTGCTCTCTCTTGGGATGCTCAGGCGTATTTTCACCATTTTGCTTTTTTTGGTTGGTGTTAGCTTGTTAGATACCCTCATCGGCGTGAGCTCAAGCATCTTTTCAAACTATTTTGCTCTCGGCCGGGATGCTCAAAGCGTATTTTTAGCCATTTTGCTTTTTTTGTTGGTGTTAGCTTGTTAGCTACCCTCCAATGAGCTCAAACATCTTTTCAGCTATTTTGCTCTCGTAGGGATGCTCAAAGCGTATTTTCAGCCATTTTGCTTTTTGGTTGGTGTTAGCTTGTTAGCTACCCTCATCGGTGAGCTCAAGCATCTTTTTAGCTATTTTACTCTCATTTGGGATGCTCAGGTATTTTCACCATTTTGCTTTTTTGGTTGGTGTTAGCTTGTTAGCTACCCTCATCGGATGAGCTCAAGCATCTTTTCAAAGCTATTTTGCTCTCGGTAGGGATGCTCAAAGCGATATTTTCAGCCATTTTGTTTTTTGGTTCGGGTGTTAGCTTGTTAGCTACCCTCATCGGCGGGCTCAAGCATCTTTTCAGCTATTTTACTCTCAGCCGGGATGCTCAGGCGTATTTTCAGCCATTTTGCTTTTTATTTTGGGTGTTAGCTTGTTAGCTACCCTCATCGGCGGGCTCAAGCATCTTTTCAGCTATTTTGCTCTCGGCCGGGATGCTCAGGCGTATTTTTAGCCATTTTGCTTTTTGTAAACAACTCGGGGATAGCCATCATAAGACATATGTTGCCGGAAAACCATCTTTATTGACCATGATCGTTTGACAAACCATAATACATATGTTGTCGAGTGACACCATCTTTATTGGCCGTGAACGTTGATCTCTTGTGGTTTGTACATGTATTCTTCCTTGAGTTGTTTTCATGCGTAGAATCTTCTTAGTTGACTGATGTGCCATGTATTGCTGACTTCTTTCCCATCTTCAGTTATTAACTTGTACGTGCCTGGTCCAGTGACTTTTGAGACAATAAAAGGACCTTCCCATGGACTGAGTAGTTTATGGCATCCGTCAGTTTTTTGTATTCTTCTTAGCACTAGGTCTCCATCTTGTAGTGATCGAGGCTGGATATTCCTGTTGTAGTGGCGTCTTAATCCTTGGAGGTATCTTGCTGATTGAAGGGTAGCGTTTACTCTGACTTCTTCTGTACTGTCGAGTTCTAATCTTCTAGTGTGTTATGCTTCTCCTTCATCATTCTGTTCTATCCTTGGTGACGTCCAAATCAAGTCGGTAGGTAGTACGGCTTCTGATCCGTAAACTAGGAAGAAAGGCGAGTATCCGGTGGTTCTGCTTATTTGAGTTCGTAGCCCCCATACTACTTTGGGTAATTCTTCAATCCATTTTGATCCATAGTTTGCTAGCTCTTCATACAGTCTTGGTTTCAATCCGGCTAGTATGAGTCCATTGGCCCTTTCTACCTGTCCATTGGCTTCTGGATGTGCGACTGATGCATAATCTATGTCGAAGCCACAATCTTGTGCCCAACTTTTGAATTCTGTGGCTGTGAAGGGAGAACCTAAATCTATGAAGATTCGATTGGGCATTCCGAAGCGGTGCATAATGTCTTGGATGAACTCAAGCTGCGCTATGGGTCATACTTGTATTTTCTTGAGTGGTTTGTATTCGATCCACTTGGTGAACTTGTCAATTGCTACGAAAATGTACTTGAAACCTCCCTTTGCTTTCTTGAGAGGTCCTACTTGATCCAGCCCCCAGCAGGAGAAAGGCCAAGCAGGTGGGATGCAGATGAGATTGTGGGCTGGCACATGAGCTTGTCTTGCGAACATTTGACAACCTTTGCATTTTCTGACAAGTTCTTCTGCGTCTTTCGTGAGTTGGAAAGTAGAATCCGATCGCGGAAAGCTTTGCCGACTAGTGTTCTTGAAGCGGCATGATTTCCGCATGACAACCTCGAAAGTGTATTTCGTCTAAGATCTCTTTGCCTTCTTTAAACGAGACACATTTTAGGAGTACTGCTAATGATGCAGCTCTTTTGTAGAGCTTGTCCCCTACTAGGACGTAGTTTTTGCTTCTGCGAACAACTCGGGTAGCTTCCTCTTTATCTGCTGGCAACTTATTCTCTTTGATATAATCAATAAAAGCCTGTGTCCATAAAGTGTTGATTACCAGAATCTGGTTGCCTTTGGCTGTGAGTTCTAGGCTTGTCTCACCGGGTTGTTTGATTGAAGGAGCTGATAACTCCTCTATGAATACGTCGGGTGGGACCTTTGCCCTGTCTGATCCGAGCTTGGCGAGGACATCTGCTGCAATGTTGAAATCACGCAGGACATGTAGAATTTCTAATCCTTGGAAATGTTTTTCGAGTTTTCGGATTTCAGCATAGTAAGCACCCATGTTTTCTTTGGTGTAGTCCCAATCTTTGTTGACTTGGTTGATGACTACTGCCGAATCGCCGTATACGAGTAATCGCTTGATTCCGAGGGTAATTGCCACTCATAGCCCTTGGATGAGAGCCTCGTACTCTGCTTCATTGTTGGTAGCTTGCCATAATATCTGAAGGACATACTTGAGTTGTTTTCCGTCTGGAGAAATTAGGAGAACGCCTGCACTGGCTCCGCCTAGCTTGAGTGATCCATCAAAGTACATCTTCCAGTGGTCAAGGATTGTATTTGACATAGGTTGTTGAATCTCTGTCCACTCGGCAACAAAATCGGCAAGGGCTTGAGATTTGATTGCTTTCCATGGGGTGAAATCGATGTTGAGAGCACCGAGTTCAACTGCCCACTTTGATATGCGCCCTGTTGCGTCTCTGTTGTGTAAGATGTCTCTGAGTGGGAAATGTGTCACCACGGTAATCTTGTGGCTTTCAAAATAGTGGCGAAGCTTGCGTGAAGTGATCAATAGGGAGTAGAGTAGTTTTTGCACATGCGGGCCCCAGATTTTTTATTCTGACAGTACTTCGCTGATGTAGTATACGGGTCGTTGTACTTTATACACGCGCCCTTCTTCTTATCTTTCTACGACTATCGCCGTGCTGACCACAGTAGAAGTTGCCGAAATGTATAGCATCATGTCTTCGTCTTTCTTTGGAGGTGTGAGAACTGCTGAGGAGGTGAGGTATGCCTTAAGTTTCTTGAAAGCTTCATTGGCTTCTTCCGTCCATTCGAACTTGTCTGTCTTCTTTAGTAGTTTAAAGAAAGGTAACCCTTTTTCGCCGAGCCTTGAAATGAAACAATTGAGTGCCGCCATGCAGCCTGTTAGTTTTTGCACATCTTTGACGCTTCGAGGTGGGCCCATCTCTGTTATGGCTCGAATTTGCTTGGCGCTTGCTTCGATTCCGCGATGACTGACCAAGAATCCGAGTAGTTGTCCTGAAGGAACTCCGAATACACACTTGTTTGGGTTCAATTTCCACCTCCACCTTTTCAGGTTCCCGAAGGTTTGTTTTAAGTCTTCAATCAGTGTATCCGGGTTCTTTGTCTTTACAACCACGTCATCCATGTATGCTTCTACGTTCTCGCCGATCTGATCACCAAGGCACGTTTGGATAGCTCTTTAGTAAGTGGCTCCAGCATTCTTGAGTCCAAACGACATGGTCTTGTAGCAGTAGGCACCTAACGGAGTGATGAAAGATGTCTTGCTTTGGTCTTGTTCTTTTAATGTGATCTGGTGATACCCTGAATAGCAATCAAGAAAGGATAATAGGGTGGATCCCTTTGTTGAATCAACTATCTCGATCAATGCGTGGTAGCACGAAGCGGATCTTCGGGCGGTGCTTGTTGAGATCTGTGTAGTCGACACACATGCACCATTCGTCAGTGTTCTTTTTTACGTACTAGGAACCGGGTTTGCTAGCCAATCTAGATGATATTTGCCATGCGTCTTTCTTGACTTCTCGTTGTGATTTTCTTCTATTGTACTTGGCCAACTCTGACTCATATTTGATCCAAGCTTCCTTGCGCTGCCTAGCACGGTGTTGGCGTCCTTGCTTCAACTTGTTTTTTCTTTCTCTGGCTTGTTTCTAATTCTCGGTCTCACCATCGTAGCCACAGGCAAAGGGTGATATGTTGGATCTCGATTCATCCGATGACCCGACATCGAAGTGCTTCAGGGGGACCAATGGTGATCGAGGACGGCGAACCATGAGTACTTCCGTGTGCGTGAACTATACGTTATTGGTGTTAGTTTCCACCTTCGCCGGAGTTGCCGATAACTTTAGTAGAGGCCTCGAGGTCGTAGATCGAGTCTCCTTCTTAGTAGGGTAGAATTGCCATTGTCATCGTGTCGACTAGTCTCGTAATCGCTATCCTCAAGAATGAGAGCCGGCTAGTGGACGATGTAGTCTTGAGATGTTATAGTTAGTACGAGACCTTCCGAGCTCCCTCCTTCGGTGGCATTCTAAGCACCGGATCGAGGAATCCTCCGGGCCGTAATACGATAAGATGTTGCCATGTTGTGGAGTCCGAACGAAAAAGGATCCGGCTTGTTGAAAAGATTCTGCGTGTACTCCGAGTTGTATTCTTGATAGGTTAGGACCGCGTTCTTAAGCCCCATCAGAAAAGAACTCAGTTTCCAAAAGAACTCGGATAAGACTCTATCTCGGATGTGGAGCCTGAGTTCGAGTCGGATACGCAAAGCCACGAAACCTAAGTGGAATCAGACATCACGAGCTGCTCGAATCTTCCGGTGATTTGATCTGTCGTAGTCGTCAAAATAGAATAGTCTTCATGGTGATTTGAAACTTCGAGGAGACGGCTTTGGAGCTTGCCATTGTCGTCCGCCTCACAGATCCATGAGCCAAAGATGAAAGTTGATCCCGTCGAGAAGATCATGCTGTCGAGGTCCATCGAGCTCTCGGATGCAAATTCGCCAAAAGCCCCTACCTGGCGCGCCAGCTGTCGATGTTTTACCATCGATAGCCTACCACGGGGGTACCCGGGGCAGTATGTTCGGGTTTCAGCATATGCAGAACTCGATGGTGAACGCAAGAGACAGTCGATTTATCCTGGTTCAGGCCCTCGACTGTAGTCAAGTAATAGCCCTAAGTCTAGTCGGCGTTAGCCTTTGCGTTGGATTGATTGTGTGTTGTTGTGTTGTAGAAGTCGTGATCTCCCGTCTCTAGGAACCCTACCCTCCTTTATATAGTCAGGAGGTCAGAATCCTAGTAGGTTTACAATGAGAGTTCCTAGTAGGATTATAGAATAATACTACTACTAAGATTACAAGGGGAGAATCCTAGTTAGACTAGATCTTCTCTCTTCCTTGCGGGGTATCCTGTGGGTCCCGCACCGACACAACCAAAAACCCAAAAAATTGCAATGTTAGGCTTTCTACCATTCAAGAGCTCATAAGGTGTCTTCTCTTTCAATAGGTGACAATACAAGTAGTTGCTACAATAGCAAGCCATGTTGATAGCTTCGGCCCAAAAGGATTGACTCACATTGTACTCACTAAGCATAGACCTTGCCATATCAATAAGTGTTCTATTCTTTCTCTCAACAAGGCCATTTGATTGTGGAGTGTACTTGGCCAAGAATTGATGTCTAATTCCAAATTCATCACACAACTCATCAATTCTTGTATTCTTGAACTCACTTCCATTGTCACTTCTAACTCTCTTGATGGTTGTTTCAAACTCATTGTGTATGCCTTTGACAAATGATTTGAATATTGCAAACATATCACTCTTGTCCACTAGAAAGAATGCCCAAGTGTATTTAGTGTAATCATCCACTATCACAAAGCCATATTTGTTTCCACCGATGCTAGTGTATTGTGTTGGCCCAAACAAATCTATGTGCAATAACTCAAATGCTTTACTAGTGCTCATTATGCTCTTCTTAGGATGGGTGTTTCCAACTTGTTTGCTGGCTTGACAAGAACTACAAAGCTTATCCTTCTCAAACACAATATCTTTTAAGCCTCTAACAAAGTCATGCTTAACCAATCTATTTAATTGTTTCATTCCAACATGACCAATCCTTCTATACCATAACCAACCCATACTAGACTTAGTGAACAAGCATGTTGACAATTAAGCTTCACTAGCATTGAAATGAACCAAGTATAGATTCTCATATCTAAAGCCTTTGAAGATCAAATTAGAGCCATCTACACTTACGATTTCTACATCATCTACTTCAAATATGCACTTAAATCCAAGATCACACAATTGAGCCACGGATAGCAAATTAAAGTTCAAGCTCTCTACTAGCAACACATTGGATATGCTCATGTCATTGGATATTGCAATCTTACCAAGCCCTTTGACCTTACCTTTGCCATTGTTACCAAATGTGATACTATCATAGCCATTACTATCATTGGTGTTGATTGAGTTGAACATTCTTGCATCACCGATCATGTGTTGAGTGCACCAACTATCAAGAACCCAATGCCTTCCTCTGGCTTTATAATTGACCAACAAAAGAAGATCAATTCTTTTTAGGTACCCAAACTTGCTTGGGCCCTTAGAGGTTAGTTACCAAGCTCTTTGGTACCCAAATGGCTTTCTTCTTTGAGCCCATCCATGGTGCACCAATGAACTTAGCCTTCACACCATTTGTATCCTTAGTAAGCACATAGAAAGAATCAAGCTTAATTGAGGATACATTAGCATTATTGTTCTTGTTCTTGTAGTCATGCTCTTTATGACCAACTTGCTTGCAACTATTGCAAAACTGACCATTGTTCTTCACAAAATTAGTCTTGTGAGGAGCAAAGGCTGCCTTGCCTTTCTTGGGGGTATAGCCCATTCCCTCTTTGTAGAGAGAAGCTCTTTGGCTACCCAAGCACATAAGCAAGCGGTCCTTACCACCACAGGTTTTGCCTAAGGCATGAGTGAGCTCATTGACCTCCTTCTTGAGGGTCTCATTCTCAACCATTAGTGAGGCATCACAAGTGAAACCATCACTACTAGATGAGGTAGGAGTGGAAGTGCTACAAGAAGGGTTAGTGGGAGCAACAATGATAGGCTTATAGAATGATTCATCAATTATATCACAAGTTAAGCCTACATCACATGTTTCAACATGCTCTTTCACATTTTGCTCATCAAGTAGAGAGGAATGAGCTTTCTCAAGCTTCTTGCTAGCCTTGCCAAGCTTCTCATGGGCTTCCTCTAGCGTCTCATGAGATGCATTGAGCTCATCAAAGGCTTGCTTAAGGGCTTTTAGTTCCTTACGCAAGTCTTTGCATTCCCTTCTCTTAATGTCAAAGTGTTCCTTAGCATCATCTAACATGTCAAGTAGTTCATCTTTAGTTGGTTCATCATCATCACTTTCACTTTCATTTTTATTATCATGTTCCTCATCACATCCATCATCACAAGTTTGTACCTTAGTGGCCTTAGCCATAAAGCATGATGGAGTGTCGAAGAGAGAAGGCTTCTCATTTATAGCAATGCTTGCAAGAGCCTTCTTCTTGGTGGTCTTGTCATCATCGCTATCATCCTCATCACTTGAGGAAGCATCACTATCCTAAGTGGCCACATATAAATCATCCTTCTTCTTTTTGAAGGTCATCTTGTCCTTCTTCTCTTTCTTTTCCTTCTTGTCCTTCTTCTTGTTCTTCTTGTCATCATCATCATTGTCGCTATTGTATGGGTATTGAGCAACAAGATGATCCTTACTTCCACACTTCCTTGACTCTTCCTTATTCTTAGATGAATACTTCTTTCTTCTAGCATGGTAGCCTTTCTTCTCCATGAACTTGCCAAATCTTTTCACAACGAGAGCCATCTTCTCATCATCCATCATATCAAAGCTCAAGTCTTCATCTTCACTTGATGATTCTTGCTTTGCCTTGCCCTTGGATGATGTGGCCTTGAATGCCACACTCTTCTTCTTGTCATCCTTCTTCTCATCTTTCTTCTCCTTCTTTTCTTCCTTCTCATCATCATCTCTATAGATGTCATCGGTCATCACATCTCCCAACACTTGGTTTGGTGTCATCGTGTCCAAACCACTCCTCACTAGAATAGTGACCAATGTGCCAAATCTCAAAGGTAAGCATCTCAAGAACTTGTGGGAGAAGTCCTTGTCCTTCACTTTTTCTTCAAGTTCTTTGAGATCATTGACAAGCACTTAAAGCCTATGAAACATCTCCGGCACACTCTCATCCTCTGTCATCTTGAAGCTTGCAAACTTCTCATTGAGAATGTATGTCTTTGCCCCGTTCATGGCTTGAGTGCCCTCAAATGACTCCTCCAACTTCTTCTATGCCTCATGAGCCCTCTCAATGTTCTTGATTTGCTCAAATGTTCTCTCATCCAACGCATCATGAATGGCACTAAGAGCAATGCCATTGTTTTGGAGTAGCACCTCTTGCGGAGGTGGGAGCCTCCTTAGTGGAAATCTCGGTCTCCACCACCTTCCCAACCTTTCTATTGATTGACATGATGTATGTTGTCATCTTCGCCTTCCAATAAGGATAATTGGAGCCATCAAGTTGGGGTGACTTCTTGGTGTTATTCATTTGAGCCATTTTAACACCGAAGGTTGTTAAGCATCAAATCATAGTGACCATGGCTCCGATACCACTTGAAAGGTCCTAATGGCTAGAGGGGGGGGGGTGAATATCCTATAAAAATTTCTACAACAACACTTAACAAACCGGTTAGATAAAAATGAGGCGAAGCGAATGGTGTGCTAGCCTACTAAAAATAAAAGCCACCTACCACAATTCTAGTATCTATAGTCTCTAACCATACAATGGCTATATCACTACACTAAGTTAGTGAGCTCTCAAAGACTAACTAAAGAGCCTCACTAACCACTAGACCCGACATAAACTAGCTCTCAAAACTAATTAGTCTAAAGAGCTTTGCTACACTAAGAATGTAATACAATAGAGGTGGTGATGTTTATACCGACGTGTCGAGGAGTGTGCCAATCACAAGATGGAGCCAATCAATCACAAGATAGCCAATGAAATCCTCAGACAAGATGACACAAGATTTTTTACTGAGGTTCACTTGCTTGCCGGCAAGCTAGTACTCGTTGTGGCGATTCACTCACTTGAAGGTTCACATGCTAATTGGCATCACACGCCAAACCTGCAATTGGGTGCCGCACAACCAACACAAGATGAGGATCACACAAGCCATGAGCAATCCACTAGAGTACCTTTAGGCTCTCCGCTGGGGAAAGGTCAAGAACCCCTCACAATCACCACGATCGGAGCCGGAGACAATCACCAACCTCCGCTCAATGATCCACACTACTCCAAGCCGTCTATGTGGCGGCAACCACCAAGAGTCACAAGCGAATCCCGCAGCGAAACACAAACACCAAGTGCCTCTAAATGCAATCATTCAACCAATGCACTTGGATTCACTCCCAATCTCACATAGATGATAAATCAATGATGGAGATGAGTGGGAGGACTTTGGCTAAGCTCACAAGGTTGCTATGTCAATGCAAATGACCAAGAGAGTAAGCTTGAGCCGGCCATGGGGCTTAAATAGAGAGCCCCCATGAATAGAGCCATTGGGCTCACAGAGTAGCCCACTGCGCATCAATCGGACGCGCTGGTTAGGGCGACCGGACGTACCTAAGCCAACGTTCGGTCAATGGATGTGTGCCACGCATCCCTGCCTTGAGCTATGCCTGTTAATCACCAATGGCTAGTTAGTCTCGCGCCAGGCATTAAGTCATGACCGGATGGGCTGTCCCGAGGACCGAACACGCCGGTGCCAAGTCAGCCCATGCGCGCACGCCACTACCATGCCTTGACCGGACGCGCTGCTTCCGCGAGATCCTAGTGTCAGGTCAGTTCTAGTAAGCATCTAGAGGAAAAAATTCATGACCGAATGCGTCAGAAGCACCGTGACCGGACCCAGGCTAGCGCCCGGTCAGTTCTTCTCCTTCTACGCGCCAATCTAAGCGACTGACATCAGCTTACGTCACCCCTGACCGGGCACAGGCCCTGCGCGTCCGGTCACTTTCATTGTGCTGCCTCTGATCACAAGACCGAGGGCAGCCCTTACTGCAACACTGACCGGACGTAGGGAGGCTGAGTCCAGTCACTCCTGAGGCAGCGTTCGGTCACCCCAGGACAGCTCCTCCATTTCACCAACTTCTCCACCCTTGCTCAAATGTGCCAATCACCAAGTGTTTCACCTTGTGCACATGTGTTAGCATATTTTCACAAACATTTTCAAGGGTGTTAGCACTCCACTAGATCTAAATGCATATGTGATGAGTTAGAGCATCTGTAACAGAACCGACCAAATCATAAGAACGTAAGTACAAAAACAATCACCGAAGCGATCAAATTCCTGTACTTAAGCTCCCATAATCCCGGTAGTCCGGAAATCACGAAGGATTTCAACCAACTCTCGACATACAAACCAAGACCGTAGTGATTCAACACAACACATCATCCGTTACAACATTTCATAAGTAGCATTCGGATTACATCCCTCAGAGTGCGAATAAAATATTACAAACCAGGTTCAAATTTGCGGAAGCAACATAGTTTAGTACATAACTTCATAGTTTCAAATACATTGCCAAGTCTGAGTCATATCCCACAAAAGCATTATCAGGTACGAGAACTAGTAGAGACCGCGCCCAATGGCCTAGTCTTCATCCCCAGCTGGGAGAAGGCAATACTTGCAGCAACCAAAGTAGAACTGGTCATCTGCAACAGGTGGGAGATAAACCCTGAGTACGAGAAGGTACTCAGCTAGACTTACCCATAAAAAACCAGAAATAAACGACACCAAGGATCATGCAAGGCTTATGAGGTGGGCTAGCTTGACACAGTTGCATAAAAGAGCTTATGATTATAGTAACCAATTTAAACTTAGCATCAAGCTTATCATCATTTACCTGTCCACTAGATTAGCACCTATACTAGAGCACTCACTTATTAGGAGCAAACAATATTAACCATAGCAGGTATAATAAGGCTGTCATCATCATATCACCATTTCCGAACCATTAGGTTATTTAGTGCATCTACATTGGAGATAAGCCCGTCAAGTTCTCACTAACCGAGAGAGACGGCGACTCGAATCGAATTACAACTCAGCTGAGGGGGTATTCCTAACTCTCACCCTGGCATACTTTGCAAGGGTAGCCGTGGGTCACCTTTGGAACAACTCAAGAACCAAATTCGCGGGTTCGATCAGCGCCAGCACTCTTAGGGATTACCCTTCTGCCAGGACGATCAGGACTTTTAAATCACCTGCCCTTGGACTCACGCCTACGGCTCCCTTCTGAGGCGCACTTTATACTTATCGACTCCCGGCCTAAGGTGAGCTACTCGGCTTCGAGGTCGGTCTCCAGACCCGGCCAACTAAGAGAGAGGCATGTGTTCAACATGAACAGGAAAGGGTCCAAGATTCAGTCCTTAATCGACACAGACGGAGTCACTACAAACCGGCAAGCCTCCGTCCGGTCTTCATTTCAAATTAAGACTGATTCTTTTCCACGATAGCAAATATAGCCAACCGTGCCATATGTATCTTCCTATATCTCGCAGGTGACAGGAAATCACCCGACTTCTACCGTGTTTGAGCAGGGCTAAGCACTACACGAGCCTGAGCTACATAGGATTCAGGGTATCAATATCTGGACAAGGATTGGATAACCAATGCAGCAAGTGTTTGCACTCAACACCTAAACTTAATGCAACAATATATATATGTAACAATAATACTGTAACTGCATTTCGGAAATTAGGAGGCTTAATATGCTCCGGGGCTTGCCTTTCACAAAGTTGCACGGACGGTGATCTGGGCACTCAACGACGACCTCGTCTGGCACTTCTTCTGAAGGTTGCACCTTCTGAACCTCCGGTGTCGGCTGCTGCTACTCGCTTGGTTCCTCGAATTCCAGCAGGGTCACTCCTTCCGGTACACCTATTGCATGCCGATGCACGAGATAAATATCATGGATGCATAAGGAATGACATGATGCTCATGATGAATGAATCACAGTAAGTATTTAACGAAAACATTACTGGACACTCGTTTACCGATTAAGAATAGCTCTATTCAAATCACTTTA
Source organism: Miscanthus lutarioriparius (assembly GCA_904845875.1). Taxonomy (NCBI): domain Eukaryota; kingdom Viridiplantae; phylum Streptophyta; class Magnoliopsida; order Poales; family Poaceae; genus Miscanthus; species Miscanthus lutarioriparius. The sequence continues at coordinate 53,521,768 of CAJGYO010000015.1, forward strand.
AAACATGTATCTAACTTAACTTGAAGAACAAGATCAACTTACCTAACTTGCATAACCTAAGATAAAGATGCTCATCTTCAGTTAAAGGCCTAACACCTAGGAACATTACCACAAACTTAGAAATAGTAAAGGCAAACTTAAAACAACAGTTAAAGCTTCATATGCAAACGGGTAGTTCCTTAATTCAATCACAACAAGAGTTCTACAAATCCAAATGACTTGCAAGAGGACATTCTGGAAAGCTTATGAAATTCTCTACAAATAATTTGCAAACATCAAAGCATGATTCTTAAGTTAACCAAATCGAATTCCAGTAAACCTAGAATCTGTCCCGCAATGACAGGGTTACTAACTTAATTATTTAATGATGATGCAAAAGCCTAATTTGACCAAACCAAGTTTACCAACTTGTTACACATACTAGAGGAACACTAGAAAGTATAACGCCAACTTCTAAATAAATCATTTAATATCCTTTTCTAATTTATTTAGTTAATTAGGTGATTAAAGCAACATATAGTAAAACTATTCATAAAAATCTACAAAAATTACAGTAGATATCTCATGCCTCACATAGACTACCATAAAAATTTCAAAGCGATTGAGCAAGCAGAACTTGCTATATCCAAAATAACAAGTGGCATGCCTATTTTTAGCATAATTCGGACACCCTAATGAAAAGTGTCAAGCAACACATTTCCCATTTTTCCTAGCATCATTCTTGCATAAGAACCTTACTCACCAAATTTTACCTATACTGGATCTATAGAAAAATTATGAAAATTCACACAAGATCCACCTATTGATAAAAAGAAATTCTATACCTCAAAAACTACACATGCAACAGCTCTGAAATTTTAACCAGAGATTCTACTAAGCAATAATATATTACCCACAAAATTTCATCATTTTTGGACCACAGAAACTCAAGATAAAATTCAAACAAGTTTGCATGTATCCAAAAACACATTTCAAAGTCCTATTTAATTCATCCAGAATTTCTAAAACATGTGCTCATATAATATTTTTATTTAATACTAGACAATACTAGGAACTCAACAAAATTAGAACCATAACATTTGGATCTATATACTAGGAAATACATATTTTTGAATATCAATACAAATCTATGAAATAATAAAGCAAAACAAAATAAGGAAACAAATCACAGCCACTGTTGGGCCGGCCCGAAGGACACGGCGGTCCATGACGCAGCGTCTTAAGAAGCTGCCCAGACCACTCGGTGTGGTTTAATTTGGCTGCCTCCTCGGTAGTGGTGATCGACAAAGGGACCAGCGTGTCGATGAGAGAAATAGGGAGGCGGAGGAAGACGACGGCGCAACTCGCCGCCGGTGGCTCCTCCGCGAAGAAAAGGCAACGGTGCCAACGTGTTCGCCTCACCCAAGCGAACATAGGGGAACCATCTATTGCAGCTAATGGCGCAGCCTAGAGGGGTGGCGATGGCCACGGCGGCCTGCGCTTTCGGCAGCGGCTTGACCGGCTCCGACGAAACTACGGCGTCGCGGCCCCTAACGGTGACCCTATGAGCTTCCTCAGTGCTCCTTAGACCTAGCGCGAGGCAGAGGTAGGGATGGGAGGGTCACGGTGGCGGTTGTCCGCATGGAGCAGCAATGCCGGCGAGGTCAGCCATGGCGGCGGTGGAAGAACAGCGACGATTCGCCCTTATCGAGGCTCGATTGGACCGACGGTGAGGTGGAGAAGGTAGAGAAGACTACGGCGAGGCTACAGGTGGGCTGGGCAATGCGTTTTTGCGGTGGCGAGCACGCATGACGATGGCGACGCGCGATCGGCAATGGCGGACTGCTTGAGCTTGCTTGCAGCGCATGGTGGAGGCGAAGAAATGAGAAGGGCGGAGTGGGCGAAAAGTGCGTCGGGGGCGCTGCTAGGGTGCTCATGGCGAGTGGCCTAGCCATGCCGATGCAGTGGCGCCGGTGGTGGCGTGGCGCTGAAAATCTGAAACTGTCGAAACACGAGCGGCGACGGTGATTGATCAGCTGACAATAGCGACTTCAACGCATTATCCTGACTAATCCGTTGCTCGTTTGCAAAAACAGTGTACATGAAAATTGTAGGCCTACCATCCATCTACCATTTATTTTCAAGGACCATCCTCTAATTCGCCATGGATCAGAAGTTAAATGAAGCCCAAGTTGGCCTGATCCAACTGAAATTGCAGTTTAAGACTTAGACAAATTTTTTAGTGAAATCAGCATGAACTTCTGACTTGTGGGCCATGTTTGAGCATGTTCCACACATTTTCATGAGTTGGTCATAAAACAACTTTTGTTCCTTAATAAATTAGCTACAACTTTTGTAAAGAGTGTACAGCCATGCAAGATTTCTAAGTTGGTCTTTTGAAACAGTCAAACAGTGACACTCCAAGGGTCAATTCAAGTCAAACCTCCACTTGAGGGCATTTTGGTCATTTTGATCTACATGAACAATGTCCCAACAAGTAACCTAAGTATAGTTAAGGTGTAATAGACCATGATCAACCACTTTACCAAATTGTTATACCAACCTTTAATGATCACATGTGATAAAGCAACTAAAACAAGCAATTCACTCATATGTTGCAATGCAATGTTTCACATGTTGCATGACTTTGTTGTTATTCTATACTTGTCACATTACTACCATGTTGCCATGTTTCAAGATATAAGAAACTCAGGTTGCATTCACATGTTACACCATTACTATTCACAACACTCAAGTAGGAAACATACACAATTGGAAAATGTTGCATATGCATGTTTCAGTAACAAAGGCATGATGAGATAGATGATGCACATGTTTATGAAATGAAATGCAATTAGTGGAAGCCAAACTCCTAGGGTGTTACAGCCCTCCCCCCTTAGAAAAATCTCATCCCGAGATTTGGAAAGCGTACCATTTAGTATAGAAAGTCAGATGATTTTCCTTTAAATAATCTTCCCGTTCCCAGGTTGCATCCCGTTCACTATGATTACTCCAAACTACCTTGTATAACTTAACTACTCGTGTACGAGTCACTCTTTCTTGAGTATCCAGAACTTGCACGGGCTTCTCCTCATAAGAAAGATCAGATTTCAAGTTGACTTTCCTTGTTGCTATTCTTTCCTCGGGAATACGAAGACACTTTTTCAGCTAGGACACATGGAATACCGGGAATATAGCTCCCATTTCACGTGGTAGATCGAGCTTATATGCTACTCTTCCACTTTTCTCGATAATGCGGTAAGGTCCAACATATCGAGGCTCAAGCTTCCTTTTAATTCCAAAACGCTTGACTCCTTTCATAGGGGATACCTTCAGATAAACATGATCACCTACTTCAAACTCAATAGGTTTTCTTCTCTTATCAGCATAGCTCTTTTGTCTAGCCTGTGCGGCAGTCATATTCTTCTGTATAGTTCGGACTTGCTCTTCGGCTTCTTTTACAAAGTCAATACCATAGAATCTTCTTTCCTCGGGTTCCACCCAGTTCAAAGGAGTTCTACACTTGCGGCCATAAAGAGCTTCAAAAGGAGCCATTTGGATACTCTCTTGATAACTGTTGTTATAAGAGAATTCAGCGAGAGGCAACCAGTCCTCCCAAGAGCCTTTGCAAGAGATAAGACAAGCTCTAAGCATGTCTTCAAGAATTTGATTAACACGCTCAGTCTGTCCTGATGTTTGCGGATGATAGGCAGAACTGCGGATTAGATGAGTGCCAAGATTCTGATGTAGGCACTCCCAAAAGCGAGCCATGAATTGCGGTCCTCTATCAGAAACAATGGATTTGGGTACACCATGGAGACGTACCACTTGTTGGAAGTAAATCTCAGCATAATTGTGAGGGTGATAGGTAGACTTGACCGGAATAAAGTGAGCAGATTTAGTTAGCCGATCTACGATAACCCAGATAGAATCACAACCCTTTTTGGTAGTGGGTAATCCAACAATAAAATCCATGCTAATTTCTTCCCACTTCCAGCCAGGAATAGAGAGTGGCTGCAATAATCCGGGCCTCATGTGAATAGCCTTAACTCTGCAACAGTTATCACACCTTGCCACGTAAGCTGCGATTTCTTTCTTCATCTTGGTCCACCAATAATACAGCTTGAGATCTTGATACATTTTACTGCTACCAGGATGGATGGACAATTTAGAAGAATGGGCTTCAGCCATAATTTGATTTCTAAGTTCTTTATCTTTGGGTACCACAAGCCTATCATTAAACCAGAGAATTCCTTTGTCATCGACTCTAAAGTGCTTGGTCTCTTTCTCTTTCATCTTCCGCTTGATGTGAAACACACCCACATTAGTCTTCTGGAGTTCGATAATTCGACTTCTAAGAGAGCAATCCACAGTGATATTGTGGAGTACTACAGGATGAAGGAGGTGTGCCAGATGAAAATCTTCACTAACTAAGGAATTGCAATGGGCCTTTCTGCTTAAGGCATCAGCAACCACATTTGCCTTACCAGGATGGTAGTGCGCTTGAAGGTTGTAGTCTTTGATTAATTCTAACCATCGTCGTTGACGCATGTTCAACTCGGGTTGAGTAAAGATATACTTGAGGCTTTTATGGTCAGTATAGATGTTGCACACATTACCCAGCAAGTAATGTCTCCAAATCTTCAGGGCATGAACAACCGCGGCTAGCTCTAAGTCATGGGTAGGATAATTTATTTCATGCTTTCGGAGTTGGCGCGAAGCATAAGCAATGACTCGGCCCTCTTGCATAAGAACACACCCCAATCCGGTGCCACATGCATCACAATAGACATCAAAAGGCTTTTCGATGTCAGGTTGTGCCAATACAGGAGCAGAGGTTAGCAAGGTCCGCAAAGTGTAGAAAGCCTCTTCACACTTTGGAGTCCAGACAAACTTCTCATCTTTTTGAAGTAGTCGAGTCATGGGCTTGGTGATTTTTGAAAAATCCGGGATAAAGCGACGATAATAGCCAGCCAAACCCAGGAAACTTTGGACTTCTGTGACCATAGTAGGTGCCTTCCATTCTAGGACTTCTTGCACCTTAGTAGGGTCAACCGAAATTCCATCACCAGATAACACATGACCTAGAAAAGGTATCTTGTTCAACCAGAATTCGCACTTGCTGAACTTAGCATAAAGCTGGTTGTCACGCAACCGAGTTAAAACAATTCTCAGATGTTCAGCATGCTCTTCTTCATTCTGAGAATATACCAGGATATCATCAATAAACACGACGACAAACTTGTCCAATTCCGGCATGAATACAGAATTCATCAGGTACATAAAGTGTGCCGGAGCATTTGTCAACCCAAAGGACATGACGAGGTATTCGAACAAGCCATAACGAGTAGAGAAAGCTGTCTTAGGTATATCTTCAGGACGAATTTTGATCTAATGGTAGCCAGACCTCAAATCGATCTTGGAGAATACCTTAGCCTTGGAGAGGCGATCAAGCAGAATATCGATGCGAGGAAGAGGGTATTTGTTCTTGATGGTAACAACATTTAGGGGCGATAATCCACGCATATGCGTGAGAGACTCGTCCTTCTTCTTCACAAATATAGCCGGACAACCCCAAGGAGAAGAATGGGCGAATCAAACCTTTCTTTGATAACTCATTCAATCGACTCTTTAGCTCAGCCAACTCATTGGGCGGCATTCTATAGGGCCTTCGAGAAATAGGAGCCGTGCGGAATGAGTTCTATCTTGAATTCTACATCACGGTCGGAGGTAATCCAGCAAGTCATCGGGAAGACATCCGGAAACTCACGGACAACCCAGTAGATCCTCAATGGCTTTGGCTAGGGTAGCATTGGTTGTATTGTGGATAGAGATATCACGAGGTAATCGCACTAGAAAACCCTTCTTATCCACAGGATCCTCAACATTACACACGGGTTGACGTATCGATCAACACTCCATTCCCACTCATCCACTTCATCCCTAGGATTACATCGATTCCTACCCTCGGCAGAACTACAAGATCTGCAAGGAACTCTTGATCCCCAATCTCGATCTTTACATCTTTAACTACTTGGTTAGTCATGATATTATTCCCAGCAGCACTAATACAATAACCACCCTTGACAATTGTAATCACATTCATCTTATGCTTAGATGCAAAAGTAGAACTCACAAAGGAATGTGAAGCACCGAATCAAAGAGCACAACTACTGAGTTGATCATTAACAAGAAACTTACCGGTGGTGACCACTTCACCAATGCAGGAATTTCCTCCACATGAGTGTAGTGAACACGCATACGACAGACGCGTTTCCCGAGCATTCGCTTAGAAGGATAGGGGCACTTATTTGCCCAATGACCAGGTGGTTCACAGCCCAACACGGCTGTTAGGTGGTGGGACATTGGAGCTGCTACGCCCAGAGGTATTTCTTTGGCAATGAAATTGTGTACTTTCATGCGAAAACCAGTTTTAGCTTGATTCTTCTTCCGAGGTGGGTGATACGGACATTAGCATTGGGCGGACGGTCTTTGGGTCTTGGATACCATTGGTGCCTTAGATCGAGAAGCACACCGCCTCAAAGTTTCTTTTTTACGGGTCTTGGAAGCACATATATCTTATCATTGTTCTCACGAGTCGTGGTGTCACTAATAAACTCATTGAAGGTGACACACTTGCAGCTGCCCATAGACTTCATCGGTTTAGGGAAAGTCCCTCTTGAAGCTAGCTATTCTCTTGGCGTCGATGTCGACGAACTCGGGAGCATACCTCGCCAAAGTTGTTAAATGCCGGAGGTATTCATTAAGACTCTTGTTGCCTTGGGTTAGCTTCATAAACTCGGTATGCTTAATGGCCATGAGACCGGAGGGATAAAGTGTCCCCGAAAGCTACACAAGCCCGACCCGAAACTATCTCGACGTTTGCGGGGAAGGTGGTCTGTGATGGGTCCACCAGATGACTGCAGGGCCTTGGAGCTGGTGTCCTGCATATGTGGCCTTCATACCTTCAGTCAAACGGAGCAATCCAAACCTTTGCTCTATCGTGCTCAACCATTCATCAGCTTGTAATGGTTCCTCCGCCTCACGAAAGATAGGAGGCTTTGTGTCCATGAAGTCCTTAAAGCTGCTGTACTGGTTCGGCTCGGGTCCCTGGCGGACATGCCGATCCTCACGGTTAGCCCATGGCGCGATAGCCTCGCCTAGCATCACTGACTTTCCACAACTGTCTGCATTAGCTCACTGGGGTGGGCGGTGGCGGAGGTGGTTGTTCCTCATTTCCCATGCCACGACCCTGACGAAGGTTATGAGCCATCTGCAAAATGTATAGCCAATGAGCACCTGACGATGTGGAAATTTTTAGATGAGATGAATATAATTATTATGCCAAACTGAGTCCATTGGAGGGAATGCATTTATATAATCAACAGAGGCACAATCATTCATCACAACCACACAACTCATCAAGCGCATCGATTGACACATAAATGCGATGAACTTAACCAACAACGAGATCTATAGACCGCAAAGACGAAATTCATCAAAAGCTCACATACGTGGAGCATAACACGTTCGATAGGTTACATCCAAGCCATAGTGGTTCCAAACTTACATCCAAAGATAACTTAAGGTTCGACATTACATCCCAACGATTAACTTATTACAAAGCTACTCGTTCATGCATGAGGATCAACAAAAGACTAGCTCTAGTGCATTAGCTAAGTAGTAAGCTAAACTACGCATAGTCCTTGGAGTCAGTGTCGAAGATCTCTCCTCCATCTTCATCACTAGCAGGCTCTAACTCCTCATCTTCCTCCTCATCAGGTGGAATGTCCTCAGGTCCATTGACCTCCATGTCATCATCACCTTCAGCCATGATGACACTAGAGCCCATCTCATCCTCATCATCAGGTGGCAGGAGAGGGTGAAGTTGATTGTGTAACAGGTGAACCTCCTCATGGAGATGGTCATTGTACTCTTCGGCAACTACCACTTGCTGCTCTAGCTCTACCTGTCGCGCTCTCAACACATTCTCCTCGTGCTAGGCTTCATTCCATTGGTTCATCACGTGAATCAACATGCGTTCACAGTTGCGGTGAGCAACTGTCAACCTCTGAACCTCAAGGGTCTCTTGGTCCCTTTCCTGTGTTACTTGCTCCAAGCGGTCTTTGAGCCGCATTCCTCTCGTGATCACCCGAGCTAGCTCTGTCCTCAGCCTTTACGCCTCAGTAGGCTCGGGGACGGGGCTCACGAGAGCTAAGCGGTGATGAGGCGCCCGCCTCCAGGCGGACTTATGAGCAATGAGTTTTGTGCGCATGCATCATCGTATCAAAAAAGTTGCAACGTAAGGGAGAATCATTTAAGGGATACGAAATTTAATTAGTCGGGACAATCATATTTTAAAGGAGGGAGTAATGCAAGAAATGCCATGTATGCTTGAACATGATGCAAGCACGATCCGTACGCCCTCACAAACCTAGCAAGATTTAAAGGCTAGCGAAATATACGGTGGCATACATACGTTCTTTCATATACGGTAGCTAGTCGATCTACAACGATACGTTGTTAGTGTACCTGCAGAAAATTTCATTTCAGCCCAGTAATTTCCCAAATGCATAAAAGTAAGCAGTAAACTAAATACTTTCATACATACATCCCCTGATGCATATACTCTAGTATCACAGCTACCCGTCAGAGATACCCACATTTAAGTACTCTCATAGATACATGATTGAACATGTAAGTATGCGAGCAACCACAACTACTCTCCCCTAGACCGACGGTTGGACGGTCATGCTCTCACAACTCCCACTTACCAGAGCATAGAGGTATTTCGATCCATACATTACCACCCAAGCGGATGGCATCCATACAATAGCACGCCGTATGGACGACGAAACAGAAACAAGCAGTAACCCCCAACTTAGTACTTAATAAGCCACCTAAGAGTCCTTATTTGGGCATAAGGGATATGACCACTGGCAATACTTAGTATTTAATTTAGGATTTTCACAAATACTTTTATTTTAAATACACAAATGACATGTTTAGTGTCGAATCTTGCTCTGATGCCAGCTGTAACAGAACCGACAAAATCATAAGAACGTAAGTACAAAAACAATCACCGAAGCGATCAAATTCCTGTACTTAAGCTCCCATAATCCCGGTAGTCCGGAAATCACGAAGGATTTCAACCAACTCTCGACATACAAACCAAGACCGTAGTGATTCAACACAACACATCATCTGCTACAACATTTCATAAGTAGCATTCGGATTACATCCCTCAGAGTGCGAATAAAATATTACAAACCAGGTTCAAATTTGCGGAAGCAACATAGTTTAGTACATAACTTCATAGTTTTAAATACATTGCCAAGTCTGAGTCATGTCCCACAAAAGCATTATCAGGTACGAGAACTAGTAGAGACCGCGCCCAACGGCCTAGTCTTCATCCCCAGCTGGGAGAAGGCAATACTTGCAGCAACCAAAGTAGAACTGGTCATCTGCAATAGGTGGGAGATAAGCCCTGAGTACGAGAAGGTACTCAGCTAGACTTACCCGTCAAAAACCAGAAATAAACAACACCAAGGATCATGCAAGGCTTATGAGGTGGGCTAGCTTGACACAGTTGCATAAAAGAGCTTATGATTATAGTAACCAATTTAAACTTAGCATCAAGCTTATCATCATTTACCTGTCCACTAGATTAGCACCTGTACTAGAGCACTCACTTATTAGGAGCAAACAATATTAACCATAGCAGGTATAATAAGGCTGTCATCATATCACCATTTCCGAACCATTAGGTTATTTAGTGCATCTACATTGGAGATAAGCGGGTCAAGTTCTCACTAATCGGGAGAGACAGCGACTCGAATCGAATTACAACTCAGTTGAGGGGGTATTCCTAACTCTCACCCTGGCATACTTTGCAAGGGTAGCCGTGGGTCACCTTTGGAACAACTCAGGAACCAAATTCGCGGGTTTGATCAGCGCCAGCACTCTCAGGGATTACCCTTCTGCCAGGACGATCAGGACTTTTAAATCACCTGCCCTTGGACTCACGCCTACGGCTCCCTTCCGAGGCTCACTTTATACTTATCGACTCCCGGCCTGAGGTGAGCTACTCGGCTTCATGGTCGGTCTCTAGACCCGGCCAACTAAGAGAGAGGCATGCGTTCAACATGAATAGGAAAGGCTCCAAGATTCAGTCCTTAATCGACACAGACGGAGTCACTGCAAACCGGCAAGCCTCTGTCCGGTCTTCATTTCAAATTAAGACTGATTCTTTTCCACGATAGCAAATATAGCCAACCGTGCCATATGTATCTTCCTATATCTCGCAGGTGACAGGAAATCACCCGACTTCTACCGTGTTTGAGCAGGGCTAAGCACTACACGAGCCTGAGCTACATAGGATTCAGGGTATCAATATCTGGACAAGGATTGGATAACCAATGCAGCAAGTGTTTGCACCCAACACCTAAACTTAATGTAACAATATATATATGTAACAATAATACTGTAACTGCATTTCGGAAATTAGGAGGCTTAATATGCTATGGGGCTTGCCTTTCACAAAGTTGCACGGACGGTGATCCGGGCACTCAACGACGACCTCGTCTGGCACTTCTTCTGAAGGTTGCACCTCCTGAACCTCCGGTGTCGGCTCCTGCTGCTCGCTCGGTTCCTCGAATTCCAGCAGGGTCACTCCTTCCGGTACACCTATTGCATGCCGATGCATGAGATAAATATCATGGATGCATAAGGAATGACATGATGCTCATGATGAATGAATCACAGTAAGTGTTTAACGAAAATATTACTGGATACTCGTTTACCGATTAAGAATAGCTCTATTCAAATCACTTTAAAACAGGTATCTAACTTAACTTGAAGAACAAGATCAACTTACCTAACTTGCATAACCTAAGATAAAGATGCTCATCTTCAGTTAAAGGCCTAACACCTAGGAACATTACCACAAACTTAGAAATAGTAAAGGCAAACTTAAAACAACAGTTAAAGCTTCATATGCAAACGGGTAGTTCCTTAATTCAATCACAACAAGAGTTCTACAAATCCAAATGACTTGCAAGAGGATATTCTAGAAAGCTTATGAAATTCTCTACAAATCATTTGCAAACATCAAAGCATGATTCTTAAGTTAACCAAATCGAATTCCAGTAAACCTAGAATCTATCCCGCAATGACAGGGTTACTAACTTAATTATTTAATGATGATGCAAAAGCCTAATTTGACCAAACCAAGTTTACCAACTTGTTACACATACCAGAGGAACACTAGAAAGTATAATGCCAACTTCTAAATAAATCATTTAATATCCTTTTCTAATTTATTTAGTTAATTGGGTGATTAAAGCAACATATAGTAAAACTATTCATAAAAATCTACAAAAATTACAGTAGCTATCTCATACCTCACATATACTACCATAAAAATTTCAAAGCCATTGAGCAAGCAGAACTTGCTATATCCAAAATAACAAGTGGCATGCCTATTTTTAGCATAATTAGGAAACCCTAATGAAAAGTGTCAAGCAATAGATTTCCCATTTTTCCTAGTATCATTCTAGCATAAGAACCTTACTCACCAAATTTTACCTATACTGGATCTATAGAAAAATTATGAAAATTCACACAAGATCCACCTATTGATAAAAAGAACTTCTATAACTCAAAAACTACACATGCAACAGCTCTGAAATTTTAACCAGAGATTCTACTAAGCAATAATATATTACCCACAAAATTTCATCATTTTTGGACCACAGAAACTCAAGATAAAATTCAAACAAGTTTGCATGTATCCAAAAACATATTTCAAAGTCCTATTTAATTCATCCAGAATTTCTAAAACATGTGCTCATATAATATTTTTATTAAATACAAGACAATACTAGGAACTCAACAAAATTAGAACCATAACATTTGGATCTATATACTAGGAAATACATATTTTTGAATATCAACACAAATCTGTGAAATAATAAAGCAAAACAAAATAAGGAAACAAATCACAGCCACTGTTGGGCCGGCCCGAAGGACACGGCGGTCCATGACGCGTGCGCAAGCGGCCTAGCCACTCGGCGTGGCCCAGGCTGGCTGCCTCCTCAGCAGCGGCGACTGACAAAGGGACCCGCGTGTCAGTGAGAGAAACAGGGGAGCGGAGGAAGACGACGGCGCAACTCGCCGCCGGTGGCTCCTCCGGCGAAGGCAATGGTGCCAACGTGTTCGCCTCACCCAAGTGGACATAGGGGAACCATCTATTGCAGCTAATGACGTAGCTAGAGGGGGTGGTGATGGCCACAGCGGCGCTCGGTCGTGGCTTGACCGGCTCCGACGAAACTACGGCGTTGTGGCCCCTAACGGTGACCCTATGAGCTTCCTCAGTGCTCCTTAGACCTAGCGCGAGGCAGAGGTAGGGATGGGTGGTTCATGGTGGCGGTTGTCCGTGTGGAGTAGCAATGCCGGCGAGGTCAGCCATGGCGGCGGTGGAAGAACAGCGACGATTCACCCTTACCGAAGCTCGATTGGACCGACGGTGAGGTGGAGAAGG